>OZ010798.1:181572696-182267696 GCA_963932465.1 Maratus speciosus | reverse complement strand
GTTTACACTTACCTTTAATCCCCCTCCCCCCCCCAATTTTTTCATTTTTACAGCTTTACAAAATTAAAGAGGACAATGGTTACTTAGTTACATGCTTTATTACTTAATTGATTTTAAGAGCTATTAATATACAAGTCTTATTTTATTTCTAGTAAACATTTAAAATTATACATAGCCATATAATAAAAACATCATTTCTCACTATTAAAAACATTATGAATAGCATATGCATGATTATGCTTAGCAACAAGCTTTTCGAAAAAAATTTTTTTTTTCTTCTTGTTTAAATGCTCTATTTTTTATACACATGTACCAAATTCTCTTCAAATATTATATCCTTTCTAATTTATTTTTTAACATTTATAACTTAACTCTCCATATGGACACATAAGAATGTTTCCATTTTGATGTGCTACATTTTGTCATTGTTTAATTAAATATAATCTTTAAAATGTGTAGTATATGTGGAGCTATGCAAATATTGCTATTTCAAAACACCACTTTGGAGTCTAATATTCTTTTCAATATATATATTTTTCAGACATAATGACTTCAGAGTTGCCTTCTAGCAGTTATAAAGACTTATTTATTTGACAAAATTTAATAGAAATTTATAATTTTCTTTCTGAGTAGAAAATATTTAAGTGTATTATAAATTAATTGAGCCAAATTTAAAATTAATTAGCTGTAAATCAACTTTAAAAAATAAAAACTGGCTTTTTTTAAGTGGTTAAAACCAAAAAAAGCTGGTTTTTTTTTTTTTTAGCCTGGCTAAAAGCCAACAACCCTGGTGGCTTGATCCGCTCCTGGACAAACCTTAACTTACACCTGTAATGTAGGTATCAGAACATCTCCCTCTGTTGGCGAATTTGTTAACTGGATTTGAGAAAGAAAAATCTTTTCTTGTGATCACCCAATTTAACAAAAGCACTGTACCAGTGCAGGATCTCAATCCCGGTAGCAGAAAGTTCGAGACGGGAGACGGTCGTCGCAGATTTTCTTTTCTCGTTTGCAGATTATTTTTCTATCGAACCTTTATTTCGCTTTATATTATATTTAGCTCTTTATTACTTAATACAAAAACTTAAGATTAATATTAGTAAAATTAATAAAATGCATAATAACAAAGGTAAGTGATCGTTTGATTAATTAATGCTTCAATTCTAAAATATTTTACCTGGAGATTATTTTCTGCCCCTGAAGTATCTGTTGCAGACACTTGGCGAATTTTTTGCTACCGGGATCTCAATCATACGTCACAAAGTCACATATGGACAGCTTTTACATTAAACGTGTCTTGTTCACATGTTTTCTCAGGATAAAAAGAAAGAAGGGAACTTATTTTCTGACTTTCTAGCATATAATAGTGTATTATTATCACTACTTTAAGAAAGTACACTGGTAAAGGCTAAACGCTAATCCTCTAAACAAATTTGCCACAGAAGCTCGCCAAGAAATTGCCTAAAGTAGAACATGACTTTATATATTTTTTTTACACTCTTTTATTTAACTCAACCTGTTTTTTGTATGTAAAGATGGAATTTTGTAAATCAATTTCTAACCCACTTCCTGATATAATAGAATTATAAAAATTACATTCACATCTGTGTTCATGCTTTTATCAATTAATAATTTAATATTAATTTACGATTATACGTTGAGAAATTAATTAGAAATCCTAAAAAGATAGTTTAAATAAGGTTCCATTTTTTTCTTTCCAGTTACCCTATCTTACAGAAACAGAGCAAAATATATATCTACTAATAAATTCACTTGTTTGGTGTTTGAGCTTTCTATGAAGCATTGAAAAAAAAAAAAAAAATCAGCGAAATCTTATGCCAAATTAATGTATTATAAGTAACGGAAATTTTCAAGAAAAAACATGAATTGCAGTACAAAAATTTGGCATAATTATTTAAGATGAACATTGACTGCTTACAAAAAAATATTCTTTTATGCTTTCTTTTATTTTATTACATCAAGGTATTGTTTATTTATTTACAGGGGTGTAAAATTTTTTTGAAAATCTAGGAGCCAGTTACTATCTATAACAAATTTGTAAAATGAAATTACAGTATAAGTTAATAATAGTACATGCAAATTACTCTTTTTAATTAAATATATCTGGCACATGACATAAATTTTTCTTGTATAAAAAAGCAATGTTACATAAAATTATAAATATTGATATACAAAAATTGGAAGTGCTGATGTAAAATACAAATAGAATAATCATTAAAAACTTCTTTAAACACCTCAAAAGTACAAATATGTAATTCACTTCAAGGACTATATGCCATAAATCAATACTGTTAACTTATTGTTTGTCCTCATTTGCTTTTAAATTTTTATGACCGTTCATGTGTCTTGTTGTTTTTGATGTAAAGTACCAGCGTTCAACTGCTTTTGTAGGATTAAATGCTTCTACAGAAGGTCCATTTAAATTTATTAATAATAAATCATTTAAATTTTGTGATGTCAAAGTAGAGCGAAACTTGTTCTTGATAAAATTTATTGTGCTGAATCCTCGCACAGGATACAGTTGCCATAGGTATCACAGATACAATTTGCAGTAATTTTGATAAAATTGAAAATTTAGGATAATTTTTTTTATTGATTTGATCAAAAGCTCACTAAATTTCATGTCTTTGCATAGTACCTTAAACTCGTACCATTCGTCAAGAGCAATACTTTCAGTTGTTTTCAAATCAACATTCAATGTGACAAAATATTTCTGGAAATGATTTAATAAAAATTTTAATAAGCCCAGTTCAGTGAAAGAGAACTTCATTTATTTTTTCTTTGCACATGGGAAAAAAAAGAAAAAAAAATCCATAAATAATCAAGGTTATAAATATAAATTATTTTTCATTTCCTAAGACATATAGGCGCCAGTGTCGAAAATTTAGTAGCCCGGTATTTTTACACCCCTGTTTATTTATTTATTTTTTTTAAATAGCAGTGCATAATTCAATGAAACTTACAATAATTAAATTAGGTATAACATCAATGTTTGATTTTACTTGTTTCAAATTAAAATTACAAACTTTGAATTGTTATTTAGTAATTAACCAAATGATACTTTCTTGTTTATTCCCATAATTACTATTATGCCAAAGTTGCAGTTACACTTTCACCAAACTTATAAATGCATCATAAATGTCCGATATATTCCAATATATATATCATTTATCATATTTATATTATATATGTCATACACAGGGCTTAATTTCTAACAAAAAAAGTACCGGAGCCCTAATATTCTGCAGTACTAAAACCACAGTGTGCCCCCCCCCCCCCTCCTCCTCAAATTAAATTTAATTATTTAGGTTTGCAGTTAAGTCAACATATTACATGCACTATAAACATTACTGAAATTGCATTTTTAGCAATGTCTGCATGGGGTGTCCATTACTGGAAAATGACTAATTAACCATCCCAGTAATGGACACCCCCCTCTTAAAACCTTAAAAATAAATGAACTTTTATAAATGGTCGTTAGTATATAAAGTTTTGTATTGCTACTCAGACAAAAATATTCAAATTTTGAAAGAAAATAAATAATATATAAATTAATTAAATGAAGCCAGCTCTTAGCCTCTTCATAAGATTTTCACAGAAAAACAGCGAAACTTTGAAACATCATTTTCTGCTTCCTGATTAGTTTGATTAAAAGTGCACTAACAGTGCAATAACACAGTTTTATAAAACATCCAGGGGGGAATTATAAAAAAATAATTAAAACTAAATATTTATTAGTTATTTTTTTATGAACCAAAAACATGAAGAGGTGTCCATTACTGGCACATCTACCCTAGATCATATAAATCTTATAATTTAATGATACATTTTGGTCACTTGGAGATTCATTTTTAGGGATTGCTGCAAAAAAGAAGTACCTACCAACAAATTTTATAATAATTTTTAACTTAGGAAAAATAAACTAGCCTAACATCGGTTTAAGCGGACTAGCATTTACTTTGCAAAAAATGATGAAATCGCCAATTTTCGATTTTTTGCTTAAAATATATTTAGTCAACCTTAGCACATTCTGGTGAAGTTAGGTAAAATGATCTGATTATAAATATGTAAATAAAAGGTTTATTAATGCATCCAACTCTATATAAAATTAAATGCATGAGTTGCGATCTTTAAGTTCATTTTGTCTTTAAATTTGTGTTTTTTCTTTGTATCAGTATGATCAAAATGCTTTCAACATATATACTTTTCAATTGGCTCACTAAAACTTATTAATTGAGCGCAGACATTGTATATTCACTAAGCATGTTCGGTTGTATCCATATTATTTCAATTATCATAAATTCAACATTTAACAATTTTAAAAACTATTCAGTTTGATAAAAATAAAATAAACAATACATATGGAACAAAGTGGGAAGGTTTTGCATAGGTTTACTATTATTTAATAAATCTTTAAAATGGTTGTGAAAATACAGAGTACAATTTACCTTTACACAGCCACAAAAATGAGTACAATAACCCTTCTGTCCCTTTATGCTTCGTTGGTGAAATTATTATTAACGTAGAACAACAGTGTATTTTTAAAAGATTCACTCATATTTTTTCGCATCGTAAAAGCGAATCAATTAGTATCAATTTAAAAAAAAAAAAAAATTATAAATTGTTATTAATCCTTTTTTAAGCAATAAGTACACAAGATTTCTATAACAGTACACACACACATATATATAATCCACATACCAATACATACAATGTATACCATCGCGTACCCTCCACCACAACACTAATTTATGCCGAAATCTATTTAATTTTCAAAACAATAAACCAGAGATTAAAATATACATTTTAAGTCTTAATTCCTTTAACAGGTTGAATGATTATATTCAATAAAAACTATTCTCTTTTTACAAGAAAACATAGTTATTACATTAACAAAATCAGCTACAGAAAAGTAAAAAGCACTAGATCAAAGTAGTATGTTTTAAGTCCAAATTCTAAGATGCAACATAAAAAAATAAATAAAATTACTGTTGAATATTAATACTTACTTAAAATATTACTGCGGAAGTAATATATCGAAATTTGGCTCAACAATTAAATCGAAATCAAATGATTAACACTTCACATAAACAACAACACATAAACAATTACCATAGTTTCGTATTAATAAATAGGAGCCATTTTGCGTGACAAGATACATTTTCCCAGGGGGCGCTATTAAGAAATTCAGAAAGATAATCGATAACTAAAAACTGCTGATGAAAATTATTAATGAATTTCTCTTCTTCTATCTTTGCATCATCACCTTTATTATTAATAATACTTTTATTATTTATTATTATTCAAAACAATTTACTAACACCTTCTTGTTCTATAAATCTTGATGAGGACGAAAAATAACTTTTCGTGAAAATTCCCTTAGTTATCAAAGTGCATATATTTGAAAAGAAATGTGTCATTTTTAATCTATATGCATTTTTTTGTGTTTTAGATTTATTAAAATGTTTTTTTTTTAATATTTTCAGTGGGAATCAACTAAAAATGTCTGATGAAATGAGAAAAATTCCGGCATGGAACACACTTCTTGTTCCACTCAGCTCAATTGTTTTGTCGCCTTTTAATTTTTTTTCTCTTGTTTCCTCTTCTGCGCTTTTTCAGTTAAACACAGATTGCAATCGCCAGAGCAAGTTTTGATCTAATTTATGATGGCCGCGAACTGTGAATGCAACCATGATGTAAATTTGAAAGCCACAGGTTATTTTTCTTTTAAACTTTTTATTAAAAATTCATTTATTTAGTTTCAAAGTTATTGATCTTTTTCTTGGTGTACTTTTTGACCATGTAAACTGTGAATCTTTGAATTTCTAAATCCACGTATGGTTAGCACAGTATTTGTTTATCTTTCTTATTCAATCGAATATAAAAGGAAATTTATTTTAAAACATGCTTCAAATATTTTAGCAAATTATTGTGTAGGAACTTAAATATGCTTATCCA
This sequence comes from Maratus speciosus, assembly GCA_963932465.1. Classification (NCBI taxonomy): domain Eukaryota; kingdom Metazoa; phylum Arthropoda; class Arachnida; order Araneae; family Salticidae; genus Maratus; species Maratus speciosus. Next base: position 182,261,717 of record OZ010798.1, on the reverse strand, counting down.
TAACAAAAACAAAAAAATTCTTCGTGGTAATGTCACTGTTATTAATGATAGAATATAAAAAATTAAATTTAGTAGTTTCTTAATATGGTCTCTTTTAATTAGAAATTGTGTAGTTTGTACTGTAAATTTTTCATAAGGTTTTTCTGTTACTTTTCTCCCTTTTCTAGACATTCTTAACCTTCATATTGAATGATCCTTATATTGGGAGCTTTATCTTTCACTACAATATCCACAGAAATATTTGTTAATGGGTAGGGTAAAGTTAATTTTAATAATTTTAAAACAAACATTTATAAAATGAGACTTTTAAAAAAGTCACATAGCCCTATTCTATGCAGGGTTGTAAAAAACCCAGCCCAGGCGGGTTTTATAAAACTCGGGTTAAATGGGCAATTTTCCACGGGTAAATTGGATTAAAATGCCATGCCAAAATGTGGACTATGATTCCACCTTCCTCACAAGTAATAATCTTTAGGGTTGTCACTGTATAGGGAAAACTGAGGGAATTTAAAAATGAGTATTAAAAAGCAAGGAATTTTACTAAATTTTAGTACTTTGCAAAATTTATCCATTGGAATTTTGAAAATTCTTAGAAGAATCTCTGGGAAAATTTAATTTTTTGCTCAGGAAAGTGCAAGGAATTCGATTGCTGAAATTATCTCAAATACAATCTCAATACAATCTGATCTCAAATACAATCCTTGTGAACACTTCATAGTCTAATAGATGGGAATGACTTCATAGTCTTAAATGGGCAATTTTCCCTGCGTAAATTGGACTAAAATGCCAAAATGTGTACTGTATTACGGCTCCACCTTCCTCACAAATAATAATCTTCAGTATTAAAATAATAAAATACAGTAAACCCTATGATAACGGGATCCTGTCTTAAATGTAAAAATGTCATTGTTCTTACAGTAAGAATACCATACCTGCTAAGACGGTAACCTGTTTAACACAGAATTTTTCTTCTGTCACTTGAAATGCCGTCTTAGTCAGTTTCATTATACTAAATAAAAACAACAATCTTATCAGGATTTTAAAAAATCTTGGTTTTTTATAAAAAGACCAGCCCGGGCAGCTACCCATTACAACCCTGATTCTATAAGCCATTAGATCTGTCTTCTTGGTTCATCCTTGTGGTAAATCTTTCATTTCAAATCTAATAATAATGACTGTTCCAATTTTTAACAAAACCACATTCGTTATTTTTTGTTTATGGAGAGCGACCGTATACTACTAATAATAATAAAATCTAGTCAAGTAAAAATTATTTTGTATTACAGTAGACTTCCTCAAACCAGCACATCATTACAGATGTAAACAATGAAACTTTCAGTTCAGATGTAGTTTCAAAATTACAGATTTTGGAACAGATGTGTCTGTGGTCTGCACCATAAGCTTGGCGATTTTTTTCCGCGCCAAAATGTTGTCTTCGAAAGTGATCGCCAAACAGAAACCAGGAGAGAAATTTATTTTCAAATTTAGCGGTCACTTTAAATACTCATGAAAATCCGCGTTTTTTTTAACAACGGAAATAAATATTTAAAACTAATAATTTCTATGTCAGGGGGGCCAGCCTCCCTGAACCCCCCGTTCAGCAATTTTTTCAGGAAGAAAAATTTTGCCGACATATATTTCATAAAAAAAATATAAAAACACAATTTTAGCAGATAAATTTAAAAGCTTTTAACTATTTAAAGTAATCGCCATATTTGAAAATGAATTTCGTTGATGCTTCAGAATTGCAATCACTTTCGAAAACACATTTTTAGCATGAAAAAATGCAAATAAAACAAAAATAGTACTTACATTTTGCAGATTCCTTGAAATTTTGAAGAATAAAACAAAAAAGAATAAAAAAACCAGAGTAGAATAATTTGAACTCTAAAGAAAAAAAATCTATATACACCTTGTGTGCTGTAAAAAACAACCGAAGATTCATTCAGCTGCCTCTGTCAAAAGAATATGCCAATCTTTACAATCAATATCGATCCACGTTTTGTGAATCATAAATCCACCTGAACATAAAATGGGCATGGAGCCATTATCAAAAATACATCGAAAAAAGTAATAATAATAATAAAAAAATACAAGGAATCTCGCAAAATTATATCAGCCATAGCTGACGTGAAGCCACAGACGAAATGAATGCCGGGAAAGTTCCGTTAGAGTTCAAGTTAATTCAAGTTTGAATTAAGACGCTCAGTTGCGCAGAAGTCAAACAGCACAGGTGCGTAATAAAATGACGTCAGAGGAGCAAAAATATTTCTCCCTCGCATCACTCTGCGGAAGCTGTGCCAAGGGTTGTCAGAAACGAGATTTGACATGGGTTTTGTAAGGGTTACTAGAAATGCAGGTTTATCACCAAGTTTGGCGAGTTGTTTTTTTTTTCGCGAAATTTTGCAGACCAAAAACACATCTAAGACCAGATTTTTCCATTTTAATATCATTTGTATGTATTTTTAAACATAATTCTCATTAATATGACTGAACTCATGCTTTTTCATGAAGGAAGTAGTATAAATTTATTTCTGAAAAAAGTCAAGATATTTCTGATACCTTTCTTAATCATAATCTTATTAGCAAATATAATGTATTAATCAAGCTTTTTTGGTTGTTAAGTCTGGTTAAACTTGAAATAAAGCTTCCGTATTTTATCATTTTGATGTGAATTAGTAGGCTTTATGAGGCAAGTTGCATTGAAAAATCCAAGAAAAATGTATATTTATTGTGCATATTTAATTATTTTAATATTCTACTATATTTTAAGCATTCATTATAATTTCAATTGCGTTATTACATTCAAATTATGTTTAAAAAATGTAAACACACCAGGGTTGCTGGCTTTTAGCCAGGCCAAAAAAAGCCGGCCGGCTTTTTTTGGTTTTAACCACTTAAAAAAAAGCCGGCTTTTATTGAATAAAAGCTGTTTTTTATTTTTTAAAGTTGGTTTACAGTTAATTCACTTTAAATTTGGATCAATTAATTTTGAATATACTTATAACTATTTTCTACTAAAAAAATTATAAATTTCTATTGCTGAAAGGCAACTGTGAAGGCATTGTCTGAAAAAAAAAAATTATAAATATTGAAAACAAAAAGAATACTATAAGTTAGACTCCTAACTGGTGTTTTGAAACTCTATATTACATAGCTCCACAAATACTACACATTTTAAAGATTATATTTAATTAAATAATGACAAAATGTAGCACATCAAAATGGAAACATTCTTATGTGTCCATATGGAGAGATTAAGCTATAAATGTTAAAAGAGGAATTAGGAAGGATATAATATTTGAGGAAAGTTTGGTACATTAGTGTGTAAAAAATAGAACATTTAAACAAGAACAAAAAAAAAAATAAAAATTCTCTAAATGAAATTTTAAAAAGCTTGTTGCTAAGCATATTCATGCATATGCTATTCATAATGTTTTTAATAGTGAGACATGGTGTTTTTTATTATATGACTATGTATAATTTTAAATGTTAGAAATAAGACTTGCATATCAATAGCACTCTTAAAATTAAGTAATAAAACATGTAACCATTGTCCTTTTTAATTTTATAAGGCAGTAAAAATGAAAAAATTCAGGGGGAGGGGTGTTAAAGGTCAGTGTAAACCAGATAAAGCAGTTGACTAAATTTTAAAAGGGCCATACCAACATATTTGCAATTCTGAATCTGACTACAAATCACTAGCAAAACCATCTAAGTTTTATTCCAGTATTAATGGTTTCATTATTGAGAAATTGGGTTACTTATTAAACTCTAAATCAATTAAATGTCATTAAAAACACCTTAAATGTGTAGTTTATAATTACAATACCTCATTGTTTAAAAGCCAATTATGGCCAATTTTGGCCAAAAAAAGCCGGTTAAAACCAATAAAAGCCACCGGCGTGGCTTTATTTAATTTTAGCCGGCTTTTTTGCAACCCTGAAACAAACCAATGACTATAAATACACAAAATTCTAAAATCCAATCTCTGGTCCCGATTTGAGGGAGTGTACTGCAGTATAATTATTTTGCCAGAAATGTATTTAATAGCTTTCTTAAAACTTAAATATGTATACTACATTATGGATAAAAATATTAGGAAATTTGTTACATTTCCTAATATTTATCCCTTCGTCACCATAAGCTGTACCTTTTCATGACCCACATACATATATTTTTTAAATTATTAATTGAGTGCACATTTATTTTTTTCACTGAGTGAGAGTATTTTAATTATGAAATTTTTTATTTTTATAAATTTAAAGAAAAGTAAAAAAGACAAATTTAAGCATTTGTACCTGTTCAGTTGACATTTCCCTTTCATTACAGTTTTTTTTACCGTTACCTTTTGTACCGCTTTTTACATAAACCTCTATTTTCCCCAACAAAAAGGATTAAAATATGGTATTTTGAATGTATGACATTTAAAAAAAATCTTGGAATCTTATACTATTTTCAATTTAAATAACTGTGTAATTTTTTTTTTAGTTAGTTTTTTATTATTATTTATTAGGGCAATGGGGGAAAAAAAATAAATACCTTTACAATTTTGAACCATATTTTAATGCATTTTGCTGAGAAAAACAGAAATTTATTTGTAAAAAATTGTAAAGTAAATGAAAGTGTTGTTGGCTGAACAGTTGCAAACTCCATGACATATATTTTTTTCCTTTTCATTTAATCCATAAAAATGCAAAATTTCATAATTAAAATTCCTTTTTTGCAAACATATAAGTAAACGTGTAAAATCATGTTTTAATTTATATTTTATATATACGTGTCGTGTATTTATTTTTATATGTATTTGATATATCTATCAGTTTTAAAGTTCATATGCAGAAAGCTTTTTAGTTTCAAAATAAACTTTTTTTTTCCATCTTATACAAAAATTTGGTTTCTTTGGGACTAGTGTTGCTATGTGTCCCACGTAAATTGGGTCTCTAAATGCTCTGGACACCAGTATTTTAAAGGCATTTTCTTCGCTTTATTTAATGGCAGAATTATCTGCGATTAAAAATGGCGAAATAAACTATAAAAAATTAGTGGCGTGCAGGGCTTTTGGAGCCCCCGATTTATGCAGGACACCTGGCAATACTAGTTGGGACTTTAAAAACCTTTCCATTTCCTGGTTAGACATAAAGGGGAAAATTAGCACTAGCCACCAGCCACAGGGCCAGTAAATGAGAAAAAGTGGCTTGTGAAAAATTGTCTATCAGCGGCTGCCTTTCGGCCACTTTTTTACAAGGAGAGAATAAAATTTTCTTGCATTTTATGAAGGATTCTACTTTTTTTGATTCCAATATATTTATATTAACATATTTAATTGGACTATTCAGTTTTAGGTTAATACTTATAGAAATTTTACTGTTTAGTATTTTTAAATAAAAAAAGGACCACTAGTTTAAAGAAAATGGCCATTTAAAAAACTAGTCCTACCGGCCAGTGGCCGCTAATGAAATTTCCCAGTTTTGCCCTGTTAGACAGATTCCAGCTTATACAACGTGGATTAATGTTAATTTCTATTTATTCGCTGGGTCTTGAAAATCTCTCCGCTGTGGACAAATTGCCCACTTATACAGAGACACACCCCCCCCCCCCCCCTTCCTTAGACCTATTTTACTGTATTTATTTTTTCTCCACTATTAATATAATTTTATGTGTATTATAGGTCATTTTATGCTTGTCTTAAAAAAAAAATAACATTCATTTTATCATTTTTTAAACAGGAAAGAAAGATTTTAAGCCTCCAACACAAAGCACTAAGAAGGCTATATCAATATTAGTGAGCATATTTTTGCTGTCTGTCGCTGGATTGTTCTATTTATATAAATCTTTCCCACAGCTGGAGGAGTAAGTGAATGTTTTCTTTTTCTTTCTTAATCTAAAGAAATTATATATGTGGGTGTATTAGTGGTATGCTCAAGGAAAGGGTCCATAAGATCCACAGCAGCCAACAAAAGAGACAGTCTGTAGTATTCCACTTAGGGATGTACCGAATATCCGGTATATCTATTCTCTGTTTGGCCATGCTACCAAATATTCGGTTAGGCCAAATATCAAACTATTCAGTCTGTTGAATATTCGGCTTGGCCAAATATCAAACTATTTGGCCTGTCGAATATTCAGTTTGGCCGAATATCAAAATATTCGGTCAAATCGAGTACTTAAAAATATCTTTTTTAAAATATTTTTAAAAACCTTACACAACTTCTACTTTTAACTGTCAATTTATAAAGATATTCAGAATAATTAGAAACAGAATCATATTTAAATAAAAAAAAAACTGTTGCATTATTTACTTGCTGTTTGATAAGTGTTGCTTAAGAAAATTAATCATTAATGATGACCTTCATAGGAATAAATGAATGTACAAATGGAAGTTTCTGAACAATGTCTTGTAAATAAACTGCATTTTGCTTTTTCATAAAAAGAATGTTTCTAAAGAAAATGGAAAAAACTTTCAGGGGTGATAAAAGAACTCAAGACAGACAATTTTTGTCGAAGAAACCAGTATCACAATCCACTTATTCAGTCAAAAATACATTGTATCTCATCTCACTTCAGGTCAAACTTAGATTTTCGTTTGTTACTCTAACGATAATGAAGATAATTTTATTAACTATATTTTCAACAGAGTTTTTTGATTTCTGATACATCTGATATGACAAGAAGTGCTGGAAATTGTGTGCGTAAAGTTTTCTTATAAAAAGGTCTTGTTTATCAAAATGGAAGTACCTGTGTTAAATATTATGTAAAATTGTTTTAAAATTTAACTTTGTAATATCTTTAAACTTTAAATTTTGCCAGCCAAACATGTGGTATTCAGCCCAACAGTCACTATTCAGTTGTTAGCCGAATATTTGGTTTACTTGAATGTTGAGTATTCAGCATTCGGCCAAAATCACTATTCAGTGCATTCCTAATTCCACCGATCTTGGCTGCTTTTTGGCCTACTTTAATCACATGATAGTTTGACAATTCCCCGAAACTAGCCTTTCTTGATCATGTTTCAGCCAAGAGGGGTAGAGATATCGCAGATCTCTTTCATTAGCTTCATCCTACCCACTCTGAAAAGAAAGTACAGTGAATCCCCCTTTTTTATGGAAATTTTGATAAAATAATTTTTATTTGTTCATATTAATGCTATAAATAGAATTATTCAAACCAAGTTCTTAAATTAAAAATTGTAATATACTACGTTTATTTGAGCTGTGAAAAGGCTACTTTCTTCATTCCTTAGTCTTAAGTGTAGTCTATTTGTCTAATGTTATTACTAGAGAACAACCGAAAATTCGGTTTCGTTTTTGGCTCAAATTCAGAGTTTCGCCAAACATTCATTTTTGGCGAAAATTCAGCCGAACCGAAATCATCTGTATTCCAACAATCTTGTTTCTTCTATCGGAAATTTTCAATGTTACTCATTGATTTGAGCTGTATCGGCTTAAATGAGACACACTCTATTTATTACTATGATATTCACTGTAGAGATCTGCCAGGCGGATTTGCATTCATGACACTCAGGCCGGGCTGGGCCTGGGCTCCACTCTTTTCGGGTTGGGCCAAGCCATACTTTTTCTGAAAGTGTGGGCTGGGCCTGACCTAACTTTCATTTTCTGTACAGAGCCGGGACTGGTTTCATTCCTAGTCTTCATAGCCCAAAATTTGCAGTCCTAATCTTGACCCAGCCCGTATGAAAATCATTGTCTCAGCATGGCCTGGTCCGTTCAAAGGTCAGTAAAAGTAGGCCTGCCCCAAAAATTTTTGCAAAAAATGCATACATTTTTAAATCTCCATTATTCTACACTTAAACATTAAAATTTATTCTTTTTAAAGAACCGTAGATTTCTACGCTTATTAAAATATAGCTAAATTAAAATATAGTAAAACGTGTGAAAAAGAACCTGCCTATGAAGGAACACTGTTTTAAATTTAAAAACGTGTTGATCCATGCAAAATTAATATACTAATACATAAGAAAAAAAAATAATACATTTACACTTGCTAAGAAGGAAACTCGCCTATAACGCTTTTTTTTTTTTTTTTTTTCCTTAGAAGATTTTACTGTATAGCATTTTCAGATTTTTAACATTTCAATACATGGAATATGGATTAACAATATTAATGATAACTGAAGCATTTATATACAAGAAATACAGATTCATTAAAAAAATAAATATCACAGCCTGCGGCACTCCTATAAAAATGAAGATTATAAACATGAAAAAAAAAAAGTTAAGATAAATATTTTTGGCTAGAACTCCTCATACGAGACAAATTTTTATTCAAATCAATGTTTTGTAGAAATTCACTTGGGCTGAGATTTTAATTTTTGTATTGGGCTGGGCTTTTTTTCTATGAGTCAGACCAAGCCGAGTTTTTTTTTTTCTTCTCTGAGTCGCGCCAGGACCGTGCAGACCTCTAATTCACTGTTTATAATTATCAGTCATGACTGGCTAAAGACGTGAGTGCAAATTGTAAAGCAAAATAATGCATATGTGTCTAAATTATAACGTACAACTAATTAATAATTATGTATATCTATGTATGTGTTAATTACTTTTTAAAAAAATTTCGTTTTCGGCCGAAAATAGGAAAATAATTGAAATTTGGTTTTGGTCTTAAAAACCTGTTTCGGTCAATCCTTAATTATTGCTACAAAAATTTCCCTTTAATCATATTGTTTGAAATTTCAACAGCTAGTCAAATGAAATCAAACATTTTTTTCCTTTTCCTGCATACCATCAATGATTCTACTCTTGCCAGTCATAATAAGTTATTATTAACATATTTATTTGGGGCTTTAACGAAACAAAGGGTGTTCGTGAATTCGAACATAATAGAAGAATATTTCTATATTCATGTGCCGTGTTGAGATTATTCAAATTAAAGTCCTGATGCCTTTTCTTCATTTTATTAACAGCAAACTTAAACCCAACAATTAAAATATTTAACTCTTATTTAACTCTTAAATAAACTTATAATAAATTCCATGGGAGTATATCAAGCATGGCTCCATTTTCGAGATAAATTTATTCCATCTGAATGAAAAACAATAGTTTTCTCACCAGTTCGGGATTATGACGTAGTCAAAACTCCGCCCTGGGTCACGTGATCCAATAAATTCTCAACATCCTGCCCCACCATGAACAACATGGGGATTCATCAAAATTTTTCAAGAAAGTATATCATACATAAATAACTTCAATACAAGTAACCTGGTTTTCATTTAACAATAATACTTCATATTTCTCAAAAATTCAAATTCTTACATAAATTTTAAATTAAAGTAATGTTAAGTTATTCAAGCATACCATTTAATATAATAGTATTCAAGATCAATATAGTATATTCCAAGTACAAAATTAAAATTAAATTATAAAGAAACAATAATATATCCAAGATAATAAATATTCAAGAGTGAAACCAAGTGAGTAAAGGAAACATTTTAAAAGACTCAAATACTTTTCGATATTCTATCTAGATTAATCATGCTACTTTGATAACAATATTCTATATACTTAGTCCGAGAATGAATACAAACCTAATAGAATATTTAACCATCAAATTTAAATCAAAAAGACGAGAAAATTGCAAATATAAAATTCAAGAAATAATGCAAGTATAAATATGTACATATACATTTCAGTGATACTTACTCAAGATATATTCCTGTAAATAATATTTAAAAAAAAACACATTATATTGCTTAAACATTTACATCATAATAATGCTTACATCATAATAATGTTCTAGAATGTTCTATTATTAAAAAAAAAAAAAAAAAGAAAAAAAGTTTTACTTTCAGTTCTGGAGCTCCAAATTGTACAATAATTGTACAGGTCGTTTAATAATTGATGATGCAGTTTTTAACTTGCAAGACCTCACCTTACCATCTCTTCCAGGAAATAACTCTAGAATTCTTCCTAATTTCCAAAAATTTCTAGGTAAATGATCATCTTTGATCAAAACTACATCGTTAACTTTAAAGGAGTGGGTGTTGGTATTAACCGAACTAGAATGAGCCGATCTCAAATTTAACAAATACTCATTTTTCCATCTTGACCAAAAGGATCTCATTAACTTTTCTCGATAATTAAAAGCCTTTATAAAAAATTTTCCTAGAAGAGAAATTTGAATCAAGATGAAGTCTTACTGGAGGTAATGAAGAGATTCTTTTTCCTAAAAGAAAATGTGCAGGAGTTAAAGCAGTTGGCTCTTCAGCATCACTTCCAATGTAAGTAATTGGGCGGGAATTTATCATTCCCTCAATTTCGAGAAGAACAGTATGCAACTGATCCACAGTCAGGGGACTTTCCTAAAGTTTTCCGCAGAGCAACCTTTACAGTACGAACCATACGCTCGTACAATCCGCCCCACCAGGCGGCTCGTTCAACAATGTACTTCCATTTGATTGAGTTCGAAGCACAATAATTTTTTACATCTTGATGATTCACAATAGACCACAGTTGTTTTAATTCCAGATCGGCACGTTTAAAAGTACGTGCATTATCTGAAAACACCACAGAAGGCAAGCCACGTCGTGCAATGAAGCGTCGAAAAGCAAGAAAAAAGGTTTCTGTAGATAAATTGCTGACAAGTTCAAGATGAATACCTCTAGTCACTGCACATGTTATTAGAAGAATATAATGTTTGGTATCATCATATTTCACAAATAATGGTCTGGCAAAATCAGCTCCAATGACTGAAAACGGAGCTGCTTGTTCCACTCGATCAGCAGGTAGTGGAGCAATCATCTGTTTTCCTGGAGAAGAATTGAATTTTCTACAAATAACGCAATTTTTGAGAAGTGATTTTATAGTTTGTCTGGCTCTTATGATCCAATATTTTTCTCTTAACTGTACTAACATGTGAGATACACTTGAATGAAATACTTTTTCGTGAGAATCCCAGATTAATAATTTAGTCAATTCAGATTTAGAAGGGAGTATGACAGGATGCTTTTCATCCGCTGTCAATTGGGATTTTTGTAATCTTCCTGAAACTCGCAATATATTTTGGTCATCTAGAAAGGGATTTAAACACAGCAAATTGGAGTCCTTTGGGATAGGTTTGGCATTCTTTAAACATGTAATTTCATTAAAATAAAATGCATTTTGCTCAACTTTTATCCAAAACTGTTCAGCATTATTTAATTCATCAGACGTAAGAGTACCTTTGTAATCCTGTTTTCTTTTAAGTATATCTACAAAGCGTAGTACCCAAGCAGTGACCCTTAATAATTTTCTCAAGTTGTTAAATCTGCCAGGATCAATAATTTTTTCATAAGTTATTGCTGAGCTAACTATAACTTTAGACTTATACTCGGATTCAACATCTTTGTCAGTGGGATCAAATTCAAACGCTTTTACCGTAGGCCAAACGTTTTCTGGCTCAGTCAGCCATTCAGGCCCATGCCACCATTTTTTTGAGTTTATTAAATCATTACTAGATAACCCCCTGGTCAACAAATCTGCCGGATTGTGTTTGCCTATGCAATGTTTCCAGGAACTGGGATCTGTTATTTCCTGTATTTCGGTGACTCGATTGGAGACAAACTGTTTCCATTTGGACGGTGTGCCTCTTATCTAATGTAGGACTATAGTGGAATCACTCCACAAAATAATCTTTCCAATCCACTTAAAAATTTCCTTCAAGTGTTTAACAAGTCTTGCAGCTATTACAGCACCCAATAACTCTAATTGAGGTAATGTTAACTTTTTAAGCGGTGCTACCCGTGCCTTATAAATTACAAAACTAGTGCTAAAAGTGTCATGTGACGTTTTATACCTAAAATACGCCACTGCTCCAAAAGCTTTTAATGAAGCGTCTGAGAATACATGTAACTGTATATTATCTCCATCCACAAAATCGGGAAAGTAATATCTAGGGATATTGATTTTTTGTAGTTCCTTAATTTCGCTACAACACATTAGCCACCTGTTCTTAATTTCTCCTGAAAACTCTTCATCCCATTCCAAACCTAGTTGCCACAATTCTTGCAGAAGGCACTTTATTCAAATTAAAAAAGGAGAAACAAATCCAGAAGGATCAAATATTTTTGCAGCTACATGAAGAACATTTCTTTTGGTACATTTAAATTTGATAACACTGATATTAAATTCAGGGACAATGTGTCTTCCTCATTACACCAACTAAGACCTAGCACTTTCAAAGATTTATCAGAATGTTCATTTATTTCAATTTTGGGATTGGAATTTTTCCACAATTTTTTTTAACTCTTCAGAATTTGTGTCAAATTTTCTCATAGTCATGTTCGCATCTTTCAAAATAGAAACAGCATCAGTAGATAATTTAAATTCTTCTTGAACAGTGGAACTTCCATAAAAAAGGTCGTCCATGTACAGCGATTTATTTAACATTTCATGTGCGAGAGGATGTGTAATTTTATATCCCTTAAGATGGGTTTTGATAGTCGCTGCCAAAATATAGGGCGAACTGGTGACGTCAAAACAATGTCTATTGAAATGATACATTACTACGGGTTAAGATTTATCACGGTTTTTATAGTATAAATAACACAAATAATTTCTGTCACATTTGGAAACTTGTATTTGTAAAAAAGCCCTGACTATGTCACCACAAAAACCTATTTTATATTCTCGAAATTTCAAAATAACATTCACTAATTCTGCATTTAAATTTTCCCCCGAAAAAGACATTCATTTAAACTGTAATTAGTTCCTTGTTTACTACTTGCATCAAAAACGACTCTAGTTTTAGAACTATGAGAACATTCCCTAAATACTTCTCTATGGGGCATCGTATATTTATTTTCACAATTCTTGTCACACATTTGAATTATCCCTTCTTTCAATTGCTCTTTCATTACCTCATTATATCTTTCAAATAATGATTCATCCCTATCAAATTTTTTTTCTAAGTACATAAATCTTGTCTTTGCAACATTAAAATTATCTCTTAAATTATTTTGCATTTCTTTCGATTTCCACATTAGAGGTGACTCATACCTGCCATTTACAAATCGTAAATTGTTTTGGAAAACATTTAAATTATCAGAGGCTAATTCCTTTTTTTTATTAGACAGAAATGATTCTGTTTCCCATAAACAAGTCAAATCTTTTTCTTTAGATGAGTAATAGACATTTAAACACTGAACAGAATTGCTCATTTGATTATTTGGCACCTGTCCAACTAGCGTTTCACCTAAAATTGACCTTTGAAAATATAATTGCTTGTTTATTTGTGTAAGTGATCCAGACAAAGTTTGATAAATATAATTGGCGCCTAATAGAATTTGAATTGGATATTCTATTTCAAATGTATCAGCCCATTTATATCTTTTAGAGATAATATTTTTTATCTGTGGATTTACATTTTGACACAGATGAGTACTTCATCGGTAATTAAAGCTTCAACATTAATAGACTTGTAAGGAAAAAATCTACTTTTTAAAGTTATTTTTACACATTCAAATTCAGATTCAGTGGGATTTCTATTAGAAAATGTGTAAATGAAAAGTTTTTCCTTTCTTAAGATTTTTGCATTTAATGCTTTTGCTAAATCGCTTCGAATAAATGTCTTGGTGGAAGCCGAATCATATAATATTCTAGCGATTAGTTTTTTAGATTCACTTTCAACTTGAACACACGCAGTTTGAAGCAAAGTGGTATAATTTTTCCTCAAATTTTTTGACTCATGGACCGATGACATAACGGAGTCATTTTCCTGAACTCTATTAACTTCTTTTAATTCAGAATCTTGATTTTGGACTAGTTTTTTAGATTTTGTTTGGGGGCAAAACAGGTAGTTATGTTGAGAACTATCACATGTTTTACAGTTTTGAATTTTAACTTTACAAGCTGACTGTAAGTGTTTAAAAAAACACCGATAACACCTGCCCTCTTTTTTTAATTTGTATCTCTTTTGTTCGTTTGTTAGGGTTTTACATTCTAATCCAGTATGCGAATTAGAACCACAAAAAATAGAAGCATTTTTAACAATTGTATTCAGTGCAGCCACTGACGGGAAATTATTTTTTATTTTTAATTTGCTTTTAGGATATTCAACTTTCGAACGAAATGTTTCCTGACTTTTGACAGAAAGTCCTGAAATAGAATTTGCAGCTTCCCTAGATTCAATTTCAAATTTGATAAATTTCATTAATTCGTTAATATCCCCCGCTTTGTTGGGGTTCTTTTTCCTGTGGAATTCTACCACTAAATTATGTGGTAGTTGTTTCAACAATATTGGGATTAACAAATACCCAAATTTTTCTGAATCAATACCCATAGCTTGTAAATTTCTAATACTGACTTCACTTTCGTCATAAAGACTCCTAAGCCCTTTAATATTTGAAGAAAATTTAACAGGTTCAAGTTCTAAGAGTTTATTGACAAAACAACTAATTAATTGGTCTTGTTTTCCGTATCTTTCTTTTAATAAGGTTAAACAAGACATAATTTTCTTCTTTCAAAGCAAACCCAGCAATTGTTTTATATGCTTCACCAGTTAAGAAAGACTTCAAATATAAAAATTTATCAACAGTACTTAAAGATTCATTCGAATCAATAGCGCTTTCAAAACTGTTAAATTCCAAAAATTTACTTGGATCACCATTAAATGGGGTTATATTAAGTTTTGGCAAATTAACCAAAATCAGTGACTGTGAAGCAGTATTAAAACCTGAAACATTATTACTTGGAACAGATTCAGCTTGCTCGACCTTGAATTGTTTCAATTTAATTCTGATAGTAGCTTTCGAATCCGATATTGATTCGTCATACTCAAGTGATTTTTGAATTTCCGTTTCGAATTGTGTTGCATCGGAAATTAGTTCCTCAATTTTTTCATTTAGCGTTTTAAGATCATCCTGTTTTTCTGGCAGATTTAATAAATATTCAGATAGTTTACATTTATCATCTGTACTTTGAGTATCAATAGTCGATATAAAAGTGTCAATAGTTGTGATTAATTTTGTACATGCTGATCGAACAAGCTTCCTCTTTGCTTTCAATTTATCAATCGATTCCATTTTACAATAATGATAATAATAATAAAAAAATGTACAGTACCTTTTATTCGAACTTACTGTTCGAAATTATCCTACAGGGTGAGCCCGTCCATAAGTATTTGATTCATTATAACTAAATATTCCCTTGAGTTCCCGCGAACTTCGGCACCAATTTAACGATTATATAAAACCAGAAACAAAGGGTGTTCGTGAATTCGAACATAATAGAAGAATATTTCTATATTCATGTGCCGTGTTGAGATTATTCAAATTAAAGTCCTGATGCCTTTTCTTCATTTTATTAACAGCAAACTTAAACACAACAATTAAAATATTTAACTCTTAAATAAACTTATAATAAATTCCATGGGAGCATATCAAGCATAGATCCATTTTCGAGATAAATTTATTCCATCTGAATGAAAAACAATAGTTTTTTCAACAGCTCGGGATTATGACGTAGTCAAAACTCCGCCCTGGGTCACGTGATCCAATAAATTCTCAACAGGGACCATTCCATGCAATAACGAAAAGACATTTTACAAAAATTATACATTACTTTTGCTTTTTTAAACAATTTGTTAATGTGAAATCAACAAGTCTTATTTTCAACTTTCAAGATCTTAATTTATAAAATAATAAACAAGTGTTGCTCCAAAAATATATTTTTCATTATTTATTTCAAATTATTTTTGCAATGTTGACATTTTATGACTTTCATTTTGATAATGTTGCATTCATCAGTGCAATTTTTAAATTTTTTATTTTCCCCTGTTACTTATTCTATCAAAAGTTATTTTACTGAAATTTATTAGTATATTTTCCGAAAATTTATTATCTGGAGCTCATTTTATGAAAAGTAAAAGGGTTTTTTGTGAATGTGACCTTGGAGAAAAGGTTTTTTAAGTAACTTTAACGAAATATTTAAATTAGTAAAAAATAATAATACAAATTAGTTAAATTAATTTATCAAAGTTGTAATATTAATTGCAAGAAATCCCTTTGTCCATTACTTAAAAACCCCTTTCTCCCCAGTCACATTATAGTGAAAAATAGCATTTTGTAATGAAAGATGAAATCCAGTTACTTAAATTCAAACCAAGCATTAATTAATAGCAATAATTTAAAGCCCTTCTGCTAAAATTTTCCTTTCTGGTGAACTTGTTTTATTTGCAAATTATACGCATTTTAAAATCCAACAAAGTAAATATAATTAATAAAGAGTATGTTTTTATAGAATGGAATATTGTGAAGGAGCCTGTTTTATTAAAAGGAACTTCACAAAGGGGCCTGTTTTATTAAGAAGAATTTTGTGAAAAGGCCTGTTTTATTAAATGCATTTTTGTAAACAGGCTTCAAATTTTGCTTGGATTGACCCCTGCATTCTATTGAATAATCCAGTTAGTTTATTCATGCTAAGGAGATTTCATTTACTTAAATTTACATTTTTACTTATTTAAGTTTTTAAATACTTACAAGGGAAACACTTTTGTGCTGCTTGCACCTATCATTGAGACCTAGTGCATTTTAAAGCCCTATATTAGGAAGTTTGAGAATTGGTAAAATTTTTCTGTTAAAATCATATTTTTTTATTTTACAGCAGCATAACTTTCTGCAAATGCAGTTTTGAAGACCACTTATTGGACTATTGACTTAGAATTTTTTAAAAGAAAAGCATTTAAAAATATAAATTAGTCAATAATAAGCATAACATATTGAAAAAAGTTTAAAAATTCCTTCAAGAACCTATGAATTTGATTTTGAAAAATTACAACATGATATTCACTTTTTTAGCGTGGAAAAAGTTGGGTTTTTTTTTCTTTCTTTTCAAAAGTAAAGCTTTCTGGCAACCCTAGCCAAATGTCGTAGCTGCTTATCCTTGTCATGTGAGCAATGGTTTGGACTGTAATGTCTGATATTAAATTACTTTATGATTACTTTTACCAAAAGACACAACATTTCATTTTAAACATTCAAAACTTTGTTCCATTCGACTTCTAAAGAAAATAGTTTGCTTATTTTGTATTTGACTAAAAAAGTAGTTTTCAATGATCTTGAAAGCTTTTCACTGAAATATATTTACTATTTATGCATTTATCGTCTGCATAGAAAAGAAAAAAAAAACCTAATTCTTGTTTCTTATACTATCAACTATCAAACAAATCGCAATCTGATTTAATTCTAATACATATCGTACATATACTCCAAGGATAAAGCGGGCGAAAATTTTGTAGCACCATACTTGGCGACTTAACTCAGTTTTGGCATGAAATAAATAAAAATCTAAAAATAAAAAAATACATAAAATATGATTTTAACAGAGAAATTTTATCGGTTCTCTAATTTTTATGCATAATGCTACAAAATGCACCAGGTCTCGATGCCAGGTGCGAGCAGTGCCAAAAGTGGTTCCCTTGTTAGTCTGATCAGTTATATATAAGAAAAAGTCACATCACTGAAAAGTGCTAAAGTTCAAAATATGAATTTAATATTCATAACTTAAATGATAAATTATGTATGATGTGCAATTCACATATAATTTATAATGTACTAATTAAAAAATTTATTCCAGAAATGAATATCAGTACATCAAATTACCTGTTGATATTGATGATGCTAAAAATTTAGGAAGAGTGCTGGCACGTTATCAAGAGCGCTACTATTACACTGTTTTTATGGCCTTTTTTCTTATCTATATATTGTATCCTTTTGCTCTGTTTAAAATTATTATCACTGTAAAAATTACTTTACTATACAATATTCTACTACAGATGAATTCACTTAAATATGAGCATGGCTAAAACGAGCTATTTGAACATTTAGAATGATTCATCAGTTAAACTACATTAAGATTTTCACACTTTTTATGAGGTACAAAAAGAACATTGTAGGTAATACGAGCAAGATCCCTTTGTGTCCCAATGTCCTTTTTAATGTCATTCTTTGTAAAAAGTATAACAAATTTGAACTATTCTCACTAATATTAGACACTGTGAAAAATAGAGAAATCACTCATCTTTTGAAAAATAAGGCATTGACAAAGTGTTATTGGGACAATATCACAAAATACAAAAATTGCAGTCCACACAATAAAATGTCTATTAAATGTTAGATAATGCAATTTTATTTTTTACATTCTAATAAAAAATATTCTATTATAAAAATATTATATTCATAATAACACCCAAATAATGCAATTAAAAGACTTAAACTTTCAGATTGGCATTTTCCTGGCATGTCACACTGTGATGTGTGCAAAGTAAAGGGCTTTCTGCTATACTGTACAAATATTTTTTTATAGTTTTTTTAATTTCTAATTATTAATTATACCTTATATAACACATATATAATATAGGGAAGGTAACACGTTCTGTATTTTACAAATAATTTTCCATAATTAAAATATGATTGTCACTGAAAATTAATGTCATTTTTCTTGGCCTACTCATTTTAATTCTTTATGAGGTATAAAGATGGCGCTGCAGAGTAATTCTTCATGTTCTTGACTCAGAAGCAGTAAAATCGTTGCTACCAGCAAGATCCTTTAGATATTTCTTTGAAAATAATGTCTTTAAAGGCTTTGTAAAAATTGACTAAACTTTTATTATGTCATTTTCCTGGTTTCAATAATTTACAAATAAAACTGAACATTACGCTGAATTTGAGGTACTATAGAACAAACATGTTCCTTTAAACGAAATTAAAATGTTAGATCTAAAAATAAAAAAAACAAGAATGTGAAAAATGTTTTAGAATGAAAGTGTCATTGTCCTGGTGGTCATTATCCTGGCATACATATGCCAAGACAATGACATATAATTATAATTACATAAAAATGAACTTAAGCTTTTCAAACTTTAACAATTTTACGTGTAAATTCTTTATTCAGCTGCTCAAAACACATTTTAAAAAGAATCAGAAGCTTTGAAACAATTTAAATTCTCAAAAATTTTGTTTTCAAAATCTCACATTTCGTGATATTCACCCTGTTATGATGATTTAAGGTTCTCAACTGCTCTGCTCAACAAGCGCAAAATGTTTTGACACATTTACAAATTCATTTTTTAACGAAAAGATATAAAATCAGAAAGCCTGACCATGGAAGCGATTTGGAATCGAACTGTGTTTTCAATTTTTTGATCAATCAATTACCTATCTGGTTATAAGCGATTTTGATCATGTGACCCGGCATTTTTCTCCCCTTACTGACTGAATTTTCTTCTTTCGTTTGGAAGTTTAGTTCAAAATGCCAACTTTGACAGTATTTTCTGAAAGATCTATTGCATTTACAAGAAAACGGTAAAAACAGTTCATGACAGTTTCTGAATAACACCTTCTAGTTTCATGCGTTTCTGAACAAAAATGAATTAAAACTTATGTCAGAAATTTGACCCTTTGGATTTGAGAACAAACAGCCTTAAAAGACAACATGATGCCGATTTTAGTTTTAGTGACTTATTTTAAAAGCTCAAACTGGAAATTTTCAGAAAAATTAAATTAGTCTCATTTCGCGTTATATAATAGGTGGCTGTATCATTAAAAAAAAAAAAAATACAGCATTATTTTTGCCCAGTTATCTAAAGAAAAAATGTTTAGACTTAGAAACTGCAAATGACTGAATAAAAAATGAGCGATCAAAATTAATCTACAATATATATTTTCAATACAAGTAAAGCTGGAGTTTTTTACAAATAAAACATAACAAGATATTTAAATTGATACCTAAAATTGCTCAGATAGAAAATTATCTAAAGAATGAATGGTATGAGTTAATTAATGTGAAAAGGAAAGAGGAAATAGCTAGTTATGAAAAAATCACTTTTTAAACACTATATAACACTTTTTAAAATATTTTCTGTTTTTAAAATAGTAAATATCACTTTTTAAATCTTGATGTTTTAAATAGTAAATAATCATTCAGTAACTTACACAGCAAATTATTCTCTTCACAAATATTATGCGTAGCAACTAATATGAGGAATTTTATTTATAATCTCCTTGCATCTCATATTAATAGAGTTCAACAGCATTTTTAACATGTTGAGTCATATTAAAGTAAAATCTAAACATTTGTGTTTGTAGATATAATATATATATACATATATCATTATTCTTATTTAAATATACCAGGGAATCCAATGATCCAGGCTTCCTGTGTTACAGAACATATGCAAAAACCATTTTTAACCACTTCACCATTTGCCCTGAAATAAGTCGGGGGTAAAAGCAGTGTTTCTCCATACCTGTCGCCGGTGAAGTGGTTAATGGTACAAACCGTAGGGACTGTACATATAGAATGTTATCACTGTAGGGGGAGGGGAGGGAATTTATCTTTTGATATCATTATCATTTTTGATCCAACCAAAATTTTCTTTTTTTGTTAATTTTTTCTTTACATAAATATAGTCTGTTATATATTTTTTAGTCTGTTACCTATTTTTATGAAAATATGAAGTTATTATAAAAACCATTATGTGATTATAAAATCATTTCATTCCAACATGTGGAATATCTCAACATTCGCCATTCCTATTCTTCTGCCATATATATAATTCGTTGTTAGAAAAACTAGGTTCGAAATAATACTTGATATGTTTACTAATAAAAAATGGAGAAGGATGTTGTCCATCTGTTTTGTTTATAAGTTCTGCTTACCCCCATGCAGCAGGCAAGTGCTAGAAAACAATATTGCTGTTGAATGCATTATGTAACAAAAAGCAATTATTAAATACTTTTAAGTAGTAAATTGTATTTCTTAGTGTTATTTGATTTAAAGTTATTCCATCTATATAATAAAAGTGCAAAGCATTTGACTGTCATCAACAGTTCCGGGATGACCGCTTCACTTTTTATATGCCAAGTGGCCATTTCGGTACTTTTATGTTAACAGGGCACAGGTGATAAATTGCCAAATATTGTTCCATCGCCATCATTTCATTTAAAATATAAACTTATCACTCATTTCATTTAAAATATAAACTTATCACTCATTTCCTTTAAAGTACATAACTTTCATTTAAAACACATATATCAAACTAATTTAAAATACACTTCTTTCATCTCTAATAATAGAAGTTTAACTCATGTGACTGTTGTAACCAAATACGGGCTGACAGCGCTTTTCATATGATAAGCAGCCATTTTTAATCAAAATCATTTTTCCCAATAAAACTGCATAAAAGTTAAATTTTTCGAAAGATCGTTCAAAAATAATTGATATTTAAGTGATAAATTACATTCAAATATGGATATAGTCTGAGACAACTTCAGTTGAAATTAGGTTGACAACTCAATATCTCATTCTATCAAAATAAACAAACAATAGTGATTCGTTCAGTTAGGCGATTAAAAAATACTAAGCCATGAAGGTAATCATTCGTAAAGCAAGTTCTTTAGAGAGGAATTTAAAATAATTAACCTGATTGTGATTTTTATAGCTATCAAATCAGGAGGCAGAATGCAGCTTTGTTCGTGGCATCATTCGCCTATGAACCAATGAAATAAATTTTAGATTTTAAATTGAGCTCGCTATTCACTGAACGTGAATCATTTTTTATTATTATTATTTAATCATATCAAAACAACTTATTTGCTAAATTTCGAAAATATACTCTTTACACTATAACTTACATTTTCCGTTGATTCTGAGGTGGATATTACCATTTAGTACTTATTTGATGATGAAAGAGTAGAGGTCTGCACGGGCCCGGGCTTGGCCCGAGGCCCGTACCCGGCCCGGCCCGCGGGCCGGGCCGGGCCGGCGGAATGCAGGCGAATTTCAAAACGGGCCGGGCCGGGCCGACAGACAAAATAAATGGGCCGGGCCGGCAAAAAAATTAATCGGGCCTGTCGGCCCGATATAAGAATTTAAGCGAAGCTGATAAAATACGAGCCATTTTCAATGAATATGATTTTCTCGAGAAGTATAAATGTGCGTCACGAGCCGATGCGAGTTTAACAACATCAATACAGAAATGTAACATGTCCATCGTAGAGATCGGCATCGTACAGTTACAAGGTGTGTGATTCCGAGTTTAATTTTTTTTCAGCACACTCGTGCCGGGACGGAACTGGTCTTAATCGATCTCAGGATGTGTGGAACAGTAATTTTTTTTGTAGTATTAATAGTGATAATGAACTTCTCTTAACAGTATCTTTGGAAATATACCTTAAGGTGGTTCTCATATTCACTGCTCAACAATGCGAAGCTTTCAGACACATTTTCTGACAAAATTTTTAACTATAAAGGCATAAAATTGACAGGCCTGCCTATTGAAGGCATTTGGAAACGAATAGCTTTTTCCATATTTGATAAATTACTTACAGAGATAACAGAGATTCCTGTCACGTGACTGTACGTTTTTCTCCTTTCCTGTGCTATCGCTTCCGGAAATTCGATTCAAAACGCTAACTTTGACAGTATTTTCAGAAAGATATATTGCTTTTATCTATGAAAAAAAACGACATTTACATAGCTTCTGAATAAGAATACCTGCCAATCTTACGCGTTTCCGAAAAGAAAAGAATTCATAAATGTGTCGAAATGTAGCTCCTTTGGATTTGAGAAAAGCCTTAAAAATGAGAGAAATATTTTCACAAATATACTTTTTATTATGCAGCTTCAAAAGTTATCATGTTTTTAATCCTTTATTCTGAACTACATTAATCTTTTAATGAATCCTTATTTCCGTTTTGAAATGTCTGTAGACACGATGACTAAAACACTGTAAGTAATCGTTAATTTTTACTATTGTGTGTTTTCTGTTTTGAGAACATCATAGTAATGTAAAATATACTGTAAAATGTTCCCATTAATATGTATGTAGTATTTATTAAAAGAATTTTAATTGTATATTGAGAAAAAACGGATTTTTTTTTGTAGTGCATGCAGAAATTGTGTCGGGCCGGGCCGGGCCGGGCCTGCTTTTACTGATTTTTGTATGGGCCGGGCCGGGCCGGGCCAAGAACTGTAAAAAAGCAAACGGGCCGGGCCGGGCTCGGGCCGAACTTCCAATTTTTACACCGGGCCGGGCCGGGCCAAGATAGCTTTCGTTCGGGCCGGGCCGGGCCCGGGCCTGGAAATCCCGGCCCGTGCAGACCTCTATGAAAGAGCTGCATCAAAATTGTAACATGGAATTATACATAAATATTTTCTTTGAGACGCAGGCTACAAAGATTTCTCAGTAAATTTTTGTAATTTAAATGATAAATTCACAGTAATTTTGTTGACCCTGACGCTGGATCCCTTTGGTGTCCTATTAGCTGAAATGCACTAATTGGAAGAGGACCCAATTACGGATGATTATTTAATGTGTTAAAATCTCTGCATTAGTGAACGTATTACAATTGATAGGCAGATGGACATGAAACAAAACGCCTAAGTGAGTTAAGGGGTTTTTGACAAGAAAGATGAAATACATAACATCAAAAAATATACAAAATGCTGCCATGATCTTAAACAATTTTTCATTTCTCGGTTAGAATCTTCATGTTTGGTGAAAGATTAAGTAAATAAATTAAATTATTAAACAAAAACATAATTTAAAGAACAAATTAAAAAAAACAAAATTTCCTACATTGTTTAAGCCCGAGAAGGGGACAAATATTAAGTTATTTCATTCAATTAGTTCTACATTTAATGTTAAATTTTTGTAGCAAATTAGTTAAGCCAATTGAAGATTAAAAAATAAAAATAAACTTCATACAATATGATACTTTAAACACCCTAAAAAATTAGATTCCGTTCAAATGAAATCGAAATAAATCTTAGACTTCTTCTATTTTTAATTGAAAATATTTGTATTATGTTTATGACAATTGTGCATAAAATGATAAGATGCATGCAAAATACAAAACTTAAAAAAAAGTCTAAGATTTATTTCGATTTCATTTGAACGGAATCTAATTTTTTAGGGTGTTTAAAGTATCATATTGTATGAAGTTTATTTTTAATTTTTAATCTTCAATTGGCTTAACAAATTTGTTACAAAAATTTAACATTAAATGTAGAACTAATTGAATGAAATAACTTAATATCTGTCCCTTCTCGGGCTTAAACAATGTAGGAAATAAATTTTGTTTTTTTTAATTTGTTCTTTAAATTATGTTTTTGTTTAATATGTCAAGTTTTTTAATAACTAATGCACTCAGACGAACGCATTTCAAAATTAATAGAGAGTATCATCATCAGGCTTTGATGTATGCGGTATTGCATCACAATGTGGGATGCAGTTTACCAATGTGTAATTCAAAATGTTTCACCACTGTAGTAATGCAGGTTCCGGTAGTTTAGACAAAAACTTCTAATCTGAACGTTAAAAATCTATAATCAAAACATAAAAAGTTAACTTCACTTAAATTTAGATAACCCATTTCCCACTCAGGAACGCTATGAGTGTAAATCTAAAGCGTGTTGAATCCTTACTGCTAATATTTAACAATATTATAGCTGTGATACAACAAAAAATAAAAGTTTTACTTAAATTTTTAAACCTTATTCTCTCCCAAGGGGTGGTGTAAACACATCAGAAAATTATTACCTAAGTTTAACTTGGGGTATAAATAGTTCTCATCTCGGAAAAGAAAATACATTTTAAAATTTAAGTTATGTAATTCCCCACTAAGTTCACTACCTGCGTAAAAATAGCTATCCACTAGAAACTTTTTACTAAAATATAAACTTGACCAAAGCAAAAACTCATTTTGAAAATATCCTTTTAATTTCCACTATGACGCCATATTCACCTTTTTAAATTTTGAAAAAAAAAAAAAAAAAAACTAGCTCAATTTAATATTTCACGTGAAAATCTTTCAACTAAAGAGAAATAAATTATTATTACGGCTTTTGAAATTTTTGCAACAATGAAGTAAAAATGTTACATTTTCTATGAAAAATGTCCGTTGATTTTCAATGGAAAAAACGAAAATTGGAATTATTAAGAAAAATATTTTAATAATGTAAAAAAAATTGGCCCATGTTTCTCTCTGGGTTATAATTCATCCATATGCAAAGGCATTTTACCATTCTTTTTGACCCTAACGTCAGGCAAAAGTTTTTACACTTTAAATTTATAATATCAATAGAATTAGTAAAGAATAAAAAATGAGTGGCATCAGGAACAAAAAGGTGGGAAGAAAAAATGAAAAAGTTACGATCTCCATAGGCTTTTCCAGGTTTAATTAACATTGAGAAATGACACTGGAAATAAATAAGTATTGCGCTGCCGCGCAATACTTAAATAAATAAAAGTAACATGTTGCAATTCTTAGCATACATTTAAGGGCGACCAATATATAATAGTGATATTTTATTTAACTAATTCTCTTCATTTAAATAAGTAAAGTATGTGAATTATAAATGTATAACCATATCTGTGTATCTTTGCAAACATATGAAAAAAAAATGTAAAAATACAAAGAATTTTTAGATACTGATAATGATATCATTAGAGGGAGGGGTGTTTCAAGGAATGATTACACTATATATGTATAGCTCTTTAAGGTTAGTTCTGAGATTCCATTGACTTTAATAAATAAATAAAAAGATTCATATAAGATTTATCCAAATAAACCTCATTAACTAGTAGCTCTTAACAATTTCCTAATTAAATTAATTATTGTCATATTGAAAAAGAAAAAAAAAATGTTTTTCTGTATATGAATTAAATGTATTAAAAAATGCTATGATGTTCATCAAGCAATTCTGCGACATTCCATTTTCTTTCTTATTTATTTTTCTGGTATATCCTAATTTTTTACTATTAATCAGACAACAGAATCTGGCAAATAAGAATATCCATTCAGCCTAACAATTTCCATGAATCGAGATGGGAATTCTGCTCCATAGTGCACTGAAGCTAATATCTTGTGTTAATTTTCTACAAGACCATGTTTATATGCGATTCTGTGCCAATTTTGTTTGTAACTCTCACTTGATTACTTGTCAAAGTCCTTGGTGCATGATCTGGTGCTAATCAAAGTTATGGCAACTGTTAAATTAAACCACAAGCAGAATGGGAAGGAAAATATGCATGTTCACATTAATTTGCCACAGAAAACTTCCAAAGATTGGTGCTATCTGAAAATTTGTCATACCCACGGTAACAGAAACGTTGCAGCATGACAGTGGTTGCTGCAAATTGTTTTAGATTTGTTAGATTAATTTAACAGCTTTAAAAAAAAAAGTTTAGATAGCTTTCTTATTCTTACCTTCTCTGCTTTCAGTAAGAATAAGTAAAGAATATACTAAAATATTTTAAAAGATTCAGTAGTGTTTATTTTTTTCACTTCTTCAATAGATTGTAAGTTACAAATTCAAATTTCTTGGTGTACTGATAACATCTGGCAGATATTTATTTGTAAATACATAATATTTTATTATGTAAGTTTGTATAATTTTGTATGATACAGGGATGCCGCGGACGCGCTATAGCGCGTAAATTACGCGAAAAATCGGAGACGGGACGCAAAAAAATAGCTTTTACGCGTCCCGTGGGACGCGTAATTTCGTCAAAAAGTCGCGGGAAAAAGCCGATTTTCGTCAAAGAATCGTGAAAAAAGCGCAAATCTCATCAAAATATCGCGCAAAAACCGATTTTCGTAAAAGGACCGTGAAAAAATAGCGTATTTCGTCAAAGGATCGCGAAAAAAAAGCGAATTTCGTCAAAAAATCGCGGAAATAAGCGCAAATTTCATCAAAATATTGCGAAAAAACGCGATTTTCGTAAAATGGCCGCGACAAATTAGCGTATTTCGTTAAAAAATAGCGAATTTCGTCAAAAAATCGCGAAAAAAAGCCGAATTTTGTCAAAGGATCGCGAAAAAAGAGCAAATTTCATCAAAATATCGCGTAAAAAAGCCGATTTTCGTCAAAGGATCGCGAAAAAATAGCGTATTTCATCAAAGGATCCCCCCAAAATAGCGTAAAAGAGCCGATTTTCGTCAAAGGATCGCGAAAAAAGCACAAATTTCATCAAAATGTCGCGGAAAAAACGCTATTTTCGTAAAAGGGCTGAGACAAAATAGTGTATTTCGTCGAAATATCGCGAAAATTAGCGAATTTCGTCAAAAAATCGCGGAATACAGCCGAATTTTGTCAAAGTATCGTGGAAAAAACAGGATTTTCGTGACAGGCTCGCGAAAAAATAGCGAATTTCGACAAAGGGATCGCGGAAAAAACGCGAAATTTCGTCAAAGTAACGCGGAAAAAACTTGAATTTAGTCAAAGCTCCAAAAAAGATGTGCAAACTAAACTTATAGGTAGAAAATTCATAAAATGGGATTTCATTTTTTTTTTAATGAGATTCCTAAAAATACAGCATGATTTCAGTGTACTTTGATAATGTATTCAGTAGGTGGACCAGTGAAAATCCCCAACCCCCCTCCTTCTTACTGCATTGAAATGTCTCCAGCCTTCAGAACATTTAGGATTTGATGCTTATTAATGATTTAGATGTAAATTTCCCTTCCAAGGAAAATGTCTGATTCCAACACAGATCCATGCCGACAAATAATTCAATGGGAAGTATAATGAAAGCACCCATTCATTCAACAAAAAGTACATCTTTACTTAACATAAGTATTCTTTTTTTCAGCAAAAATATCTTTTTCAATAAACCCGTCTTGCCCCTCTTTAAAAGAAATGCGAACGTTAGTGATACTTGTTATAAGTTGAACTTGGTATCTTCTACTCTTAAATAAACATTATTTTATAATTAAAATTGTATTTTGCATTTTTACTTTTAAAAAAGTAAAAAAAATTTCTCTTAATATTTTTAAAAAATATCTTATTTGATTGCAAATACTGGTTTTAATTATTATTAAAACAGTGATTAATGCATTTCATTTATCTTTTCCAAATAAACAAGTTTCATTTATTCCTTTAAAATATAAATTATTATTGATGGGGACCCGCTTTTGCAAAAAAGGGACCCACATTTTTGGAAATCCTGGGTCCTGGGGACCCAGGTTTTTTCAAGTACAGCGGCATCACTATAGTAGCATAGGTCCAATGCTATTGAGGTCGAAGTCTCAGATAAACTTTGGTTCTGCAGACTGATACCAGAAATTCTGTTACTGTGGTTGTATTGTTTTTATATATTTCATACTGTTCATTTATATTTCATAATTTAATATTCCTCATTTTGTGATTAAATATGTTTTAGTGCTCGTTTAGATAAAACTGTTTGTTAAATTTTATTGCGCTGATTTATTGTTCATCTGCTGCAAATCGTAAATTTTGCTCTAGATTGAACCTTATTGTTTCCCACACTTGCATAAATATAAGAACCAAAATTCTTGGTTTTAATTCATTACAATCTGGTGTAATGGTTTAATTTTAATAGTTGCAAGATTAGCTATTCTGCTAATCTTACAGCATTTAACTGAATGACCTCCTTTCTTTATACACACTTTAGCTTTAAACAAATGTAAAAGTTTTTTGATACACACTTTTATAAACATTCAATGTTTATCTTAAAAATCATACCTAATTTCATGACTGCAATTAATGATTTTTCCAAATTCTGTTACAGTACATTAATTTGGCATAGGCACCAAACCAGATTATGGAAAATTCAATACTTTATTTACGCTTGGTAGAAAGCATGAGCTAGAGAATTTATTTTTAAAAAAATCATAACTTTTGCTTGGTTTCTTTTTTAGGATATAGCGAAAGGAAATTTTTAAAAAGAGCATTATTTAAACTATCTATTCAGGATTTCTAAATTTTTTTCTCAATGTATAGTCATAATTTAATTAATATTAAACTATTAAGTGATAAAGGCATATTAAGAAAAAATATTACTCTTTATTTTTATTTTATTTTCTACTTTTTAGCAATTAAATAATTTCTGTTGCAATTTCATAGGTAGTTGGCTTTTTTTTTTTTTTTTTTTTTTGACGAACGTTGTTTGACACTTAATTAAATCCATTGTTGTTGTAACCTGTATACAATTGCAACCATAAAAAATATTCAGTGATATATCACTTGTGATAGGTTAATGGAAAAATGACTTAAAATTAAGTTAATTTGTAATTGAATTCTAAACAGATTAAAATCTTGTGTTGTCATTGGAAACACACCTTTGTACGTAATTTTTGTATCTAGCATATCAAGAAGTGAGTTAAAAATAGATTACAGAATTCTATCTTTACATACAAAAACAGAGTTGGGTGTAAAATAAAAGCATTTTTGTGTAAAAAGGCCAAAACTAAATCAAAATTTGAATGATTAGAAAATCTCTAGCTGTAATAAAAAAAGGCAAATACAAAATTAGAATATTTCTTCAATTTAATTCAAAATAATTTTTCTTTTTCTCCATTAGTTTTATTATTTATTTTGATTTGGTAATTATTATTTTAGTTTTATGAATTACCACATGGCAACGATCTATGTCCCCAGGGGAAGCCCAAGTTGGATCGTCTATTATAATTAAAAGCAAAATTGCTTAACTGTGCTATATTCTACCACAAAATCTTAGAATAAACAATCAACATGCTTCTTTGACTAAGTATAAAAAATAAATCCTGGGTGTTGCACATGCACTATGAGTATGTACATCAAATTATTCAAATGTATCATTACACATGCACAGAGCAATTTTTAATTGCTAATTAACAGGAATTTTGGTTGAAAAAACAAAATTTAACACATGTATAGACTAAAATCTTTCATTTATGGTGTTTCTCAAACCCCTTGCTCAACTACGCAAAAATTTCTGACACATTTTCTTACTCATTTTTAAATGTAAAGGCATAAAATTGGCAGGTCTAACTATTGAAGCGATTTGGAACCAAAATGAGTTTTTCATTTTTTGATAAATGAATTACTTGCCAAGTTATAAGCAATTACATTCATGTGACAGATAGTTTTTCTTCTTTCTGGCAGCATGGGGAAGGAAATTCGGTTCAAAGCACCAACTTTGACAGTACTTTGAAAGTTCTTTTGAATTTATCAAAAAATGGAAAATGCTATTCGATTACATAATTTCTGAATAACAACACCTGTCAATTTCATGCGTTTCCGAACTAAAAGGAATTTAGAAATGTGTCAGAAAGTAGCCCCTTTGGGTTTAGGAACAGGCTTAAGACAAAAATGAAATATATTGATGATTCAGTATTTTCTTCTGTTGGGCTGCTGAAAAACTTGGCCTTGCATTTTAAACATATAGATTTTAAAATATGATACATATGTTTTGGAAATAGAACAGTTTAATTTTTAGTACTTTTATGTTTTCTGTCATAAATCTCATCTGTAGTACTTAACCCCCATTGCCAACAGCAGCTTCTATTTTTGCTTTGGTGTTGAAACAAAATGTTTTCTTTTATAGTACAGTAAATTCCCTCAAATCCGCAACCCTAGAATCCACAAATGCCTAAAATCCGCACATCATCACAGATGTAAACAATGAAACTTTCAGTTTAGATTTAGGGACAAAATTAGATTTTTTTTATTTTTATACCATTCCATATGCATTTTAAATATGTAATTCTAGTTAATATGACTGAAATCATGCTTTTTCGTGAGGGAAGTATAAATTTATTTCTGGAAAAAAATCAAGATATTGCTGATATCGCTGGTAATTGCAATCTTTTTACCAATATATTTATGTATTAATCAAGCTTTTTCAGTTATTAAGTCTGGCTAAACCTGAAATAAAACTTCCTTATTTTATGATTTTGATGTGAATTAGTCCTTATTTTATGATTTTGATGTGAATTAGTAGGGCACCTTTAAGAGGCAAGATTCATTCAGTAATTCAAGAAAAATGTATCTCATGTTTATTATGCATATTTAATTATACACTATTAATTATTTCACCTTTATTTTTAATAATTTAATCATTTTTTAAATTATCTTAATTTTTATTGTTTTAGTTTATTACTTTACATAATTGTTTTAATATTTTACTAACTTGTAAGCATTCATTATAGGTTTGATTGCATCATTACATTCAAATTATTATTTAAATAATGTAAACAAAGCAATGACCAGAAATCTGCAAAATTCTGTAATCCACACAGCCTGTGGTTTCAAGGTGTGTGGATTTGAGGGAGTGTACTGTATTATAACTTAATTTTTTTTCTAATGAAATGAGTGATGTATGCATTTTTTATGTATGTATTTTAAGTTAAATAAATCAGAGGTTTATATTTTAAATGAAGTAAATGGAATACAAATGATGGTAGTGAAAACTATGTTCGGCAATTTATCATCTTTGCCTGACTAACATAAAAGTATAATTTTTTGTTGTTGTTGTTTGAAAATATTTCTTTTTTTTTTTTTTTTTTTTTTTCATTATCAATGGTAATATAGTTTCATTAATAGTAGAGTGTTCAATTGGTCAATGATTTTCGAGGTTTTGATATATTCTAAACAAGCTCGAATTAGGCCCCGATCATGACTAATTGGGGCCCTGGGCAAAGATAAATTATGGCGCCCCATTCAAATCGTTGCAACATTATCATAGCAAACGCGGTAGCGTTAAGCTATAATATGATTAAGAAATAGAAAATGCAAACGACTTTCTTAAATTTCTGGCGAACCTGTTGACATACGACAATGATTTTTCTTTTGAAAGATAGAACTCGACGAGACGAATAAACTGATAGCATTTGAAAAATTACTGTAGCTTTCAGTAGTTTTTTATTTAATTTTAAACGAAAAAATGAAGACACAAAATTCAATAAAGTGTAGCTAACGTTCCAGTGGGCGGATTAACTTCGTTTTAATAATAATAAAGGACTTTACGTTGTAATATTGATACAAAACAAATAGGTGTTGCTATCCAACGTACAATTTATACACAAGTTTAACATAAAACTCTACGTTTCGGTTTATTCTTTAAAACCTTCATCAGGAGAAAAATTTTCTAAAATATAAATCGACAACAAACTCTTTACATGCTACATTTTGAAATCAATTCAAAATTCAAAACATTCTAACGGAAACCTCTTACTCCCAAATAAAGAGTTCAGTGGCGCCATCTTTTAATCAAAGATGTAAACGAAGAAAGACTAGCTGAAAAAATGGAATTTTCATTGACTTTTCAAAATTGAAAGCCATATTTCTGGTATGTGAAAGGAAACATTATCATTACACACTTCATGGTTTCTTAGACGAATTTCTAAAGATTCACGAATAATAGCATTGTGCGGAATAACTTGTTTGGAAACTTGTCTGTTCCCTTTAAATTTTCTGATGGGACCACCTCGTCCTATATTGGTATGACTAAACGTCGATTTTTCGAAAGATTGCAAGAACATAAAAACGATTTGAAGTTTCGTAAACTTTCTACAGCACTCTCAAGAAGCTACCATAAAGGACTCATTTCATTTATAGACTTTGACCATGCTAAAGTTTTTTCCAAACAAGTTATTCCGCACAATGCTATTATTCGTGAATCTTTAGAAATTCGTCTAAGAAACCATGAAGTGTGTAATGATAATGTTTCCTTTCACATACCAGAAATATGGCTTTCAATTTTGAAAAGTCAATGAAAATTCCATTTTTTCAGCTAGTCTTTCTTCGTTTACATCTTTGATTAAAAGATGGCGCCACTGAACTCTTTATTTGGGAGTAAGAGGTTTCCGTTAGAATGTTTTGAATTTTGAATTGATTTCAAAATGTAGCATGTAAAGAGTTTGTTGTCGATTTATATTTTAGAAAATTTTTCTCCTGATGAAGGTTTTAAAGAATAAACCGAAACGTAGAGTTTTATGTTAAACTTGTGTATAAATTGTACGTTGGATAGCAACACCTATTTGTTTTGTAACTTCGTTTTAGTTTTATTTTGATCCTCTTGTTAAAACTTAGAATAGGTTTTTTTTTCTTTTTTGTATGTTTGACGGTCGCTGAGAAAATCGAATTTGTTTTTTATAATGCAGGGATGCCGCGGACGCGCTATAGCGCGTAAATTACGCGAAAAATCGGAGACGGGACGCAAAAAAATAGCTCTTACGTGTCCCGTGGGACGCGTAATTTCGTCAAAAAATCGCGGAAAAAAGTCGATTTTCGTCAAAGAATCTCGAAAAAAGCACAAATCTCATCAAAATATCGAGCAAAAACAGCGATTTTTGTAAAAGGGCCGCGAAAAAAATAGCGTATTTCGTCAAAGAATCGTGAAAAATAAAAGGCTAATTTCGTCAAAAAATCGCGAAAATAAGCGCAAATTTCATCAAAATATCGTGGAAATAAGTGCAATTTTCATCAAACTATTGCGAAAAAACATGATTTTCGTAAAAGGGCCACGACAAATTAGCGTATTTCGTTAAAAAAAATCGCGAAAAAATAGCGAATTTCGTCAAAAAATCACGGAAAAAAGACGAATTTTGTCAAAGGATCGCGAAAAAAGCGCAAATCTGATCAAAATATCACGCAAAAACAGCGATTTTCGTAAAAGGGTCGCGAAAAAATGGCGAATTTAGTCAAAAAATCGAAGAAAAAAAGACTAATTTTGTCAAAAGATCGCGAAAAAACCACAAATTTCATTAAAATATCGCGGAAAAAAGCCGATTTTCGTCAAAGGATCCCGAAAAAATAGCGTAAAAAAGCCGATTTTCGTCAAAGGATCGCGAAAAAAAAGCACAAATTTCATCAAAATATCGCGAAAAAAAATCCTATTTCCATAAAAGGGCCAAGACAAAATAGTGTATTTCATCAAAAGATCTCGAAAAAATGGCTTGCCCCTTTTTAAAAGAAATGCGATATATGCATTATACTTGTTAGTGGAACTTGGTATCTTCTACTCTCAAATAAACATTATTTTACAATTAAAATTGTATCTTGCATTTTTAATTTTTAAAAAGTAAAGAAAATTTCTCTTAATATTTTTTACAAAAACATCTTATTTGAGTGCAAATAATATGGGTTTTAATTCATTATTTAATTATTATTAAAACAATAATTAATGCATTTCATTTATCTTTCCCAAATAAACAAGTTTCATTTATTCCTTTAAAATATAAATTATTATTGATGGGGACCCGCTTTTGTAAAAATGGAACCCAGATTTTTGGAAATCCTGGGTCCTGGGGACCCAGGTTTTTTCAAGTACAGCGGCATCACTGATAATGTCTCCACAAAATTATAGAAATCTCTCCTTTTCATTTTCTAATTCAATAACTTCTTTCATTGCCACTCCCTAAAAAGCAGTACAATAATTTTAAAAAAAGGATAACACGTGTACTTTTGTTTTTATAAGTCAATAAATATTGAAATTCAATAGACAGGTTTTTGTATTTTTGAAACCGACGTCAACCTAAGCAGATAATGCAAAATTTTCATAAATACATATATGAACTTTCTTGATTAATATTTTGAACTGGAGTAATAGACACAATGGAGTACAAACGAGTTGATAGGGAAAAAAAAACAAAAAAAAAAACAGGGTAAATCCTAAGTTTCTGTTCAGGAGCTAAATGTAAGGTTTTTTTTTAAATTATCATCATAACATCCTGACTTACACAAGCGATAGTTATGCAGTAATATAAATACTTCACATACTAAGCATACCTTAAAAAATATCATTCCATCTATTTTAAATAAGGAAGAGATGTCATACACGAACCAGAGCACATAACTGGTGCGATAATGGCGTTATTTTGCCTGATACGGTAGCTTAGCTGTTGTTGTTTATTTGTCAATTATTTTTTTTATTTACTTTTATTTTATTTTATAAAATTATATAAATTGTTTTGTTCTATAGTTATTAATTGAACTTTTCATTATTTATTGTTATTTCCTTTTTAAAATAATAGAAAGTAATTTAAAAATATATCTGTAACTGCTATTCGAAAACTCGGTTTTCCTTAAATTGGCGTCAGAAAAAAACAACGTGCCAAACCCGTTGTGTATATGACATCTGTGACTTAAATAATTAGGGTTTCGTTTAACTTTAGGTACTTTTGCTTGAGATATTGTCCAAAATGTACAGCAAAAATATGCGGTACTACTTGATTATTCCGTCGACCAATTTCGCCAAACTATTCGCCAAATGATACAAACTGACGTAATTTTTATTTTAAATAACGGAAGAATAAATAAATAAGTAAAGCATTAATAAAAATACTAATAAAAACTTGGGCACAGATGTCATATACGCTCCATATTGGCGCGATTTTTCCCGACGCCAATTTGGCGAAAACCTCGTTAGTATATCATCTATATCCGGGTTACCATATCAAGTAAAATAATGACACTTTGGCGCCAGTTAAGTACCCGGTGCGTATATGACATTGGCGGCGTCAAAAAAATCGCTCCAATATGGGGCGTATATGACATCTGTGCCAAAACTTGAATTAAAAATCACTTGATGACGTAACAAACACGTGTATCGTGTTTAATGTCAAGTGAATGGAATATTTACTATGATCCATTACTGTCATTTAATCTTATAGTTTGGCGATAATTTTTTGGTCGACAGGATAATCAAGTTGCACCAAGTATGGTACAGATGTCATATACGCACAGCGTTCCCGCGATATTTTTTCTGACGCCAATTTGGTGAAAACCTCGTTTTCGAATACCAGTTACATATATATTTTTAAAAAGGGATTAACAATAAATTTATAAAAGTTTAATTAATAACAATAGAATAAAACGATTTATATAATTTTAAAAAAGAAAATAAATGTAAATAAACAATTTATTAATAAATAAACAACAACATTCAGCACAGATGTCATATACGCTCCATATTTGTGCGATTTTTCCCGACGCCAATTTGGCGAAAACCTCGTTATTATATCATCTATATCCGGATTACCATATCAAGAAAAATAACAAAACTTTGGTGCCATAAGTACCCCGGTGCGTATCTGACACTGGCGTCAGAAAAAAATCGCGTCAACGTGATGTTCATATGACATCTGTGGCGGTTCAAGTACACTTCGGAACGTTACTTTGAAATCGGTGAGTTTCATCGCCAAAATCACCAAGATGCTTAATGATTATCGCCATTGAATATATAAATAATGCCATATTTGCAAACTTATAGGTCAAAATATAAGTGGAACCTCGGTTTACGACCACCTCTGTTTACGACCAGTTCGGTTTATGTCCAACTTCGATGATCAAAATTTGACTCGGTTGGCGTGCAATATCTCGGTTCACGACCAAGGCTGCCGAATAGTTCAGTTGGCAACCCTCACATAACTGTTGTTATTAGTCAAGTTTGGAGTAAGGTGTGCATATCAGAGTGCTTTATGTACCTTTATTACTGTAAAAAAATTAACTTTTTGTTTTACTTTTACTCAGGTTTACGCTAATATTAGCTCTCATTATGGCTTCTAAGAATGAAAAAGTTCTTAGTGATAGCAGTAGTAAGAGGCTTAAGCGAATTACTGTTCAATAAAATAAATTGTAGCAAAACATGAGAACAATGTCAGTATAACCGGTCTAGCTATACAATACGATGTGGCCTAAACCTTCCATTTCAACGATAATATATATATATATATATATATATTACACTATTGTATGTGTCACAGAAATCGCGATTATTTGTTAATTGTTTAATGGCAACGCTCGAATGAAACACATCTCATTGTTTATAGAACAGCATTTAATGCATCTCCATACCTATAAGGGAGATTGCCATAGGCTTGAACCTGTTCTGTCGTCAAATACCGCCACGTTTGTCGCCAACTTGGCGATATATCGCCAAATACCTATAGACTTCCATTTTAAACCAATAGGGTTTACTTGTTTAGAGAGAATCAACAAATTGAGATATTTTAATGCAACAAAAACTAATTTCAGTTTAAGGAATTATATTAATTATATTTAATGGAGTCAAAGCAAATTAAATTATAAATAAAAATAACGTGAATTTGATTAAAAAACTTTGAACCTCTTAAAACAGTGTGCATTACTTGGTTAAATAGTGCATTATTGTCCGAAATAAGATAAAAGTATTGGGAATATTTAAAAGCAACTCAAGTTTATTTATATTCAATATATAATTATCAAAAAATTTAAATGACTAGTATTAAAAAATGCTCTGACGTGCACCAAAAAAGGCTAATATGTTTTTAAGTATGAAAAAGGGTTTGACAAGTGCTTCTAATTGAGCATGAAAAAGGACAAGGGGTACCTTATTGACTGCAGCTTACTGTCAATGCCAACTTTGAAAAAATCATATCTGCGCTTTTTCCACATAAAAAAAATCAGCCACAGTTACGATAAAAATGTGTAGTGTAAAGACACACTGAGTAAAGACGCAGCCTGATTAAATATGAATGTAAGGCGACATAGTACCAAAAATCTTAGTTCCTGCAGCGTATCACACTCATGCAGTGCCACCAAGCACGCCCCCAGTGAAGAACTGTACAGAAAACTGATTTGTAGTGCAGTGCAGACTGTTGCAGCAGTCTGCACAGGAACAATTCTGCATGTGCACGCATAACAGTATAATGCATTCATTGACTGTTGAAATTATATCCAAGTGGCTGTGGCATGTACTATGCAGTACAACAGTGCATATGTAAATTATAAACAAACATTAGGCGCATACACCTTTAATACGGAAGTACAAAAGGCACAATGTGAGTGTGCGCTGAGGCTCAAAAGCATAATAGGAATGAATGTACAGTGTAGTATAATTTGTAGAGAAATAATGGTACACAGTACACTGTACAAAGTTGCATTGCAGACACATGTGCAGCACAATAGTGGAACAGTGCAGTTAACATGCAAAGCACGACGGAAAGTTTTACTAAAGTACTGCAAATTTATTTTACATGGAAAAAGTGCAAATATGATTTTTTCAAAGTTGGCATTGACAGTAAGCTGCAGTCAATAAGGTACCCCTTGTCCTTTTTCATGCTCAATTAGAAGCACTTGTCAAACCCTTTTTCATACTTAAAAACATATTAGCCTTTTTTGGTGCTCGTCAGAGCATTTTTTAATACTAGTTCAGATATAACTGATTGTCAGTCATATGTGTTACGCATTAACGATATTTTCACATCTTGGATTTTAAATAAAAGACAATTCTTAGTTCCGTCTATTTTAAATTAAGTACCTTAATTAATAAAAATACTTTTTTTCTTAGTACAGAGCAAAATTCTTATATAACTTTAGCAACCTGTTATGTTACTTTAAGATCAATTTAATAACTTCAACTTATGGAAGAGTGTCAAATACTCGTACATGAGTTTATCAAGTTCTTTTACATCTTTTTAAGTTGTACTACACACAACATAATATCAAATCAAATACATTCTACTTCACAAGTAAAAAGTGTTTTTTCAATAAATCTAAAAAAAATGTCAATTTTGGGTTTGTTTTTCATAGTTACTCAAAGTTAAAAGAAAAAACTTTGAATGCAGAAGAAAATTTAGCTCATGACAGTTAGAACTGGTTATTTTCAACCACTAAAGTTTATATGTGATTTAAGTTCATTGCTAATACAATCTATTAAAATCAAAATACTGTTTCTTATTTAATAGTGGTCGAGGTTAACTTTGTGAAATCATTGAGTTCTGTGTGTTCAAAATGAAATGTTTTTCAGAGAGTTTAGTAGAATCTTTTAAAGATGAAATTTGTGTTTTGTATTTGAAAATTTTCAGAGCTAGAATTTGGGGGGGGGGGAGGGGGGGAGTAAATATTTTATAAATTAACATATAGATTTGGAGGCCCTTTGAGGCTTGGGCCCCTGGGCAAAGTCCCGATTTGCCCATGCGATAATAAGGGCCTGGCTCGAATTCATAAAAGGCTTTGAAATATAATGTTCATATGATTTTTTTTTAATTTTTCCCCATTTTGTCGAAGTTGCCTCGTTTTTAAAATTAACAATTTATGTTAGTGTATACTTTTAAATTTAAGACAGTTTTTCTAAACATTTCAATTTTGCTTAACTGTGTGTGTAGTTTACAGTCATTCGCCATTCCTGGATCAATATTTTTGAGTATCCTGTCAGGATTTCTTTTTCCATTTCCTTTAGCCCTACTGCTGGTATGCACAGTAAGTATAGCTTATCTGTATATCTTCTGCATTAAAGTATATTTGTCTGTATTTAACTTTCTTGGTCTTGTAGACAGAGAGCAGGGCCGAAACTAGCCTGTTTTGCACCCAGGGCAAACATGGATTTTTGCCCCCCCCCCCCTCTACCACAAAGTATATTTACAAAGAGAATTTTACTAATTTTATAATAGACGACTTATTTTAAAATTTAAAATACGTAATCATAAAATATGCAATACTGAACTACGTAATTTACAGTGGCAGATCCAAGGGGGAGGTCCCTCTGAACATCAACAAA
Organism: Maratus speciosus; assembly: GCA_963932465.1. NCBI lineage: Eukaryota > Metazoa > Arthropoda > Arachnida > Araneae > Salticidae > Maratus > Maratus speciosus. The sequence continues at coordinate 182,222,459 of OZ010798.1, read as the reverse complement.
AATATTCTAAAGATCATTTTTAAAATGACATATTCAGTAGAGTCCCGATTATCTGAGTCCCGCCTAACCGAGTTTCTGCTTTCACAGAGTTATTTTCTTCTGATGGACTGATGGCTTCTGTTATTATGAAACAGCCATTATAAATGAAGTGAAAAATTATGGCCATTTTTTTTTTTTTTCTCCCATTCGAACCAGAAAATGAGAGTTCTAACTTTTTACGGCTGCTCTTTCATCTTCACCTAACACTTCATTTATAATGGCTGTTTCATAATAACGGAAGCCATCAGTCCATCAGAAGAAAATGATCCTTTCCAAAGGTATAATCTTCATTTGGTGCCCCTTTGTTCTGGCAACCGGGGCACATGCCCCCTCTGCCCCCCCTTAGTTTTGGCCCTGCCCGGAGCTGGAGCACTCTGGAGCTATGTTTTCCCTGGAGCTGGAGCTCTAAATTTTCCCCTGCTCCAGGGTTCCTTTAGTTTTTAATATTCTTTTAAATCTTTTTTTTTTTTTTTTTCAGTCTTTTAAATTTCCAGGCTTAAAATATTTTAATTGCATCATTATTCAGTATTTAAATTATATCATTCTTTGGGGGGTTTTTTATATTAGAGATGGAAAACTTCCCAAAGCATGGTAACACTACTTTACTTCTACTTTCTACTTGAGCTGAGTGACAACACTATTTGAAAACAAATATGGCCACCTGTTGTTTACATGTGTAGTTGCACAATTTTGGTTGTTTGAAAAGTGAAGAAGAAATTTAAGATTTTTGTGTTTAAAATTCCACTAAACTTTCTATTTTAAAAGCAAAAGCTAAAAGATGTCATATTTTCTGAACAAGCATTTCAAGTTTGATAAGAAGAAAAATGCATTTTGTCAGATCTTTAATAAAGGTAAAGAAAGAAAGAATTTTTGAGCAAAAAATTATTTGTGTAAATTAAAATCTGCAACTCAAAGTGCTGAGTTGTAGCCGGAGCTGGAGCCACAGTATTTAACTAGGAACGGAGCTGGAGCATCAAAAATTGTTCGGATCCGGATCACTGCTTGTAGAGTACGATGAGTTGAGAGTTGAAATGAGTATGAATTATTCATAAGAATGTAAGGATGTCATAATCAGGGTTCTCACTAGCTTTTAACCAACATTAGTGATTTGGCGAATGAGAAATTAAAAACAGTAGCCAAATGAAAATAAATGTTACCAAAATTGATTTGCCATGAAACACTGAACAAACTGTCAATTTTTGTTCTAAAATAACAAAAAAATTTTTTGTTATTTTAGAACACTTTGGGGAAAAAAAAAAAAAAAAAAAAAAAAAAAGAATACAATAAGGGGTTAAACCCTTATTGTATTCTTTTTTTTTTTTTTTTTTCAAAGTGTTCTAAAATAACAAAAAAAATTTTTGTAATTGCTTATAAAATAGAAATTCGACTATCCGCTACAGAAACTATTAAAAATAAGTACATTGTAAATGTATCCTAAATATGTAAATGCTTCTGACATTCTTTTAGCAGTCTAAATGAAATAATAAATAACATTTGAGATTTTGTACCAAATTATTTTAATCTTATTTCTTCTCTTTTATAACAATAAATATATTTACTTACGTATTTTTAAGAACATTTTTCAACATATTTGAAAAGTGTTTTTGAATTTAGCTTGTCAGTGCTTCGATTTTCATAAATATTACTGGATTCAAGGTTCCTATGCGAGGAAAACAGGGAATGTAATTTTTTCTTAAAACCTGGAAGAGTCAGGGGTTTTTTTTTCTTTCTTTCTGCGCATTCATAAAGGGAAAAAAAATGTTTCATAAGCTATCTGTTACTCATAATTTTTATTTCTTATTTTCACCTTATAATTATTTCTCACATATTTATTTTTAGTGTTCTGCATTGGGCGCATCTTTTTGTTATCTTCTTTCATCTCAGCTTGGGAGGAAAATAGTACATCATTATTTTCCTGAAAAGGCAGCCGAATGGTCTCAAAAAGTATGTAATTTTAGTTATTTTTCTTTTCTTCCCTTTTTTTTCTTGCCAATTTTACATTATTTATAAATGCGAAATGTTTTTATGAATTTTCTGTGTATTATTGATTTCTTGTAAGAATGTTCTTCACCTTTTGTTATGCAGAAGCACCACACATTGGGTCTTTTAGATCCAAGCAGGGCTTAATTTCTAACAAAAAAAGTACCGGAGCCCTAATATTCTGCTGCACCGGTACAACAACCGTACCCCTTCCCCCCCCCCCCCCCCCCCAACCCCAACCCCACCCTACTGTCACTCCAATCTGCATATTTATGTTTCGTACATTATTTGCAAAATTTAAAGCATTTTTTTCTTTGGCATAATAAAAATTTTAAATATATCTATCAACATATACTTAGCTGTCAACTATTCCACTTTTTAGTTATCACTCCTTCTGAATAGTAATCTTTGCCTAATTTTAATGTTAATTAATTGCAGTATTCTGAGATTAAATATAGTAAGGATTATGATTAGGAAATAGTGTTAGCACAAAAAAGGGATGGTTCGCAGCTATGCATTTTTAAGAAACAATGAATGAAATTTACAGAAATTAATATTTATACGCTGAAGAATGGAAAAATATCCTATGAAGGGTGACTATCTTAAACTATAATCGATTCCTTCCGCATAAAAATCTTTTGTGGTGAGCCCCTGAAAATCAGATTAAATTAAAAATTTGACACCATTATCGGGAAGAATCGATGCTTTTATAGAAAAAGGGAAAGCACCGATCGATTGCTTTCTATCAGAATAACAATACATAACAATTACATCTACTTACAAATGAAAGTGACTTCGTAAATGTGCAGAGCAGAGCCTTAACATGGGTACCGTTCATAATTCAAAATAAATAGAAAAATCACTTATGTGATTTTTATACTCGTACGCAATAAAAAACAAAAAACCTCAAACAAACAAAACCTCAAGCTGACGCTCATTGGCTAAAAACAGAAAATACTCTTTTCAGGGTAGCTATCTACATTAAAAAAACCCGGACAATTAAAAATTATACTACTGTAAAAAAAGAAAATCGAACTGAAAGTAAATTCATTGCTCAGTATCTTGAATGGCGCCGCATCAACACGTCGCCGACATAAGTTTGAAATAGAAAAACACGATTTCTGTTTTCCCTTCATTCTGATCAAAATAGCACTAAAATGATTTGAAATAGAATATAATACGTAATTTTAAAGGAGGAAATTTTTTTTTCTATACATAAATAAATAAAATTTTAAATATAATACAGATTGAGCTCGAGTCAGTCCAAGCCCAACAACTGATATAAAAATCGAGTCTGTTTTATCTCCATCTCCTACGTGTGCGACACATTACATCACATATAGTAAGTGTTTTGGTAAAAAAGAATGCAAAAGCTTGGATATGGGAAGGAAAGGAAAATGTAATTTAGGCTTCGGTTCTTCGGAAGCACTATTGAACTGGGCTCCGGAGCTCTATATTTATGAGCTCCGGTGAATTCTGACTAATGTTTAAATATTTATTGAAAACTGAGAAGTACCGGAGCCGGGCTCCGGTGGGCTCCGGCGCAAATTAAGCCCTGGATCTAAGACTTATTTTCATTATAAATTCTTTAGGAAATTATGCATTTCTAAGAAAGAATTTTATGTGAGAATTTGCTCATTCCATCTTGGTACCCTTTTTCTCATTTGGTAATTTCATTACTGTTAAATTAATAATTAGGAACTTTGCCAATATCCAATTCTCATTACGTGAATCTAATTTCCTTTCAAAATTTTTCATCAACTGTTTTTTAATATTCTTTATTAAGTGATTACTCGTCAGTTCATACTTCAGTTAATAAGGTCTGTAATCACTTCACTTCATCTTTATAGTTCAAATTATGAGGCATTTTCAATTTATACATTTTATTCTGAATAAACTCAAGAGCACGCACACTGAGTCAAATAGGTCTGAAAAGTTTATTTTCTCTGCTAATAAAAATCTGAAATGCCTATGACTGGGAAGAAGATAAGCTTTAGTGTAGCTAATAAGCAACTAGATTATTTTGATTGAAAGGGTTGATTTACTATGGGATATTTTTATAGCATGTGGGCCTGAAAGACCCAATATGCATGCTCGCAGGATAGGAAAAACAAACTATAGCATCTCATGTTTATGCAGTCTGTCTTAAAAGTTTAGACAAAACCAGAAAAAGTCTGTTATCGAATAACAATACAAAATTAAACAAAAATGTATTATTTACTTATTAGATACTGTAAAATTTTATAAAAGAATCACATCAAAAGGAATAAATGGATATATCATTATAGCTTTGGTAAAATCTCTTTAAAAAAAAAACCCTTAACTATATATAGTGTCTCAAATGTTCCCAATTGAAAAAACATATTATTTAACACTTTTATATTATCCTATTTATTAACATTATTTCGCTGGTTTGTGTCAACTTTAATTTTTTTTTGTTTTCTCTTGAATCAATTAACTTTGAAAATATGATTGGTGGCAAAGAATACCATGCTTTTTCAGTGACTTCTTTTAATTCTTTGGTAGAGTCATATTGCTTTTCGTTCTTGTATACTTCATGGGTCAGGATAGCCCAAATGTTCTTAATTGAGTTTGTGCCCGAGAAGTCACTCTTTTGTACTATGAGAGTTGTAGATCAAACCTTTATGCTGAAATCTCCATTCTTAACCCACTAAAATATCATTAAATGGAAGTAGATGTTACTGAAGTGTCTCTTGATACTTCGTTGAGTTTTGTGTCTCATAGATTACAGCCATGGAGGTTTGGTCATAAAACCAATCTCTTCTCATCAGAGACTGTTACCGCCTTATCGTCTACTGAAGAAAAAGTACACAGCTGTTTTTTAAGGTTATACCAGTTGCAATTCCAGTCATCAGGGCCATCCATATTTAAGAGCCTACTTCAGTCAAACGAAAAAACGCGTTCGCTAATGCTAATCCTATGGAAGAAATTTATAAAGATATCTCGGTCGCATTGCAATATTTTTGAATTTTTTTTTTTTTTTTTTTTTTTTTATAACTGAGATTGATCTGTATGCAGGCTGTTTTTAACTTTTTCGATTTTGATTGCAATTTTTTTTTTATAAGGATGCCTGTTACTTTCGAAACCGGTTTCCAAAATGAAAGTATCCTCATCAAAAATACCTGTAAATAAAATTGAAAAAGTAAACAACGGTCTTTGTACAGATCGATCTCAACTATTCAGTGAAAAAAAAAATCATTTAAAAATATTTAAATTCAAACGAGATATCTTTATAAATATCTTCCATAGGATTAGCATTAGCGAACGGGTCTTTTCATTTGACTGAAGTAGTCTCTTAAGGCTTTTCTCAACTGTTCTGCTCAGCAAGCCCAAAACCTTTTGACACATTTACAAATTCATTTTTTAACATAAAGATATAAAATTGTGAGGCCTAACTATGGAAGCGATTTGGAATCGAACTGTGTTTTCCATTTTTCAATAAATAAATTACCTATTGAGTTAGAAGCGATTTTGATCACGTGACAAAGACATTTTTCACCCTTCCTTGAGGGGTTATTCTTCTTTCGCATGGAAATTCGGTTCAAAACGGCCACTTTGACACTATTTTCTGAAAGACCTATTGCGTTTGCAAAAAAACAGAAAAAACAATTCGATTACATAGTTTCTGAACAACATCACCTGCTATTTTCATGCATTTCTGAACAAAACAAATTAAAACGTATGTCATGAAGATATCGTTCTTGAATTCTTTTATGCATCTACATATTGTATCATTTGAGACATTGATACAGATGTTATTTTTTATCTGTTTTATGGACAATGGGCATATTTTGTTTTGACACAAATTTTTCAATCAGTTGGAAGATTTGTTACTTGTGCCCTCTTGATCTTGCTTCATTTCTATCAAATACTTAAAAAATTCCTCACTTTTAAATTTTAGTATTCTGGAAATTTCAATAAAGGGCACCTTTTAATTTCAACATAAAAATCATTAACATTTCCTTTTTTTTTTAAAATCTGTAGCCTTTGACATTTAAATAGCCAATGGAAATTGAATATTCATTATTATGCTACTCAGCAAAACAAGTTTGTTGGTTGGAGCCAGCATTTTTTAGAATGTGCCTATTTGAAACATGGTTTTGTAACAATAATCAAAAAAGGCATTTAAAAATAAATAGTGGTGATATAACCATTGTAATAGTTATTTATACCATGTTTCATTTCCATTACATTTTGAATATTTATTGTGGAATTATTTTATATTTTTCTCCTTCCAATTTTATTATATTTTAGTTTGTGCCTAAATTTTTGAGACTGTTCCTAAAAATATAACCACAGCTTATAATAATTTTTGCTCCATGATACATTAAAACGTATTTTCAGGGGTATTTTATTTTTTGATGCACAGCATTTTACATTTATTCAAGGGGGTGGGGGGGGGGGATTCATGTCATTTCCTGTAATAAATAAGTAAATAAAATTATTACTTTAAATTAAATGCATTTGGCCCAAAAAAAGAACACATTTAATGTCAGAAAAATATGGAAATACCATTTGACTGGAAATTGTCTCCTTACAATTAATGTTTTAAAAATAAGCTTAGATGGTTGTCTCCATACTGACAAACACATAATTATCCCCACATAACGAACTCTGAAATTTTCAATGTGAACATCTAATTGTGGCATCACATGTGGATTCTTCAATTAATTTTACCTTTGAATACAAAATATGAAGTCATTTGATGAAGTTTAGGAATTCTGCATATTTAAAGTTTTGAACTCCTAAAGTTAAATTCATTATTAATTGTTGCAAAATGAACTGCAATGTGTGTAGTTTTTTTTTTTTTTTTTTTTTTTTAAGCACAACTTAAAACCTACTTGGTTGAATGAACCAATATTTTAAATTTGTTTATCTGAAACTTCTAGAAATCAGTTTCTGTTAAAACTTTTATAGGTTACATTACATTTAAAAAATTCTAATATATATTTTTTTTTTTTTCTAGAAGCCTAAAATATGCGAATCTAAAAAAGTAATTGGATGAGTTGGGCTTAAAAAAACTTAAGTGTTAAAGTTTGTTTTAATAATGAATTTAACATTAGAATATTAGATGTAAATTTTAAACTGGGCGAAAAATGTCCAGACCAGGATTCGAACCCAGGACCTCCTGGCTGAAGCCGCCAGTGCTCTGCCATCTGAGCTATCCCGGACGATTCTGGTCAAACTTTTTCACCCAGCTAACCTTGATGATTACAGCATCTGGTCTGAAACCTGGTTCAGCTCAACAGAATAAATCTCAGGTAATGGAACTCCAGAAATCGCTGGATACGAAATTACACTAGATTAATATTAACACAATTATTCTAATTGGTAAACAAATCATATTAGATGTAAATTTCCAACTGGGCGAAAAATGTCCAGACCAGGATTCGAACCCGGGACCTCCTGGCTGAAGCCGCCAGTGCTCTGCCATCTGAGCTATCCCGGACGATTCTGGTCGAACTTTTTCACCCAGCTAATCTTGATGATTACAGCATCTGGTCTGAAACCTGGTTCAGCTCAACAGAATAAATCTCAGGTAATGGAACTCCAGAAATCGCTGGATACGAAATTACACTAGATTAATATTAACACGTGTTAATATTTCAACGTGTTAATAAGTCTGAAAGAGGTTTCAGACCAGATGCTGTAATCATCAAGGTTAGCTGGGTGAAAAAGTTTGACCAGAATCGTCCGGGATAGCTCAGATGGCAGAGCACTGGCGGCTTCAGCCAGGAGGTCCCGGGTTCGAATCCTGGTCTGAACATTTTTCGCCCAGTTGGAAATTTACATCTAATATGATTTGTTTACCAATTAGAATAATTGTGTTAATATTAATCTAGTGTAATTTCGTATCCAGCGATTTCTGGAGTTCCATTACCTAAGATTTATTCTGTTGAGCTGAACCAGGTTTCAGACCAGATGCTGTAATCATCGAGGTTAGCTGAGTGAAAAAGTTCGACCAGAATCGTCCGGCATAGCTCAGATGGCAGAGCACTGGCGGCTTCAGGAGGTCCCGGGTTCGAATCCTGGTCTGGACATTTTTCGCCCAGTTGGAAATTTACATCTAATATGATTTGTTTACCAATTAGAATAATTGTGTTAATATTAATCTAGTTTAACATTAGAAGTTCAAAACTTTAAATGTACATAATTTCCAATAAACCTTTTCACCAAACGACTTCCCTTTCAGTATTCTAGGGTAAATTTTATTGAAGAATCCAAATGTGGTCTAAATTAGGTGTTTGTGTTGAAAATTTGAACATTTATTACTATTTCAGTATGGTGATGATCCCTAAGCTTTTTTCTTTTTTTTTTTAAAACATAAATTGAAAGAAAGCATAAGTTCTAGTAGAATGGCTATTTCTTTTTGTTCTGATACAATATGGGGATGAAAATGTATGTTGTGGTCTTTCTTCTTACTTTTTTTTTTTTTTTTTTTTTCCCCCAGTAACTATATTTTAAAGTTATTTGTAAATATTTATGTTGTACTTTTAGTAATATGCTAAAGACATTTCTATGGTAATATTCTAATTTGCATATGTTTTGAGGTTTACAAGTTTATATTAAAAGAAAAAAAAAAAAAAAAAAAAGGTGAAATGTGCATACAATTTGGGATGATTATTATTAAAATCTAGAAAATAAATTAACTAGTTAAAGACTTTTTTAGTAATTAAAATACCTTCTTTAGTCATAAAAATGAGACTTTAAATGATTAAATTTTGTTTATTTGAGAATGTTTTATAGAGCATCATAGCATGCGGTTATTTGTTTATTAATGTTGCTACTCATTTATATTTTCTCAATTTAATAAATTCTAAATATTTTCTAGATTAAGAAACACAATTCCAACTTGTTGAATTATATAATATTTTTAAGAATTACGCCTATTCTACCTAACTGGTTTATAAATATTTCATCACCTGTGGTTGGAGTTCCTGCTTATCCATTTATTCTGGGCACATTTATTGGTAAGTAGGGACTTTTCATTTCCATATCTTGTTATATAATGTTGCAAATTCATGTTTGTTTTGATAAGCACTGTCAAGATAAATATCCACTTTTACATGGTGAATTTACAAGAAAGAGTAATACTTTATAGTCTGTTTCCTTCGTGAATTTCATTTATTCAGATTAAATGTTCTTTCCTGCTTAATATTATTTGTTATATTATTTCTTTTGTTTTTGTTTATTTTAATATTTTGTTTACACATCAAGTCATTATCTCCTTAGTTTGTCCATCCCTAGGCAGGAACAAATTATGTTTTGTTTATATACTTTTAACTTTTAAGATTTTTTATCCTTTAAGACTGTTTATATACTTTAGGGCAGTGATATTAACTACATAGTCCATAAGCCACATGTGACCCTCTAGTTTTTTTTATTCAGCCCTGCAAGTAGGGTAGATAATTAAAATTTTTGATTAAAAAAAATTAAAACAGATAGTTATACAGATATTTTAAAGCTTAACTATGCAATATGTTCTAAATTTAGCATCCTGTATAGAGTCCTGCATCAGGTTGGGTTACCGGCTTTTATCCACACCTGATCTTTGGGTCCTGTCAAGGTGGCGCTATATTTTGTCATTGCAGGTCAGGTTGACTTCTGTTTTTATGCTGCGGGCAGGTTCGGGTTGAGATGATTTTTCAAAATAATGTTCACAGTATTTTTTCAGGTTAAAAATCTGTATACAATAAGACCTCCATAATGGAAACTCCCAAACAGTGGACACCTCTATTTAGTTAACACTTTTACAATTCCTGAAGAATATTCGTACACTTATACCTCTGAATAGTGGATGCCTCCCAATCTACACACACGTAAACATGTGTATGTGTGCATAAACTATCACAAATACGATATATGTACTTTTGTGTTTATCAAAGACCAATTCTTGGTAATATATTTCATATTCTGATAGAAGAAAAAATGGTTCTTAAAGAAAGAATACTCTATGATCACTTTCTTTGCATGTAGTAAATTGAATATATACTCATTCATATTCAAATACATATTTATTTTCATCTGAAACATAATTTTGCTCAAACTTTTTTTGAAAATCCCAACAACCCACCTTGCATAAAACCTAAATGTGATCCGCAAGAGTTATTCTAGGGATAAACTGGCCCACAGAAAGAAAATTAGTCATACCGACCCAAAAAGAAGAAAATTAGGGACAACCTGATCCAATGCAGGACTCTATTCAACGATCTGGAGTTGTCCGCTACTCAGAGGTTTTACTGTATTTGAATATTAAAAATATAGATTTGTCTTTTTTCCTGTATAAAACATAAAATTGATATTAGAGAGATAATTGTAGATTACTTTTTGCAATAAAACATGACTTACTATCCTTTTATTTCGCGTTTGGGTCGGGTACGACTTGAAAAATGTCAGGGTCAGGTCGGATTGCAAGTCGCTGAACGTTATTTTGGTGGGTTGTAAGTTGAGGAAATATTTTTGGGGGGGAACCCAACCCATGCAGGACTTTAATTCTGTACTAAAAATATTTTGAGTCTCATACCATATTTAAGTGAGATAGCATTTATTCTAATAAAAATAAAAAATAAAGACAGATTTCAATCTCAAGTGACAATTTGAAAAAATTTTTGTAAACTGATGTTGCTAAAGAACCTGCAGAAATTGATAAAATTACACTAAAAACTCACGGATTTCAACCATCTACTTCAAAAATTGAATAATTCAGAAATATTATGCAAGCTTAAATTTGTAATAATTATGTATATTCATGTTAAATACCATCTAATGAATTTATTTATAATTGAATTTAAATTGTTGAAATTAATAATGTATTAATAATTAGTATATATTTGTGATTCATTATAATATTTAGGCATATCAGTGTAAAAATGTAAGTGCGACCCTCAAGTTTCATCTCTCTAACAGATTTTACTGAGTATCATAGCCTTAGGGTATTTCTGCTGCTTCTTGGTTCAGAGAAGCATTCTTTCATTTTCAACAGCTTTTTATAATACATTTTTCATTGGAGATCTTCTTTCTAAAGCTAGAAAAAATACATGATGTGAATGAAATGTAGATACCCATTCAAATTACCACTTTGATGATTTTTCATATATTTTCAGCTTATAAAACTCCCTGCCAGATCGGCCTGTAAGCGGAGGTATATTTCAAAGTTAAGTGCTATGATGATGATGCTTAAGTGTTAAGCATCAACAAAAACTAAATCAAGATTAGAGATAAACCCAGTGTAACAATTTTTTTTTATCTGACTGCTTTTGACAAATTTTTAATTTCATTTTTCTGTAAGAGCTGATTTTATCAAAATCATATTAAGGCAGTATTCAAAAAAATATTTTTCCACACTCAACAAATCGAAATTTTCTGACACATTTTCAGACTCTAAAAGTAAAAACATGAAACTTGTTGACGTGATTTTTTGAAGATATTTATAAGCGACCTGTGTTATTACTTTTCGTTCGATTAATTAGAACTTGATTTACAAACAATTATTTTCTCAGTACGACCATTTTTTTTCTTTTCCAGCACTATCAATTCGGGAAATTCAGTTCAAAATTCCCACTTTGACAGCATTTTTTGAAATATATTCTGCCTTTATCAAAAAATAGACCCATACAGTACATTATATAGTTTCTGAATAAGAAAACCTGCCAATTGGATGTGTTTGAGAGCAAAAATGAATTTAAAAATTAGTCAGAAAATAAGCCGTTTGCATTTGAGTACACTCTTAATATAATTTTATCGTCAACCCCTATTTTTGTTTAATGGGTTTTTGCTATAAGAGTTGGTCCTATTAGAAACTTCTCAGTATGAAAGTTGATTGGGCATCTTGTGAAATGACGAAGGTATGAATTTTTTTTCTTCTTCACCCCCCCCCCCCTCCCCCCACCCACCCACACACACACACACTTTTTTTTTTTTTTTAACTTTGCGGTAAGAGTTGATCCTACCAAAAACTTGTCAATATAACTGTTCTAGATAATATTAAGATGATTTATAATAAGTTTAAGTGAAGTTAATATCTTAAGAATTGACGAAGCTATGAATTTTTTTCTCTGTAAAACTTTTTTTTTTTTTTTTCTCTTATTTTCTTTCTTTTTAATTTTATCAAAAGTCTGTGATACATAAATTTTTTACCCTTTTCCTAGAACTAATAATAACTTTAAACTGATTTGATATGTATTATAATTAAGAAGTTATGAGTGGTTTTCGGTTTTCACAAAACTTCCTCCTATTTCCACCCCCTTGATCTGATTTTGCCCATTAACGAACTTGACCGAGATTTCCTACCCCTTGATTTTATGTGTCAGTTTGGAAGAGATTTGTGCAGAATTGTGGGAGTTATCATGTCCATAAAAAGTGATATATATATATATATATTTGTTGGTGGTCAGTAATGTTTATTTAGTGGTTATATATATATATAGATAGATATATAAAGTTTTGAACTGGGTGTGGTTTTGGGTTCTATGGGCCATGATCGGTGTAGATCTGCAAAAAATTTTCAGAAATTCCAACATAGGGGAGAATGTAATAGGTAGTATTTCTTAAGAAATCTACCTAAAGATAACTGTAAAATTTTAGGAAATTCTTAGATATTTAAACTAATAATTCATTACACTAACAACATTCATATAAATTGTAGGCAATCAATTTAAATATTACCACAAATTTTGAAGATAAGATATTTTTTGTCACTGATTGTTCATGAAAATCATATTTACAAAAAACTCGTTAAAAGTTTTCATTTCAGAAAATCTATTTGGAATATTCCTCCTATTCTTAAAATTTTGCAGATTTATATTTTGTGTTTTCAATCTCAATTTATTATTTTTTTTTTCTTGAAGCTTTTTAAATGACAACTCCAGGTTAATTACATATGCACTTCTGGTTTGAGAACTGAACCAAAAACAGACATGACTATACTTTTGATGATCGTATGAAGGGAAAAAAAAACTGTTTTAGATAGCTTATAGTTTTCTTAGTGCAATAATAATAATAAAATACTATATTCTAAAAAAAAAAAAGAAACTTTAAGAAATTTTTTTAAAAGTGTAGTATGTATGTATATATCAAATATCAACTTTCGCAATTGAAAATACAAATTTTAATGATTGTATTAGGTTAAATCATCTTTTTAAATTTCGCCATATGTTAACATGGAATTTCACAATTGGTATAGATCACTGAAGTGTCCCTTTTTAAAACAACAACTTTAGCAATCCTTTTTAAAAGATACGTTATGTGCATGGGTAAATTAAAGGAAAAAGAAAACCCTAAGTTGTTTAGAATCTGAAATTTTATTCATGTGTAAATGAAAATTATTTCTTGGGCAGAAAATTTTATGTTTTGATTTTAAGACAACCCAAATAAGTTATTTATTATTGTCGTAATTTTAGTTTTTAATAAATTAGCATATTTTATTGATAATAATTTCAATTTTCAGGTGTTGCACCTCCATCAGTCTTTATGATACAGGCAGGCAAAACACTACATGAACTTACCTCTTCATCAGATGCAATTTCTCTAACTTCAATTGTTGTTTTAAGTGCACTTGCTATTCTGTCTTTACTTCCTGTATTGTTCAAGAAGAAAATACAAGAAAAACTAGATTAATATAAATTATAACATATGTGTATATTACCTGTAAATTGAGTAGCATTCCTTTTTAGTTAGATTTGTATAAAGCACAGTCAGGGAACAATTTACTATTTATAAGAACAGTGTTGTATAGTGTGCGATTGTGTGTATAGATTATTTGATATGATGCCAGTGGTTCTTGAACTCTAAAGAGCATGAATGTTGCTTAGAAAAGTCTTGACAGTTTTTTTCAAGCAAAAATTTAATAACAAATTAACCTTTAAATACTTATTCGCTGTAATTTTTTGTTTAATTTTCCTAGCTGCCAACATAACAATATTTTCCCCAGAACTGTGGAACCAATTCACTTGGGTCAAATTGACACAGTGCTATGTCAAATATCAGTATCTTAATAGCTATGCATTTTATTCAATGATTGTATATGCTAACCTATTACTGCATGGTGTATCATATTTGACGCATACTAAAAAATGCTGCATATTCATTCCATGTGTCATACATAGATTTAAATGAAATGAACTTTACTCACTCCACATCAGAAGTAATTAAACATATGGCACCAGTTATGTCTTACCCAATGGTCACTTATTAATAATTGCATTTTGTTAAAAAATATATAAACTTTTCAACTGGCTGGCCCGGATTTTTCAGTTTCTAGAAATCCTGTTAAAATGACTGTAGACAAAAATATTTTAAACAGAATTCTATTTTGAACCCTATATAAAAAGCAGTGATATTAAAGATATTCTAGCATCAAACTGCAATTAAAAATAATATATATCCTGGGATTTACAAGCATTCTTATGAAAATACTGGAAAACCCTCGGATGGTGAAAGGGTTAAAAAAGGTATATTTTTAACATATATAGTCTTTATTTGTTTATTTAGACGTTGTGCCCTTTTTTGCATAAATGATAAAATTCAAAATTTTGATTTAAATATTGGAGTACAATCGACTTCTGAAAACCTGCAAGTGCCTAGAATCTGTATATCATTCACATTGTAAACAATGAAAATGATTCATTGATTCTAAGCTTGTATTTATGAAACACTAGTTCCTCATAATCTCATAGGTAAAGAAATCATAAATGGTGTAATTCAGTCTTCAAAACACTCAACAGATAATGAATCAGGGGGAAAAGGGATAAAAACTTAATTTTAATGAAATTATGGAGACAGATTTTCTAACCACACAAACTTTCATGGCTGAACCAAAAACAGCTGATTATCTGCAGGTTAGAAAAGATTTAGAACATAAAATGAATGTTCTTAAATTTGATGAAGTATTTGAAAAGTTTATGTAATAATTTGTATTAGTTATTATAATTTATCGAAATTATTCATTAAATAATATTTTTAATAATACAAAAAGTATTGCAGTAAAGTGTTATAAATTTTAAAAGATCCATCAATTATAGTCAGGGGTAGACAAAATTTCTAGGAGCCATGATCTTTTTTTTTTTTTTTTTTTTATATATATATATATAGAAACTAATATTTTAAGGATTAAGTAAGAAATAGAATAGCTGATTTCTAGTTTTTGTACAACTTTATGTAAATAACACAATGCTGAAAAGACATAACTTTAAAATGGATTTTACTATAAATAACATTTATCTAAAAAAAAGTATGGTATACCAGGCATTGTATGTTTCATATTTCCGCATTTTACATACACATACAACAAAACAGGCTAAAATAGTTATCTTTGTTACATTACACAATATTTTTGTTAATAACATACCTACATTGCCTTTCAATGATAATTATACAAAATTCAGATAGATGTGCATCAAATTCAAATGCACATCTATCAATTTTTTGAGACAAGTACCAATACTTAACAATTTTTTTCTGGTTCAAAGTTCTTCAAGTGATTTGAAATTTTTCAAACACTTGGGATTTGTCTATTCCTAATTACAGTGAATAGATTATATTTGAATGTTTTTAAAAGATTGTATAAAATTGAAAAGTTAAAAAAGTTCCTTTGAAATTAATAATTTATAAATTGAAAACTAAATATAAATAACATGAAAGATCTGTTATTTTCAAAAATATTCTATAAATATGTTTAACTGTTTAAGGTATAAAAAATGTTTTTGTGTAATTTGTAATTTTTTTATATTTTTTTAACAAAATTTTCAGTTTATTGTTTTATTTCATACTAAAACAAAAATGTACCCCACTACGAATTAATTCTTTCCCCCTTCCCCCTCTCTTTCTAAGAAAGTTAGTATGTAATCTGCTCACAAATTTAAAATAGGTTACTAAGACAAAGCGTTTGAGAACCACTGGCCCAGTGCAATTTTTCGATTGATATGTCTGTGTTTTTTGATACTTTGTTACTATCTGGTGGATGTTATGCCTTTTTTTTTATGATATTTAGTTTTTAAGCATCTGTTTTTCTTTCACATGTTCAGATCATGAAATTGTATACTTCTGTGTGCTATTTTCTAATGTCCCAGAATTTTCAGCAAACTGCACAAAAATCAACTTTGTTAAGTAAAATATTTTAATATTATGAAACACCTTATGTAACATAGTTGTGTAATTTAGGAGGAAAAAATATTGAAGTCTGTTTAAATTTTGTTGAAAATACGTTCAAACTTTTATGCAGCTATTTAGTTTAGTTTCAAATTTTTTTTCCAAAATTACTGGGTTTTAGAATAAGGTTGTTTAGTTTAATTTAGATTAAGCTAACTTTTCTCTCTATTAAAAGAAATGATCCTTTTTTAACTAGTTACAAAAATAAAAGTTTGACATTACTTTAAATTAAAGTGATTGCCTGTAACTAATGCATTTTATCTTTCTGCACATAAAAATCCATACATATGTCATCAGCTCATTTTTTTTATTTTTTAATAGTTTACTTAAAAGGAAAAATTCTAGTCAAATTGCACGTTAATCATAATTTGTTAATTTTAAAATTGTTGCAAGTTTGTAGAAATTTTCATTTTTGACTTGCCTGTAAATTCACCTGTAGAAAGTGAATAACAATTGAGCCCACCCTGGACCAATATTTCCCAAGATTGTGTTTTGTGGTCACATATCAACACAGCAACTTTTAAAAGGTCTGCATGCAATTAAATTTTTGGGGCCTTACATTATTTTCAAAGATAAAACAAAAATTCTTTTAGTCTCATTAAGGCTCCTGTCCCTGCCGGTGAAGACACGAGCTAATGCTAATCCTATGGGGAGGGATTTATCTAATTTCTCGTTTGCAGTTTGATATTTTTAAACATTTTTTTGTTTTGTTTTGTATTGGATAGACAAGGTCCGTCTCTACATTGCATCTTTTTTACTTTTTTGATTTTGGTCGCAGGTATTTTTTATAAAGTTACTTTCACTTTCAAAGCTGGTTCTGAAAATGAAAGTGTCATTCTAAAAAATATCTGCAACCAAAATTGAAAAAGTAAAAAAGGTGCGCTGTAGAGACGGATCTCGGCTATCCAATGCAAAAAAATTTTTTTTTAATGTTGAAATGCAAACAAGATATTAGAAAAATCTTTCCCCATAAGATTAGCATTAGCTCATGAGTGCCTTCGCTGGCAGGGACAGGAGCCTTAAGGACTCCTATAAGCATAAGGACCGTGTACTGGCCTAGGTGCAAAATTTTCTGGGACCCTAATATTTTCAAATAAAGACTGAAACAAATAGATCTTTTAGTCTTGTTAAAGGCTCGTATAAGTACATGGCACAGCTGCATTGCACTTGTCGCATCCTGTTTGTGGCAGACTACCTCTGAAGTATTTGCAATGTACTTAAATTTTGGTTAATTTAATTCATCATGTACTATTCTTTAAATATGAGCATTATTTTTATGGCAAGTCATGAAAAAAAAAAAAAAAAAATGCACAAAACTTATAGTGAAAACCAGAAAATTGAGGCCTACCCCAACTCTGGTCAAAAAATGAGACTGACTTGTCTGGTTTTTCATTTTGATATTATCTGTTTGCATCAATAGTATATAATATGCATGCATTTGTCCTGACCACTATTGCCAGAGCTCATTTATGTGAGAATTTTTTATATCCACTGAGTAAGAATTCCTTTATGGTATTATTTTGTTTTTACTTTTTCATATGTTTTGATACTTTTTTTTTAGACACAATAAAAAAATTGTTGGTGATAAGAAAGAACTTTTTATGTTTTTATTTGATGCAAAAGAGTTTTCTACAATAAAGTTATAGCATCAGTGACTTTCTAATTAGAATATAATGATTGTACATGTATATTTTAAAGGGGAGAAAAATGGTGTATTTTTTTCATAAAAGTTGCTATTAAAAATGCGGTACAAAAGCATGATTAAATATAGATTGGATAAATGATGAGTTTAGAATTAGAAGTAGATGTAATTCAGTATTAATGTTATTAGTGTTGACTCTAGAAAAAAAGGGCCGCCAGGCGGGAATTTTGAAAAAAGGAACACTATTCTAAAAAATAGGTACATTTTTCAAAAAGGGAACACTATTCTAAAAAAAGGTAATTTTTTTTTAAAAGGGAACACTATTCTTAAAAAAAGGGCACACTTGTACCTTGTTCACAAAAAAATATTTTGATCTGGTTTGTTTAGAGTTTCTAGAATTTGTGATATTTTCCCGGGATCAATTAAATTTCCATGAGGCGCATAGGAAGTGTTAAAAAAAAGCAGTCACACGCATCGGAAGGGTTTAGAAAAGCCACCGGGCACAAAACAGAAATAAAAAGGGTTGCCAGGCACTGCACCCTGCTAAAAACGGCTTAGAGTCAACACTAATGTTATGAAAGTCCGGAAAATTTAAAGAAACTGTAAATGTTTCAAGAACAATTACTTTTCAGCTTTGTTTGTGTGTTGGAACAGAATATATTGCATTCTTTTAAGATAGAAGCAAGTCTGTAAAACATATAAATATAGATTTTATAAATAATGAGTTCAAAATTAAAAGTAGATGTAATTCAGTATTAAAGTCATTAAACTCTGGAAAATTTAAAGAAACTATAAATAATGTTTCAAGAGTAATTACTTTTAAACTGTCTTTGTCAGATGGAGCAGAACATATTACACCCTTTTAAATCAGATGAATGTCTGCAAAACAAGCATTCCCCCTTTTTTTTTTTAACTCTTTCCAGGGCTCTTCTTAAAGAATGCGTCTTTCTTTTGTAGCTGACAAAGTATTTCAAAAATCCATGCTTAATTTTATTTGAAGTGTTAAAATCTTATTTTCAGCTCATCAGTTTCGCTAAAATTTTAACAAGAGATATTAGAAATTTTAACAGAAGATTAAGTATAAAATTAAGCATATATTTTAGAAATATTTATCAAACAAAGAAATAAGAGACATAACATAAATTATAATAAATATAATAAGATTATAATAAGAAATAAATAAATTATAATAAGAAAAATATAAATTTTCTTATGACAAATTCAAAAAATACGAATGTATTCTGTGTCCATTGGTTTAATATTAGAGATGGGAATTTGAAGTCTGACTGACCAACTCCTTGTGTATCCATATTTTGTACATTCAAACTAATTTGTTTCTAATTTTAAATGTTGTGCTCCACCTCACAAATGAAGAAAATTTTTATTAATCACTTGACTGATTCCTAGTATTTTTTCATCTTATTATTAGCAGAAAATTTTTTACAAAAAGTAAATAAAAAGTCTGCATGCTTTTTTGAAAATTTGCAAAAATGTTGCATAAAAAATTGATGTTAGATTTTTATTCTTTGCTCAAAATAGCGAAAAGGAAAAGTGTACTCAAAACTTTAGGGAATATAATACTAAAGTACTTAAAATATAACTTAGTTTCACAATTTTTTAATTAGCGCTATTTCTAATATTTTTTGGTCAAATGCACTTAACAACTTTAGTCTTTGTTGTTCTCTTTGAACATATATATACCTCAAAAATTATATAAAACGAGCATTCAAAATAAAATATGATATATTTATTCACAAATTTAATCTTATTTTAGTGTTATTTTTTTTTTGTTGTTGTTGTTGTTTATTTATAATTATGCAATTAATTTTTCTCATCTTCCTTTTATCGGTTATTATTTTATGTTAAAGTTTAAAAAAATTTAATTATATATGCTTTTTGTTATCCTTTTTTGAGTATTTAAAATTCTGTTGTTTTTTCATTAGTTTTTAAAAAAATCCTATATAATTTAGAAATTAGGTATTTGAAAGATATAAAGCTCTCTTTGCAGTTGAATTTAATTTTTACAGTATTGTTATTTATTTTCTTAAATTTGACTACCTGTTTATATAAAGAATGTGGAATTTGGTAGTGAAAGAAGAAAAAAAAAAGTTGCGTTTAAGACAAAATACCTTTATTTCCAAATTCTTTTTTAGAATTTACGAATAGATTATGTTTCTAATTTGCATATCTTGTTTTTTGTATGTTATTATATTTATTTAATATGTTCTTACTTTTCTGGTGGTAAAACTTTTCACAGTATGTCTGGAATTGTAGTTATTGCAAAAAGAGATTAAAATTGTTATAAGTTACTTAAGAGGCTACTTCACTCATACGAAAACATCCGTTCACTAATGTTAATCCTATGGATGAAATTTTTTTTTTCATATCTCGTTTGCATTTAAAAATTTAAACTTTTCTTTTTTCCTTTGCATTGGCTAGCTGAGATCGATCTGCACAAAGGTCATATTTTACTTTTTCGATTTTGTTTACAAGTTTTTTTTTATTAAGATACTTTTACTTTCGAAACCTGTTTCGAAAGTGTTCTCATTAAAAAAAACCTGCAAAGAAAATCGAAAAAGTAAAAAGCAGCCTTTGTACAGATCGACCTCAGCTACTCAATACAAAAAATTTCATATTAAAATATTGAAATGCAAGCGAGCAATTAAAAAAAATTTCTTCCATAAGATTAATATTAGGGAACGGGTATTTTCGCATGAGTTAAGTAGCTCTCTAAGCTTATGGTGCTTATTACAAACATATATTTATTTTATACTGTATAATGCAGTAAAACTTGAAATTTTTACTATAAGTATTTCCAAAATGTATTTTATTGTATTTGTGCAATATTGAAACTTTGCAAAAGAGATAAAGATAAATTTTGCAACAATTTATCCTCTTGTTCACCTGATCGTTATATGAAACTCCTAACAAAAAGGATATAAAAAAGTGTTTTAAATTGGTTTGACTAAATTTTATTTTGAGTGACATCTCTTAAATATCTTGGCCTTATACATGATGTAAATCTTTTTTTTTTTTTTTTTTTTTTAAGACAGTCTAGCATAATATTTTAAGTATATCAGTTACAGAAAAAAAAAAATTATTTGTCTTTTTTTCTCCAAGATTTAAGAATCAGAGGGTTACTGTTATAAAAAAAACCCTACACAGCCTTTATTTATTATTTTTTTTTAAGAATGTGTGTTGTATTTTTTGTTGTTGCAATGGAACTGCAATGATATCTTTCATTTTTACTCCTTTTTTTTTATTTATTTATTTTTTTTTTTTCTCTGTTGCATACTCGTTATTTATTCATCTCTCTTGGAATTGCTATTTTCATGATTTATGACAAAAAAGCTTTAATTCTTTTATCCTTTATTGGCATGTTGGATTTAAAAGTTTAGCCGGAAATTCTGAAACATCTTAAGAAAGGGAAAGATTGGAACTTTCTTAATTCAGTATTAGAGATTTGTTTCACCCCTGCCTATCTCAGATAAAAGTCCTTTTTACTAATAAGTTTTGCTTTTCAACATGATTCATACTTTTTCTATTCAGGTGACATGTGACTTTTAGATGCATTGCACAATATCATATTTCTCACTATAAAAAATATAATTAAAATAGCAGTATGTACTTGTTCTCGAATCCAAAGAAGCAACTTTGACTCATTTTTTAATTCATTTTTGTTCGGAAACGCAAGTGGCAGAATTTAGCATTTCAATATGTTATATATATATTTTTTTTTTTTACTTTGGATAGTTGAGGTCAATCTGTATGGAGATCCTTTTTTACTTTTTCAATTTTGTTTACAGGGTTTTTCTACTAGGATACTTTCGCTTTCGAAACGATTCTGAAAATCAAAGTATCCTAATTTTTAAAAAAAGCCTACAGGTAGAGGTAGATTTTGAAGAGAAAAAAAGTCTTGTCACGTGACTGAAATGACTTATAACTCAATAAGTAATTTATTTATCAAAAAGTGGAAAACTCATTTCGATTCTAAATCGCTTCAACAGTCATGCCTGCCAATTCTGTGCCTTTATGTTCAAAAATGTGTCAGAAAGTTTCACATTCGTTAAGCAGGTGTGCTAGTTCTCAAAAAATATCTTACCCAGCTCATTAACACAAATTTCTGACACATTCTTAGGCTAATTTTAAAATGTAAATGTATGAAATTAGCAGGATATTTAAGTAATTTGGAATCAAATGGCATTTTTCAATAAATTTATACATCTTGAGTTATAAGCGATTTCTATCTCATGGTGGCTGTTCCTAGATTGTCATGTTCCACAATTCAGTTCAAAATGCAAACTTTAGCAGCATTTTTTGAAAGATCTTTTGGAATCAAATAAAGCAATAAATTGAAAACACTATTCAATTTATTAGTTTCTGGTCTGGAATGCCTGTTAATTTTGTGCTTTCTAAAAGCAAAAATGACTTTGTGAATATGACAGAAAATAGCCATTCTGGATTTGAATGTGTCTTAAAGCCTGTGTATTACCAGTAGAACATGGAAATTTTTACTGTATTTTTTGTTATATTGTAAACTTTTTACATATATTTATGTAACTTTTTTCAATATGCAGTGGACTCTTATTAATGCATCTCTGCTTAAGAAGTATCTCTGATTAATGCGGGTGATTTATTTTCCTCATCAACTTCTATTTGGAATTAAGGCTGTTCTCAACTGCTGTGTTCAACAAGCACAAAACATTTTGACACTTTTAAAAATTCATTTTTTAACGGAAAGATATAAAATTGGAAGGCGTGACTAGGGAAGCGATTTGGAATCAAACTGTCTTTTCCATTTTTTGATAAATAAATTACCTATTAAGTTATAAGCGATTTTGATCATGTGACAAAGACATATTTCTCTCTTTGCTGACTGGTTTTTCTGCTTTCTTTGGGAACTTCGGTTCAAAAAATCAACTTTCTCAATATTTTCTGAAAGATCTATTGTGTTTGCAGAAAAAACAGCTTGATTACATAGTTTCTGAACAACAACAACTTCTAGTTTCATGCATTTCTGACCAAAAATAAGTTTAACTTATGTCATAAAGGGTACTTTTCGGTTAGCCGGGCGCCAATGTTATATACACACACATCTATATATACATATATATGAATGAATATATACAATATATATATGTATATATAACACTAGCGCCCAGCTAACCGAAAAGTACCTCATAAAGTTGCCCTTTTGGATTTGAGAACAGCCTTAATGTTAAGGACATCTCTTAATGAATACAGCTCATCGGATAATGTGGACAAATTTTTCACAAATTGACCATGCAAAATTGAAACTAGTTTTGTACTTTATTTCTTCAAAAGAATCGCTAAAAAAAATTTTCATTGATAATGTTGAAGACAAATAAAGCATTCCACCACCAAAAATGTGATATTCAAGAACTGCTTATGGTTGTTTGCCGACATTATGAATTAAAATGTGACTTAACAGACCAAATTTTCCGATTGTTTCCTAAACTTTAAAAATGATTTGCTAAAAAAACTATCAAAAGATTTTTTAGTATATTTTGTTTGTTCTGGGTAACTCTTTTGTATTAGCAAAGTATCTTTGATTTGCTTTTTTAATAAAATGTTTTTGTTTTTAGCATAAAATTGATAAAGTATTTCATTTCTGACGAAAACTGAATTTATTGAATGTAAGGGATAACACGATTTAAATTGTTACATTGTTTAATATGGACTTCAGGCAAAAAATTGCCACTTTTGGAAATTTGCACCAACAGAGATTCACTGTATTTGTGCACACTTAGAACATAAACTTTCTTTTTATATGTAATTTTAACATGCTTGTTCCTTAGCACTTCATTGACTGTGATTGTATTTCATTGATTTCATATATGTAATTACATTGTGATATTTTTATTTTTGCACATAATTTTGATGGTATTTTTAACAAAAATATGTCATTACTTTTTATAATCTTCCTGGTAGTTGAGAGATTGATTTTATTTTAAACTACATTTCCACAGATGATAAAATTATATTTTCACTGTCTCTTATTTTATCTTGAATTCTTTTAGAGTTATTCTGGTTACATAAATGGCAAGTCAGAATTCATAATGTTGTGCAATCAGTCAAATTGAAATATAATTTAACATGAGGTTTAGAATTAAGCGTTAACATTTCATCAAAGTGTCTGTTTTTCTAAACACTGATAATTTTTTTCTATTGAATTTCAATGTCAATTTTTCATTCATTTATTTTTTCATACGTTATTTCTGTAAATAGTCTATTTCTTAAGGGACATCAGTACTTGCAAAATCCTATGGAAAACAGCTGATAATGAAGCCCCCCTTTCCTCTGCAACTACTAAAGCAAATGTTTGAGTAATGCTTTCGGTAGTTGCTAAACTATAAATGGACTGCTCAGAAAGAACTAAAAATAAAAAATGCAATAAATAGTTGTTATTTCTCAAACAAACAAAAAAATATTTTTTTAATTAATGGTACCAATAAGAAATTTGTTTTTAAAAAGAACAAAGTGATCAAAATACTATAGCTAATTATAATATCCCCCCCCCCCTCTCAAATATTTAATTCTTGAAATCGCTCCAGTAGTTACCAAGGTCATGAATATCAGTTGTTTTCTAAGAAAATAGAATTTCACAACTGTTGTTGTCCCCTAAAAAAAAAAAAAAAGATTTTATTAATCAAATCAGCTGTTCCATTAATTTTTCATTTGTGTTTTATCTATATTCAGTATGAATTTTTAAAAAGAAATTTGCTTTGTAACTTAGTTCAATGTTTTTATAGTTTATTATGTTAATTTATATTAGTTTTATTGATTATTATTTTATTTAAAGAATATATTTCCCCTCCTCTCATTTTAACTTGATAAGAAAGAGAAAGAAGAGTAAAATCATAGCTTCATTCATCTTAAGGAAAATTAATTCATTCCATTTCCCCTCCCCCTCATCTAGTCTTGGTCTGTTAATTTTATTTGGAAAGGTAAATAAATTAAGTGAAAAATTGCAGACTAGAAAATAATAAATTCGAAATAAATATTTTCATTTCATTAGTAAATTGGTACTTCTCTCACAGTTGGGTGCAAACAATCACTAAATATGATTTCAGTCACTGTCATTGCAACCATTTCCCATTGTGTTTTGCGCAGATTTCTAACAACTCATATTTGACTTACTCAGAACCTCAGTATATTTAATATAATTTTTCTACTGTCACACATTTAATACTAGAAATAGTTAATGAAAAATTAATTGTATTTCATTACAGTGTGACTAAACTAACATGTGAATCTTTGTTGCAATTGTTTATTAATAGAATAAAATCTTTATATATAAATATATATAATAGCCCAAGTCATGTGACTGTTATCAACAGTTCCATGCTGACCGCTTCGCTTTTTATATGCCAGATGGTTATTTTGGTGCTTTAATGTTAAACAGGCGAAGGTAATAAATCGTCAAATATTGTTACATCGCCATCATTTCATTTATATTATAACAGTCCAAATCATGTGAGCATGTGACTGTCATAATAATTGCAGGTTGACCCCCTTCGCTTTTCATATGCAAGCCTTCCATTTTGATTAAAAAATCAAAATTATTTTTTTTGAATAAAACTACATAAAATTTGTCATGATTGCAAAGAACTCTTGGCATTTTTATGTTAGCTGGGTGCAAATCTCACCTATAGCATTTTTTAACTCGCTGGTTAGCATTTTTTATTTTTGCATGGTGAATTAAAAAATACTTTAATGTTGAAATTAAATGTTGTGATTTATGGCATTTAATATTTTTCTTAAAAAAAAAAAAAGAAAGAAAGCCATGAATTTTAAATGTTTGTTTTAAATGAAAGTTTAGTATTTCAAATAAAATGAGTGAAAGGAATATATTTTAAATGAAATACTAAAAAATTCAATGGGGACAATGTTTGGCGATTTATCACTTGTGCCCAGCTAACATAAAATACACAGTCCTTGATTTCTCTATCAGAATCTTCCGATTTGGTGAAGGATTGACCAAGAAAAATTATGAATAAAAGTAACATGATACAATGCTTAGCATACATTTAAGGGAGACCATACTGGTCGCCAGAGGCTGTTTCCATATATTTGTTTTTGTATATCCTCAAATATAACAAAACATACTGGCCAACAAATATCAGTTTGTTCAATATATCATATCATGTTTCTACATATTGCAAAGTTTCCATTAAAATTATTTTTGCTTCAAAAGAAGTTTCATTTTCTATATTGTAACGGATGTTATTTTGCTTTGTATCACACTTTTTCCCCCCCTATAATGGTGTCTAAGAATGTTGCAATATGTCACTGCAAAAATGGAGAGAGATAGAGAAAAAAATTTTAACATTTGGGCTCAACTAAGGGAAAAGTACCAATAAATTCATTAGTTAATTTTTTTCTTGCCATGTATTTTTTAACACTAATCTGAGATTAATAAGATGCCAAGACCAATATTCTTTGTTATGCTTTTTATTATAAAAGCTGCTAAATTATTCCTTTAAGAATTTTTATTCCACTAAAGACCATTCCCCCATGTAACATTCCTTTAGGTCATTAACACAGGATGGTCCAGATATTTCTAGTACAGACATGAAGTTCTCTGGCACTGGCACACAGAAAAATAATTGTCTACACCAGGGGTGTCAAACTGTGGCCCGCCGGATACCACTAAAATTTTAAAGAAATAGTTGACAAGTTGAATCACAGCAATTCGACGATTAGATACGGCAAAGATAACTGTAAAATTTTAGTGGTATCCGGCGGGCCACAGTTTGACACCCCTGGTCTACACAATTGTAAATATCAGGGTGCCTAAATAAATGTGGCTAGGACCAGGGGCGTGCCGAAGGCTGTTTTAGTGGGGGGGTGTGAACTGAATTTTGCCGACTGCAAGATCGGGGGTGACAAAGGCTTTGTGATAGCTCCCCCTTCCCCCCCCCTCAGTGACGGAGTCAACTGTTCTACAATGCTGTGAATTTATAAAAATCACTAAAAGTCTTAAGTGTTCACCTGCATTCTCCTTAACCACAGTCGAAATTAAATGCTGTTATTCAGTATGTGTAAATTTTTTAAATTATTTTACTATAAAAGTAGAGTTGAGAATCCTGTTATTAATTAGGATTCTGCTTGCGATTTAAAAGGAAATGTGTACGGATGTACCGTACATTAACCAGTTCACAAAAGTAACAATTTAAGAATGTTGAAGTACTTCGGAATTTATGTTTCTATAAATAAAACCTCATGCTGTTGTGAAATGTAAATGTATAAATTTTAAAATTACATAAAAAAGACAAATCTTGCTTGCTAAAAATAAGATATATATTAGTATAAGAGACTAAAAATTATCCTTCTACATTTTTAAATTAACTCCCACCTATTTTCCAGAATATCTCATTTTCCAGCTACACTGTCTAAATCCAACATGTCAGTTATGTCTGTTTCACAGGTTAATAGCATTAGTTCGTTCAGTCGCTCTTCCGACATGGTGATACGCAAGTAATTTTTTACTAACTTTAACCTGCTGAAACTTCTTTCATTACATGCCAATGTTACTTGAATAATTAAGGCCAACTTGTAGGCCAAAAAAAGGTAAGGATACAAATGAGCCTTCCCCACAAGTTTTTGCGCTGCTGCGCCTATTGTATCCGATTCAGAACTAGCTATTTCTGAGGACATGAGATCAATTTCACATTCCAAGTTATCTACTTCTTTGAGATCATCAGGGAATAATTGACATAGTTTAGAAATGTCCTCAGTAGAGCTATACTTGATCCTAGATGGAAGGAGACAGGCCAGTGGTTTAACTTTCTCAAATACCAACTTAGGAATGTCTCCAAATGCAGTTGTAAGCCAATCTACCACCTTCAAAATTTCTGCTTTAAAATAATTCTGTCGTGTAAATAGAACTGCAGTTTCAGGATTTTCGTCGATCTTCGATGGAGGCCTCCGTCGTCTGTGCCGCAAATTGAACTCATAATCTTGATTTATTCCATGTTTCTCACAGATGTTATCAGCTTCCTTAATGATGTTCATTATTGCCGCCGCGTCATCATTCCGGAGTTTCTGAATGCTTTTGTAAGTTTTCTGCATTATGACGGTTCCCTCTAAAATGTTCAGGTCTTCACGTTGCAATTGCTCTGTTGCTAACTTTGT
The DNA here is from genome assembly GCA_963932465.1 of Maratus speciosus. NCBI lineage: Eukaryota > Metazoa > Arthropoda > Arachnida > Araneae > Salticidae > Maratus > Maratus speciosus. Next base: position 182,194,474 of record OZ010798.1, on the reverse strand, counting down.
CTTAAACATAATTGTTTTCATTGCAAGTAAAGAAACATGAAATCGTATGACATCATTTTGCTTCTTAACCCTGCCACCTTATCTCGAGCATCCTTGTCAACCTTCATGTCTTCAGAAATAATTTGCTGAGTATGGATGAGGGCATCATAGGACGATAAAATATCTCTGGCTGAATCCGCTTGCATAGTCCATCTTGTCTTCGACAAAGATTTCAAGGTAAGACTCTTCTGAAGAACTTCAATTTTCTCTCTCAGTATGCCGAATCGCCTTGTACTCAGCGAAAAGATAGATCCTGATATAGAGATCCTGAATACTGTCGTAGAAATATTTTATTATATTGCTTTCTTCGCGCGCCAGTTCAACACATAAATTCACTTTATGCGTGAGGCAGGGTATGTATAAGATAGATCTACAAGCTATTTCTGAAAGTTTTGATTGCCAGTCTAAAATGCGGCCGGACATTGATGACGTGGTGTCGTAAGACTGTGCACGAGCTTGGGAAAGCGATATTCCAACTCACTGTAGAAGGGGGGTGGGGGGAGAGGGGCTATACAGGAGCCTTTTCAAGAGATAATTTTACATCTGGATGATCTGTTTGAATATGACTATGCAGGCCTCTAATAGAAATGCAGAAATATCTACATATTGTACATTGAATCCGTTTCCCTTTCCGGAGGTCGATGTTTTCATTCGGATGAAATTTTCTTATATGGCGATATAAATTTATTTTTTTCTGTGAAATGTGTGTGTACGCGATCACAGTGTGTGCATATAATTTTCACCGAATTATCTGCCATCATGCGACAAAAACAAACTTTTGCAAATCGCTCTTCTTCTGTATCCGTGACTTCATCTTTTAAATGCAGCAACCTCAAATAACTAGCGCCAAATCCAGAGCCAAGAGGTCACCAAATTCTAAGAATCAGTCCATAGCAGAAGGGAACAATTAAAGATGCTACATGAGAAAACTTACAATAGAGATTGCAATAACCACTCCCTCCCCCTTCCTTTCACGAAAGTCTCAAATTCTCAGAAACGCGATTCTCTCTCTATATCTATCACCTCCACTATCTGGCAACCCCTCCCTCCCACACAGAATCATACACAATCTTCCTTGAAAAGTTCTTTCTTTTCCCCTTTAAAGACGGACAACAGAGAATTGAAATGATACTGACGACGGGAGAGGATACTTTTTGCAGGGTGTGTTCTTAACTTTCCGACTATTCTAAATTTTACCAACTCTTCCAAATAAGTGGGGGGGTGTTACACCCCCAACACCCCCCCGCTAGGCACGCCCCTGGCTAGGACCATCCTGAAATTTAAATCATGTATTTTTATTTATATAATCACATTGATTTTTATGTCTGAGCCAGTTTTGTTTAGACCACACGGAGTTAAAAATATAGTTTTACATATGCTTCTATTGTAATTTTAGTATATAAATCAGAGTTTATTTTGTTTGTTGACACTTTCATTGCTTTTATGTTAATTATTTTGATTTTTTCGCTGATCTGATACTACATTTATATCCAATAATATTGCTAAACTTACATATAGTAGTTTATTTTCAAAATATTTTATGTAGAAAAAAAATGTTATATTTACCAACAGATGGCAGCACGAAAAGTGTATAGGTGAAAGTTTTTTATATTTTTCAATTTGCTATTGCATATTCTACTATCGAAATGTGAAATATTATAAAGGCAAAACTGAAATGCTATGCAATATCTAGGGGAAAATCAATCGGCTCATTTCTAGGTAAATTGATCAAAATTGCTTAAACATCTCCTTTATGCTTTTTAAGTATAAAATAGAGCTGCTAAGGGTATTCTCAAAAAATATTTTTTCCTAACCAACAATGTGAAACTGATATATTTTCAGACTCATTTTTAAATGTAAAAGCATGACACTTGAAGGCATGATTATTGTAGTGATTTATAATCTAGCATTTTTCCCCCCCATTTTTCAGTAAATGAATTGCATTATAATCTAAAATTATGTCTAAAATGGCAGGTTATTTTCTTTCCTATGTTGTCAGTGGAAATCAAATAGTCACTCAAATTCAGTTCAAAACAAACTTTGATGGAGTTTTCTGAAAGATAGCAGCCTGCCTTTATTAAAAATGGGAAAAATTACTCAATTATATCAATTTCTGAATAAGTAAACCTGCAAATTTTATGGGTTTGTGAACAAAAATTAGGTAAAAAAAATGTCAGAAAATGGGCTGTTTGGGTCTGGGTTGTTCTCTACAATGCTTGCAAATTTGGCCAAGCAGTCTGACTTGAATGATACATGTGTAAATTTTCATAAAAATTAAATAAAAATGGTAAGAAATTAGTCAGTTATTGAAGATTTTAATAGTGGCAGAAATCGTTTTAAAAATTTGACTTAGCAAAAAAAAATAAAATAAAAAGATGAAATAAGACATTTTTACTAGTTGTATGGGGAAAATGCAAAATTATGAAGAAATCCAAACTGTTTCCTCACTTAATATATAATGTATGATAAAATTAAAATTTTTGATATTTGTAAAAAAATGATTATTCTGTGTGAGGGAATGACTGCTAATAAAAACGCTTCCAGATATATTGACTGAAAATTTTTTTTGAAAAATTAACAAAATCTTACACCACTAATTTATGTTGCTGGACTGACAAGTGCTCAAAATGGCTTCTTCTCTGTGAAGGATGCTAGACTGCTACTGCTTTTTAGTGGTAGATATTTGAGATAACAGCAATGTGCGAGGGAATGATGGGGAAACATAATTGATTGAGTAGACTATACACATACATTTTATACATAACAAAAAATAATAAAAATATTATTTTGTATTATAATGTATTTGTAATGTAAATAAGAACTTTATTTTGCTTAGGGTATTTTTATTTTTATTTCTGGATGGGAAGAAATAGGCAATAAAATATGGTAGTACAGGTGGGGGAAAGGTGAGGGAATGTTTGCATGATATATATTACATTTTTAAATACTAAATTTATTTATCTTTAAATTTTACTTTCTGTCCCTAATAAACTATGTTTAGATCTTCTAATGAAAGAAATGAAATAAGAGCATTTATATGACTGGGAAACGCTTTTTGCACTATTGTAGAGAATAACCCACCTGAGAACAATCTTGAATACTTATTTTATGAAAACTTTTGTTATGGGTAAAATATTCTATCCAGTTTTCATAATCACTTTGTAATGGCTTAACTACCATAGTGATAGATTTCATTAGTTGTGAAATCTTGCATTTACTTTCATTTAAATAGTATGTCAGTGTGAAGAAAATCCTTTCAATTGCTGAGAATGGAAATTTTTTTTTTATAAATCTAATATGGTGGTCTGGATGGATTCAAACTTGTAGTAGTAAAAAAAAACAAACAGAGGGTAGATGCTCAAGGCAGAGTATATGCACTACAACTCTTTCTTGAGAAACAGAGGATATACGATGTTCCTTAAAAAAATCCAGAAGGTATACAGCATATACCCCCGTATACCTTCCACTACATCCCTGGATGGATTAGGATTTATCCCAGTAGCAGAAATAGCCCAGTACATGCAGCAAGTGCTGCAGATTACTACAGACATTGCATATTAATCTTAAAACTTATTAACTTAGCATTTTGGGCTACATATTAATTTTGGCTTGCTGCAGATTAACACGGAAAATTGTGCTACTGGGGGATTTCTAAAGAAACATTTTTATATACAGAACATTATACAGCTGAATCATGTGTTTATGTGTTCCTAAAATTTTAATTTCTCTATAGTTTGATACTTTTTCCATATTTATGTTTTTTTTTTCCCTGTTCACACTATGGTCTCTGGAAAAATAACGACTTTTGTAATTAGTATTTTTATTAACCTTAAATTTTTTTAAACTATTTTATATTTCACAAATATTAATATTGTAATAGTACAGTAGACTCAACTACCTGCCCTAAAAAAAATTCTCCTTAATAAAATTATAATTACTTTGTCAAGGCATTGGAAGCAGGATCTGATAAGATGTACGACCGTCCTACATCACAGTAAAGTGCTGAAAGAGAAAAGCAGCCATCCATCAAAGACTTTTCAAAAGTTAAGTTTCAATTCTTATTGCAGATTTAACTTTTCATATCTGTGTAAACATTTATACAACTTCCTGCTCTTTTGCCACATTAAGCCAGATAGTAGAGAGTCTACTGTAACTTTGTACACCTGGTGTCGGTGTGGTAACGATTGCATTTATTCAATGTATGACAGACCTTATAGGAGAAATAAAATAAATTGTGCAATGTATGATTTTTTTTTTTATGCATTTTATTAACTTTTTGCTGCAAAATAAGTAAAAACAATATTACAAAAGTACCAAACATTTTTATTAGCCCTGGTATAAAATAACAAACACACAACACATTTATTTACATTTTGAAACAGCATTTAAAAAAAAGGGAAATTGGAGCAGTTTTACATGTACTACAAATAAATAGGTTATTCATGTGGTAATTCACCGTTTAGTAAACTAAGTAAGTACCTATTAAGTTACAACCATTCTACATTCATCAATTTTTTTAAATAGTGTTAAAATATTTTAATTGTTGGGTATATAGAAGGCAAATATGAGTAAAAAATACAAAATGTACATCAAGAAATATATTTTAATAAGTGTAAAAAATAATATGAGACTTTTTTAAACAAACACATTTTAGACTGAGCAATTTTTTTAAATACTCATTCAAGCTCATGCATTTTTTTTTTTTTAATGTGATTTATAATTGGTATATTGAGAAAGGAGATAAAGTAATATATGTATTGTTGATGGCTATCTAATGGAGTATTTATGCAATTTAAAGAAAATATAAAAGTTTCTCAAATTTTATGTGCACAGCAAAACTTAGGCAGTTGGTCTTTTCCTTTGATTTTCAGAAATGTTCTCTGAATTCTTTTAATTCAGAAATTGGACAAAGTATAATATCTAAAAATTGATAAATATGCATGCATAATGTCTTTGTAAATTATTTATAATAATAAAAATAAACAGATGAATCAACATAACATTGAGAGATATTCATGTGTTTCAAAGTATAAATAATATTCAATATCCTTCTGATATTTTTTAAGATATTCATCTTCTTGTCTAGTGATTAAAGGATTTATAAGTCAAATTTGGAAGTTTGTCAGAGAAACCCTATTTAAGGTGGAATCCGACCCACTACATTTAGCTTGTCCTCATGAACAAAAAAGATGATTAAAACCAAAATAATTTTTAGCCAAGACTGAAAATTCTCAATTTTAACAGATTTTATTGTATAATTATTCTTCAGTTTTAGCACATACGCTATCAGTCTTAAAATGTAATAATAACCTCAGCTTACTTTTATAAACTGATGTCATGTTAAGAAAGCACCAACCTGACAGATCTTTAGAAAATAAAATTCTAATATTTGCTTTCCATATTAAAGGCATAGAAGAACAAAAGGGATACATTATTTGTACATATCCATTCAGAGATTCCTTATACAGCAAGAATTCTTAAAATGTTGGTTACAATTTTAATATTTTTAAAAGTATATTTGTATAACACATTAAAGTAAAACACTTTTGTCTCTTGATCATACAAAGAGAATAATGTTCCACATTCAGTAGTTCCAATAAGCCTGTTCAGTAAATACATCCATCATATCAAAGATGTAATTCATAAAAATAGACTACAAGCTCATTCATAGTATAGATACATCTCATAATCACATTTTTAAGTAAATAAATAAGTGGAATATACATTTTTGGAGAAAGAATGTGTTTAACACATGTATATAACATTAATCACATTTCTAACTTTCTTTATATTATTTTGCTGTGTACAGTTGGTTAACATAAACATAATAAAGTCTTAGTTTTATAAAGTCTTAGTTTATGAAAATTTGCAAGCCCTTTGGAACATTTGCTGTAGGGCACTGCATGAAATTAACTAACTTTGCTTTGAATATTTTTCTTCTTTATTTAGGTATAATTTCTTTTGTTATTTTGAATAAAAAATTTAAAATATCCTATTTCTATTTGGGTCACTCATGTTATCCCAAATAAAGAGTTATCACATCAGCATTCTAGGATTAACTGTATGATACATTGGTCAATGAGTAAAACAAATTTAGATTAATTTATTTGTTAATTAAAGTGACAAGCACGGCTGGCAGAATCTATAATGTATTTTCTTCAGCATCTGGCAGTTTTGTTCCCCGTAGCATCACCAACTCTTTCAAGGTCATCAGCCAACTTATTGTGACTGACATATATACCTCTTCCAAAAAAAATTATTTTTAACAATATATAATTTATATTATACTATCTTTAATAACGAAATATTCTAATTAGCTGATATTCTCACCATTAAAAGAATTTCTTTTATAATAATTATATTAAAATCATGCATTAAAAATGACAAATTTTTCAATCAGCTGCCAATATTGGACATGTATTTTTTTAAAAAGAGCTTTGAAAGATTAGAGAGTTAAATAAAATTTTAAAATAGCAGATGAAAGTGGCACTATTAATAATACTGGACACCTCTGATGTAACAGTATGTTAATTTGCTATATATACACACACTCTCTAAGAAAATGTTTTTTTATAAAGCAGTAACAAAGTTATGAGTACACTGGCAATGTTTGTGACAGTTTTTTTAAGCTTTGAAAATAAAATTATGCTTTAGTGTCGTCTTTTGAACGTAACTGGAGGTATGGAAAACCCTTTTCAAATATTATGTATTGAGCTGAAAAAAACGTTTTGAAAAGTCCAGTTATCAAGCTGAAAATAAGTTACTGCTCTTTTTGTTGTTGTTTTTAAAACTATTTTCATTCAAAATAAACTTAAAGCGACCATTCTGTAACAGTTTTCACTTCCTAGTTTTTTCTACTTTATCAATTTCTGCCTTTTCCTTACACAACTTTCGTATCCGTGGTGGCCAGTATTAGTTAATAGATACCAAAATAAAAAGTTAACATAATACAATCAAAACATTTCAACTTATAAAGCTCATAACACACTGATCATTAAAAAATAAATGCATCATTTGATAACATCCATCATTTCGCATCAATGTCCAAAAAATAACAAGCAATATTCACACTAGATTAAAACCAGTTCATTAAAAACATATCACTCTTTGTCCTGCATTCGTAATAAACATCGACTATGATCGAGTTCATCATACTCGTGGTCATCATTAAGGTTTCTTGGTAGTCCAGAAATGTCAACAAAAACTTCGTCTGTATAAATATTTTCGTGTAGTAGTTGAGGTTCAAAAATGGCTTTTTTCCTTTTTTCTAAAATTTCATCCATCGCTAAACGTCGATCAAGAGTTGCTAAATTGTTCATGTATTCTGTCGTGTTAAGTCTGTCCCTTGAAAATAAACGGGCTCTGGCAACATTCTTCCTGTTTTCTGTAAAGAAAGAAAGAAATGTTAAAATCCTGATACTTTATGAAAATACAAAATAAAAATATGAAAAAAATTCAATATTTCAGCTATATACTACTGTGCCTAACATAACTAAATGTTACACTTTCCCTTTCTTATCAATATTATAAAGTACAAATGTCAGTCAGAAAAAAAAAAAAAATCTCATTCTGTCATGCAAAGAAGAAAAGGGTCTTCGCCCTAAAGGTAAGGAAAAGACATTGTCCCTCTCTGGAATTTGAAAATTAGCAGACAAAGTTCCTTTTCTCTATTTTTTTTTTTTTTTTTGGTTGGGGAGGGGGGGGGGGGGTACATCAAGGATTTTGACGCACCCCTCCCCCCTCATTGGAAAAGTTTGATTTTGTTTTCATCTTAGGTTCGAATGTTTAAAAAACATCTTAAACAGGGGACACCCCCCCCCCCTACGAAAAAAAAAACTGCTTGCAATTTTTCATCTGGAAAAAGGATGGTAAAAGCCTACTTTTGAATTTTTACTTATTTCTCATTTGTTATATTTGTGCATATCTTTTTTAATCAATATACTTGAAAATTGCTTAAAATCTTGCTTAAGTTTCTTACATTTCATGTTCATCTTCATTTTAAAATATGTGTCCTGTGTTGTGGGACCATGGGTTAAAAAATCATGCCCATCCCTCGATTTCTTTCTGCCGGCGCCCATCTATGTTTAAAAATTTTGACATGCACGCACGCGCATTTACTTTAAGTGCCCCCCCCCCCCCCCCCAAAAAAATGCTCAACAACGCGAAATTTTCTGATTATTTTTAAACTTAAAAGCATGACACTTGCAGGCATAATTATTTAAATTGATTTTTCATCCACTACTTTTTTCATTTTTCGTTAAATTAATTGCATCTTGAACTATAAGCGATTGTTGTTTTATGACAGCAATTTTTTCTCCTCTCTGGCCCTATCACGTCCGAATATTCGATTTAAAGGTACTTTTTTATATGTGCGTGTTTTAACAATCCCCAATTAAAAAAAATCCTCAATCATTCCCCCTGACTTTCCTTTTCCAAAGATTCTGTGCTAATCAACATAAAGAGGCGGTGATAAACATGTCGGGTATCTCCTGCGCTGACAACCTTCTGAAGACTGACCGCATGAAAGGTACAGCTTAGCAAAAAGATAGTCCGTTCAAACCTTTAAACGCCAGCTTTGACAGCATTCTTCTGAAAGATCTGCCTTTACAAAAAAAGAGGCAAAAACAGTTCAATTTCCAAATTTCATTTGTTTGATAACAAAAATATATCAGAGATCAGTCAATTTGGATTTTAGAACCGCCAGATTCAGTATTTTTTAGCATAGGTTAATGTCTAAAATTCTACAAGATGTGTTACTAATTTCCTTCCTTGCATTTCAGTCTTCAATGCGCTACTGAATAATAAAGAAATACAGTGACACCTCCCTGAACGACCATTTTTTCATGGAACAAAATTTATTCCCATAGGCTCAATACTAATTTTACCTCCATTCAGAGACCATCCCAGTTGAACTCCCTCCATGAGCGACCCATTTCTTTGAAGAAAACTAAACAAATTCCGTTTTTTCTTGGTCGCTTGGAGAAGATTTTATTAGACAAATAATTCCTGAGAGCGCATTATTCATCAAACTTTAGAATTTTTTTTATTCTGGTAACTTTTAAATGTTTAAACCCCTTTGTGCCTTTTTAGGCAATGAATTTAACTCTAATGACAAATTAAGAATACGATCAATAAACTCCCCTGCCCTATTCTGTCAGGAAACTCAAAGAAATAGATAAATTAATGAAATCGTCATTATTTGTCTGAACTTCGAAAGGACTTGGAAATAAAAGTAATATAAAACCGTAAAATCAAAGCAAAAGTCAATGTATTCATTTTTTAAACTCTGCCGTATTTAACTTATGTAATTAACTTTTGTTTTGATACTTAAATTTTCATATTTTTTCCTAATGTGAAAAATAAATTTTAGTAACATTGTTACCTTTTTCAACGATTAAAATCTAGATTTAAACATGACCTCCATCTCCATTAAGAGAGCACCTCTCGATGCGACCTTTTTTTTTTTTTTTTTTTTTTTGGGAACGGAACGTGGTCGCTTTAGGGAGGTTTTACTATAATTAAGGCTGTTCTCAACTGCTCTGCTCAACAAGCGCAAAATGTTGACACATTTACAAATGCATTTTTTAACGGAAAGATATAAAATTGGAAAGCCTAACCATGGAAGCGATTTTTAATCGATGAATTATCTATTGAGTTATAAGCGATTTTGATCACGTGACACGGCATTTTTCTCCCCTTACTGACTGGATTTTCTTTTGTTCGGAAGTTCGGTTCAAAATGCCAACTTTGACAGTATTTTCTGAAAGATTTATTGCGTTTACAAGAAAATGGAAAAAACAGTTCGATGACATAGTTTCTGAATAACAACACCTTCTAGTTTTATGCTTTTTCGAACAAAAATGAACTTATGTCAGAAAGTTGACCCTTTGGATTTGAGAACAGCCTTAACTAAGAAATTGCTCTTCCATGGTATAGGAAATCAAACTTCTATAGTATCCAACTCTCCCCTAGAGATCTGCACGGGCGGGGCTCGGGTCCGGGATCCAATCTGTTCGGGCCGGGGCATACTTTTTTCTGAAGGCTCGGGCCGGGCCTAACTTAATTTTTCTATACAGAGCCGGGCCTGGTTTCATTCCTAGTTTTCACGGCCCAAAATTTTCAGTCCTAGTTTTGAGCCAGCCCGTATGAAAATCATTGTCTCAGCGTGGCCTGGCCCATTTAAAGGTCAGTTAAATTAAGCCTGGCCCAAAAGTTTTTGCAAAAAACGCATAATTTTTGAATCGCCATTATTCTACACTTAAACATTAAAATTTATTAAAGAATAATATATTTCTACGCATATAAAATATAACTAAATTAAAATACAGCAAAATGTGTGAAAAGGAACCTGCCTATGACGGAACCCTGTTTTAAACTGAAAAACGTGTTGATCCATGCAAAATTAATATACTAATAAGTATATATATATATATAATACATTTACACTTGCTAAGAAGGGAACTTGTCTATAACGCATTTTTTTTCCTTTTCTATGCAATTCCATCTTAGAAGATTTTACTGTATAGCATTTTTCCGATTTTTAACACTTCTATACATGGAATATGGATTAACAATATTAATGATAACTGAAACATTTGCATACAATAAGAGAAATTCATTAAAAAAATAAATATCGCAGCCTGCTGCACTTCTATAAAAATAAAGATTATAAACATGAAAAAAAAAAGTTAAGATAAATATTTTTGGTCAGAACTTTCTTGTACGAGACAAATTCGACGTAAAAATCAATGTTTTGCAGAAGTTCACTCGGGCCGGGCCTGGAAATGTCGGCCCGTGCAGACCTCTACTCCCCCCCCCCCCCCCCTCCTAAAGAAAAGAACATTCTTTGAAATAAAATACCACCATCGCCCAACACAAAAGAATCACGGTTCAACGAGAATTGGGCAGGATGGGTCTTATCCAATAACTCCATCAAGAAAGAGGGTGAGTAGTGGATGATAGGCGCCAGTGCAACAAAAAAACAAATTTATTCCCAGGCTATGGCCGGAAATGCTTCCTTGGACATGCAGTAGCACCGACTACTGAGAAATGAGCAATTCAGCCGGAACAAGACAGCGAGCAATCGGCAAAAAAAAAAAAAAAAAAAATGAAATCACTCATCAAATGGGGTAATAAAAATAATGCTATTGCGGTACGAAGAACGGACAGTTAATTTACAAAGGATTATGTAATGTTGGTTGTATTTCAACGATGCTAATGCTATTCATGAATTAAGGCTGTTTGTTCTCAAATCTAAAAGGGCAACTTTATGACATAAGTTTGAACTTATTTTTGGTCGGAAATGCATGAAACTAGAAGTTGTTGTTGTTCAGAAACTGTGTAATCGAGCTGTTTTTTCCGTTTTTTTGCAAATGCAATAGATCTTTCAGAAAATATTGTGAAAGTTGACGTTTTGAATCGAAATTTCCGAAGAAAGCAGAAAAACCAGTCAGCGAAGGGAGAAAAATAAGTCTTTGTCACGTGATCAAAATCGCTTATAACTCAATAGGTAAATTTATTGATCAAAAAATGGAAAACACTTCGATTCCAAATCGCTTACCTCGTCAGGCCTTCCAATTTTATATCTTTCCGTTAAAAAAAAGAATTTGTAAATGCGTCAAAACGTTTTGCGCTTGTTGAGCAGAGCAGTTGATCCGATTTCCCCTCACTCATGTAAAGTCTATGGGCATTGGATGCACTCGTATATTTAAAATATCTTCTCGGGAAATTCATATTTTTAACTTCCATAACTTCCTTAACTAACTTTTTTTGTATACACTTCCTAAAAGATGTCTCTTTTTTTTTTAGTTCTCAAAATATTTCTAAAGTATAGACTTAATTTTATACGAAGTGTTAAAATCTTACAGTTCGTCCACTTTTAACACATAAAATATTAAATTCAACACAGATTTTAGAAATATTTTGAAAACTAAAAAAAAAAGAGAGACATCCTTTAAGAAGAGTACACAGAAAAAAGATTCTAAAAATATCAATTTGCCGAGAAGATATTTTAAATATACGAATGCATCCAAAGTCCATAGACTTAGAAAAGACCCGTTCGCTAATGCTAATCCTATGGAAGAAATTTAGAAAGATATCTCGGTTGCATTTCAATATTTTTAAATGATTTTTTTTGCATTAGACAGCTGAGATCGATCTGTACAAAGGTTGTTTTTTACTTTTTCGATTTTGTTTACAGATATTTTTTATGGGGACACTTTCATTTTCGGAACCAATTTCGAAAATGAAAACATCCTCATAAAAAAAAATCTGTAATGAAATTCGAAAACGTAAACAACTGCCTGCATACAGATCGATCTCAGCTATCCAATGCAAAAGAAAAATCATTTAAAAATATTGAAATGCAACCGAGATATCTTTCTAAATTTCTTCCATAGGATTAGCATTAGGGAACGGGTCTTTTCGCCTGACTGAAGAAGCCTCTTAACATTATGGAGAATTCCGAAGCTGAGTGACCAGCTTCCTTAAGGTGGTTCTAAGTTCCCTGTTCAACAACGCGAAACTTTCTGATTCATTTTTAAATGTAAAGGCATAAAATTCGCATACCTGACTATTGAAGAGATTCCGAACCGAATGGCGTTACTCCTTTTTAATAAATTATTTTTCGAATTATAGGCGATTATTGGTCGCAACACGTCTTCCGCCTTTCTCGAGTTGCCGCGTCGGAAATTCGGTTAAAAACGCACACTTTGACAGTACTTTCTGAAAGATCCTCTGCCTTTACCAACAAATGGAAAACGTCTTTCGGTTACATAGTTTCGGAATAAGAATATTGCCAATTTCATGCACTTCCGGACAAAAATAAATTCAGATGTGTCAGAAAGCAGCTCCTTTGAATTTGAAAGCGGCCTTAACCCTTTCAGGAGCAAGACATTTCTGCTCCGAAAATGTTCAAATAATTAATTTACGCATTAATTCTAAAATCCGCACAACCTCTGAACCCAATCTGTGCGGATTTGAGGGAGTCTACTGTATTCCCATTTTCACGATAATTATTTTTCCTATTGAAAGGAATTGTTTCCTTCTGCGTAACTGAGCTGATATATATTTTTAAACGAACTTTTTAAACAAATCCAGAATAAAACGCAGTTAGTAGTTCTATCTTTCGTTTCATTTTATCAGAGATCGTCAAAAATAAATTTAAAGGTTTGATAAGGATAATCATTTTGCGTTTTTTAAAATACAAGACTTTATTTCATTACTCGGGAAAAGGATTCATTTCGTTTTAAATAAAAAGCTTTCTAAGATAACATTCAAGGCCATAGTAAAAATAATTTTATGTAACTTTTTTTTTTCTTCTTTGCCATTATAAATGCTAACGGAGCAAATGACCATATATTTATCAAATTTTCCAGAAGCGGAGCTGATTTATCCTTATGCACATGCTTATTGCCTATAACAGTAACTATTAAAAAAAATTATTTTAATTATGCATTAAATTTTTGCGCATTGAGGTTATTTTATGTACATTTTGGTATGCTTTCTATGAAAAATAAATAAAATCAGGTGAACCCGAAACAATAAACGTAACCCGGACCCGAACCGCAACAAAATAAATTATCGCCAACCCAACCCGATGCAGGACAAATGCGCATCTCAACTTTTTTTGGATTGTAACCATGAAATACATTAATGCTTGCGCAGTACAATTGAATTATTTATATAATTTTGCAAGTGTTATTTTTTATCTGATTTTCTTATCCGGGTATCTTATGCATGAATCGAAATTGAGGATTAATCGCTATATGGATTGAAAATCTGATATTTTAATTATAAATTGTTTACATTTATATGTACGGTAATATGTAAAAGTAAAGTTTGAAACTTTTCTCGGAGAATCTTCTAATTTTAAAATTATTCCGAACGCTGATTTTCAATATATATGCTATTGGATCAAGCGCGAACAGTTGCAGTACATGATAAGTGATTAATTTGAACTCCAGTTTTTTGTTTTTTACGCAATATCTAAAAAAAAAAAAACCTTTGAAACAAGAGGTGTTGGTGTTATGACGGCCAGTTACCTTCACGAGGGACATGGGCCCGAAGGGTGTGTGTGGGTGCCATCTGTGGGGGGTCTTTCTAAGGGAACCTAACCCTTATTTACGCAAGGAAATCTGAAGTTCACGGGAAAACTCCGAACCCGAACGGCGCGATTGGGCTCGAACCCAGCACCTCCCTTCTACCAGATTTGAGAGCAGAACCTCTCGGCCACTGGTGGGGCAAAACAAGTGAATAATAATGCTATTTCTAATTCATATTTTGAACCCAATCTTTTTTGAAAATTGACTATTCATAAATTGTAAAATTATTATTTCATGTGTGCAAGTAGTACAGTGTAGTATATTATTTTATTTAATATTATAAATACTTTTCTTTTTAATAAATGGGCTCACCCCTAACTTTCTAGATGTTCACTCCATTTCCATAGGGGTCACCTATTTACGAAAGTTCTGAAAGCCATTCAAAAACTTATCTTTGGTCAGTGATTTATTTTAAAGGAATCGGATTTATCTGTGTGTTCATTGAAAACGAATAGTTCTCGCAAGTAACATTATTAACCGCAAAGATCTGGAATGTTTCCAGGAACTTTTTATTTTTATTGTAACACTCACCGGAAATGCTCTTTCTTCCTCCTTTTTCATCGAAAGTACAGTCTGTTTAAAAAAGCCCCCCCCCCCCCCCCCCCCTCTCTCTCTCCCATCTATTTTATCAGCAAATGTGTGTTAAGGGTGTATTCCGATCCAAACTGCTTATTTTCTGATTCATTTTAAAATTCATTTTTGCTCTCAAACGCATCAAACTGGGAAATTCTCTTATTTAGAAACTATATAATGTGCCGTGCTTCTTAATTTTTTGATAAATACAGAAAATACCGTAAAAAACGCTGTCAAAGTTGGCGTTTTGAACCGAATTTTCCGAAACGGGCGATCTGGGAATGAAAAAAATGGTCATACTGAGAAAATAATTGTTTAAAAATCAAATTCTAATTAATTGAGCTGAAAATGAAATCACACGGCATGTTAAACATGTCTTCAGAAATCACCCCAGCAAGTTTCATGTCTTTACTTTTAAAAATGAGTCTGAAAATGTCTCAGAAAATTTCGAGCTGTTGAGGGTGAAAAAATATTTTTTCGAATACACCCTTAAAAAAATAAGATTAGTCTTCTTCGTACAGAAATTGTATCGAAATTTCCAATTCCAATACGAACGCGTGTATTTTGACATCATATGTGGATTCTTTGGTAATTTTACTGCGGGATATCAAACGGAAAGTCATTCAGTTAAGTACTTAAGGAGTTATGCAAATAGAAGTCTTTAGTTGCAATGCAGGCAGTTTTTTTAAGCATAACTCAAAAACTACTTGGTGGAATGAAGTAAAATTCTGGATTATCATATTTGAAGCTTCTAGAAATCGATTTCTGTTAAAATTTGTAAAGGTTACAATGCAGATTTTCTCCAAATATTAATTTTATAATTTATGTATTTTTAAATTAATATTCGAAAATGTGTATTAACAGAAATCAATTTCTAGAAGCTTCAAAAATGCGAGTCGAATGTCAAAATTAGGCGCTCGTATTGAAAAATTCAAAGTTTGGTACCATTTATGTATGAAGATGATCTCTAAACTTATTATTATTATTTAACATTTGCGAGGCGGCTCCCTCCTTACAAAATAAATAAATAAATGTCCCGCTTAATAACGTAAAACTTTCTGGCACATTTTTTGACTCACTTTTAAATAAAAGCATTATACAGTCAAACCTCGTTAACATGAACACGCTTAACGTGAATTACTTTTAACATGAATTGTTTTCACAGTCCCCTATAAAAACAAATATAAAGATTTGATACTGATAACATGAATTGCTGTTAACATGAACAAAATTTTGATTCCCCTTGAGGTTCATGTTAACGAGGTTCGACTGTACTTGCAGGGGTGATTATTGGAGTGATTTGTAATTTAACATCCCCCCCCCCCCACGATAAATGAATTGCACTTTGAGTTTTAAGGCTATTGAACAACTGAATGATCACAGAAGAGGTCATAATAAACGATATTTTTGGAATATTGATAGTTTCGGTCCGGCCGAATTTTGAGTCAAAAACGAAACCGAATTTTCGGTCGATCTCTAGTTTTAAGCTTATTGCAGACTAGTTTCGATTTCATTCAACGTACCGTCAAGAATGTTACTATCAGTAAAGAAAAAGCTCTATAGTTACGGAGGATACAGAGTTTAACAAAATTCAGAAGGTATACGGAGTGCGAGTGTCTTCGATTGACTTGCGTAGGATCTTAAACCATTTCAGGTGCGCCGTTTGCAGTCTGCAAACGCTCGATTTTAATGCCCAAACTGCCAAATGGCACCAGTAATGTTTTAGTACAATTTTGATCTCATAATGTACATGAAGAAAAGCTTTCGATTATTTTCAAATAAATTTGTTCGTAAATTGCGTAATTTTACGCAAATAATTTTATACAGTTTTCGATGGTACAATTATGAAAATAGCACAGACATCGCTATTACAGAGCCCCCTTTCGGCAGATTATTTTCAAATTCAGAGAGGACTTGCTTGCCATAGCCAGAAACATGCACGAAAAATTTGGTTCAATTATATGCATAACTTCATACACTTTTCGATGGTACAATAATGAAAATTGTACAGACATCGCAATTATAGCGCCCCCTTCCGGCGGAATTTTTCCAAATTCAGGGAGGACCTTTGTGCTATGACCAAAAACAAACACAAAAAATTTGGTAAACTGCTTTATATTTAAAAAAAATTGGTTCAATTCTATGTATAACTTCATATACTTTTCGATGATACAATATTCAAAATCGCAAAAAAATCACTTACAGCGCCCCCTACCGTCGATTTTTTTCCAAATTCAGGGAGACTTGCTTGCCATAGTCAAAAACTCAAAATAAAAATTTGGTTCAATTCTATGCATAACTGCTTGATGGTACAATGGCGACAGACACACGGACAGACAAACATTTTCTATAAACATGTTTTTGGGGATTTTAAGATCATTTTATACATTAAAAGTGCCCGGTGTGCAGACTGCATTTATTTTTTTTAATGACTCATTTCTTAGGGTTTCGTTCATCTCACGAAACCCTATTCGTCTCGCTCCTCTGTCTGTCTGTCACAGAGCCCGTTCTCAGAAACTATACATGTTAGAGACTTGAAATTTTGGGTACTTATAGCTGAACACCTCACATCAAACAACAAATCATAAAATTTTGAAAAAGTTGGTAATTAACCGAATTACGGGCTAATTAACTTCTAAAATTAACCAATCCACCTTTTTAACGCAAATTCAAACGGACTTTCTCGAAATCATCCGTGTTTCTCCTAAGGGTTGCCAGTAAAATCAGCCGAATGCACGGTTACCACGGAGGAAATTAAGCCGAAAAATGAAGTGGAGATTTTAAAGCGAAATCGTATATCAGAAAATATTGGTCCGAGAAATTTGTAAATGGAATAGACAGACGCAGAAGAAAATCTACTTTCATTTGGTATAAAGTTCACATTTCTGCGATGTGTATAAGTTAAAATATGCACTAAAAATCGATCCATAAAAATTTAATTTCTTTAATAGGAAAGACAAGGAAATAAAATGATTTCAATTCGGCGGGAAAGCAGGTAGACATGACGACGCTGCGGTTTTCCATAATAGCATATTTTAATACGAAATTTTAACTTTTTAAATATTAAATTTTTTGATTAAATTTTTTGGCATCCCGATGTCAAATTTCTCGCTGATTTCATTGATACCCATATCTAAGTCCTATCTTAATTACAAGCTGAAATATTAATTATTATTTAATTAATCGGTTTATTCCTATCAAATGCGTCGATTAAAATGAAGAGACGCGCTTATTTAACCACGAATTAACTTAAATTAGGAAATCTAATAATTTGCATAGGGCTTTTTGAACAGCGATATGAGATAAGTATAGCTCATTCATCATCAGAAAGTTTACTTCATACCACTATTTTCTAATAGTAATTTCAGGAAATATTTTGAATTATTGGTTAAGACCGCCACTCAGTCTGTTTGAAACTTTAAGATAGTTTATAACACATAGAAAAAAGTGTAAAAAAGAATGGAGTGTGATATTTCGAGGGGGGGGGGGGGGGGGGAAGCTAGAATTATTTTTAAAATCTTAGCGTTTGTTACCGCAGCAAATATTTTAAATTCTTGTTTAAGACCGCCACCATCCCGACCCATCTATCTACGGAAAGATTGCGTAAAGGAGTTTCGTTCAGATATGCTTTGGTTAAGAATAGAGTGCATTCCCTGGTGGTGGAATGTGGAACTAACATAATGCGATTTTGTTAAAATTAGGAAATCTAACAAGTCGATCTGTTTGAAACTTTAAGATATTTTATAACACATAAGATAAAGTGTAAGAAAGAATGACACGCGAAATTCCGGGGAGGGGGCGCTAGATTTCTATTTAAAAAATTAGCGTTTCTGACCGCTTTAGGTGACTTTTTGAGGGAGTCCTGAGATATATGCTACTTATTTATTATAAAATTGTCTAAAGTTTAGTTACCACTATTTCCTAATAGTAATTTCAGCAAATATCTTAATTTCTTATTAAGACCGCCACCACCTCGAGTAACATATCTACTGATAGGTTGTTTAACGGAGTTTCCTTCCGATACAGTTTTGTTAAGAATAGAGTGCGCTCCCTGGTGGTGGAATGTGGAACTAACATTTTTGTTAAAATTAGGAAATATAACAAGGCGATCTGTTTGAAATTTTACGATAGTTTATAACACATTAGAAAAAGTTTATAAAAAATGGCGCGTGAAATTTCGGGAAGGTGGGGAGAGGGGGAGGGGCAAAATATTTCTTTTTTGTTTCATACCGTTTCAGGTGCGTTTTTTGATGGAGTCCTCAGATACATGCTACTTATACTTATTAAATATAAATATGTCAAAAGTTAAATTACCACTATTTCCTAATAGTAATTTCAACAATTATCTTAAATCCTTGCTGAAGACCGCCACCACCTCGAGTAACATCTTTACACAACCCATTAGTAGATAAGTTTCGTTCAGATACGCTTTTGTCAAGAATACAGTGCGCTCCCTGGTGGTGGAATGTGGAATTCACAGACCGCGATTTCATTTAAAGTAGGAAATCTAACAATTCAATCTGTTTTAAACTTTAAGATACTTTATAACACACGATAATAAATTATAAAGAAGAAGGGCGCGTCGCATTTCGAGGAGGGGGGGGGGGGGTGAGGGAGGTGCGCGAACAAAATTAGGAAATATAACTAGACGATCTGTTTGAAACTTTAATATGGCTTATAAAACATAACATAAATTTTTAAAATCAGGCCGCGTCAAAAATCATGGTGACCATCTGCCCACTCCCCCCCAAGGGGGGCACTTTTCTAAATTTGGCAGATAACCGTCATATGATATATCGTAGCATTTGGGGGGGGGGGGGTGCGAACAAAATTAGGAAATATAACAAGGCGAATATGTTTGAAACTTTAACATAGTTTAGGATGTGTTTGCCAAAATTTAGAAGGTATTCCATGGCGATAAATGTACTGGACGTTTTGAAAGAAAGTGTTTTGAAAGGAATATTAAACGAAACCCTTTGTGCGATGTATGATCACACTTACCCACTTGTTGAGGTTTTATTTCTATTTTAAATTCAAATTTTCAGCATTTTTTACAACTTTTAGAAAAGGGTATTTTAAATTGTTGCCAAATTTTAAAACAGCGCAATGAATATTTCCTTCAAATTAAAAATTGTTTACACGTGACTATTATAAACAGAATAAAACTTTCAAATGAGAATTAAATGATTACGTATTAAAAGCAGGAAGATTTTATAATTAAGTCATGAAAACTATATTTACACGCGAATTTTAAAGAGAAAGAAAATTGTAAAATAATAAATCCATTAATATGCGTTGAGGAAATTACGTCATATTTAAAATTGCCAATTCATAGTAATGCCAAACAGTTTAAATTTAAAAATATATTTGCGCGAGACATTCATTTGATATTTTAAGATAATCTTTTTAAACTATTGTTGAGAATTCTAAGATAGCGCAAATAATAGTTCCTTTCTAACAACAAAAGTATTTTCACGTGATTATTAAAACGAGAAAGAAAACTTTGGAGAAAATTACGTCAGATTTAAAGCGATACATTTAAAATGTCTTATTTAAAAAAACTTTAAAAAATACCGACAGACAAAGACTGTTTACTTAATTCATTTTATAGTTATTAGCTTATTTTTACATGTTTCACTGATCTGATCAAAAACAAACCGTTAGCAGGGTGATCACTACTGTTGTTTTAATTATAATTCATTCTTCCGAAAATTTTTTAAAGCTGATCAAATTAGCGTGCTTTTAGAGTTTGCGTTGTCTGAGCGGAGGTTGGCGACCGTAGCTCGTAGGGGGCCGAGCCCCCTAGTATTTTAAAAAGTAGTGGGGATTTTTTTTAAATTAACTTAAAAAAAAAATTAATTAAATGTGCAGTGATTTTTTTTTTTCAAAATGAACTTTTAGTTGAACATTAAAATGCAAGCGAGTTCACCATTTGAAACACATTTTTAAAAATAAACAAAAACCGTCCCTTTAAACTCGCGATCTTGGAAAAATCAATGATTTACGCTGTACTTTTCAAATCACTTTTTGGCGAGAGAAAAGCAATTTTTTTTTTTTTTTTAAAACACGGAAATGTTCTAGATCAAGGTGAAAGTTGTCCGGTTTGGCCAGAATGTTCCAACTACCCTGTGAAGAATGACTCGAGGAAGTAAATTGTTCTGAATGATGCAATTGACTCGATATCCATCAACATATCATCTTGCTAACATTGGTGACACACTTCGAAAAAAGATGAAACTAGAATTCCTTTTGAATGAAAGATCTACTTCAGGGTCGAAACTAGGACTTTTTTGCACCCGGGGCAAACACGGATTTTAGCCCCCTCCACAAATATATTTACAAAGATAATTTTACTAATTTTCTTATTTTTAAAATTAAAATATGTAATCATAAAATAATACTGAACTACGTAATCTGCTTTGTCAAATACTGATTCACTGAAATCTTGAAAACGGAATTGAAAATAATTCTGCTTTATACAGGATCCTTATGCCATATCATCCTTATTAGATTCTTCTATGCTTTGGCATACTTCGGACAGGACGAATTTAACAATACCGTGCTAAACATAGACGTGAGAAAAATTGACAAACAGTTGAGCCCCTTTGTTGGAAAGTGTTAAAAACGGAAAGAGTCTTTCGATTACATAGTTTCTGAATAACAACACCTGCCAATTTCATGCGTTTCTGAACAAAATTAACTAAAAAATGTGTCAGAAAATATGTATTTGGCAACAGCGTTAAACCAGACATGGAAAATGAAAAGAGAGTTAAACAACAAGGAAAATGCTTGTAATAAAAGGTGAAATTGCACGACTGTACACAATTTGTACCTAAATATTCCTTCATTACCCAGATGTTCTATCTTCAAACTTAAAAAAAAAAAAAAAATAGCAATTTATCAAATTACAACGACCATTTGGAAAACGATTTTTTTTTAAAGACTAAAATTTAAAACATAAAAAATCGCACGGAGTTGATCATACATTACGTACGCCATGAATTAAACATTAATAGTGTTATTACACGTAAAAATTGCAAGCCAAAAATATCGCCTGCGACCCGTCAGATTTCATGAAACTTAAGTATTATCCACCTGAAACTTACGTAAATATCAAACTTCTAAACATCCGACAATATTACTTTTTACACCGTCGGATAGAGAAAAAAATGTACTTTTAAATGCAATTTGTTTGAAAGCTGTATCTCAATTTGTTTCTAAGTTATTTTATTTTATTTTTATTATTATTTTTTTTTTTTTTTTTTTTTGTAGTTTTTATTACTTTTTTGTCATAGTGGCAACAGAAGGTATCCATCGTTGTTGAAATTAAAGGGAAATACAGATTACTGTATAGACCAATCAGAAAACGAATAAAATGCGGATTAAACCAATGAAAACCTTCAGATATGCTTTTAATTTCCTATCCTGACGAGAACAATAACCATTTTTCCAAATGGTTAAAAAAAAAAAAAAAAAAAAAAATTAGGATATTTCTGGTCTATAATCTATAGGTGAAATGAAAATGTTCGCACTAGAAATATTTCTTAATAAAATATAAAGGTATCGTCGATGGTTCTTATGTCATTTCATATATAAAGTAAGATTTCTGATTTGGCACGATTTTGTCAGAAGATAATGAGATGTTGATATGGGGGGGGGGGGGGGGGAAGGTCTGTTTTTTGCATTCTGTATTCTACAACTTATTTAAGGATTGTGTAAGTATCTTGCATAAAGACACAGCCGCCGACTTAAAAGATTTATTCTCATGTTTAAAAAAGGAGGGTTCACGTTTGTTTGAAGATATGCTACATCAGTTCGAAAAAAAGGGAAAACTAGAAATAGTAAAAAATACCAGAGGTGTTTGCAGTGTAAAGAAAAGAGAGAGAGAGAGAGAAAAAAAAAGAATATCAGATTACAGATAACTTCCAGGAAAAGAAGGCGCGTTCTTAAACGCTAGCGGGAGTAAACATTAAATCAGTAGCAAAAGGATGATACGGGAAAGGGAAAAGGATGATTTTAAAAAACATATAAGTAGAATCATGTCGCTTGTAAACAACGAACCTCGGAAATAAGAATGGAGTTCATTCATTTCACTTAATGAGTTTAATTTTTGTTAATGATTTTATTACTTTCAAATAAATGGAGGATTTGGGTATAAAAGTAGCCTGGGATCGTAATCAAAATTGGATCGCTGCATATATAGCTAATCCTTGGGGGAGGGGACCTAGCCCACCCCCCCCCCTTTTTTTTTACTAATTTTCAAAGACATAAGCTTTTTGTGTATTTTGTCCTTTTAGCTGTTATGCAGTAAAATCAATAACACATTTCCCAAATATTTGTTGAAAAAAATTAGCCAAAGGTGTATCAACAAAAATTACGTCATGAATAAGCGAGTTATCAATTAAAACTTTTTTTTTTTCAGTGATTTATTTACCAACTGTAGGACATAATTTACTTTTTTTAAATAATTGCCAAACCCAAAAAGATTCATCAGTTTCTGCACTCAGCGCGTTTATATTTAAACAAACGAAACATTTAAAAATCTATTATTACAACAAAATTAGTATTATTAATTATATTGTGCAAAAATTAGATATTGTGTCAATTGAAAGAGCTCAAACCTTAGCTTTAATGTGCACAAATAATAGTGAACTTCGACAGTTAATAATATTATACTACAAATGAATGTTATGTATAAAATATACACAGAGCTCGCCAGTTGCCTACTTTTGTGTACCACTATTTCCAAATAATAATCTTCGCCTTATTTAATCGTTGAATGTGTCATTTAAAAAAGCGAAGAAACTATTCGGAAATAGTGGTCCTTAACCATGCGTTAGTCGCATGTGTATCTCTGTACCATCATTTTCCTCTTTTAAGTTTTCAACCAAGTAGATTCGGAATTTGTAGCCACCTCTGTCTTCCTCGCACCGGTATCAATTTTTTACCCATGACAGTTGCTCTCGAATCGGTTAATGCATTCAAATCTTACAAGAGGAAAATGACGGGTTGCATCACGGAGATACACATGCGACTAATGAAGGGTTAAAAACAGCATTCATGCGAGCCCTGTGCATATTTTCCACCTCTGAACAAAAGGCTCGGTTTAAATGCTTGTTTTGCCCTCCTTCTATACTTTTTCCAGTAAACCTTTTCACATCAGGGGCGATTCTGAGAGTGGAAAAAAAAAAAATTTTCGAAAATACAGGACGCGCGCGCGGGGGGGGGGGGGGGGGGGATATTCTGAGTGAAGAACAGAAAAAAAATTATCAAAATCTACTCCTGTTACTATCCTGTCCCCCCCCCCCCCCGCGATCTTTTGACGCAATTTGCGGTTTTTCGCGGTCTTTTGACGAATATTGCGGTTTTTCGCGATCATTTGACGAAATTTGCCGTTTTCGCGATCTTTTGGGGAAATTTGCCTTTTTTTCGCGATCTTTTGGCGAAATCTGCCGTTTTTCGTGATCCTTTGACGAAATTGGCGTTTTTTCGCGATTCTCTGACGAAATTTGCGTTTTTCCTGCGATCCTTTGACGAAATTTTTTTCGGCTTTTTCGAGAAATTTTTTGGAAAACGGTTTTTTTCGACGAACATGTGTCGAAATTTATGTCCAAATTTTCGGATTTATGACCAATTTTCTTTAATTAAATGACTGCCTTAATTTTTCGGAATAATTCGGAACAAAACCACCCCTGCATCTGCAGTTTACTCACAAATGGATGCGGAGAATCAACAATGGGTCACGAGATAAGACTAGCTCAACTTGAAGGAAAGGTTCCCCTCTTGTTGGACGTCAGTCAGTTTCTTTTTAAAGCCATTAAAGATGAAAATCACCGCACCCCGCGTGACCACGAGAAAAGACGCCGATACTGAGAAAGCAGTTCATTGATACGTCTATCTGGACGTTAACTCTTTTCTGTGGTAGTTAACTGCCTAAGATGCCCACACAGTAAATACGAACTTCGAAAAATTGTTTTGTTTTATGCTAACAAAATATAAGAATACAATATGAGCAAACGAATAGTGCCAAGAACATTTTCCAGTTCAGACTTGCAAAAAATAAAGCAGAAAAACTGGTCCATGAAAAACTGGAGGTTTTAACCCCTTTAGCATTCCGGATAACAATTCAGCAGCTTCAAACAGCAGGAAATCGCAAGAAAAAGCAGAAAATCCAAAGGGTGGGCAGAATTTAATTGGTTGACAGCCTACGATCTCATATTCCACTCACTTTTAACAAAAACATATCCCATCAGACGGCTTATCGGTACCCAGAAGTGGCCCCCAGATTCAAAACGACTTCCTGTTCAGATTAGCTCCCAACATTAGCCACGCGTCGCTCAGTACCTCGTTATAGACGAATTTGGATAGTCAGATGAGGGCGTAGAATGACTTATTTTCTTATTTATAGAATAAACAAAGAGGGTGGTTTTCTAGGAATTGGACTTCTAGTGACAAGTGATGAGATACAGCTAATATGACAAAGGAAAAATATTTCGGAACAAGTTGGTGCAGAAACAATATCAATAGTTTCATGTACAGAAAAAGCAGAAGAACACTGGTCCTGGAGCTCTGATAAGAAATCTTCAAAAAAGAAAAGAAAAAGGCGGCAAATTGTCTCCCCCCCCCCTCCCCACACACACCTATCAAAAAGTAATGATTAATGAACTATTTCTTATCAGTAACAAACATTATCCAAAATGTTTTCAAACAGAAGTTTGTTTTCGTGGGTGGGCTGCATTTACACAATCAAGAGAGAATATCTATATAAATAACAAAAGTAAGTTTTGCAAATGAAGTTACACCTTGTTGAAACACTGCATTGCAATTGAGGAAATATATATATATATATTTTTTTTTTTTTTTTTTTGGTGGTGGTGGGGGGGGGGGATTTACATAACATCAAACCTTTTTGTGAATGATCCACACAAATTTTGCAGTAAAAAATAGAAAAATAGGTTAATTTTTTTCTTTTTTAAGTAGAGGAGGGGGCTGGCAATTCGGTTCTCAGCATAACACGACTGGCAAATTCCCTGACCAGATCTCAAAAAAATCCCTTTCCCTGACCAAATGGTAATACAACGAAATTTCCTACTTATTTTCGCAATCCTTTGTCAAAATTAGCGATGTTTTCTGCAATCGTTCTTCAAATTTCTGGATTTTTTTTTTAATTAATTAATTAATTAATTTATTTATTTATTTATCGTTCTTCAAATTTCTGGATTTTTATTTAATTTTTATTTATTTATTTATTTATTTAATTTTATTTTATTTTTTTTGTTTTGTTTTTGTGATCGTCTGATGAAATTCGCGTCATTTTTCCTCAAAGACTTTTCCATGACTTTTCAGAAAATATTTGTAAATTCCCTGACATTTCCTATATATTTTGAAAATTCCCTGACATTCCCTGATTACTTTAAAATCCCCTGACTTTCCATGACGCTGGGAACCCTGAAATTGTAAGCTAAATTAATACAAAAATATCTTCTTATTCATGTTTGGCACCTAATTAAATGCTAAAAATATTATCTAGAATATAGAAAATTATCTAGAACCTAGAATTGTTAACCTTGTGGTGTTGCTCTTTGTGCTTTGCAATGTACCACACAAAAGCAAATCTTACTAAATAATCTTTATATACAAATAAAACCTATAAGTAAAATTTTACGTAAAAGAATGTTTCCTTATTCGGAACTTTTTTTAAAATATAAAACATGCTTTTTTCAATAATTTCTCATTAGATGTTAAATTTTAGTATTCGTACATTTAAATAGATCCTTGATTATGAATAAGAACAGTTTGAAGTTTATAATAAAAAAATATATATTAAAATACACATTTCTTTCGAGTATTTTTTTTTTTTTTTTTTTTTTTTTTTCAAGTCATGAAAAGACCAAATACCCTCAGCCTAGAGGGAGATATGCGATTGAAATAGCTCAGACCTCAAAATGTTAACATTAGTGTCAGAAAGTATATCAGCAAATGCTAAGTAGTTGCTCTAGCTACAATTTCTAAATAGCTGTCTTTTAGCTGTTTTATTTAAAAGTTGACTTTTGTTGAAAAGTAGTTGTTTAAAAGTTGACTTTTAGCTCGGACCTCAAAGTGTTAACATTAGTGTCAGAAAGTATATCAGCAAATGCTAAGTAGTTGCTATAGCTACCATTTCTAAATAGGTGTAGCTTGTTTCTAAATAGCTGTAGCTGACTTTTAGCTGTTTTGTTTAAAAGTTGACTTTTGTTGAAAAGTAGTAGTTTAAAAGTTGACTTTGAGGTCCGAGTTTTAGCTCAGACCTCAAAGTGTTAACATTAGTGTCAGAAAGTATATCAGCAAATGCTAAGTAGTTGCTCTAGCTACAATTTCTAAATAGCTGTAGCTTGTTCTTTTTCTAATGTTTTATTCTGCCCCCCCCCCCCCGACCCACAAACACCCATCATAAAGTAATGAATAATGAACTATTTCTTATCAAAAAACGAACGTTACCCAAAGTATTTCCTACAGAAAGAAAGAGTTCTATCTCCCTGGGTGGGCCGAATGCATTAATCCCTGTTCTCGTTTCACTGGGTAGACTAAATAAAAAACTAAGAAAATGAGTTTTGCAAATGAAGCCATACTTGGTTGAGACATAGAACTACATTAAAAAGAAAAAAAAAAGAAAGTAAAATAAATGGAGCTTAACATCAAACAAACCTCTTAGTGGATTTCTAACGAATCCATTTATAGTAGCTTAATGCTTTTTTTCCCCCCGAATTCTTTATTGATAGAGATGCTCTTTCTTTTTGTGTAAAAGAAAACAAGCAATTAGCAACTATTTTTCTTATTTTTCTAATGGGAACTAAATAAATAAAACGTATTTCGCACTTCAGCATTTTTGTAAAATGTTGATTTTCTTTCTTTTTTCCGCCCAATATATGCTATACAAAGAAAGTTGAAGAAACAGCAATGATTTAGAAATAAAATATGATGCAGATTTTTCAATTGTTGAATGAAGCGGGTAAAATCTATGTGTAGTAGACACAGATATAATCATTGAAATAAAAATAAATTCATCCGAATGGTTTAGGAACTTAGGGTTACCACACTTTTTTAAACAGAAACTAATTCAACTGAAAATCTTTTTACCTCCCCCGCCCCCCCGATCCAGGGCAAACTGCAACAAAAAGATATCTTCTAGGACAAGCTATTATATAACCTGGATCGTCTGTGAAAAATGTATGCTGCAAAACAAACATCTGCCCTCAACAACAAGTAGCACTACAAAGATTAACCACGAGAGAATAAAAATCAATTGTAAAGATCTTATCAAAGCTTTATGCTCAACACACCAGTGAGCACTGATATGTTATTTATAGGCATCTTTGAAGAAGGTACACAAGCAAATCTGGGACGAACATTCTCCCTTTTCTCGTCATCGATAAACATACCTCTGAACAAGGCATTAATCTGCTCTAAAATCGAAGAGAAATTTCGAGGGCAGACGATAGACGAACAATGAAAAGTTTTCTATTGGTCTGGCCATATGCCACCTCAAGAGAATCAATAATTGAAAGTGGGTTGTGGATATATATATATATATATATATATATATAGGCAGATGATAATGACGACTAGAAAATAACAATAAAAGTTGAGAAGGGAAAAATAGGTATTGAGATCTTTTATTGTTCGGAACCAAAATGATATAAAAGCGAATAAGAATATTTGAACCTCTAAACAAAACAAGTTGGAAATTGCACACGTAGCAAATGTGGTGCGTTCGTACTATAACTAGTTTTATAAATATTTTTTGCGCCGCATATTGTACTGAATGTATATTTTAGTGCACTTCATAAGTGCATATTAATTTCATTCTGTTCGAAAGGCTGTAACATCATTAAAATGCACGAAATAATTTTTTCCCATTGGCTGTAATGTAACGAAAAACTTTTGACTGTCCCTGTCATTAATACGTTCACGCCGGCGCGGTGGGTCACACTCGATTGTCTCAGAGTTGTCAAGTCCCCGGCTTTTTGCACACCACTGTTATTTTAGAGAAAATGTTGTTCTTTTAAATCGCCCAATTGTTCTAATTAAATAAAACAACATTTTCTGTATTAAAATACTGGTATCCAAAAAGCCGGAGACTTGGCAGCTCTGAGACAGTCGAGTGTGACCCACCGCGCCGGCGTGAACGTGTTAAACTATACATCCGATTTTCATAAAATTTGAAATGACTTGACAAAATTTTGCAATAATTATATGTTTAAACAGGGGTCGATCCAGGTAAAATTTGGGGCCTATTTAGGGCCCCTTCAGAAAAATCTATTTAATAAAATGGGCTCCTTCACAAAAATTTAATAAAATGGGCCCCTTCACAAAGATAAATTTAATAAAATGGGGCCCTTCACAAAGATAAATTTAATAAAATGGGGCCCTTCACAAAGATAAATTTAATAAAATGGGGCCCTTCACAAAAATAAATTTAATAAAATGGGGCCGTTCACAAACATAAATTTAATAAAATGGGGGCCCTTCACAAAAATAAATTTAATAAAACGGGCCCCTTCACAAAATTCCTTTTAATAAAATAGGTTCTCTACATAACATTCTTTTTCATAAAAACTGTTTTAAAATGTATAATTTGTAAATAAAACCAGGTCACGAAAAGCAAAAACTTTAGCAAGGGGATTTAAAGAAGTTTTTGTTAACAAATTCTTGGTTCGAATTTGAGTAACTGGATTCCAACTTTTGTTAAAAAATGTTATTTTTCACAAAAATATTATCAAATTCACAAAAATAACTTTTACTTTTCACAAAATGGGCCCCAAAAATAAAAACCTGCATCAACCCCTGTTAAAATTTCAGACTATTCGGTTGGGAAGTTTTTGCTTTGTTTTATGCGGACGGACGTACAGACAGATGGACCGAACGGTGACTATAGTTATAGGTGCTACGTATTTATAAAATTACGAACGCACCTAATGAGGAAAAATATACTATTAAGTATTTAGTTCTCTTGTATAATAATTTAGGTATGGGCAGGGTTCGTAAATATCATGATATTTTCGAAAATATCAAAAATATCCGATATTTTCAAAATAGTCAACTTACTGCTGATAATAAATATTTTCAAGCATAATATAAATTAGAATCTAAAACATATTGCACTTAACATGAAAACTTAAACAAGCAATGTTCTAAAAATGCATTTTTCTTTTCCTTTTTTTTTCTACTAAGAACAAATTTGAAGATCAACTAATTGAAAACAGATACAATTTGCTTTATATACTTATATAAAGTGTTTGCATCAAGTTTCATGAAAGTATTATATTTTATAAAGAAAAATATTAAAATATAAAGTAATTTTGTGGAGATTTCGCAAGCAACACCTGCATCAGACTGAGTGTCCCCGTATTTTCCGCTTCGAGATTAAAAAGGAAACGAGCCTTAACGAAGCTGTGTGAAGTGGAAATGCAGAAGAAGAAAAGAGAACGAAATGAGCTTTTACGACGCAGGGTTTTGTTAAAAAAGAACAGAACATATTTCGGTGAAATAAGATTGAATATTTACACGACGTAAGAAAATCTCAGAAATATTCAACGACGTCCTGAATTATAGACTTTAAGCTAATTAATGAACGAGAAGAGTGTTTATATCTGTATTTTTTGTTTGTGTGTTCGTCTCAATAAATGTCAGTGTTCGTCCTAAAAGTGAGTTGTGAGTTATGTATGGAGTCTCACCCCCATAATTTTTTAAATTGAAGAATTTTAACATAAATGTAAGCTTGTCTTATTTTTTATTCCCTAACCTGTTGTACAGTTTAGATTCAACTAAACCAAAATCAGAAAAGATTCTAATCTAAAGAAGTTGTATATAAATGATTATCTAAATTGCAATTTATCTTCAAATGGCTGTTCTGAATTAATTGTCTGATATAATTATTAGTTATACATTTAAAAATAAAAGTTTCAAACATAAAGCTTGGAAAAGATATTTTTCTTCTTTGCCTAAAAAAGTCACTGCCAGAGACAGAGACAAGATACTTATCTACAGAATGAATAACACAGTCAATAACAGTTGAAAATTTCATTTACACTTGTTTTGACTGAAGAAAATATTAAAATTATCTTGCACGGTAATATTTTGAAAATAAATATCAAATATACAAAATATCAAACATCTTGCTATTTTGAAAATAAATATCAAGAATTTAAAAATATCGAAAATATCAAAATCTTGATATTTTAAAAATAAATATCGGATATATATCAAGATATATATCATGATATATATCCATTGATATATATCAACGAACCCTGGGTATGGGTATTGCGGAAAATACAGATGTTGGGATTTTTAATAAAATAATCAAAAGTAGGTAAGAATATCTGAATATCCAAGCAAAATGATGAAAATTATATAATTAAGGGTAGGTTCTACTTCTTTGTGTCAAAAAATTATTTTTAGTTGCGCAATTATATAAATACGTAGCACCTATAGTCGTCATCTGGTCCGTCCGCATATAACAATGTAAAAACTACCCAACGGAAGGGTTTGGAATTTAATATACAGTCGTGCCCGTTTAAACGAATATCGACAGTTCCAGAAATAATACTCGATTAAGCGGGTTATTTGATTAAACGAGGAATCATAACTGTAATATTTAATACGCAATAAAAAGGTAAAAGAACCATCTACGGTATATTTCATTAACGGCATAATAAATCGTTAATAGAATAACTAAAATAAATAAAAATGCTAATATAAAGTAAATACGTATTAATTTAATGTCAGTACATACATTTATATGGTTTACATCACAATGCAGCTCGTTTGAATTTGGTCAAAATTTTGATACTTCTAATTTACGCTACTTATAACTGCCTTTAAAAAATCGTTTAAAGTGGTTTGTTTAAGTGAAATCTTAAAGGAGTAAATATAGAGTTATTTTTCGAATGAGTGCAAAATATCACAATTACCATCTCGAAGTGACGGCCAATTGCCTGGTTAACAGCAAGAAGTGATTTGAGGGATCAAAGAGGGGAAATCATTTGACCTGTCCATTATACGCCCGCCAACCGAAACCAATGTAGGAAGAACTGAAAATTTGTTTTCAGCGTGAAGGAACTAAAAATGACAAAAGGTGAAAAGAAATTCCAGCTGAAACGTGCTTTCCGCGCCTATTTTCAAACATAGGTGACACAGTTGTTATTCGATTAAGCGGGGACGTTCGTAAAAGGTATATTTGGTTTAAGCTGGGAAAAATAGCATAGAACCAATAGGAATAAATTCGGTTCCGGAGGATTCTATTCGAATAAGCGGGGTATTCGATTATTCGTGACCTGATTAAGTGGGGAGGACTTATATAATCGTTGCTGAATTTTGTAGAGTCCTTTCAAATTTTATGAAAATCGAATCAAAACTTAAAAAGATATTAATAAAAGTTTTCTTCATTCTATTAAGTCCTATCATACGTAATTAATAAAATAATATCCTATGATAGGTAATGATTCTACGCAGGGGCGTAGCCACAGGTATTTTTTCGGGGGGGGAGAATTCGAAAATTTCCCAACTTGAAACAAATTGCTCCAATTTTCGACTAAAATGATATGCACAACGTGTGTAACAATTACAATGATACTTTTGCATAAAACATTCCTTTCTAAAGAAAAATTCTGAAACTAAAAACATAAAAATTCTAATTATGGGTTTGTTTACTAAAAAAATAAATACACTTTTTACTTTCTTCTATCTTTACAAGAAGAAAGTATTGGATTCATGAAAAAATTCGACTTCCGGTTTTAGACTGATTTATACGTTTTAGTAAGTCCTGAACACGATTCGACTGTTTTTAGAAAATATCTGTCTGTCTATATGTGATACAAATTTTGTGGGCGCTCTAACACAAGAACGAAATTTAATAAAACTTTAGAGATTTACTTATACAGTTGAACCCCGTTAATGCGAACACTCAAGGGGGAACTTTTTTTGTTCGTATTAAAAGTAGTTCGTGTTATCGGAACTTAACTACATTACATACAACTGGACGAGGCAATCTGAAACAGTTCGTGTTAACGAGGTTTGACTGTACCTTGTTAAAAATTGGTGCTGATTTTTTTTTTTTTTTTTTTTTTTTTTGTGTGTGTGTGTGTGTGTAAATCGTCCAACAGGTGGCACTGCTATTTGGCATTTTTCACGATTTACATGATTTTAGCGATAATTATATCTCAAAAACTATTGCACGGAATTTTATCAAACGTCATATTCTGTTAAACCTTGACGTAATTTGATGCAGATTAGCTTTTTATGTATATCATATAGCAGGTGACGCTGCTATGCAGCATTTTTCACGTTTTTGCGATAGCTGTATCTCAAAAACTAATGCACGGAATTTAGTCAAACTTCATATTCCACATTAGTAGCACTTCCACATAAATAGATCCTTATTAGGCTTGGGTCTATACTGTCCAAAGCTATCGCTTTTGTGCATTTTGAGTAAGGAATTTTGGTTGCAGACATCTAAGAGGTTGGGTGCCAAAATTCAATGATTTGTTTGAAAAATGCTATGCTTATATCTCCTTTTTAAATGAACACAATTTAACAAATCTATACCTTTTGAGTTTGTTATTATAGGCAAAGAATTGTCATTTAATTTTGGCACTGTGATTGCAAATTTTGAGGCATTAACATGTATGGAGTAGAAGAAAATTTTGGGATTGGCACATCCGACTAGTTTTCACTTAATATTAATTCTTGGTCCTCAAACAAGCCCGCCTGTTAATAACATCGCTTATAGTTTAATAAAATTCCCTATTTCACTTTCATATTTTAAAAGCATTAGGCTATCAAGTCTGTCATCCCTCATTGTAGCTTGCAATATATATATTTTTAATTTTTATTTGACTAAAGATTCTTTCATTGGATGCAACGCCATAAAGATAAACTGCTGTGAATGTTAAGGTACGAGTATATATAGTTTGACGGCGTGATGAATTTCATGGCATGAGTAAAAGGTTTGTTAAGTGAGTTGGGATTTGGTTTATTTCTATTTGACTCTGCAAGTCATCTACATCCGATTTCTCATATCCAGGTGGACTTATTATCTTTTATCTTATTATTACCAGGTGGATATTAACTTTTCCTTGCACAATTGTAATTTAAATATGGAATGCATTGCTGCAATATTCTCTTGATATAGGGAACATTGCCATTTAAGACCATTACTAAATTCCCGAAATTCTCTTGTATTTTCATAATACTTTACTGTAAAACTTATGTGTATCAATGTCCGTTGCTGTGCTATTATTTTTATTTATTGCCTTTGGTGAAACCGTTTTCCTACGGTGCTTTCCGAACTCAGCTTCTCCAGTCACATCCTAATATTCATAATTGTTTGCGAGCTTGTCTGTAAGGAAATCTTTGTTTCTTCAAAATTTTATTCAAGTGCAACGTGTCAGTGTTACAGTGCATGTCGATTTTTTCTTCAGTTGATGCTTTCATGGTCATATTTCTCTTCCAAATTAAAATCGTCCATTTTTTAACTTTTTCATCCTCGAATGGATTTTTAGATGCTCCAAAATTTTGCACGAAAACTCTTTTCCTATTATGAAGGATTTCTTCGTGCTGAGATTTACAGTAACTTTTTAGAACAGCTTTAAACACAGAACACTGGACTTTTGGTTTAAAATTTTATAAACATATAAATATAAACGAACAGGACTGATATATACTTCCGCACACAAATAAAAGTAAAATGTGACAAATTTATCTAAACTAACGACTTCTTATGTCCGCATTTGCTCATATAACGCTTTTTACTTGACAGCGAAGGGTTAACTAATTTTTGCAGCAAAAAAATCACAAGAATGAGTAAAATATTGTCCAAAAATCGCAAAATTAGTCAAAAAAGTTGTGAAAACTCATCAAATCTTCTTGCCCATAGCTGTGTTTCAAGTAGGTTACTACATTCCTTTCTGTTGTGCTACAAGTGATCTCCAATTTTCAAAAGAAGCTGCAATCCCTTTGGATTAAAATAGCTGGATTTTTTGGGGGGAGGAGAAGGGTAGGTAGGGTGAAATTTTTGAGAAAGGAACAAAGTTTTGGAGGAAATAAGGGAACTGTGGTTAGTCAGTTATTGATGGACAGGAGTAGAGAAATGTAGGTCTGGTAGACGTACAATATTTTTGTAGAACTGAAAAATACAATGATAGATTGAGTGTGGCTGATTTCTTTTTGTATTTCTTTTGATAATTTAACTTGTTTACTGTTGCAGTACTCAAAATAATCACCAAAACAATGAAAATTTCGTATTTTTTTTTATTATTACTTTAAAAAAAGAAAATGTCTCAAAAATCTAGAATTTCCCAACTCTAAGCTCAAATTTTCATATAACTAAACTCAACTTCACATATACTGGGGGGAGGCTCCCCCCCCCCCCTGATTCTACGTTGCCATGCTCATGACATTCTATTTAAGATGGAGTCCTATTGTTTTCGTATTACTGAATTTAATATACGTAATCGCAATATTTTTTGTATTCTGCAACAGCTATTGCACCAAGATCTGAATATTTGTAAAACTAATTATAGTACGAACGCACCTCATTTGCCACGTCTGACGTAAAATCAGACTTTTGTTTGTTTGTTTGTTTTTAAAAATACTTAATTTAAATAAATAAATGGTGTGATTTTTTTTTTTTTCAATTACTGCTACATTTCCGTAAAATATTCAAACATTTTAAATATATGTAAACTATTCAATATGCTACATCTAATCATCCGAATCAATCAAGATAAATATCAAAAGCAAAATCTTTCCGGGATTTCATAGGAATACAGTTTCATGCAAGCTTATTTATTAGATCTCGGCGTTTTTCCTCTATGCTTTCATTCTAACTAGTCAGATAATAACGATGATAAATTATGCATATTATTGTCGGAATGATATGCTGCTATATTCTAATGTCGGAGATGTGGAATAATTTGTGCGAATAAATTCGATTAAAATGGCTATCGATCAGAGCTGGGATAATGAACTCCGTTCGGAATATTCCACATTGGGAAAATAAATGATAAAAAAAAATATTCAATGAAAGGACGTTGAACTAAAATTGCGGAAGTTTAATTTTCAGAAACAAATTTGGTTTAAAGAATTTAATTTTAAAGAGCACAGAGAGAATAAATTCAATTGGGCGTTCCAAGTCCCCCTCCCCCCGCCATTTTGTTAATAAAAGTATATTTTCTAAATTTCTTCCATAGCCAAAGTAGAATTAAAAATAAATTAATTAAAAATTAAATCGAAACATTTATACTATGTATAGTTGAAAATAAGATATATTTTTTTAATATCATTTGTAAAATTAAAATTTTGCTGTTTAAAAATAAGTTGGAATTAAAATATATTTCCTCATGCATTATACCGTGTGAACTTTTTTCAATAATAATCATTTAAAAAAAAATGGTTTTAATAATTACACTAATATTAAAATACACAAACACGACGGAGTACGGAACCTTTTTTGGCTTGTTTGATGAGGTCATTCTTTTGTCGCTCGACAACAAACTGCGACACTCGCACGGAAGGAGGGTTTCTGGCATGCTTATCACCTCCCCTTGGGAGAATTTCTTTAGTTATTTTTGTGCGATTTGCTTCAAAAACTTTGAAGAGCAACAAAAATAGTCAAAATTGATCATTGCCTTCGAAAAATAAAATAAATCAGGATTCTTGTAGCAGTTATTTGAGTCTTTTTTCTAAATAAAAAGTGAATTTATCTTGAATGTTTCAGTTGCACAATATTCGTAGAGTATTCCTATGTTGTGTAAACAAACAAGTTCAAATAGCAGCACAGGAACATTTGTGTTGATATCTTATATCAACATTACATCACTGTTCAAGTTCTTATTAAATCGTATATCAATCTTAAGTGTGATGATAAGGAACATTGGACACAATCGATAGGGATTAAAGGGCCGCGATAATGCATTAAAAGCCACAAGTAATAGAATGTAACAGACGAAGTTTGAAACGGGAGAAAAACCAAGAAAAAGTTGGACGATGCGCAGAAAAGCTTTACTTTCGTTATTCAGACATTATGCGTCAGCTGTTCGACAACAATTATGCGGAAGTTACGAAAAAGTAAATAATTAAAAAGCTTCAGTAAGCTTCTTTTAGTTACGCGACGTATGACGTAAATCCCGAGTGTAACTGGTATAGTTTCCGTATAAAAATCGGTTTAAAAATTGCTCAGATACTGTAATAATGATAGAAAGTTTATTTTATTAATAAAAATTATTTTTTTCTTTATTATTAACAGCCAGAATTATATGGATTTATTGGCTCTAGATAGGTTATTGACCCGGTCAATGATAAATGATCTGGCTCAGAATAATGTAAATCACTGAATATGTTAAAAGATTCTCAAATTACTGTGGTGAGTGAATAAAAACCAAAAAAACTACTGCTTTTACGAATTAATTGTAACTGTCGGATTTAAAATAAATTAATTTCTGCAAATATTTTCATCGAATTTTCATTCAGAAACATGGAAGCTGCAACGTTTTCGAATTGCTGGTTGCTTTCTTGATTTGGTTATTTTTATCTTGTTGAGACTTTTAGAATATTGAAGAATATAAACTTTGTCAAATTCCCGCTAAACAAACACGAAATTTTCTGACTCATAATTAGGGATGCACCGAATAGTGATTTTGACCGAATACCGAATATTCGGCCAGTAGGTAAACCGAATACCGAATTATCGGCTTGCCGATTACTTTTAAATCTCAGAATTTGAAAGTATTAAAAAGTTATATTTTGAAACAATTTTACATAATATTTAACACACATACTTCCATATTGATAAAGATCTTTTTAAAAATAAATTCTACACTAAAAAAATTATGCTTTGAATTGTTATTTAAGAAGAGGATAGTTATAAAGCTTCTTGAATTGATAAAATTTTAAATTTCATGATTCCTCTCTGAATTAAAACAAATGAATAAAAATTTCACATATTCTAAAACAAATATTTTAAAATCAAAGTGAAATTTTGAAGAAATTGGATGAAAAAAATTGTACAGCCATATACTGTTTATTTGTCAGGAAAGAACTAAAATCGTCATTATTGGTTAATTTTCTTACAGAATACATTTCAAATAGAAAATGTAAAAGCATTCTCTTTTATTTAAATATAATTATATTTCTAATTATTAAATATCTTTATTAATTGACAGTTAAAAATAGTAGTTATTTTAAGGTTTTTAAAAATATTTTTTTAAAAGGTTTTTTAAGCGTTCGGTCTGGCCGAACAGTTTGATGTTCGGCTTTACCAAATTGGGGCATGTACATCCCTATTCATAATTCTACTTTAACCCATTTTAGGCCAAGCATAGAAATTTTATAAAATATGGCATTATTTTCATTGAAATATGCTTAAATTACATTCATTAAGACAAAAAAAAGTTTCGTGCATAAAAAATAATATTTTATCTGAGAAATAAAATGCATTCGGCATTTTCACATTTGCATTCCGTCAATGGTGCGCTAACGCACCATTAAATTTAAATTTAATATTTTTTTTAATTTTTTATGACATTTGTTTTATTATTATTTTATTTACAGAACTTGCAACTTTAATCCATTATAAAAACACATGATTAATATCAGGTGAAATAATTATACATTTTCGAAAAGTCGAATTTGTCAATAAACGTTTCAATTTAAAAAAACTAGCGTATTTTGAAAATTTCTCAACAGAAAGTGTTTACTCCAATTGAATTACTGATGTTTTATAGATGTCTAAAGAATCCTTAAAAATAGCAGAAAAATAAAATTAGTGAAAAAGATTCGTCACAGTGTTAATAAAGAAATATTTATTGAAATGGTGCGTTTACGCACCTTTGGCCGAAAATGGGTTAAACAGGCCTTGGTCTTAGCAAATTGCATAGTACTCATGTTAGGGACAACATTTTACGTTTAAGGCAGGATTCCGTTATAGACAGGTTCTGTTTTCCCTGTCCTGCTTTTTGTGACGTGGACCTTGGAAACACTACCCCGACCCGAAGCGTAAGGGGAAAAAAAATAGAGTCAACCCAACCTGACCCGATTCGAGAATCTATCCATTAGTTTTAAAAAGATTGAAAAACACCGCTTTATATTATTACGATAAATGATAATAGCGCAAAAAAATAATAATAACAACGCAAAAAATAAATTGCAAAATCAGGAACTGCTCAATTTTCTTGTAATTCCGGCATATTGACAAGTGCTATTTCTGAACAAGATCTGGAAACAGGTTTTGAAAGGTGAAGATGGAACATTTGAATAAAAGCAGCTGAAAGGGCGTGGGAATACATAGAGTGTGGCTCACAAAATCGATGAGGACAATGCCGCAATAATTCATCGGTCGTGAAATAACAAGGACGATTACACGACAGATGTGATGGTAATTTTGGGATTAGATTTGGTGTAGGGATAAGGTTCGCTGGAAGCGAGTGGATTATCATAATAAAGCAATGGCGGGACGGGAAGATTACAGATGTCCAAGAGGAGAGTGGATTGATGGAAAACTCATCTGCTTGTTCTCAAGTATGCATAATTTAGCGACATACAAATCGCATTGTAACATATAAATGCATGTTAACAATGAATTGCATGTATGGCGAATAAATAACTATAAGAATTGTTTGAAATGAAACGTTAACAGATTTGAACAAGGTTTTCTTTTTTTCTTCTTCTTCCTCTCTCCTTTTTATCCCCTTGAGGCGCAAGCAAAAATGCCTCTAAATATTGAATTCTCACCGGAATAATCGAATTTTTTTATTTTTAAGTAAGGAAAAGCAATTTTTCAACGATTTTCCTCCAAAATTAAAAATATAAAATTTAGTTAAAATTTTCTGGTGAGAATCTTGTTTAAATTAGGTGGGATATATTTTATCCCACCGCACCTCAAGGGGTTAAAGTGGGATAGATTTTCAATTGGAACGACTGACAATTACGGAGTAACCCGTTTATATTCAGCATTCAATCAGGTAGCGGTAAGAATTTATTTAAACACAGTTCTGATTTTTTTTTTTTTTCCCCTGAAACGCTCAAAATTGGCAGGTGTTTTTATTCAAAAACTATGAATAGAATAGCGTTTTCTATATTTTGATAAAGGCAAAAGATCTTTCAGAAAATAACTTCAAAATTGGCGTTTTGATCCGAATTTCTGGACGCGACAGTGCTGGAAAGGAGAAAAACCTGTCGCCAAGTGACAAAAATATCTTGCAGGGAATTTGAGAACCACCTTAAGCAATAATAAAATGGGAAAATAATATACAAAATAATTTTTAAAAATTGATTCTATTATAAATCTCAACAGACAATACAAAATAAACCATAATTCGTAAAAAATATTACTGGGCATATAAAAGTCTTTACACGAAAGTTAAGGCTATTCTCAGCTGCTCTGCTCAACAAGCGCAAAACGTTTTGACACATTTATAAATTCATTTTTTAACGGAAAGATATAAAATTGAAAAGCTTGGGCATGGAAGCGATTTGGAATCGAACTGTGTTTTTCATTTTTTGATCCATCAATTACCTATTGAGTTATAAGCGATTTTGATCACGTGACACGGCATTTTTCTCGCCTTACTGACTGGATTTTCTTCTTTCGGTCGGAAGTTCAGTTCAAAATCTATTGCGTTTACAAGAAAACGGAAAAAACAGTTCGATGACATAGTTTCTGAATAACAACACCTTCTAGTTTCATGCGTTTCCGAACAAAAATGAATTAAAACTGTGTCAGAAAGTTGACCCTTTGGATTTGAGAACAGCCTTAAGTGGGAAAACAATGTAAAATTAATAGGCCAAAATGGAAAAAATACAAAATAATTTTTAAAAATTGATTATATTATAAATATCAATAGACAATACAAAACAAGCAAGAATTCGCAAAAAAAATATTACTGGGCACATAGAAGCCTGTTTACACGAAAGTTAAATGTGAAAACAATAATGCAAAATGGCCAAAATGTTAATTCGGAATCCATCAGAGTTTGGTCATGAAATTACAAGGACGACTACATGACAGATGTGATGATAATTTTGGAATTAGATTTGCTGTGGGATAAGGTTCGCTGGAGTGAGTGGCTCATCACAAAAATAAAAAGCAAACGCGGGAGGGGAAGATTACAGATGCCCAGATGGAAAGAGGATTGACAGAGAACTAACTCATCTTCTTTATTTTATTATTCTCAACTATGCATTATTAAGTAACATACAAATGTATGTTAACATAGATAACAATGGCTTGAAAGTAAGAGAATAAATTATAATAATAAATATATTGGAATAAAATAAAATAAGCAGATATATTCAAGTCAGAAGTTTTTCCTTTTTATTTTGGAATACATTTTCAATTAATCCATATGGCGTGGTCCTGCAATCGGGCCGGGTAATTTGGCTTTATACAACTCTATCCGCGAATCCTATGAATTAATTTTTTGTCGGATTCAAACATAATTGATTTTTCAAAAGCAAAAACAGAATAATACTATTATTTCAGATGAAAAAACTACTTTAATACAAAATAAATATACGCATTCACTTTCTTTCAAGGGAAAAAAAAATAAATAAAAATAAATTTTGAGACACATAACTTTTGGTTATTTTTCCATGATTGCGTGTGTTTGTTTGTTTGTTTGTTTTCAATTTCAGGTTCGGGGTTGAGTTGAAATATATCAGTAGCGGGGCCGAAAAAAATTATTTTGGCAAGTTTGAATAGAGTTGACTTCAAAATGTAACAAAACTTTGACTAGAATGATATATATTTTTTTCAACGCCCCCCCCCCCCCCCAAAAAAAAAGAGCTAAAAGTGGTTAATTATTTATGTATGTAAATTAATGTATGATGGGACAGCTGGTTACAAATATTAAATTACCTGATTTAATACATTTTTAAAATCAACTCTTACTGCACGTTTCACTTCATATCTTTCTCAGAATTAAGAATAACACGTCAAAATCCCCATTATTAAACTTCAAATACAAAATGACAGGTGTCTAAAAATATTACAACTGTTTCTAACACTATTCTTCGGAAACGAAAGTCATCTGTTGGCGATTATTGGATTATCCGTTCATAACAAAGTTTATTCATATGGACGGGGTCGTCGTTATGGAACAGCTTGGCAAACTTATCACTGCAGAATAGATTTAATTAAAGCAAGAAAGGGCTTTACCCCTTTCACCTTTTTTCTTTTTTATACCATTATGTTTCGACTATTTTCAAAAACTCTAGGCAGATGGGGTCTTCTTGATCATTTGGTGCTTGATGCACAAATGATGAAATGAAAAAGAACGAAGTCGCTTTAACAATGGATTTTGATTAGGAATCGCTGAACTCAGGCGCATTGACATAGGGATTCAAAATTCGTCTCTTTTGGATGGCTCAAATAATTGAATAAGGATTATTAAAAATTATAGAGATTGATTAATTGCTCAAATCAATTATTAGTGTCATTAATACAACACCAATATTTGTTTTAATTTCAAAATAGCAAATTAATTTATTAAGTAAGAGCATAAATAGATTTTGAAACAACCAATTTCAATTTTAGGTTTTTTTTTTTTTTTTTTTTGTCTTGATTTTTAAGGTAGGGGTCTTGAAACCTAACCCTTCTGTACACTCAGGCTCCGTAGAGGCCTTGGGCCCGATGTTCACTCAGGCGCATTGACATAGGGATTCAAAATTCGTCTCTTTTGGATGGCTCAAATAACTGAATAAGGATTATTAAAAATTATAGAGATTGATTAATTGCTCTAATCAATTATTAGTGTCATTAATACAACACCAATATTTGTTTTAATTTCAAAATAGCAAATTAATTTATTAAGTAAGAGCATAAATAGATTTTGAAACAACCAATTTCAATTTTAGGTTTTTTTTTTTTGTCTTGATTTTTAAGGTAGGGGTCTTGAAACCTAACCCTTCTGTACACTCAGGCTCCGTAAAGGCCGATGTTCATTCAGGGACGCCCCCCCCCCCCCTCCTATACTGTAATTAAAAAAAATAATAATAATAAACATTTTCTATCATTAGCGTTAGAGTATGGATATGAATTTATAAATACAGGGTTCCCAGCAAAACATGACTAGCCAATTCGCTGACTTTCACTGACCAAATCTCAAAAAATTCCCTGATCAAACGATACAACGAAATTTGCTACTCATTTTCGCAATTCTTTGTCAAATTTAGCGATTTTTTTCTGCGATCGTTCGTCAAATTTCTCGATTATTATTATTTTTTTTCCCTGCGATCGTTTGATGAGTTTCGTGATTTTTTCCCCCGAGACTATTTAATGAATTTCGCGTTATTTTTCATTTTTTTCTTCAAAACCTTTTAGAAAATATTTGTAAATTTCCTTGACTTTCCATGATGCTGGGAACCCTGAAATACGTATTTAGATATACCTTTTGTTTTAATTTTATTCTATTCTAAAAAGACAAAATATTGATTATAATCAGTACAAGGTCAAAATATATTTTAAAATATTAGCTTTGTGAAAATACCACCCACCCATCTCGATGACTATCAAGTCTTGCCTACAACTCATGATATGCATTATTCGCAATGATAAAAACTGTTCGAAAAGTTAATGTTTTTTTGTTGTTGTTATCGTGAATATGAATATTTCTATAATTCTGCGATATTTTAGTTATTAAATTATAGTAAATTTAATACTTCTCTAAACTTTCTTACATGCCATGAGTTCTATATTCTGCTATTCTGACTATAAGTTAATTAGTCTACGTTGAAACGTACATTCACATTTTTCTGAAAATTTTTAGTAATTTATCATTCATGCCTATATATAAAGGGAAACTCCACGAATTCAATTTACTGAACAATTCAAAAATGTTGAACACAGTTAACGAAGCGGTGAATAAGAAATAAACGGGAAAAGAAAAATGATTTCAATTGTTGAAACAAGAATTTTATTCTTTGTAATTCCAGTTACACCCTATTAAAGTGATGTAACACAGCAACCTGACCGGCGAATAAAAGATTACATTCCAGGGAAAACACGCCCAACTATTATGACAGCAAGCGCTTCTTGCCGATAATACGTTCGATGACTACTAGGAAATATGGGCCAAGGCTTTGAAAAGCTGCCCAAAAGGTGGACAAACCCCGTTTCTCAACTACCTGTCCACCCGACTTCTAAATTTTTTTAAAAATTACTTTTTGGATGAAAGCCAGAAAATATTAGCTTAAAGATTAACACACCGACAGTTTATAGAAGTGGACAACTTTTTCCCACGTTAGTTTTAATTGAGGTTAAGAACTTTATGTCGATGGAATATGAGTTGTCAATTGTAGGTGTTAAAAATTAAGGTTTTGGGGTTAATTTTTTATAATAAGTCGTACCTTAACCTACGTATTTGTCACTCACAACTGAAATAGGAATCTGGATTTGGTAGAATAAACTACTAGATGGTCTTCATGGTCGAAATTATTTTTACAAACTTTTCAATCTCAATAACTTCTCCTTTAATATTTGAAGATACATTTATGTTATCCAAAATTTAGAAGAAATTCGTTAAACGGGCGTATTATTTTTGAAAATTGTACACCTTTTTTGTAGCAACAGCAGGAATCTGTTTAGGAAAATTTTAGGTCGTTTAAAGGACCGTTCACAAAATTTTTCATCTTAAAACAGACGCTTCACAATGCTTTTCATACCAAAACAAGACCCTTCACAAAAATTTTTTGTCTTATAAATAAACCTTTTACAAATTTTTCTCGCCTTCGAATTGAACCTTTCACAAATTTAATCATTTAAAAATAAAATCTGACTTTTAAAAAACAGCTGAACTCTTTAAAATAACATATTACTTAACTTTTTTGTATATGAAAGGATAAAACCTGAATGTAGCGATAATTTCAAATTCACAAAGTACTAGGATTTTCACAAATATTAAAAAAAAACTTTACAATTTCACAAAAACAGGACCCTGTGAGAAAAGTAGTGACAGACCCCTGAACAGTTTTTAGATTAATTAACCTTTAACTTGATGTCATAGAAATTATCACACAACTACTACTGTGAAGCGGTCTGCGAGACCGCTCCATCGAAAGATGAATAAAAGGCACGATTAACTCATAGGATGGTGTTTTTGTACTAAACATTTTGCACTGGGGTGTTATAATTAAACTTCACCTTTTCAAAAGCTTCTAGTGA
This sequence comes from Maratus speciosus, assembly GCA_963932465.1. NCBI lineage: Eukaryota > Metazoa > Arthropoda > Arachnida > Araneae > Salticidae > Maratus > Maratus speciosus. The sequence goes on along the minus strand of OZ010798.1, from coordinate 182,149,564 downwards.
TAGTACTAAAGTTCCAAATGAAACAAAATTTCGGTAGTGTTTGAGTTAAACGGAAAGTTACAAGCTAAACTATAAAAATTGAAAAAAAGCAGCGGTCTGTGAGACCGGTAACATCAGTTAAAGGTTAATAAATAGCATAGAGTACCAACTGCGAAAACTATCAACAACGGAATCCTGTCTTAATCCTGTGGTGAGGTGATTTTTTTTTTATAACTAAGTGTGTGTGTGTGTGGGGGGGGGGGATGTGAACTAGGGATGCAACGGATATCCGGCAAATATCCGATATCCGGCATATCCGGCTGATTTTTCAATATCCGAAATACCGTCGGATATCCGAATCACAATCACCGGATATCCGACTTCTCTGCCGGATATCCGGCAATACGTAGCAAAGCAAATATATAAGGATAAGAAAAATCGTTTGACCCAAACAATGCCGAACAACTTTTGTTTATAATGCAAAATAGGAAAGTAAGTCCACTATTCATGAGTAAAAGGTAATTCTCAAAAGTTTAAAGAATTGCCAGCTTTCCTAACATTGGTATTAGAACTCTTTATAATAAATTTAAGAATTTATGTTTACATCTTTTAGAAAATTGTACCTTTACTTTCAGAATGTGAAACAAAATCTGAAATTGTTTATTAAAATATGACTTTATTAATTTTCTTTCTCTCTTTTAAGTTTAACAATTAAACAGGCCTATTTTTACTTTCTTCTATCTTCAATAGAAGAAAGTATTGTAACTGAGATTTTTTCGATTTCTCGTTTTCGGTGGGTTTAGACGTTTTAGGGGTCAGAGATCCCAAAACATATTTATACAAATTGTCTGTCTGTCTGTCTGTCATCTTACCATCAAAAAGTGTATGAAGTTGTGCATAGAATTGAACCAAATTTTTTGTGAATGTTTTTGGCTATAGCCAGCTGGCCCTCCTTCAATATTGGAACATTCCACTGGAAGGGGGTGCTGTAATCGTGATTTTTGTGCCATTTTCATTGCGCCATCAAAAAGTGTATGAAGTTATGCATACAATTGAACCAATTTTTTTGTGTATGTTTTTGGTTGTGGCCAGCAGGTCCTTCTTCAATATGGAAGCATTCTGCCAGAAGGAAATGCTGTAATTGCGATTTTTGTGCCATTTTCATTATTGTACTATCGAAAAGTGAATGTTAAATATGTAATCATAAGTTAATTGAACAAAATTTTTTGTGTATGTGTTTGGCTATGTCCAGCACGTTCTTCTTTAAATTGGAAATATTCTGCCAGAAGGGTGCGCTGTAATAGCATACGTGCCAACATGTCACTTTTGAAAACCTTACAATTTTTACGACGTATTGTTCCATACTTAAAAAAGAACATAAATGCATATGCATTGAAAAAAGGAATAGCATTTCATAATAATATTTTCTATACTATATTCCCTTGACCAGGGGTGATTCAGAGTAGAAAAAAAATTTCTGAAATTCACCTAAAATTTTCTGAAAAGTTATAGCAGGGGGGGGGGGAAGTGGAAATCCACTCCCGGCAAAAGCTGTGCGTTTTTTCAGCGGCCCTTTGACGAAATTCGTCGTTTTTGCGCGATCTTGCGACGAAATTTGCCGTTCGTTCACGATCTTTCGACAAAATTTTGCCGTTTTTTTTCACGATCTTTCGACGAAATTTTGCCGGTTTTTTTTCACGATCTTTGGACGAAATTTTGCCGTTTTTCCACGATCTTTTGACGAAATTTGTTTTTTTCGCGATCTCTTAAGGCAATTTGCAGTTTTTTCACGATCTTTTAAAGCAATTTGCTGTTTTTTTCACGATCTGTCGCCAAAATTTGAGTTTTTTTCGAGTTTCTTGGACGAAATTTGCGTTTTTCCCGCGATCCTTTGGCGAAATTTGTGTTTTTTCCTGAAAACGATTGGCAAAATTTATTTTTTTCGGCAACCGTTTGCCGAAATTCGCGGTTTTTTATGTCCGAATTTTCGGATTGGTGACCGAATTTTTGAAATTTTCAGAAATTAATGCCTTAAATTTTCGGAAAATTCGGATCAGAATCACCCCCTACCCTTGACGAAATCTGTGTTTTTGCCGCGATCCTTTTACGAAATCAGCGTTTTTTCCCACGATATTTTCACGAAATCTACGTTTTTCCTGCGATCCTTCGACGAAATCGGCGTTTTTTCTGCGATCCTTTCACGAAATTACAATTTTTCCGCAACCGTTTTTTCCATGCGCAAAACCGTACAATCGCACTGCTCATCCGTACACTTAGTACAAAATCCGTACACTGTACGGCCAAACCGTACAAGTTGGCAGCTATGTAATAGTGATTTTTGTGCCATTTTCATTCTTGTACCATCGAAAAGTGTATGAAGTTATGTATAGAATTGAACCAATTTTTGGGGGTATGTTTTGGGCTATGGCCAACTGGTCCTCCTTCAATTTGAAAATATTCTGCTGGAAGGGGGCGCTATAATAGTGATTTTTGTGTTATTTCCATTATTTTATCATCGAAAAGTGTATGAAGCTAAGCATAGAATTGAACTAATTTTTTGTGTATATTTTTGGCTATGGCCGGCAGTTTTTTCTTGAATTTGGAAATATTCTGCCAGAAGGTGGCACTGTGACAGCATTGTTTGTAAAATTTTCTGAATTTTTCGCAGTTTTTTGTACTGTATATTGGTGGCTTGTGAAGCCATGGGAACTTCACATCCTGCTAAGCTGGCTATTCACAATCAGCTGATGTACAGCAGAATAATGAAAAAAATTATTTATTTTAATAAATATCATGATCGAGATTAACTTATTCTTATTTTGATTAATTGACGAATAGAAATTTTAGATCAAAATCAAAGTTGGTATAGTATTGAACTAATAATATCGAAGTATTAACATTTGGAACTACTTTTTGAAATATTAAGATGTATGAGATAGAAAAAAGTTTTGGGATTTGCACATCCAATTAGTTATTTTTGTAACTTCATTATAAATAAAATAATTAAAATTAAAAGTAATTTTCTTTTTACTTATAAATATCACAGTAATTTAACTTAAAATAAAACTAAATGTGACTCAAAGCAAAACAGTATTAAATAATTAAAACAGAAAAAAGACATCAACTAACTATATTTGGAGAAAATAACTCTTTAATCATGGGTAATATTAGTAGATATTTTATGTTTAAATTATAAAAAGAACGTATGTATTTCTTTGTGAAAATACTTTACAATTATAAGCCTATTAATTGGTTAAATTTTTTTACACAAATTATCAGCATTTCATTTTACAAATTAATTATTAGCAATTATCAATATAGTCAATGCCATACCCAAATCCAGTAGCAATTATCAGCATCTGCATTTCATTGTACAAATAAACAGAATATTTTAATGTTTGAATTACATTTTTTATACAACATTATTAATATACATTACACGGCTTGAATGGCAGAGGCAGGATTCGTGCCCTAAAGAATATTGGGAGCAGGAAGCTCCTGTTTCCAAAAAATCATTTTCCGAAAATGTTTCTTTGTAAAACGACGATGAAGTGTCGGGACCGATTGACATATTTCATGATATTTTCCACTATCGATTTGCAGTTTTCACAGTTTCTTGTTACAACAAATTGACAAAATTAGTGTTTGTTTTTCTGCATCTGACCAAAAAAGTTTGTGATTTTATCTCCTCGACCAACTGACGAATTTCTTGATTTTTTTCTGGAGACCGATTGGTGAATTTTATAAAAAAAAATTTCGCAATCAATTGACAAATTTAGAAATTTTATTCTGTGACCGATTGGCAAATTTCCCAGTTTGTTCTTGTGACATACTGATGAAAGTAACGATTATTTTTCTGCATCTGATTGAAAATTTTCGCATTTTTTCTCTGCGACTGGCTGAGGAATTTCACGGTATTTGCTCGTGACGGACTGGCAAATTTCACGATACTTTTCCATGATCGATTGACGAATTTCGTGATATTTTTCCACTTTTGTTTTCCCATGAACTTCAGTTTTTTTCTCACAACCAATCGACATTTTATTTATTTTCACCATGATTGACGAAATCAGCAATGTTTTTTTCTATGACCGTTTTACATATTTTGCAATGTTTTTCCTGTGTGCCCAAAATTGGAAATAACTAAAAGGGCAGCAACGGCCACCAGAGACTAAGCTCTACCAAATTGGACAATAGTCAGCACTAAACAAAATGAGATTACACTTGTGGTTGGTGCACATGAAAAAAAAAACAAACTTTGATGAACTTCAAAAAAACATATTTAGAAACAGCAAACTAGTTGTTTCTCGCAATTAACAGAAATTCGAACATGACTTTTTGAAATCAACCTTTTCTCATGTAATAGAAGAAATCAATTGACTATTCCCTTTTCAAACTTTGGATATGGATTTAAAATTCCGATGCATAGAACATAGTTTAATTAACGAAAATATCAGGGATTACAGTTTTGAATATACAGTCGGACCTCTATTTAACGAAGTCGCTAAATCCCGGAAAAAAGTTCGTTATATGGAAAATTCGTTAAATAGAGATTCACCTTTTTAAATACTTTAAACTACATAAAACAGATTTTAAATTCATAAACACTAAATATTTTTACTAAAAGTAATTAATCACATTTTTTTATAAATTACATCGATTTGTTTTATTTATTTTTACCCACCAACAATTCATTTTTTCTATGTGTTTAAATTTTTGAAATCTGCAAGGAAAACAAAACATTGTCCGGGAATACACTGTATTTTCTGTTTAAAATAAATAGTTTTACATTAAAATTAACGAATTTTAATGACCTTATCGTATTTATTATTATCATAACAAATAACTTTAACCATACATTAACATATGCACCCTTAAATTTAGTTACTGAAAAACTCTGTTAATTTTGTCTGAGTTTTTTATTTTAAAAAGTGCTTTCTCTCATATAATACATCTCTCATCTTTGCAATGCACTATAAACCTTTCATGCATATTTTCTTCTAACTGTAATCCGCGTTGTATTGTTTCAAATGATTTTAGCATTTCATCATACGAAGTTTTCTTAATCCCTGCATCATGATCATTTCTATCATCATCATATTCGTCTTCATCGCAATTCATTGCTGTATTGTTTTTATTTTTCACACTGTCGAAAATATCCAATTCGGATAGTGTTTCCGAGGTCTCAATTTCAGAATTAAGTGAAATGCAATCATCAATCAGCACATCATGGTTAATTTCTTCTTTTTTTCTCAGCTGTATCCACATTTTTAAAAGTTACTCTAAGGGATTATCGTCTTCGTCCTCCGTACTTACCGAATTCTCACTGCTGTCAAAGAAGGTGCCTGGTAAAACCAGTTTAAGGCCATTGAACATCGTAAAATGTGTTTAAAGAAAGAATAAGTTTGAAATGTCCAGAAATATTTTGAGAAATGGGGAGAAAAAAAATTTTGAACACAAGAAAAAGTTCGTTAAATAGAGAATGCACTTCGCTATTTGGAGGTTATTGTACGAAGAAATTCGCAAAATGTTCTTGGTTCCAAGGAAAAGTTCGCAAAATAGAGAAATTCGCAAAATAGAGGTTCGTTAAATAGAGGTCCGACTGTAATTCCATTAAGGATATAATAAAACAAATTTGTTGAGAAGTGACATACCATCACCGATATGCATTATTCATGTAAGTTAAAAATTAATGCATATCAGATTTTGCAACGTTTTCTAAAACTTTTTAAGAGAGCATAACCATGTGTTTCCGATAATTTCTAAAGTTATAAAAGTCGCTCTGTACTGTTTGTCAAAAGTGTAACTTGTGAAAGAGGCTAAAGTACACAAAATGGAATAAAATCTAAATTAAGAAATTCATTTAGCAACCTGATTGTTAATTGCCCATAACATTAAGTGAAAGTTGAAAAATAGACATGATATATATAAAACTTGATTCTGTTCCTTTGTTTTAATAAAATAAAAATTTTGAATAATTATCTTGAGTTGTTAATTTAAATTGTTTCAATGGTATTTTATCATGTCTGTATAAATGTAATTCTTTAAGTAGCACATAAAAAATAACGGGGTTTAAAGATTTTTTTCCCTTTCTAACAGTTCAACTCCCCTGCATTTATAAATTTTGGGTATGAAAAGCCCCTCCTGGGAAAACTTGAATTACAAGCCCTGATATTCAAAGAGATATAGTTTTTGTAAATTATATTTCAATACATTTAAAATGTTTTAATGATGTGTGAAACATGTTTGTAATTTATTGTTCTGAGATGACATTATATAGAGAAATAATTCACTATATAACTAAAAACATATCTAGTGCCGGATATCCGATCGGATATCCGGCCGGATATCCGAATCCGGCAGGTGAAGGAGCTTCGGATATCCGGTATCCGATATCCGGCAAAATCAATATCCGGTGCATCCCTAATGTGAACCCAAAATTTGATTTCTTGTGCACTCCACAAAATTTAGCGAATTAAAATAAGAAAATTTCCTGTGAATTTTGCATTATTTACTTGCATAAAAACAACTGAAAAAGTACTGTAAGTGTACAGTCCATCTAATAAGGTAAAATGGCAATATTTCAGAATTTAAATTTCTCTGTGGTGCAAAACGCCTCACCAGTTAAGGGCTAAATGGGGAAATTTTATGATCCCGTTGCGGAAGAAATACCATACAAGTTATCTGCTAAGAAAAATATGTCTAGAACCCCCCCTCCCCAATTTAGATTTAAAAACAGCCGATTTTACAAAATCAAAATAAGTATTTTACATAAAATCTAAAACTTTGTTATTAATACAAATAAATTATGTCAAATTGTATTTAATGGGACTTTAAACCCTCCGTTGGATGCATAAAATGTTAACACACTGCTGACGGCTAACGCGAAACCGTATCTTTTCCGATATGTGTGTAACCCCAACCCACGGCGCATTACTTTGCATTTTATGTTAAATTATTTCTCAAAAATAGGCACAATATTTGTATTTATATAATTTGTGTACTATGCATATAAATACCCCGATTCGAAACAGAACCATTATTATATTCATTCATTTAAATATGAACGCAAACACAGAAAATCTTTTTTTAGAAAATAAGGAAACATGGAAGAGTAACACCCATCTGCGGAGCTTCCTGCTTAAAAGACTAAAACTAGACGTCAGCAATGTGTTACAATGAAAATATTGGCATTTTTATTAGTTTGTGATTCATGTATTTTTCATGGGCTTTCTGGATATTTTATAATGTCAATATTTAAACCATCGGGGAGTCTGTCACTGTCAAACGAAAATTGCGTCAATTGCATGGCAACTTTTTTTGCGCTTTAACTTTAATTTCTCACCCTCTTCAGAACTGTACTCTCTCAAATCTCATCATCGGGTTTAAATTGTAAATAGCAGTTTTGGAACAGCATGTTAGGGTGTTCTCAAATCCAAAAGGGCAATTTTCTGACATAAGTTTTAATTTATTTTTGTTCGAAAATGCATGAAACTAGTTGGTGTTGTTCTTTAGAAACTATGTCATCGAGCTGTTTTTTCCTCTTTTTTTTTGCAAACGCAATAGATTTTTCAGAAAAAAAGTGTCAAAGTGGACGTTTTGAACAGAGTTTCCGAGCAAACGGAGAATAAGCACTCAAGAGCGGGCGAAAAACGTGTTTGTCACGTGATCAAAAACGCTTATAACTCAATAGATAATTGATTGATCAAAAAATGGAAAGCACAGTTCAATTTCAAATCGCTTCCATGGCCAAGCTTTCTAATTTTATATTTTTCCGTTAAAAAATGAATTTGTTAATGTGTCAAAACAGGGTTCCCAGCAAAACATGACTGGGAAATTCCCTGACTTTCCATGACCAAATCTCAAAAAATTCTCTGACTTTCCCTGACCAAACGGACATAACGAAATTTACTACTTATTTTTGCAATCCTTTGTCAAACTTAGCCATTTTTTCCCGTGACTATTTGATGAATTTCGTGTCATTTTTCCTTTTTTCTCCAAGACTTTTAGAAAATATTTGTAAATTCCCTGACTTTTCCTATATATTTTGAAATTTCCCTGACTTTCCATGACTACTTTGAAATTCCATGACGCTGGGAACCCTGCAAAACGTTTTGCGCTTGTTGAGCAGAGCAGTTAAGAACAGCCTTAAGGAGCTTATATCTAATGTTTTGTTTATGTTCAACGTGGAAAAGTTTACTGACATTTTACAATCTATTTTATCGTTTAGGTTGTTATACATATTTTTTTTCTTAATTTAAACGCAAATCGAGTATGCTACAGGCAGATGGTTTTTTCTTTTCTCTTCTGGATTTGCTTCTGCTGTAACGATGTCTTCCCATTACAAGGTTGTATCGAAAACAACGGTATAATCGACGATGCATAACCAGGAGCACTATAATACATATAAAAGACAGGCTATTCACCGGATTTTTTTTATATAAAGTTTTTTCCTTTTTCTTTTTGACGTACCACAGTGGGGCCTCTATGCCTGAACAGAACTTTCAAGGTTTAAACTGACAGAGGGTGGCATAATAATGTTAAGAATGAGGGGTTTAAAGATTTTCACCCTCTCATAGAGCTACTCGAACTACACAGAGGCACCTCAAGGGCCTGTTACTTTTGAAATGTGGTTCAGCACAGCTGGCGGTATACGTTAAAACTTTTTTTATTTTTCATCTTCTCTCTATTCATTCTCGTATCCAAAGCCTTTTGAAATCAACACTGCGCCCATTTTGCACGTGTACTAGTAGCATACCAACGTAGACATTATCTCTTACAAAATGATGACACTAAGGTTACACTTTTCGCTCACATTACATAAAATTTAGCAGATGGATTCCAAATAATTCAGAATGTAAACGGTAATCTCTAAGAATTATAATAATTATGTGCTGCTTTAACCCACAAAAATATGCAAATCCGTTCTTCTATATATTTTTCCTATTCATTGACGAACATTTTAATGATTATTCTGTTCAAAAATAAGACTTTTTTTTTTTTTTTTTTTTTTTGGGGGGGGGGGGGGGGGGGGGGGGTTATTCAATAGATAATTTGCATGTGACGTCACGCACACCAAAAAAGACGTACTTCTCAACTTGGTGTAGGCAGAAAGTAACAATTTTCGCAAAAATAGTAATTTATAACGTATTATTTCCTACATATAATACAATATGTTGTAACTAAATGAAAATCACGAGCATTTTAGCATAATTTCAAGTAATTTAGTTCGAATTTTTGCCTACATTAAGTTGAGTTGTCCCTCAACAAGACAGTTTTTGTTGACAAACATGCACATTATCTATGGAAAACAAACAAATAAATAAAAATACTGCAAAGGTTATAGTGATGAAGAAAAAAAAATACATAGTAGGGAGCGGGTGACGGTCATGGCCTTATGTAAGAATTTTAAATTTTAATTATAACAAATAAAATATAATGTTAAACACAATACAGGTTCTGATAAATGTTAAAATGAAAGTATTAAAAATACATTCTAAATATCTTTAAATAAATATAGTTCCAATAATCACTCGAAACATAAGAATTCTGCAAGAAGTACACTGAATGAAAATTCCGCAAATCTGGAGAAAATCCCACGGACAAACATACTAGCGAAAGTGAGATTTAATGTCAAATAAGTCATCCGGAAAATATACTTTTCCCCGCTTGCTCTAATCCAGTGACATTTAACGGCTAATGGGGAGAAAAAATCGTCTGCATTTTCCCAGCAACGCCATTAGGAAAGAAATAAAACATTTCGGAAACAAATCGTTCTATCTGGGTCAGGGCTAAAGAATTTGCTATTTCAACATTCAAGTCACATTTGCCATTTTCTTAATCTAGTCAGTTGTTGGCAAAAGCTCTTAAAATGCAAAAAGTAAATTTTTCTTGGGATAAATTTTGTAGGCGTAGAATATTGTAAAGAAAATTTCCTTTTACGGAATGGAGGTTTATGCGGTTATGGATTGACAATAACCAGGGACCGCTTAACACTTAGAAGTAGGGGAAGCCCGACGTCACACAGGGACTCCTATTACTCAACAAATTGCTTTTTTATTTACAAAATCCCTTTTTCGTATGCTTAAGTAATGTGAAATTTTACCATCAAAGTTTAGAGTAAATAACATTTTTCATATTAAACTAAAACTAACTACCTAGATATATATATGAAAAAGTATTTTATTACATGTTTAATTGTAAATAACCAATTTATTTTGTAAATGACAAATATGGAACTACAGTTGAGAATATTTGAACTTCAAAATATTTTTTGTGATTTACAAATTGCCACATAGTAAGAAAAAAAAAGTTTCATGAGAAAAAAAAGGCATTTTTTACCCTGATTGAGTTTCTTTTTTCTAAAAATTAGTTTTGAAAAGTAAAATTGGGGCCCTTTTGTATTTCAGTGGGTAAGCACGGGCTTCACGGGCCTATTCCGTAAACAGGCCCTGACAATAACATACATAACATACCGTTTTTCTGACCCCTCCTCACCCAGCTATAGCTGAGAGAGATAAAATGATGGCATTGTCATTATTTTCGTGCTTGATATAGAATATTTTCATCATAAATTTTAAAATATGTAAAAATGTAAGTTTTATTTTCATTCGTTTTAACTTTGCGGAATTAATAAAATATGCCGATATAAAATGCAAAATTATCAGTTAAATAATATTTTTAACAATTTAATTTTTCATTGAAAAACTTCAAATTCAATTTTTCAAATAACAGATAATTGATAAACGCAAAATGTAGTGCAACAGGTTTAAGTTTCTATATTTAAGAGCAATTAAATTGATTTGTTCATTAAGCATCTCTATAAATAAACTGATAAGTCTGCACAGTCAAAATTCATATCACATTTTAAAAATTAATATTTGAAGTATTTTTAAAATAATTAAAATTCTGAAATATTTCCATTTCGCACTACTTAGATGGACTGTACACTTACATACGTATGTACACTTACAGTACTTTTTCAGTTGTTTTTTATACAAGTAAATATTGCAAAATTCACAGGAAATTTTCTTATTTTAATTCGCTAAATTTTGCGACCCCACCTCGTCACTTACGTAAAAAAATTAAAGATCACCTCACCACTTAAGGGTTAATACCCCCCCCCCCAAAAAAAGAGCTTAACAATTAACATTTAGGTATCGACGTTAATGATCATTCTATACACCACATCATGTTTTGGAATTAGCTCATATGTTTCATTATGTTCATACTAATTACCACACTTTTCTCTGTATTGTTTATTGTGCTTGTATGCTGTGTATCTCGTGATTAGTTTATTTGCATAGAAAGGATGCGCGTAATACGAAATACTTAACAAATAGAATGGAATATAGTCTCAAACATGAAGTGCTCGTAAATGCGCCGAAATATAAGGTATATAAAGTTGAGTTGTTAATACTCGTATTGTTTGCACAAATAATAAAATATAGGCAGACATAAAATGCCATTTTACCGTTATCTCAAAATAATTTTTGAAAAGAGACACAAAAAGAAAAAAAAAATCATTCAAGTAATATTAAAGTTTAATATCAACTTTGGTAAATGTAGAATAGAATCTTTCAGTAGTTGGCAGGTTATTTACGAAACATCTGCCTATTATTTTATTGCTCCGTACTTTTCTTTTTTAAGCTTTTATTTTTTTTTTTTTTAGTAATGTGTAATTATTATTGACTAAGCACACATTCTATTGTTCGTGAAAACTAATATTTACTCAACACAATCTGCGTTTGGAAAAAGAAATGAAAATGGCTGTTGCAAAAAATGTTCATAGGTAACTATTATTTTGGAAACAAGTGTCGAAACGGTTAGCAGGTAATAATACAAACAAATAAAACCATTAAATCTAAATTCTTCATGCCATTGTCTTTTTTCTTGGTTGATTTTAATCATAAGAACTTCGTAATAACAAGGCACAAGAATATATTTCCTTCTTAAATGCTCGGTTTATACAAAGAAAGAATTTGCAGAACGCATTTCAAGATTGTTATCGACAGAGAGAATTCCTAACATAACATAACGGTGGAAAGACACGAATACTAACAATGAAAGCAAAGAATAACCAAAAAAAAAAAGTACTTAACAGCTGGCTGAACGCACTAAGTCAATAGAAAACAAAATTAAATAAAAGTAAGCGAATGATGTGTGAATCAATAAAAAGTTGTAATAAAAATGTTATAAGCTGTTTTCGAATTTAATCCGGTCCTCTTTAGAAGGTGTTGTTATTCAGAAACTATGTCACCGAACTGTTTTTCCGTTTTCTTGTAAATTCAGAAAATATTGTCAAAATTGGCATTTTGAACCGAATTTCCGAACGAAAGAAGAAAATCCAATCAGTAAGGGGAGGAAAATGCCGTGTCACGTGATCAAAATCGCTCATAACTCAATAGGTAATTTATTGATCAAAAAACAGTTTCCAAATCGCTTCCATGGTCAGGCTTTCCAATTTTATATCTTTTCGTTAAAAAATGAATTTGTGAATGTGTCAAAACGTTTTGCGCTCGTTGAGCAAAGCAGTTGAGAACAGCCTTAACATAACCCCCATGTAAAGTTACACCAGCTAAGCCTCCCCCCACCCACCCACCCGAAAAGTAGTAAATAAAATCCTAGATACTGAACTGATTATAAACATTTATTGGGTATATAACGCCAACAACAACAAAAAAAATAATAATAACGAATAAATGTATGTTGTAAAAGGAACAATTCTTAAGAGGTCTCAGGACCTTAAAGCTTTAAAATTTTCGAAATTTTATTTTTTTTTTTAGATGTTAAACTTCTATGTTTTCTGAACATTTTGATATAACTGTTATCTTGAAATTCCTATTAGAACAGAAGTTATAGCATTTAGAATTATACTCGCTCAATAGCTGAAGCGGTGTTTCCAAAACTTTGAAGTCATTTTTCTCCAAATGACGTTTTTGGGCATAATGCGCACGATATCTCAAAAACTTCTGAATATTTTATCATGAAATTTTCAAAATATATGTTTCATGTTAGTCTGTATAAACTAAACCTAAAATTTCCTTTTTATTCTAAAAATAAAATATTTTTTTTAGGGGATTATATTGTTAAAATTTTATAAATTTTGCATTAGCTCAATAGAACTTTGTATTAAAAATATAAAAATGCTTTAAATACAAATTTATTTAGGTTCAGTGTAATTATTATAATCTGAGGTATAAGTAGGTACCAAAATTTTCATTCTAGTTGCAAAATTTATTTTGTAATCATGCGCATAAGCTGTTATGCCGATTTTCTGCTCGTCAAATGTTTAACAGTTTAGAGCTCCCTGTAAATGCTAATCCTGCATCTTGCAATTTTTTAAATATTTGAAATGAAAGAACATACTTGTATCTTTCATTCCCATTTAAAATTGTGTCTTAATATCAAATACATTTTAAGATATTAAATGTTGAAAATGGTCCCTTTTTTTTTCCATTTTTAAGAGTCCTGAGACCCTTAACAACTTTTTTGGTCTATGAAGATTTATTTCAAGTTGTTCTAGAATTCAGTTCATAAGATCAACAAAATATCTGGAAATTATACAGTGCGCATTTCTTAAAATATGTCATGGCATTCTTTTGTTTATTTTCTTAACCCTTTGAGGGGCGGTGGGATATATTTTATCCCACCTACGATTTAATGAAGATTTGCACCAGAAAATTTATTAAATTTGACTTTTCTAACTTTGGTGGAAAAAAGACGTAAAATTGCTTTTCCTTATTTTGCAGATTCCGGTATGAAATCTACATTATAGAAACACAATTACTTGCCCTGACTGTTAACTGAAAACTGCACTTATTAAAATTTGGCCCAAGAGTTCTCCACCAGGGTTTTCAAATTCTTAGTGCTTTCTACCGTTCTCCGTTTTTTCTAAATTTAAAGTTATGTCCATTTTTCAATTTCGTTGGAGGTTTCGCGTGGCGGTAACACGAACCACGTCGGTACTCAAAGCACCGCGTTGACTTGAGTGTTCGACATTGAAGTTGCAAAAATACTTGTATGTGCTGCTGATGCTGACCTTTAAATAAAATGAAACATTTCAATGATATTTTTTAAATATATCAAGATTTAAGCAAGTTTTATATGCAACGGGGCTTGGAGGGTAACAGTCCTAGTCCTACACAAAATATTCTGAAAGTACAGGGAAGAAAATTGAAATTTTTTTATGATTAACTTCGGTCATAACCAACAGAGCCCATGAAAGTTATTCTAAATATCATAAATCAGAAAATTCATATGAACAAACACTCCCTGGTTTATTTTTATTATTCACGCGAAAATTATGCAAATCTCTACCCGTGTTCTGAAAAACATTCCTTCAAAACTAGGGGGTTCGAAAAGTTCGCCAGTAAAAATGGGCCTGCCCACAAGGGGGCGAAGGTGGGGAGGTCGTGACCTGAAACAAGAAAAGTTCCATATAACGCATTTTGTAATATAAAAATACACATAAGCATTGAAAAAATGCTTCAATATGTAAAATCGACCCTCAGGAAACATATGACCTCCTTTCTCCCTAAGAAAAAATAAATGAAATAAAAGTGCCGGATTTTTCCTGGCGTAAACATACATTATTTTATACACACATATTTGGGTTACTCTACGGAAAAAATTACTTTGATATTAAAAATGCTAATAAAAAATTAACATTTTTTTATATTAATAATAATTTATCTTTAAGCTCTTTTAAGATTTATATAGGTGATCGTATAGTCTTTATTACGAGGGTCACTCTGAAATTTTTGAGATACAACTAGGTTTTTAAAGTTATACTTACAAAATTTTACGTGTGTTCAAAGTAGTCTCCTCCAGCATCAATGCACTTCTGTAGACGAATTTTCCACAGATTAAATGCCCCAAGCCATTCATTTCTTGGAATATGAAAAAATACATTTATAGGCACATCAATCTCTTCTTCTGAATGAAAACGACGTCCACGTAAATTCTTTTTTAGATTAAAGAATAACCAAAAGTCACACATAGCTAGATCAGGTGAATACGGCGAATATTCTATCACTTTAATTCGTTTTTGTTTAAGAAACTCAACTGTTAATCTGGCTGTATGTGAAGATGCATTGTCATGGTGAAGCATTAGTCTTCTAACATTCACTTCTTGTAGAATTTATGGAAGACATTTAGTGGTATACCAGTTTGCTGTTACTGTCTTCTGTCCTTCTAACTTGATGGCTTTGACCAATCCCGTACTTCTGAAGAAAACGGCATACATCCCTTTTTTCAGTGCGCGTTGTCTTTTCACCATTGTCGGCGTGGGATCATCTTCAAAGACCCATAGTTTGCTTTCTTGACGCGTTGGAACGTCAAAAAACGGTATGTACAGTCGTGGGGAAAAAAAAGTTAACACCCCCTACTAACTCCTCAACAAATTATCGTAGAAGAAAGTTACTGGTACCAAACGATTGGGAAAAAAGCCTACTTTTAAATGATGTATATAAAATTTGCTTAGGGGGCCACCTACATATTAAAACGAACCATAACTTTGTTTTTTTCAATAGCAGTACCCAATTCTGACAGCATAAATGAACTCCACACCCTTCAATTAGCCTAAAAACGAATTTTTATGCAATTCGTACCATAAGTTTCCGAGAAATTAATTATTTTAAAACGAGCGTATTTTAAGGGCTGTATCCAAATTGAAGTTCCATACTGGATTGTTAACCGAGAGAGCCGCTTCCTTGATCAAGGCACCTTAAGCGCCACTCAAGGAGCCAATGAAGCGTGTTAGATTACGGTACGGCAGAATAAATTTCAAAATGTCTACTCACTTCCATCATAGACGGCCCCTTAAACCATGATTTTGCCGTTTTTTAAGCATAATTTGAAAACTGCTTGGAAGAAAAATGTGAAATTTTTGAATTTCCATAAAGCAGGACTTAATAAATCTAAATACATCAAAAAAATTGTAGGTTGCAATTCATAATTTTTTCGAATATTAATTTCATAATTCATAATTCATATCATAAAATTATAAAAATTACAAATTCAGCTTATTTATGTTTGGGTATATTAGTATTATTACCACAAAAATTAGCACATCAGGAGCATAATTTCGGGAGATATAAATAAAAATATGAAAATATAATTTAACATTAGAAGCACTCAATTTTGAATGTTTATAATTCAAAAACTTATCATTCAAATGACTTGAAATTTGGTGTCTAGCCATAGTTTGAACCGAAGATTTGAAATATCTCGTTAAAATTGGGTATTGCTATTGAAAAAAATGAAGTTAGGATTCGTTTTAATATGTAGATGACCCCCTAAGAAAATTTTATATACATCATTTAAAAGTAGACTTTATTTCCAATCGTTCGGTACCAGTAACTTTCTTCTATGATGATTTGTTGAGGAGTTAGTAGGGGGTGTTTACTTTTTTTTTTCCACGACTGTACGTTTCATCACCCGTTACAATTTTAGAAATGATGCGGTGGCCACCATCATTTAGCAATTTAAGAGTTTCTTTCTTGATTCTGACACGATCCTCTTTTTGGTGCTCAGTTAGATTACGGGGAATCCAACGGCAAACTACTTTTTTCATATGCAATTCTTCATGAATAATTTTGTGTATGGCTGCGGATCCAATGTTAAGTTCCTTCTGTATCATTTGATAGGTACAGTGATTATCATCCATTAACATTTTTCGTATGGCAGACACATTATCCGGGATTACTGCCGACAGCGGCGTTCCTGTGTGTTCTCCATCCTGAAGAAAATTGCGACCTCTGCTAAATTCTTTAAACCATCTGAATACAGTAGCACGAGCTGAAGATTCATCACCAAATGCTAATTTCAACCGTTGAACGTATTCTTTTTGATTTAATCATGCTTTAAAATCGTAGAAAATCATAGCGCGGAAATGTTCTTGCGTCAACTCCATTTTCTCTTCTGTTTAAAATTTATTCTACGCTAAACAAGTTGAAGTAAGTCAGTAAAAAATCGTCTACTGTGTTAAAATACTTTGTATTTTAAAATTAAACCGTTATTTTTATTTTGTAAATTCTCGTTTGCGCGTATCTCAATAATTTCAGAGTAACCCTCGTATTTGATGCTTAGTTTATTTTCTAAAGATTTAGGGGTAATCTCCTTAAATAACATTCTAAAGGAGTATACAAATATGCAATATTTTGTTGTTTAACGCCGTGCTAATTTAGGGGAGGATCTGCAACTTGAAGTAAATGTCTGCATTAAAAAAAAATCATCTTATAAACATCAGTTGAATTATATAGCTAACTTACAATTATTCAGATGATGTTAAGCTAATAACTGTATTTTTTTCTCTTTTGACAACTGGAAACAATAAGCATATGCTGAAGCGAAAAAAAAAATAACCATATAAAAAAAATAATAATAAAGTATTGACATAAATGAATTCCAGATACTCGATTCACGAATATTTTCCCGGCGATAATGACTGCATTCTAATAACATAAAAGATGAAATAAATGCACCGCTATCCAAAATCAAAGAAAGCATTCTAAAGATATTTAATTAAAAATCAGTAACAAAAGGCACCTTTTGGAGGCCGCATTAACATGAATACCTCAACATATAATGGTATTATGAAAATGTAAACAAAGAAAAAAAAACTTGTTCTAAAACCCTCTGACACACGAAACAATAACGAAATAAATGACCATTTGATGTCAAGCAAGAAAAGAAAAATAAACTGTTACGAATAAATTGAGAAGGTTCTTTTAGCCGAGAAGCCAGCAAACAAGCCGAACTGGTTTTGGTACCTCTGCAGATGGGTTTCGGAAGTTTTTTACAGCCAGGTGGTCAGCTTGGTAGCTGGAAACAAAGAATTAACAAAACAGCATCTGGATGCGAAAAAGTGCACCTTAAAATCGACCAGCTGTTGCTGAAAGATAATGCTTTTTCTTTCTTTTTTCATGCGAAAGTTTACCTCGAGTCTAAAGTTAATTTTTTTGTTTATAAGCTGAGGTTTCATTCACCTTAATGTGCCAGCAGGTTTTCCAAAATAAACAGAACTTTTAAGGCAGTTCTTTAAATTCCCAGCTCAACGATACGAAACTTTGACACATTTTTAAACGTAAAGGCATAAAATTGGCAGGCCTGACTATTGAAGGGATTTGGAATCGACGTGAGTTTTCTATTTTTTGACAAATAAATTATATATCGAGTTATAAGCAATTGTGGTCTCGTGACAACCTATTTTTCTTCTTTCTAGAGACGTCGGAACAGAAATTCGGTTCAAAACATACATTTTGACAGTATTTTCTGAAAGATCCGTTGCTTTACCAAAAAGCGGAATTTTTTTTTTTTATTACATAGTTTCTGAATAACAACACCTGCCAATTTCATAGTTACCGAACAAAAACTAATTAAAAAAGTGCCAGAAAGTAGCCCTTTGGAGGCAAAGACATTCACGTGCTAATGCTAATCCTATGGGGGGGGGGGGGGGAGATATCTAATATCTCGTTTACATTTCAACATTTTTATTTATTTTTTTTTTTTTAAGTGGCATTGTATAGCCGAGGTCCGTCGTTACTTTCACTTTCAATACCGGTTCTGAAAATGAAAGTGTCATTCTAAAAAATACCTGCAACCAAAATCGAAAAAGCAGAAACGGTGCGATGTAGAGACAGATCTTGGCTAACCAATGCAAAAACAATTATTTAAAAATGTCGAAATGCAAACGAGATATTAGAAACATCCCTCCCCATAGGATTAGCATTAGCTCGTGTGAGCCTTCGCCGGCAACCCGCTCGCTAATGTTAATCCTATGGAAGAAATATTTTAAAGATATCTCGTTTGCAGTTCAATAATTTTAAATGACTTTTTCTGCATTGGCTAGCTGAGATCGATCAAAGGCTTTTATTTATTTTTTTTATTATTATTATTTTATTTTATTTTTTTTTTTTTTTTTGCTTCTTAGATTTTCTTAGCAGATTTTTCACTTTCGAAACCGGTTCCGAAAATAAAAGTATCCTAAAAAAAGAAAATCGGAAAAAGTAAAAAACGACCTCTGTAGAGAACTATCTCAGCTAGCCAATGCAAAAAACCATTCAAAAATATTGAAATGCAAACGAGATATCTTTAAAATTTCTTCCATGGGATTAACATTAGCGAGCGGGTGTTTTCCCGTGGGTGAAGTAGTCTCTTAACCAGTGCAAAATGAGTGAGATGACATAGAAATGTAATAACTACAATTATTGTAAAAAGTTGTTAAAGAACTTTAAACTGTAAAACTTTAATAAATTTAAAGATAATACTAAAGTTGATAACTACAAGAATATCATATTTATGGTATATTTCAAGACAGAAACGCAATATTGGAAAAAGAAAATCATTTAGAAGATGGGGTTTCATTCACATCCCCGAGCGTTTTTCAAAATAAACCAATTTCAAAATGAGTGGAGTGAAATGGAAATATAATTACTGTTACTTTACGAGAGTTAAAAATCCCATATGGAATTGCATGCTTTTAGAAAATATAAAATAATGGGAGTGTATGTGTGGCAAGTGTCGATAAAATAACTGGAGGTTCAGTATTATTATTTTTAATTGCATTACTGAGTTTTTACATAAAAAAAGGAAGAAAAATGGCCAAAAAATACAATAGTACAAATAAATTTTTCACCAATTAAGTTATTCCATAAGTTATAATTCAGTACGTTTTCTTCTCGGTCTTAAAAAGCTTATGCAAATATTCAGCGTAATTCTTAAGGCTGTTCTTAATTGCTCTGCTCAACAAGCGCAAAACGTTGACATATTTACAAATTTATTTTTTAAGGGAAAGATATAAAATTGGAAAGCCTGGCCACGGAAGCGATTTGGAATTGAACTGTTTTTTCCATTTTTTGATCAATCCATTACCTATTGACTTATAAGCGAATTCGATCACGTGACAAACACGTTTTTCGCCCGCTCTTGAGTGCTCTTTCTCTCTTCTCGCGGAAATTCGGTTCAAAAAGCCCACTTTGACTATTTTCTGAAAGATCTATTGCGTTTGCAAAAAAAAAAAAAAAAAAAAAAAAAAAAAAATGGAAAAAACAGCTCAATTACATAGTTTCTGAACAACAACACCAGCTAGTTTCATGCATTTTCGAACAAAAATAAAACTTATCCAAAACGGCAACTTTCTGACATTTGAGAACACCCTTAAATGTTAATTCAAAAATTTAAAAAATCGTGTTTTCTCTATCAATAGAAAAATGTATTCGTAATGTAAAAAATTCCATTTATTTATTGAATTTCGAAAGGACTTGGAAATACAATTTATAAAAGAAAATTAAAACAAACGTCAATGTATTCATTTTTGAAACTCTGCAGTAATTAATTTCTGTAATTAATTTTTGTTTTGATACTTAAATTTTCATATTTTTTCCTAATGTGAAAAATAAATTTTAGTAACATTAATTATTACCTTTTTTTCAACTATTAAAATCTAGATTTAAGCATGACCTCCATTAAGAGACCACCAGTCGGAGCGACCAATTTTTATTGGAACGGTTCGTGGTCGCTTTAGGGAGGTTTTACTGTATTTAAAAAATAGAAAAAAGTGATTTTTTAAAGTTTATATGAGAACATGAGATTCAAAAACCCGCCTTATCCAAAAATTAAAAAAATCGTGTTTTCTCTATCAAGCTATAAAATTTGTAAACTTGCACCGAAAAAACACTAGAAACTGAAAAACTAGTTTTATTCTGCATTTCTGGCATTGTAAAATCTTGGTTTACAACCCGGTAGCAGAAAGTTCGAGACAGGAGACGGCCGTCGCAGATTTTTCTTTCTCTTTTGCAGATTCTTTTTCGTCAAACCTTTATTTTGCTTCATATTATGTTTAGTTCTTTATTACTTAATACAAAAAATTAAGATTATTATTAATAAAAATTTGTAAAATGCTTTAAAACACTACAGGTAAGTGATTGTTTGATTAAATGAACAGTTCAATTGTAAAAATATTTTACTTGCAGATTATTTTTTGCCCCTGAAGTATGTGTTGCAGACACTTGGAGAAATTTCTGCTACTGGGGTTTACAATATAAAAGCCAATGGTCGCAGTCAGAGGTTTTTCGCGATTTCCCGAAGTTTGATTTGTTGGATAAGGCGAGTTTTGCAACTCACGTCCTCGTCCTCATTGGATAGCTTAGTAATTATCTTAAAAAAAAAAAAAAAGTTTCATTTTATAAGTTAGACTGCAACATGTTTTTTGTTTTAAATCTACGGACTTTTGGTGCATTCGTATATTTAAAATACCTTCTCGGAAAATTCATATTTTTAACATCTTTTTTCTGTGTACTCTTCTTAAGGCTGTTTTCTCAACTGCTCTGCTCAACAAGCGCAAAATGTTTTGACACATTAACAAATACATTTTTTAACGGAAAGATATAAAATTGGAAAGCCTGACCATGGAAGCGATTTGGAATCGAACTGTGTTTTCCAATTTTTGATCAATCAATTACCTATTGAGTTATAAGCGGATCTGATCACGTGACACAGCAATATTCCCCTCTTACTGACTGGATTTTCTTCTTTCGTTCGGAAGTTCAGTCCAAAATGCCAACTTTGACAGTATTTTCGGAAAGATCTATTGCGTTTACGAGAAAACGGAAAAAACAGTTCGATGACATAGTTTCTGAATAACAACACCTTCTAGTGCGTTTCTGAACAAAAATGAATTAAAACTTATGTCAGAAAGTTGGCCCTTTCGATTTGAGAACAGCCTTAAAATACAGTAAACTCTGTCTAAGGCGGAATGGATTGGGACCGAGAAAATTTTCCG
Organism: Maratus speciosus; assembly: GCA_963932465.1. Taxonomy (NCBI): domain Eukaryota; kingdom Metazoa; phylum Arthropoda; class Arachnida; order Araneae; family Salticidae; genus Maratus; species Maratus speciosus. The sequence continues at coordinate 182,127,801 of OZ010798.1, read as the reverse complement.
CCGTAGGCAATATTCCGCCTTATGCAAAAGAGCCATTACACCCCACAAAAAAAAAAAAAAAAACCATTGCGCGAGTCATTTACAGTTTTTTTTTTTTTTTTTTTTTTTTTTTTTTTGCGTTCGTAACCTTTAGTGCAGTTCTTTAAAACGAAAATTTAATGAAATTAAATTTTCTATCAAATTTATTGTGTTTAAAAATCTCGAAAAACATTATTTGAACACTGGAATAAATAGTACCGATTCGAAATTGCTTCAATTATGGAATTTAATGAAAATCTTTCACTTAAACTCAATTACATACCTCATTTTTCACATAGTAGTTTAGAGAGTTAAACACTTGTTAACGAATAGCGATTATTTCATGAATTTTTTTTAAACAATTATTTTGACAAATGTGAAAAAATATACTCGGTATGATGTTCTTTTACTTTTTCAGAGGAAAAAAATTTGTTTATTATTAAAATCTATAAGATTAGGCTTAAAAACTTATAGGTTAGTAAAATTTCAAAGCTTTTGTTTAAAAAAAAAAAAAAAAAAAAAAAAAACACTTTGTAACGAAAATTTTTCTAACACATTCTCGATATCATTTTTGTACGTAAAACCATAAATTTGCAAGCATGGCTACTGGAGCTATTTAGAATCGAATATCGCTTTTCGTTTTCGATAAATATATTGAATCGGGAGTTATAACGAATTGCTTTCTTAATTTTCCTGTCTCGAAAATCGATCGGAAACTGAAATTCTGAAAAATTCTTTATGATGAACGCTATTTGATTTCTTTGTACTGTTGTGATAGAAATCCCTGAGAATTTGACATATACGATTAAAATGACTTCGAGAAGGAGTCGGAAAGTTGCCACTTCCAACTTGAGTAAACCTTAAAGCATAATATACGTATTGTACTTTAGAAAATACATATATTTTCATAAATGTGTACCGTTTTATTAGTAATAACTTTTATATGCAAAATTACATGGGAAAAAAACAGAATAAAAAAGCATTTCTTAAAAATTCAAACAGTTTTTGTTCTTAACAATTAAGTTTATTAATCTATTACTGAATTTAATTAAAAGCTTTGACAGCGAGTATTCGAGAAGGAGTCGGAAAGTTGCCACTTCCAACTTGAGTAAACCTTAAAGCATAATATACGTATTGTACTTTAGAAAATACATATATTTTCATAAATGTGTACCATTTTATTAGTAATAACTTTTATATACAAAATTACATGGAAAAAAACAGAATAAAAAAGCATTTCTTAAAAATTCAAACAGTTTTTGTTCTTAACAATTAAGTTTATTAATCTATTACTGAATTTAATTAAAAGCTTTGACAGCGAGTATTCGAGAAGGAGTCGGAAAGTTGCCACTTCCAACTTGAGTAAACCTTAAAGCATAATATACGTATTGTACTTTAGAAAATACATATATTTTCATAAATGTGTACCATTTTATTAGTAATAACTTTTATATGCAAAATTACATATAAAAAAAAATTGTTTATTATTAAAATCTATAAGATTAGGCTTAAAAATTTATAGGTTAGTAAAATTTCAAAGCTTTTGTTTAAAAAAAAAAAAAAAAAAAAAAAAGAAAACACTTTGTAACGAAAAATTTTCTAACACATTCTCGATATCATTTTTGTACGTAAAACCATAAAATTTGCAAGCATGGCTTACTGGAGCTATTTAGAATCGAATATCATATATATACTTATATACCAGTCGACTTATAATATCGACTTATATACCAGTTTTAAAGTTTCATCAACCAAATGCCTTTGGCCTTTCATTTTTAAAATATCATTTTTTTTCCGCCTTACGCAAAATTTTCGTTTCGGTGGGACTTTAAAAACCTTTCCGTTTCCGCGTTAGGCAGATTCCGGCTTACGCAGCAGCAATTAATGTTATTTTCTATGGGTTCGCCGGGATTTGAGAAATTTTCCGCATCAGACAGATTTCCGGCTTGAACAGAGTCCGCCTTAGACAGAATTTACTGTAGTTAGCGTAAACCTGTAAAAATTCACCGAACATTTTTGTTCCCTCTATAAATCAAATACAAAAAGATTTACAAAAGCGAATGCAATCTAAGCATGTAGGGGAAGATTTGGTGCATTTGGAGACCTGTGTAATTTCTCTCCGCGTTGAAACAATTCTATAAATAATTCTTGTGTTACCGACAACTAAATTTTTTTTTTATACCCCAAATGTTTCGACGAGCGCGTTCAGTTTCTTTCGCAGTCAAAAATTTAAGCTTTTTGCTTCATTTAGCAGACGACTGATGCAAACATTTTACAGACCGAATTCAGATCCAAGTATAGTTTAATTATTCCCCCCCCCCCCCCCCCATTTCAATTTCTAATGTTTTAGTAGAGTAAAGCTGTAAATCATTAAAATAGTGAAGGAAAAAATATGTATATGATTTTTATGATAGTTTAACGGATTACATATTACAAATGCATTTCTTTTTCTTATTATTATATATTTATTTTTAATAACATGAAACTTCTTAAGTACTAGCTGACCCGCCCGGCGTTGCTTGGGCGCGTAATAATAACCTTAAATATTGTGGCAATTGCAAAATGGAAAAAAAAAAAAAAAAAAAAAAAGGAAAGCTTGGAAACTGACCGAGCTTTAGTAAAAATGTTTTCTTTAAATAGTAATATTTTTTTAAACGAAAGATACAGTTTGAACCGGGAAGGAACGACGATCTCTCTATTTCTTTTTGGTAACTCTACTGGAGACATAATGGCCGCGATTTCAAAATGTAGAAAAAACCGAACGATTCCTTTTCGTCGGAGTGAAGGTCCATAACGCCGCGGGCACAGTCGGGGGAATCACTCACAAAAGGCTCGCCATTCATTTTGTTAGTGAGTGAGTGCGAGAGAGAGAAATATCTTTCTTTTATTAAGAGGCTACTTCAGTCAAATGGAAAGACCCGTTCGCTAATGTTAATCCTATGGAAGAAATTTATAAAGATATCTCGGTCGCATTTCAATATTTTTAAATGATTTCTTTTGCATTGAATAGTTGAGATCGATCTGTATGCAGGCCGTTTTTTACTTTTTCCATTTTGTTTACAGGTATTTCTTATGAGGACACTTTCATTTTCGGAACCGGTTTTGAAAGTAAAAGCATCCTCATAAAAAATATCTACAATCAAAATCGAAAAAGTAAACAACGGCCTGCATACAGATCGATCTCAACTATTCAATGCAAAAGAAATCATTTAAAAATATTGAAATGCGACCGAGATATCTTTATAAATGTCTCCCATAGGAATAGCATTAGCGAACGGGTCTTTTCGCGTGACTGAAGTAGGTCCTTAAGAGATATCTGCGGAGTTTTAGAAGTATTTTATCATTTTTCATTTTTACATGAATTTGTAAGTTGTACACTTCGGGGGGATAGAAAATAATTTTTTTTTTCTAATTTTCTACACATTTTTCTTTTAAAAATCGCAAAAAAAAAAAAAAAATCAAGCCATTTTTTCTATTAGACTTCCATTCTAACATTTTAGTGAATATGAATGAAATTTAAAAAAATTCTATTCGATGCTCCTCTACTAATAGCGAACTTGGCCAGTAAGGTCAATTCAAGGAGAGTTTGTGGACATCAAAATGATAAATGAAATAAAATTGCTGCAATAATGCGGAAATTCGAAAACACTTTCGCAATCAAATCAAAACTTACAATTGTAAGCAAGCCAGTCGGATACTAAACGCGTGCAAAGTGTTCGGTAAAGAATTTAAATTGACATAATTATATGTGTTTTCCAAATTTAAATTCTTTGAACATAATGGTGTAAAGGTAAAGCAACACGAAAACTAGTATTCAGCCGGTAAAACTTTAAGCCCTTAACAATAGTTTCCTTGAAGAATAAATAGGTTAAAGTCTGTGAGTTTGATATCCTATTATAATTATTCTTACATCGCAATTACGTTATTTGTTGAATCTTCTCAATTTTACACTTTTTTTTTCGTTCAAAAATGATATTTCTGAAAAGCATTCCTTTATTCTACAATAATACAAATGACATACTTAAGGCTCCTGTCCCGTCAGGCAAAGACACTCGCGAGCTAATGACCTATGAGGAGGTTATTTGCTAATATCGCGTTCCATTTTGACTTTTTAACACTTTCCAACAAAGTTGAAAAGTGTTTATGCATTCGGTTTGTCTGTCCGTCTGTACGCGCTCTAACTCCCGTAAATATACTCGGATCGTTCTGAAATTTTTGGATGTTAGTGACCTCTACCATAGCACGAACCCTATTGCAAATGAAGTTTGTAGCATGTTTAGTTAATTTACAGGAGCAGTCAAAAGTTTTCCATTACATTACGCCCTATGGGAAAAATCGTTTAAAATGATTTTTAATGATGTTACATGCTTTCAAACATAATAAAATTGATATGCATTTATCAAGTGCACTAAAATATGCATTCCGTAGAATATGCGCTGGAAAGAATAAATATTATTCATTTACAGGGCCACACAAAAGAATTCCATTACATAATGATATACGGGTGGAGGAAATTTTTTCCGGCGTATTTTAATTATGTTAAATTATTTCATGTATAATGGAATTGATATACGTCACTGAGGCTTACTATAACTTATTTCATGTATAATACGAAGTGCTGTGTAATTTACTCCTGTAAATTACATTTACAGGGACACACAAAAGATTTCAGATACTATATTGTATCCGAAGTATTGTACGGTAGCGATGATTGCTGGAAATGCATTTTTAATTATCTTATGCGTTTTTATGTTTCACTATATTTGTGCATTGTATATGATGTGTATAAATGCCTGTAATTCATATACAGGGCTACACAAAAGAATTCGTCGGTTTTGGGCTTGAAGTGTGTCGGGTTCAGGTCAAGTTTTGGGTTGAGGTTTTTTTTTTTTTTTTTTTTTTTTGCCAACTCACCTTAGGAACTAAACTGTTTAAAAAGGCATACATTTGACAAGAAAAACGCGTGGCTGCAAAAAAGATCATGCGTCAAGCATAGATTATGAAACACTTTCCAACACATTCAGAATAATGTAACAAAACTGCACCTTTTGAAAAATTAAAATATTACTGTCTAATTCAACCACATGGAAATGCATAACACATTTCAAAAACCAATTTTAGCTGTTCACATCTACAATCGGAAAATTATCTGATTTTTTTCAGCATCCCTGTACATGACATATAGATTTGTATCAATTAACTACAAGCATGCCAAAGTTTAGTTCACTTAAGAAATAAATGTACTTCAGTTGAAAATTCCTCTTCAGCAATTTCCTCCAATGAGGAGAACGGTACGTGAATACTTTTGTGCAGCCCTGTATATAAGCTATAAAATTTACATATAACGAGTAACATACAAAAAATTAATTAAATTTAAAAGCGCGTACCGAATTTTAAACAGCGCATATCGAAATTTAAACCATACACTTCAGCAATTATTACTCAAAGACAGTACTGTAACCGATTTCTTTTGTGTGTCCCTGTAAATGAATAAAAAATGCTATGAATCTCCTGTTATAACATGACCGTCGTGAAATTCAGTGATTTATAATAGTTTCAATACATTTGAAATAGCGTCATGTCATTAACCCGGGAGAACTCGCTAGTGAGAATTTCTCTCACGGTGCCCAATTGCTTTTCTTTTACTTTACATTCGCTTAATATATATATATATATATATATATATATATATATATATATATTTGCTTGGCTTAGTACTTTCATTCACAAAAAGGTAAAATAATTGAAATAACATTTTTAAATTTTAATTAAAATGAAAAATGGTTTTAATAAGAGTCTTAAAAAAAGTACGACGGTGAGAGAAAATCTCATGCAGCGAGTTTTCAAGGGTTAAAAGACTCTGCAAACGATTTTTCCCCATGTACCATAATGTAATAGAATACTTTTGAGTGTCCCTGTAAATGAACTGTTAATCCTACATACTTCATATACAATACCAAACATGCTTTGGTAATCCTAAATAACCTTTATCAATTGCATGAAAATCCGAGTATATTTACGGGAGTTAGCGCGTGGGCAGACCGAAATCATAAACACTTTTCAACTTTGTTGGAAAGTGTTAAGGCCGTTCTCAACTGCTCTGCTCAAAAAGCGCAAAAACGTTTTGACACAATTACAAATTCATTTTTTAACGGAAAAATATTAAATTGGAAAGCCTGACCATGGAAGCGATTTGGAAACGAACTGTTTTCTCTAATTTTTGATCAATAAATTACCTATTGAGTTATAAGGAATTTTGATCACGTGACACGGCATTTTCCTCCACTTACTGACTGAATTTTCTTCTTTTGTTCGGAAGTTCGGTTCAAAATGCCAACTTTGACAGTATTTTCTGAAAGATCTATTGCGTTTACAAGAAAACGGAAAAAACAGTTCGATGACATAGTTTCTGAATAACAACACCTTCTAGTTTTATGCGTTTCCGAACAAAAATGAATTAAAACTTATGTCAGAAAGTTGACCCTTTGGATTTGAGAACAGCTTTAAAAAGAATCCGCTTAAGTCCAATTTCTATTTCACAAAATGCACGAAAAAAAATGTGCCATTGTTCGTGAAGGATCTTGACCTGAAAACGACAGACAATACCCGAATTTTTATTAGGGTGCTGCAGGTCAAATATCCGGGAAAAATCACCAAAAGAAATCAAACATCAAGACTCCATTTTGAGCACGCTAATAAAGAAGTATCATTATCTCTTCCATCCAGTCGTACCATTTCTAAACAGTTCACGTAGATTCATCTGACAATGAAAAAAAACATCGTAATATTAACCAAGTTTTTTTTTCCCCTTTCTTTTCTTTTTGTTTGAAAAAGGTTCATTCTGATGGTTTATTGTATATTAGTATGTTTGTCTGAATTAACGAAATAGTACAATTAACAAGAGATCGACCGAAAATTCGGTTTCGTTTCAAAATCAGAGTTTCGCCGAAAATGCTGATAAAAATTTGGCCGGACCGAAACTATGTGTATTTCAAAAATCTCGTTCCTTCCTTCGAAAATTTTCAAGATTACTCATTGATTTGTGTATGTTGTTATTTTGAGCTGTATCGGCTTAAATGGGACCCTCTTGATTCATTGCTACGAACTTCACTGTTTATAATTATCAGTCACGACTGACACAAGACGTGAGTGCAGTTTATAAAGCACGCAATGCATATATGACTGAACTTTAAGACGCTTTTCACGTGCTCATTAAAGACTTCAATCAGTAAGATTCGGTTAAAAATAATAAAGTATTATAATATAAGTTATGTACTTTCTGATTCATTCAACTTACAAACACAGTCATGTCAAAACACCACTGTATTAATATATATAATTATTGATTAACATTATTTACAATCATTTGTTATTAAATTTTAATTTACTAAGGACAATATCATATTAATTACTAATAGTATGCCATTTTTATAGTGATTAATATACATATAAGTATGTTTAATATAAATATAGTTATACTGTATGTATTAAAATTGGGTAATTATTTTTATTATTATTCCTCTATTCTTTTTAATATTTATCTATTTTCAATTTATTATTGGTTTAATGTTTTTGAATGTCCCACATTCATACTTTTTGGATTTTTATGGATGTATGAAAATAATCCACACTCTATATTTGTGCTTTTTAGGTAATGGGAATTTAAGTATCATTTAACCTTCTATATACTTCCATATGTTTTTTATTTCCTGTTCACTTTATAATTATCTTATATATAATAGATTAAAAAAAAATAAAAAAATTATATAATTTTTAATAATTATTTATATTAATTATTACTGAATTTATTTTGTTTTATAGCATATAGCTATATGCTATATATTATCAATGTTCTAGAATTATTTAAATTCTTAGTTTAGTTTAAATAAGTTAGCCAATAGAATATTTTGTATGCTTTTTAAATTTTATTAACAATAGTTTTTTTTTTAATACATTGTGTGGTTTATATTAGGTTTATAATTATCTATATATAAGGATATGTTTGGTTTTGCTGTTAAAAAATTATTTACATTCAAATGCTTACAAATGTTTATCTTGTGACATTTGAATAATAAAAGTAATACTAGATGGCAGCACCAAAATTTGTCTTTTGAAGATAGCTCTAAATTTTAATTTTTCTAGCTCCATTTCAGTTATAATTTACTACACCAGGGGGAATTTTTAGCTAGATTTTGACGATATTGTTAAACAGTTATTAATTAATTTAATAGTGCATTTTCAATAATGTAATTACTATCTATTTATTTTATTTTATATTATATTAAATGTATTTAACATGGTATTTCAAAATTTATTTCAAAATGTATTAACTGCATCCTTTGGTATCAATTACTGTGATTTCTTAACTGTTTTATTCACCTTAATCTTTATGATATTCTGGTAGCCATGTGCGCATGGATATTTGTAAAATACTGAAATATTAATCGGTATGATGTTTATTATTTCTATTTTATATCCTATAAATATTTAAATAGGTTTTATTGATTCTTCCATTTCATATTATTTGTTTCTATTCTATTTTCATTTTTAATCAATTCACTTGATTTTAATGGTTGTTTGGGCACAGAAGAAAATAATTTTTAGCTTTAGCTTATTTTTCTCACAGAAAACAACCATTTTGCTTATATCATTGAATTCTGTGCCCTTGACAATGTAATTCAATATATAAGCTTTTCCATTTTTTGTCGATGTCCACTTTTTTCTTTTTCTTTCATAATAATTCTTATAATAATTTTTAATTTAATACTTACAGCTTTAATTCATAATATTTGATGGTGGTAGGTTATGTTTAATTAATGGTTATATATATATATATATATATATATATATATATATATATATATATGTTAATGAGTTATAATAAAAGCCAAGAACGAAATGGCACTATGACGCCAGTTGCGCACAGAAATTTCACGACGCCAGTTCCGGGATAACGAATTTAACAGGTAAGGCTCCACCAGTTCAGTAGCCAAGAGGTCCGCTCTCAAAGACGGGAGGTGGTGGCACACGCACGTCGGTCTAATCGTTCGGAGTTTTCATATCCTTGCGTAAATACTGGTCAGGTTTCCTTAGAAAGAAACCTCAACCCCCACCCCCCGCGGATCACAAGTAACCCACCTCAAGTTCAGTATTTTATCTCGCATTTCGGTCCCGAAATTTCTTCCAAAATTCAACTTGGACTTCAGAGCGGCGACCCATTATTTTGCCACCCTCCCTTGCTAAATTACCCATGTCTTGTCTACAAGCACCACCCATTTGGCATCTAAAACCTAGATATTTCATTCCCACGGCATAATGAATAGGTGTGCGGTGCAGCGCCAAATCAAACGAGCAAAACCACACAACAACAGCCCAACAAAGTAAAGCTGAGCTGCCATTAAGACGGCATAGTGGCTTGTCCAGCAGATCGCCGCCATGCAGCGATCAGACGATTTCGCCCCACTGCCAAGCATTTAAATCCGTTCAACTGGGCCATAGCCCGGTAGGTCAGTGTTTTGGACTAAATGTAATGCAAAAATGCAGTACTTTCCCTTTTGAAATTATCGCAAAGGATCTAGTAAAGTTTATGAAGACATGTTTCTAGTTTTTCGCAACTTTCCTTTAACCCTTTAAGGGGAAAGGTACTTGTATTCATGAAATATTGAAATAATTAAATGAACCAGTATTTAAAGGAAAATTTATTTGCAAACAAATAAAAGTATATTTTCTCGTACTTAATAAAAGTGAAAATTTCATTCAAAAACTCGGTTGCCAATGTGGTAATTAGAAATTAAAATTAGCTGATGCCATACCTGCATCACCGCCCTTCAAGGGGTTAAAAGACATACATCATATAACCCAAATAAAACAATTCAAACTAAGAGAAAAAAAAGATCAAAGTCATGCCTCATATACGACGATTCTCCCTCCTCCTCCCCTCCCGTCTAAAATGGGTTAACATAAACAAATAATTCACGGCCCAAGACATACATTTGCACGCTATTAGTTTATCAATTACAAATGATAATACATTTCCTTCATTTACGTCAATAGTTTTTTCCTCGTTAATTACTATCAAAAAAGTCCCTGAACTGAAGTGTGTCATTAAAAAATTAATATTGCTCACCACGCATCGCCTGTCTTTCTGGAGCATTTACCAGGCAAGGAGGAAACAGCTTTGAGCGCTAGTGCCCAGAATATCGATATATAATATAAAAGCGTATAATCGTCGCGGTATATCCTGCTATCCTTGGAGTTTATTTTTGGTACGAAATACATAAAATCGAGTTACTTTCTCAATGTCGTACAGATCTGCGTGAATTGTTCGAAAAAGATACGGCTGGACGAAAAAGATAATGGTCCTAGGCTTTCCTTTTTAACATGCGCAGAACGAGTCTTTATGTTTGTTTTCTCCAGGCAACTTTTCCGGATGATGTTTGATTTATAGGATCTAGGAAAATCCGGGCATTGTTTGTGGTTTTCAGGTCAAATTCCTCAACGTGCAAGGGCACTTTTTTATGCTTTTTGAAATAGTTATTTTTAAAATACATGTAACTGACTAAAAATATATTTTGCAAATACAGCCTTATCCGGAAATCTAATCCTGGTTAAGGCGGAATTATTCTATTATTACTTCTTAACATTGGATATACAAGCTACAATTTTATAACCACGCATCATTCAAACAATTATTGCTGTAAATAGTAAGGTAACACCTGAAACTTGAACATTTAATGTGAAACTAAAAATTATAATATAAAAAAAATGAAAAAGAAATTGTCTTATCGCTAAATTTATTTTGTTTAGGAATTACGTAACAACAAAGAATAATTAACTCTTTGAGAGGCAAGTGATTGTATTTCTGTAATGTTGAATTCATACCAGAATTTCCGATAAGTTTATTTGAAAATAAGGAAACGCAGTTTTACAACTTCTCCCTCCGCCAGCCCATCTAAGTCTTAGAAGTAAAATTTCGTTTAAAAAAAACTAAGAGTATAAATCCTGATTAAAATTAAATGGCATAAAAATATCCCACTTCCCATCAAAGGGTTAAAACAAATGTGATTACGTGTATACATATAACTTTCTTTTTTCGGTATGAGGGGGGGGGGGGATACGGTGTTCCCTTTATTTATTTAAGGGCGGTGTTTGCATGGCGCGAACACTTAATTTTAATCCCAAACTGTTAAATGGCACCAGAATTTGCTTATAAAATTTTGCTATCATACTATACAAGAAAAGCTTTTAATTATTTTCAAATAAATATGCTAGTAAATTCTGGTGTCATTCAATTATTTCAACATTTTAGCAGCAGATGTACTTTGCTCCTGAAAGGGTTAAGAATAAACACCATGCTTCGTTTCAATTTAAACAGAAATATACACGCAATTTAAATAAAGCTTTTTAAAATCATGGTAATTTTACCTTTGTAAACAAATGGTAAACATGGTTTATACAAATAGTTTAAAAACAAAACTACTTTCAGAAAGACAGTTTTCTAACTAACACAAGTACGTTAATTGCTCCTCTAATTAATGCAACCCTGAAGATTATTCGCGTTTACCGAAAACAAATAACATGAAATCCATAATCAGTGTAGCATAAAATAAAAAACAAACCTCCAACTTAAACTTCTTTGAATGAATGATGTGTGCTAAAGAGAAATCTATCTTAGAAAGTTAATTTAGGTTCTTCGAAATCTGTGCTATGCTATAGAAAGAGATCTGAGCCCATTGATGCGTAAGCCATTTACGCGCTTGAGTGACGATTACCATCAAACAGTTTGTCAACATTACACACGCGCGTTTCTGTTTCGAACTACAAGAGAGAATTTAATTTTCTTGGCTAGCATGGTAATAAAAATAAGTGTCATAAAGCAGACAGTTTGGATTTGAGAACAGGCTTAATGGGCTACTTCAGTCACCTGAAAAAACTCGCTCACTAATGCTAATCCTATGGAAGAAATTTTTAAAGATAGTATCTCGTTTGCATTTCAGTATTTTTAAACTTTTTTTTTTTTTTTTTTTTTTTTTTTTTGCATTGGCTAGCTGAGATCGATCTGTACAAAGGGCGTTTTTTACTTTCTCGATTTTGTTTACAGATATTTGGGTTATTCTCTACAATAGTGCAAAAAGTGTTTCCCAGTCATATAAATGCTCTTAATTTCATTACATTTTTATTTATTTTTATTAGAAGATCTAAACATAGTTTATTAGGGACAGAAAGTAAAATTTAAAAATAAATAAATTTAGTATTTAAAAATGTAATATATATCATGCAAACATCATTCCCCCACCTGTACTACCCTATTTTATTGCCTATTTCTTTCCATCCAGAAATAAAAATAATTAAAAATACCCTAAGCAAAATAAAGTTCTTATTTGGTACATTACAAAAAATAATAAAAATATTATTTTTTACTATTATTATATAGTATACTCAATCAATTATATGTGTCCCCATGTTAGACTACCATTCCCTCACACACTGCTATTATCTCAAATATCTACCACTAAAGAGCAGTAGCAGTCTAGCATCCTTCACAGAGAAGAAGCCATTTTGAGCACTTGTCAGTCCAGCAACATAAATTGGTGGTGTAAGATTTTGTTAATTTTTCAAAAAAAATTTTCAGTCAATATATCTGGAAGTGTTTTTATTAGCAGTCATTCCCTCACACAGAATACTCATTTTTTTTTACAAATATCAAAAATTTTAATTTTATCATACATTATATATTAAGTGTTGCTCTTAAAGGAAACAGTTTGGATTTCTTCATAATTTTGCATTTTTTCATTACAACTAGTAAAAATGTCTTATTTCATCATTCCCTCACTTGTCATTCCCTCACATTTTTTATTTTATTTTTTCCACAATTTTTTATTTATTTTATTTTATTTTTTTTGTTGTTGTTGTTAAGTCATATTTTTAAAATGATTTCTGCTGCTATTAAAATCTTCAATAATTGACTAATTTCTTACCATTTATTTAATTTTTATGAAAATTTACACATTTATCGTTCAAGTCAGACTGCTTGGCCAAATTTGCAAGTATTGTAGAGAACAACCCATTTGTAATTAGGACACTTTCATTTTCGGAACCGGTTTCGAAATTGAAAGCATCCTCTTGAAAAAAATCTGCAAACAAAATCGAAAAAGTGAAAAAGGTCAGATATAGAGATCAATCTCAGCTATCTAATGCAAAAATCATTTAAAAATATTAAAATGCAAACGAGATACTATCTTTAAAAATTTCTTCCACAGGATTAGCATTAGTGAGGGGTCTTTTCACTATGAGTGCTTTCTCGATGGCAAAGGAGTTTAGATGTGGCCCGGCTGTGGGAAGGGGCTTCGCCCGCGCTAAAATATTTTCTCCAAAATAGTTTTGAAACTTTAGGGAGGGTTTCAATAAAAAAACTAATAAAATTCTAACAAAAAATACATACATTTTGACATATTTCACTGAGCACACAGATTTGTTTAAAAAGGACAAATGTACCAAACACTGTATTGCGTGTATTCAGGGAAATGTGCAAACATGTATGCATTTTAAAGCTTTTCGGGAAACATTTTGGTATATGTGATATTTTTGGAACAAAGTTCTCATAAAGCTGAAAATGTAATAAATATTTTTTTAGTATTTCTTAGGGAATATGCAGAACTGTTCAGTTACAAACTTCTCAAACAATTAAGTTTTTTAATGTTTTTTTTTTTTTTTTTTTGTTACGCTTAAACAAACACTTTTGCACTTAACAAAATGATACCACTAGGCCTTAAGGGAGTATGCAAGAAAAAAATATCGATTTTTACTAAGCTATCGTCTTTAAATCTTAAAATCCCGACATAACTTTAAAGATAATTTTAATGTTTATCAGAGCGAAACTCATCATCATATTAATTCAATCAAAAAATATATGTATAATAAAAGGATACCAGTACTTGCATAACAAATAAAAACTTGCAGTGCAATACAAATAAAAGGACGAAATTAAAACATAAATCATATGTGGTTTAAAAATCTGAAGATTCTGCTGGTGAAAAAACAAACTGTAGTAAAATTTTTGTACAAAAAAGTAATTTTGAGATTGTTTAAAATTGGTAGGCTAAGACCAGACCATTCCAGATTTACGGCCAGATATGGTAAAGTAAATCTAACTTTAAAAAAAACCTGACTAAAAAAACATTTAAATTTCATTATTTTAAAACGAGAGCAAACCCGACAAAAACATTCAACAATTTCAAACCAAACACAGCCGGGAAATATGCTGCATGCTGAAGAGGAACTGAGGGCATTACCACAGTTCCTTGAGACTATTGACCCAATAAACACGGACATGACGTGAAACGAAAACAAAAACAAACTGCCGGCAAAACGAACGCATCAAAAGGTCCGCGAACCATGCAGGACTTTCATCGTTCCGTCACACTCGGGACGTCCCACCTGGAGGTCAAGAAAATACCGCGCTTCATGCATTTGCAACAGTGCGGACCTTCATCACGACTGAATAAAATTTCTTGGCTGTTTGGACACATCAGAAGTCGTGAAGATGAAGAACCGAGTTCTTCCTTGAATCGACAAGCTAATTATTACGGAAAAATATATGCTCGGGAACAAAATGGACTGTATTAAGCAAATAGGGGGCCGTCGACCTGATTCCTTTTAGGGTAAGGGCTGGATCTAATGAGGAGGTCATGCCCCTAAGCAGAAATATTCCTATAAAACAAATGTTTTTATACATAAATACATAATTGCTGCAACAAAAACAAATGCAACTTCGCTTCAAATTTTACAAATTAAGGGTGTATTCGAAAAAATATTTTTCCACCCTCGACAGCTCGAAATTTTCTGAGACATTTTCAGACTCATTTTTAAAAGTAAAAACATGAAATTTGCTGGGGTGATTTCTGAAGACATATTTAACATGCCGTGTGGTTTCATTTTCAGCTCAATTAATTAGAATTTGATTTTTAAACAATTATTTTCTTCTCAGTATGACCATTTTTTTCATTCCCAGATCGCCCGCTTCGGAAAATTCTGTTCAAAACGCCAACTTTGACAGCGTTTTTTACAGTATTTTCTGCATTTATCAAAAAATTAAGAAGCACCGCACATTATATAGTTTCTAAATAAGAGAATTTCCAAGTTTGATGCGTTTGAGAGCAAAAATGAATTTTAAAATGAATCAGAAAATAAGCAATTTGGATCGGAATACACCCTTAACCCATTTATGCCTGAATTTTTGTTCTCAAATTTGTAGCTAAAATCACTTGAAAATGTTGCAAAATGAACTGGAAAAATACTTTAAAAAATTAAGCTAAAATATTTTTGCATTTATTTGATAAAATGTAAATGTACTAAATATGAGAATTATCCATATGTGGAAAAATGCATAATTATATATTTTGTCTAAATTTATATAAATTAAGCTTTTAAATCGCATGTTATATACTATAATTAATATTTTTATGAGCTATTAAAAAAATATATTTCTTTCTTTACAGAGGCTAATGACATTATAAGTATTATTAATAATAAATTAAGAATAATCGTATTTGAGGCTAAAAAACAGTTTACATCAAAATCATCTTGAAAAGGGCTTGACATAAATAACTGTCCCTTAAATGGCTAATAGAAATATGTACCCATTTGCGCTTAACGCCCTATATTTTGTACATGACAAACATGCATAAAAAAGAGGCTTGAACAGATAATTTCGCAATTTTAAAAAATACGTATTTCAAAGAAGTGAACAACCTAAGATTATGACTTATTTATTTGGATCCTTGATGCAAAAAATACAAATAAACTTACTTTTTACATTTCACTATCTTGAAAAATAAAAAATCTATAAACACCGAAAAGAGGCCTTCATTTAAGCAAATAAATTTCGATCTTATGCTGTCATCTCTCGGTAATAGATAAAGACATTTATAGACAGTTACTTCATACAATTTTCATGCTGTAAAGAAGAAGAAAATCATTAAAAATTATTAAAATTCAAAACGTCCTCAAAATGGGACGTTAGGCACCAAGTAGCAGAATTTTCGATGTCCGTCTGCAGCAAACCAAAATTTATCTGCGAGCCAACAATGCTGAACCAAACTGCTGTCATAAATACTTAGAGTTAACCCATATAAAACAAGCAAAAGTTGTATTTTACAAAGAAAATGTAAAAACAAACTATATCTCTTAAAATAAAGTAAATTTTTAGTGAAATTTTTAAGCCCAGTATTTATTTTTAAGTTGGCAGATTAATCTGCGAGGTTTAAAATAAACTGCAGCACTGCTGCCGTGCTGCACAGTTTCTGCTATGGAGGTTAGGCATAAATGGGTTAAGGCGCTTTTCAAATTCCCTGCTCAACAACGCGAAGCTTTCTAACACATTCTTTGGCTCATTTCTAAACGTAAATGCATAGAATTGTCAGGCATTACTATGGAAGTGATATGGAATCGAATGGTGTTTTCCATTTTTTGCTAAATTACTTATTTATCCCCTTATAAGCGGCCGTGGTCACATGACGACTCTCAGAAAAGACAAACATTTTTACAAGCCAGCAAATACTAATTGCCCTGGAAAATTCAGAATGATGAGTGTATCGTGCTGAAATAAGATGACGCGCATGAATTTTCTCATGGGGCATGCACAATTCCAAAAAAATCAGATTATAAAAGATTTTAAATAGATTTTTAAAAAATGATATAAAGCAGTTAATGAAAACTTACCGCTTTCTTTGGGTTCCAAACTTAAGGGGGCTGGTCGCTCAGATTCCGACTTCCCCTCACTAATGTGAAGTCTATGGGCATTGGATGCATTCGTATATTTAAAATATCTTCCTGGGAAATTAATATTTTCAAGTGCACACTTCCTAAAAGATGTCTCTTTTTTTCTTAGTTTTCAAAATATTTCTAAAGTATACACTTAATTTTATAGGAAGTGTTAATATGTTACTCACAGTTCGCCCGCTTTTAACCCATAAAATATTAAATTCAGCATAGATTTTAGAAATACTTTGAAAACTAATAAAAAGAGATCCTTTAAGAAGAGTACACAGAAAAAAGATGTAAAAAATATGAATTTCCCGAGAAGATATTTTAAATATACGAATGCATTAAAAGTTCATAGACTTAACATTACGGAGGAGGATTCCCAAGCTGAGTGATCAGCCCCCTTAAGACAGCAAATCAAAAAATTTATAAAAGCTACTTTACTTGGAAGTTTTCAATTCCATTGAAAAGGAAAAGGTAATCTTTAACCCTTTCAAGTGCGGTGGTCACGCGACATGACCACCTAATTTTAATTTCAAACTGACAATTGACACCAAGAATATTTTAATAAAATTTCGCCTTTATAATGAAAATTTAGAAAAACAAGTTTTTATTTTCTAAGAAATTCGTTTTTAAATTCTGGTGTCAGTCAATCATTTCATCATATTACGAACTGAATTTTTCTGCGTCTGAAAGGGTTAAGTGATTTTTTAAATTTTACTTATAATCAGTTTCAGTACTCAGAAAATGCATTAATCAAGCAGTAAACAAGCAGTAAATACTAAAATCCTGGAAAACTCAGAACAGTGTATTGTGCAAGAATCGGATGGCGTGCATGAATTTCATCAATGAACTGTCACTTTACAATGCAGTAACTAGGCTGATCCAAACAAACCGGTCTTCCTGGGTTACATAGATAAATACTCCCCCCCCCCCCCCTCCATTGAAAAATAGATTTTTATATTTAATATATACATTAAAAAAAAAAAAAAAAAAAGGATTGCTGGTTAACACCAAAAAAGCATTTTTATATGAAAAATATCAATAATGTATTCAAATAAAAATTTTAAATGTATTTAACCCTCAACTGAAGAGGTGGGGTGTTTTGCACCTGACAGAAATTTAAATTCTGAAATACTGCCATTTCACATTACTAAATGGACTGTACACTTAGTTACTTTTTCAGTTGTTTTTTATGCAAGTAAATAATTATTTTAATTGCCAAACTTTGCGGAGCGCACATGAAGCCAAATTAAATGGTTACAAAATCCCGCCTCACCACTTAAGGGTTAAAAGCAATACGTTACTTTTGTATTACCCACATACTAGGAGTTAACAGTCGAAGAAATCGCCAAAGATTTCACACGTCGCTTTCTTTGGATTCAAAATTTAAACCAACTGGATTAACTAACAAAAATCAAACTACATCACATCACCTACTTCAAAAATACAATTTTATTTCCGATTTACACAAATTTACTCTTTACGGTAAAGTTATTTTCCCAAAAATCAAACTACATCATCTACTTCACACAAAATTTGATTTCCAATTTAAACAAATACTTTCTTTCAGTGAAAGTTATTTTCAATCATAATTATTTAAACTTCAGTTCTCAGAAAATGCATTAATCCTTTTCTCGAGCAAAAAGTACTAGTGTCCTGGAAAACCCAGAACAAAGTACCGCGCTATAGTCAGATGACGCGCATGAATTTCATCATGGAATATAATTGCTACAAAGCATCTTAAAAAGAATCCTATACCCAAAATATGTTATTTTGGTTTGGGGGGGGGGGGGGGGGAGAGATCTTTAGTCAAAAATTATACACTAATTGGTGATGAAGAGTCATCGCCATTTTCTTTGGATTCAAAATTTAAGACAACTGAATAGAGGAAACTACAAAAATCAAACCATCATCTACTTCATATAAAATTTGATTTACAATTTACAAAAATATTTTATTTACGTAAAAGTTTATTTTTAATCATGATCATTTAAGCTTCAATTCTCAGAGCATGCATTAATCCTTTTCTCGAGCAGCAAGTACTAGCGTCCTGGAAAACCCAGAACAAAGTACCGCGCTAGAGTCAGATGACGCGCATGAATTTCATCATGGAAAACGCAGTTTACAATAATTGCTACAAATCATCTTAAACAGAATCCTGTATTTTTTTTTTCTTGTGGGCGGGGTCTTCAGTCAAAAATTATATATTTTAGTTGGTGACGAAGAGCCATAGTCACTTTCTTTGGATTCAAAATTTAAGACAACTGAATAAAGAACATACAAAAATCAAACTACATTTCATCCATTTACTCCAAAATTATCAAATTTAATTTTCCTTTTACATATAACTGTTTTCTTAGGTGAAAGCTTTATTTTAATCATTACTTTTAAACTTCAGTTCTCAGAAAATGCAATAATCCTTTTCTCAAGCAGCAAGTACTAGTGTCCTGGAAAACCCAGAACAGAGTACAGCGCTGGAGTCAGATGACGCGCATGAATTTCATCACGGAACTGCCACTGTACAGTACATTATTAGTAACTTAGGGATATCTTTTAGAGTGAAAGGTTCTACTTAAAAAATTATATGCTAATTGGTGAAGAATAATTATTGTTATTTTTTTTTTTTAATTAAAACTGTAAGCCAACTGAACAAAACACACATAAACGAAGTGTACATGGGGTAAAAAAAATATGAAATAAAAAAATATACATCAGTAAGTGAATTTTTTATTTCACTTATAAGTATCAGCTTCAGTTCTCAGAAAATGCATTAATCCTTTTTTACCAGCAACAAATACTATTGTCCTGGAAAACCCAGAACAGAGAAATGCGCTGGAATCAGATGACGCGCATGAATATCATCATGGAACATCAGCATGCTGTTTACAATAATTGCTACAAAGCATCTTTAAAATAATTCTATACCAAAAATATTTTATTAAGGAGGGGGGAATCTTTAGTCAAAAATTATATACTAATTGGTGACGAAGAGTCATCGTCACTTTCTTTGGATTCAATATTTTAGACAACTGAATAGAGAACTTACAAAAATCAAATTACATCACAGGCATGAGATTGCAAAAAGATAAAAAAAAAAAAAAAAAAAAAAAAAAGAGGAAAAGTGCGTGAAATGGAAAATGAGAAATTGTTTAAAATAGCACGCATTTAAGCGCATGCTATTTTAAATAAGGTTATTTTATTCACAATAAAACTGTTAATATTTTTGTTTAAATGCTGCTTTATTAAGAGGGGGGAGGGGGGGGGAGTAATTTATGGAAATACTATAAGTAATTCTAAACTGAAAGTTTCTATTTCAAGTTCATAATTCTGATGCAATGTTTTACACAGCAATCTTAGGTAGTTGTCCAATTAAAATTTTAACATGCTTTTACTCAAAATATGTGTTAATAAACATTGCAAGCTAATGTTTAACCTGTCACTAAGCTGCAAAAAAAAATCTGGTGAAAACATTAATATTGCAGCAAATTTTTCACGATCTTTTGACGAAATTCGCGTTTCTCTCGCTATTGTTTGACGAAATCCGCGTTTTTCCCGCGATCTTTTGACGAAATAAGCGCTTTTTAGGCAATATTTTGATGAAATACGCGCTTTTTACGTGATATTTTGACGAAATATGCGCTTTTTAAGCGATATTTTGACGAAATACGCGCTTTTTACGCGATCTTTTGACAAAATACGCGCGTTTTTTTTTCGCGATCTTTGGAATTTTTTCCGACAATCCTTTGACAGAGTTTACGTTTATTACGTGATCTTTCGAAGAAATTCGTGTTTCTCCCGCTATTGTTTGACGAAATTCGCCATTTTACGGCAATTCTTTGACAGAATTTGCGTTTTTCCCACTATCCTTTGAACGATATCCCCGTTTTTTCCGCGATCTTTTGACGAAATACGCGCTTTTTACGCGATATTTTGGATAATATTGGTATTTTTTCCCACAATCCTTTGACAGAGTTCACGTTTATTACGCGATCTTTTGACGAAATTTGACTTTTTTTTTTTCGCGATTTTATGTCCGAATTTTCGGATTGGTGACCGATTTTTTTAAATTTCGGAACAAATCGCCACTGCGAGGAACGGCAAAAAAATCGAAAAAAACGCGGAAAATGCCACAAAAAGCGGAAAATCGCGGAAGAATCTCATGCCTGTACATCATCTACTACAGGCCTGTATTGAAGAGCGCCAATATTAACATGACTCAAAATATGCAACAATATTATCTCATTGCAGTAGTGGTAGACACACACACACGCGTTTTATCAGCGTTACCAATTTATTGCATTTTTAAAATTCAAAATATATAGGGGAGATGGGGGTACATGTGAACCGTACATATTTCACTCATTTAATTTGAAATTAAAAAATACCAATAGATGGCAGTACTGGTACCATCTTCTGGCTGAATTTTCATAACAATGAGCCATTTTGATTTCTGGTAGATGCAATTTGTTTGTTTTAGAAAGTGTTAAGTAAAAAAGTCTTCTAAAGTTACTGAAGTAAAAATTCATTCAAGGCATTTTTTAAAGAATATCAGCCTTGTATTCTATAGTGGCATTAATTAGGCAGTCTACAAAAAGTTTTGGTTTTTTATTTCAATTATTTTTTTTTTTTTTTTTTTTTTTTTTTTTTTTTTAATAAGTTAAGCTAAAGTTGGTAGATGGGGCACTTGTGAATTGAACATATGGAGGAAGATAAAAAACACACTTGTGAACTGTTTACAAGTCTGAATGCTTTTTTTTTTCCCCCTTAGTTTAAAATTTAATTACTCTTGACAAACATTGAGCTATAAATTCAATGTTTTTAGGATTACTTCACAGTTTAATTTACTGGAAGTTAGATAAGTGGTGGCTTTCTGTAAAAACCAATATGTTTATTTGCTATTTTTTAATGATTTCCAGTTTTAAACGTATTTATTTTTTCTTAGCCCATATTAAAGTATTTGTAAGATATTTTATTTTATGAAAGTGAAATTTAATTAGCCAAAAAAAGTGATAAGTAGTACTGTGATAATCACGAATTTTTTATATCACAATTTTACCAATTTTTAAAACGATGATGCACAATTTTGTTATACAGATTGCATAACATTTAGAAAAAAAAAGCACAATAACAGAATTACTCAATAACTTATTTAAAAGTAACACAGTTTTGCTATGCTTGACTCAAAAGGAGTATGTACATTAGTGTATAATTTTACATAAAATTTTTTGTACCTATGTTGAAACATTTATTGATTTATTCACACAACTAGAAAGAGAGCATTTAATTAGTTTTTATCACAGTTTTTATTGACAAAAAATTATTTTTGTCTTATTTATGCATGTGTTCACATGTGCCCCAGACATGGTCACAACTACCCCTCAACCGGGGCGCATGTGCTCACATGTGCCCCAGACATGTTCACAACTACTCCTCCACTAGGGCACATGTGAACAAATTTAGACAATTTTTAGAATGATGAGATAAGTTATAAATTCTTGATAAATGCATCCAAAAGCTTCACCAAAAGAACAAACAAAGTGTAAATATTGATATAAATCAATTTTTGTTTCAATAGCTCAAAACAATTTTGAGAAATAGTCAAAAATGTAAAAATTGTTCACATGTCGTCATCCCCCCCCCCCCCCTCCTCTTCTACATTTTCGAATAGTGATTTTCTCTTTTCTTCAGCATTGACTAGCTGAAATTACATAAAACTAGGGTTAATCTACGGAAACGGTGGAAGATATTTTGATTAAAAAACAAGCCAAACTGAGAATCGTGAATCTTACTCGATGCTCATATACCTCACAGTGGTGGCCATAGGGCACCTACGATTCAGGAATTCCATGTAAAAATAATTTTCAGGAAAAAAAAAATCGCAGCAAACTTAAACGTACATTTTTCTAAGGGGAGACCTATCTCAAAAATTTTCGTTCGAGAAGGAAGCAGAAACCCCCGCTTAGTTCTATAATATGTAAAATTAATCTGCATACAAAACATTGTAGTAACATTATTGATTTTAAAGAAAGCATCCTTCAAAATCTGTTTTTATTTTTAAGTAAAGCTAGTAGGTAAATGGAACACGCCATGGCACCCGCGGCGCCGCGTTGGTCAACCCTTATCTATTTCATATCAAATTTAATTTTCATTTTATACAAAATATTTTCTTTACGTAAAAGTTATTTTTAATGAGAAACATCTAAACTTAGTTCTCAGAAAATGCAATAATCCTTTTCTCAAGCAGCAAGTACTAGTGTCCTGGAAGACCCAGAACAGAGTGTACCACGCTGGAGTCAGATGACGCGCATGATTTTCATCACGGAACTGTAACTTTAAAATCAGGGTTCGTTGATTTAAGGCTGTTCTCAACTGCTCTGCTCAACAAGCGCAAAACGTTTTGACACATTAACAAATACATTTTTTAACGGAAAGATATAAAATTGGAAAGCCTGACCATGGAAGGGATTTGGAATCGAACTGTGTTTTCCAATTTTTGATCAATCAATTACCTATTGAGTGATAAGCGGATTTGATCACGTGACGCAACAATTTTCTCCTCTTACTGACTGGATTTTCTTCTTTCTTTCGGAAGTTCAGTTCAAAATGACAGTATTTTCTGAAAGATCTGTTGCGTTTACGAAAAAACGGAAAAAACAGTTCGATGACATAGTTTCTGAATAACAACACCTTCTAGTTTCATGCGTTTTATAGGTGAAAACTGGGAAATTAAGTTAGTAGCCAGTGGCCGGTAGACTCAGTTTCGTTAGTGGCCACTTTTTAAAGTTAGTGGCCACTATAATGTTTCAAACTTTCTTGACATCTAGATAAACTATAATCGCTGTATATATACATATTTTTCTATAAATCAGAGTTTTATACCAGCCAACTATTCATGATAAGCATAGGGAAGCAGTCAAAATTCAAGAAAATTACTTTAAAACGACAAAATCTGTTATATTAATTTTTTAGAATATATTTTTGGATTATTTGTATATGTTTATAAACACAATTATCAACCAAATTACTATTACTTTCTTTATATAAAAAATAACTAAATCAAAATTCCAACAGCCAAGTGTATACAATAATAATAATAATAAATCAAATAAAACACAATAAAATGTTATTTAGATTTTATTTAATAAGTAAATGTGCTATTAACATACTACACAAATTACATACATGTTGGAAATCTGGACAAAGTCTTGTCCCCCAAAATCTGTCGTTTGGTTTGTTCGGAAGTTATATCGTTCCGAACCAGTTTTTATTTTTCCATTTCGGTCGTAAAGGCACTCTCTTTTAACTGTAACTGTATGCATATTTTTATTCCAGTTTTGATGTACTCAATAAGTATATTTAGTGTGAAACTCCATGGAGTATGAAGT
The DNA here is from genome assembly GCA_963932465.1 of Maratus speciosus. Classification (NCBI taxonomy): domain Eukaryota; kingdom Metazoa; phylum Arthropoda; class Arachnida; order Araneae; family Salticidae; genus Maratus; species Maratus speciosus. The sequence continues at coordinate 182,103,634 of OZ010798.1, read as the reverse complement.
GTAGTGATGGAGGTAATGGAATGGAAAGACGATTGAGTTGGAGTTTAAATTTACTCCTTGCTATAGCATGTCAATATGATTCCCAGCAAAAGCTGGAGGTGTATGTATATATCTTCATTATTTAAGTTTTTAAAATTCAAGTTGAATTTAATAAATGAACTGTTATTTTGAAATGAACTGTTTCGTCGACTGTAATTTATACTTTAACGCCACACCAAATGACCTTAAAACCTGCATATTTATAACTCTGCTTTAATTATAACAATACAGTTGAAATCTAAGCTGGTGAGTGTATTTCGCAGGAATAAACAGTATATCTCTTGAAGAAAAATAATCTAACTCAGAGTTTGTACGGTCCTTGAAAGTGCTTAAAAGTCCTTAAATTTTTCAAAAGCAAATTTTGGTCCTTAAAAGTACTTATTTTTATGCAAAATTTGCAAAAAGTGCTTGAAAGTCCTTGAATTTTTTCTTTGAATTTTCAGAGATTTTTTTTCCATAACTGGTGAGAATGTGGCAGGAGTCGAAATATTGAAGATACTGCAATGTCCTTAAAATCTGCTTCCATCCAGTGAAAAAAAAAAAAAAAAAAAAGGAATAAATTATTTGAAATGCATGTGGAATCAAAGCTGATGAATATATTTTGCAGAATTCTTGAAAAAAAATAGAAATTTCATGTAAAAAATAAGTGAGGAGCTAGCATATGACGAAAAATCGAAATATTGAAAATACAGCTAAATCGTTGAAATCTGCTTGCATCCGACAGGAAAAAAGAATTAACCAGTTTGCTACTTAGGTGTAATCAAAGTGGTGTAATCAAAGTAGAGATGCATATTTCCATGAAAAATGCTGTATTTCCGTTGGTGATCGTTAACAAAATTTAAAATCGCCACTTGGCGAGTGGCGACTAAAGTGGCGATCGATGGCCGATTTTTTAATCGCCACTTTTACAACTTTAATCGCCACGTGGCGAGTGGCGACCGCTAATTTTCACCTATAATGCGTTTCCGAACAAAAATGAATTAAAACGTGTCAGAAAGTTGACCCTTTCGATTTGAGAACAGCCTTAAATCAGCTTGACTTTAATCATTAAAATCACTATTTAAATCAACTGATTTAAAAAAAAAAAAAAAAAAAAAAATTGAAATCAGTTTTCCAGGTTATTTTTAAATAAATCCAAGATGTAAACAAACATAATAATGTACTTTAATATAATTTAGTTTTATGTAATACAGAATATCAAGCAACTTTTAGAAAGATAAAGCTTACTCTTTGTCAAAAAGTAAAGCACAATGCAAAGTTTAGGAAAAAATGCTTTCAAATTTAATTTGAACCAAATTATAAAATAATCTTGCAACACTATGGAATATATTAAATATTGGAATATTTACTTGTTAGTATTAGAAAAACTTCTGAAAGTTGAGGTAAAATAAAATTGTATGACTGTGTGCTCTACTTTGGTGATACCTATTACAGTGAAACCTCCCTGTGCGACCACCTCCCTGAACGACCATTTTTTCATGGAACGAAATTTATTCCCATAGGCTCAATACTAATTTTACCTCTATTCAGAGACCATCCCAGTTGAACTCCCTCCATGAGCGACCCATTTCTTTGAAGAAATGAAACAAATTCCGTTTTTTCCTGGTTGCTTGAAGAAGGTTTTATTAGAAAAATAATTCAGGAGAGCGCATTATTCATCAAACTTCTAAACTAAGTTTAGAATTTTCATTTATTCCGGTAAATTTTAAGTGTTTAAACCCCTTTGTGCCTTTTCAGGCAATGAATTTTTAACTCTGATGACAAATTAAGGATGACGGTCAATAAACCCCCCTGCCGTATTCTGTCAGGAATCTCTCAAAGAAATGGATAATTTAATGAAATCATCATTTTCCCTTCCAATAAAAAATTGCATTTATTTGCTGAACTTCGAAAGGACTTGGACTTGGACATAAAAGTTATAAAAGATAAAACAGTAAAATCAAAGCAAACGTCAATGTATTCATTTTTCAAACTCTGCAGTAATGAACTTATGTACTTAACTTTTGTTTTGATACTTATTTTTTCATAATGTGAAAAATAAATTTTAGTAAAATTAATTGTTATCTTTTTTCAACAATTAAAATCTCTATTTAAACGACCTCCATTAAGAGACCACCTCCCAGGGCGACCAATTTTTATTAGAACGGAACGTGGCCGCTTTAGAGAAGTTTTACTGTATATTAAAGTTTGAGTAATAATTTGAACCATTCACTGAATTTTCGTTTGAATATAATATAGTGCATCTCTTGTCCTTTAGAATGGTGGAAGCGGTACCTGTTACAATTATCGAAAAGACTGATAGAATACATGATCAGCTAACTTTTTACTACAATAGAACGAATGTTTTCTGCCTTCGGTTTGGTACATTCGAAAATTGCGAATGGACTGATAAAGCTGGTAAAATCGTTTTTCTGTACCAGCAACTTTAACAAAACAAAAGTTAACATCTTAGTTTGCTTCCAAATTTGTTTAAACTTTATGCGCTGCAGTTATTTTTATTTTAACTAAAATACTTAAGGTTAAATTAATTTTTGACATCTGATTTGTAGTTTTCCATGCATTTTGTGTAATAAAGATTTTTACATAGTCTAAAAGTTACCTTTTAACCCTTTATGTAAATTGTGTAATATTATTTATATATTGGTAATACTTATAATATGCATGTGTGTGTTTGTACATCATTTTTATTTTATAAATTAAAAGAAAAGTCATAAAACAATAATAAAAAACGATTTAAATAAAAAAAATCCATTATTTTGATTTTTATAAAAAAAAAAAAAAAATCACGAACCCTATTTTAAAAACATTAGTAACTAGAATATAATATCTTTTAGAGTGAAAGGGCTCTACTTGAAATAAATATATGCTAATTGGTGAAGACTTATTACTACTTTTTTTTTATTATTCAAAACTGTAAGCCAACTTGAACAACACACACAAAAACGAAGTCTGCATGGGGAAAAAATGAAGTAAAAATATACGATAGCGTAAAGTGAATTTTTTATTTTACAGCAGTTTCAGTTCTCAGAAAATGCATTAATCCTTTTTTACCAGCAACAAATACTATTGTTCTGGAAAACCCAGAACAGAGTACTGCGCTAGGATCAGATGACGCGCATGAATTTCATCATGGAACTACAGATACAGACTATACTATAATTTCAGATTACAAAAAATATCAATGGAATCAAATACTTAAACATCTCTGAGTGTCGAGATTTAATCAAAGGTAATATGGTGATTGCTAAGATGAAGAATCATTGCCACTTTCTGATTTGATTTATAACTTCAGAAAAAAAAAAAAACATATTCCATTACTTCAAAACTTTTTTTTTTTTTTAATAGAAGGTAAAATGGGAGGAAGGTCCCTTTAAATGAATGTTTTGTTTTACTTATAATCAATTCCCGTTCTCAGATGATACATTGATATCATTACAAACTAGCAACAAATACTGATGTTCTAGAAAACCCAGAATACAGTATTGCGTTCAGAGTTCGCCTTTTCTCATCACAGAATAAATGCAACACAGAGGTTAAAAATCTCGATATAATAAATTAAAAAATCCATGTACGAAATTTTTTTTTAAGATATGTAAATGTTAGCACGTTAAGTTAAAAAATAAATCTTTGAGTTTATAATGGTCATTTTGATGGAGGAACTAATTTTTAACATTACATTATTGTGTGCTTAAATTTTCAGTTCATGCAAATAATACTTTGTAAACAGCAGCAAATACTGATGCCCTGGAAAACCCAGGGCAGAGTATTGCACTAGAATCAGATGACGCGCATGAATATCATCATGGAAGGAGGTACAAAATCCTTAAAAATTCCAAAATAGTAAATTAAAAATTGGATGTAGAGCAATTATTGAAACATTTCTTAAGATATGAATCAAAACAAACAAATGCTACTAAGATAAACAGATGTTTTCACGTTTTGTGTGAAATTTTTCAATTTTGCAGTAATAACTCATTTTTAATTTCCTTCTTAACTTTTATTATGTGTCTACTTTTATTCTCAGAAAATGCATTAATCCTTTTTTACTAGCAATAAATACTATTGTTCTGGAAAACCCAGAACAGAGTATTGCGCTAGAATCAGATGACGCGCATGAATTTCATCATGGAACTGCAGACTTTACTATAATTATAATTACAGATTACAGAAAATTTCAAATAGAATCAGATACTTACCTTTGTGTGGAAAGGTTTAGTCAAAAATAATATGCCGATTGTTAATGAAGAGGAAGAATCATTGTCACTTTCTGATGTATAACTTCAAACAATAAAAATATGTCACATTACTTCACACATATCTCCCCCCCCACACACACACACACACACTAATAAAAGGGTGTGGGAACCTTTAAATAGGGGTCGATGCAGGTTTTTTATTCTTGGGGCCCATTTTGTGAAAAGTAAAAGTTATTTTTGTGAATTTTATAATATTTTTTGTGAAAAATAAACGTTTTGTAACAAAAGTTGAAATCCAGTTACTCAAATTCGAACCAAGAATTTATTAACAAAAACTTCTTTAAATCCCCTTGCTAAAGTTTTTGTTTTCTTGGCCTGGTTTTATTTACAAATTCACATTTTAAAACAGTTTTTATGAAAAAGAATGTTACGAAAGGGGCTTATTTTATTCAAAGAAATTTTGTGAAGGGGCTTATTTCAAGGAATTTTGTGAAGGGGCCTGTTTTATTAAGTTCATTTTTGTGAAGGGGCCCATTTTATTAAATTTATTTTTGTGAAAAGGGCCCTAAATAGGGCCCAAATTTTGTCTGGATTGACCCCTGCTTTAAATGAATGCTTTGTTTTACTTATAATCAATTCCCGTTCTCAGCTAATCCAATTATATCATTTCAAGCAACAAATACCGATATTCTAGAAAATCCAGAATACAGATGTGCGGTAATATCAGAGTACGCCCTTTCACATCATGGTAAAAGGGTACATAAAGCTTAAAAACATCGATATAATAAATTTAAAAAAATCCATTTATGAACAATTTTTTAAAATATTTTTGAAGATGCTTATTAAAAAGCAAGCAAATGTTAACTAGTTATAATAATTAAAAAAAAAAAAACATCTCTTATGTGTCTTTAATGTTCTTTTTGATTGGCGAAGTCTAATTTTTAACATTATATTGTATACTTTAAATTCCAGTTCATGCAATAATCCTTTGTAACCAGCAACAAATATCGATGCTCTGGAAAACCCAGAACAGAATATTCTGCTAGTGTATCAGATGACGCGCATGAATATCATCATGGGAGAAAGTACACAAGCCTTAAAAATTCTAAAACAGCTAATTAAAAAATAGATTTAGAACAATTATTGTAACATTTTTTTAAGATATGAATCGAAAAACGAACAAATGCTACTGTAAGACAACAATAAGCTAAGTTTAAAAAAATCTTTTATATGTCTTTAACGTTCATTTTAATGGAGAAACTAATTTTAAAAATTCCATATTGTGTACTTAGTTTTCAGTTCATGCAATAATCCTTTGTAACCAGCAGCAAATATTAATGTCCTGGAAAACCGAGAACACAGTATTGCGCTAAGTATCAGATGACGCGCATGATATCATCATGGAATAAGGTACACAACGCCTTAAAAATTCTAAAACTGCAAATTAAAAAATAGATTTAGAACAATTATTGTAACATTTCTGAAGATACGGATCGAAAAACAAACAAATGATCTTGCTGTTTCTGACATGTTAGCTATAGCTAAAAACATTGGACATTTTAATCACTCCGTAGCTGCATGCTCACATTTCGTAAAAGGTTCAGTTGCATTTGTCTCAAAAAAATTATCATTAGAGTAATTAACCATAAAAAAAAAAATCTTATTCGCACTTCAAATAGTGCTTACAGCAAATACATTTGTTCTGATGCACGCCAAATTTACAATAATAAAAAACCTCCTATCTCTTGAAAATATAAAATAAATTGCTGTCTTTGCAGCATAATTCATGGTGTAACAAATTTAATTATCAATATATATATATATATATATATATATATATATATTTCATTTGTTATATTTTCTGTTTTTATAAAATGTTACTGTATCCAAAACCATAGTTTTTTCTTAGTTTTAAAAATGGCCTATTTTGACTTGTATATTAAAACTAAATTTTGAACTGCATTGGTTTTTCTTAACTTTTCTATATTTTATAGACATATTTTTATATACTAAATAAAGTTTTTATCAATAATTGCATATAATATAAATTTATGTTCAAATAAATTTTACAGATCAGTTATAAATTCCTTTGTCTTCAATAATGATAATAACACTTAAAAAATTAAATTTTTACAACTACTCGGCAAATCGGCCGAGTATGCCGAGTACCGAGTAAAATACAGAGTACTCGGCACGGCCCTACTAGTGGATGTAGTAGATTAGTATACTTAGTAGATGTTTTTATGTTTTGTGTGGATTTTTTCATTTTGCAGTAATAACTGTACTACACTAGACAGTCTATTACAAATGAAGAATATTTAAAATAAAAAGTTTTAATTTTAAAACTATATCTTAAACACTCAGGCGCGTATGTGATAAGAAAGCTTGTTAATATTTATTATTATTACTAGTTATTTTATTTTCGCCGTGTTATTTTGATTTATTCAATAAGTATAAAAGTAAAAAGTTTTTTCTCCCTGTAAAATGTGTCTCAAATGATATTAATAAACATTCAGCTCTTTTTTTTTTTTTTTTTAATCTGCATAAAAAGATACTAGATTCCATATTAAAAAAAAAAAAGAAAAGAAAACATTCATATAACGCATAAGAAATTTTGCAATTAAACAGAGACAGAATAGAAACGTAACGCAGTTAAAATTCTGCACCAGTGGCACGTGTTATTCTTGAAAGTCAAATTGGACTATTAGGACGAAGGCCAAAATCAGGAGCTCCGAAACAAGCTAGAAGAAAGGAGCAATTGTAACAAATCAACACAATCTCTCTCATGTATATTTTCAAAGCACACCATCACAATGACCCGAGCTTTTGGAGCACGTGGCGCATCATCACTTAATGAGCCCGAACTCTCGACTAGATTACATGCTCCTAATTGGCAACAGTGTTGATTTAAAAAAAAAATATCCTGTTACGTACTGAAATGATTCTATGAATGAAATATTTATATGCCCATATTGGAATTTCTGTAGAAATTTCAGATTTTTTAAAGTAACAGTAAATATGAAGACCATCATTGTAAAGAAAGCTTTTGAAGTTCATGTTTCTACAGCAAAATATATTTCCTATACGCTATTGCTACTCAGTTTTAGTTATTAATTTACTCTTGATTAGCATTAGATTTCGAGATTACTTGATTTTAACTGGCAATAATACTGATAAAGTACCGTATTTTATGGAAGAAACGCCGCAGCGTTTACGAGTTTAAAAGTTTTTTTTTTTTTTTTCCAAGTGCGGCGTTTACGATTTTTTTAAATACCAACGGAGTTTCCTTAATTTAAAAATTCAAAAAAATATTTAAAATAGGATTTAAATATTTTAAATAAAACTTCAGACATCTTATAAGATATTAAAAACGAGGCATCCTACACTGCTCAGAAAACTTTGATTAAAGTTAAGTCAATGTGACGCTGTCGAGAAAGGTAGCATTCCGATGGATGCGGCGTTTACAACGAGTGCGGCGATTACGATATTTTTAAGCTTATTCAGGCCAATTTGAGGAGTGCGGCGTTTCTTCTATAAAATACGGTAGTATCTTGTTACCTACGGAAATTGTTCTATGAATAAAATATTTCTTGTGTCACTGAGAACGTGAGTCTCACAGTGAGTAAAATCTTGTGGAATTCGTTTTTGTACAGAGAGGGGGGGGGGGAGGGGGGGGGGTAGAAAAAAAAGATAGCAGTTAACGAAGCTAAAAGGGACATAAAAATTATTTGTCATAATAGTACTTCCTTATAACCAATTTCCTTATAACACTGTAGAGTAGAATAGAAAAAAAAAGTACTTTCAAATGCAATTTTTAACCCTTTCCGGCGCGGTGTCCTTAAAAAAAGGACACCTAATTTTAATTCCAAAACTGACAAACGGCACCAAGAATATTTAACTAAAATTTGCCTATTATAATGTAAATGAAAATAAGCAAGTTCGTATTTTCTAATAAATTCGTTTATAAATTGCGGTGTCAGTCCAGTATTTCATCAGTTTATAAGCAGAATTACTCCGCGCCGGTAAGGGTTAAAAAAAAAAAACTATCAAATTACGGAATTTATGGTTTTTTAAAATATTTTTAATATATAAATATACAAGCATTTTAGATTTATACTGTTTACTAAACAAGAACTACAAATCATACATCAGGCATAGATTATGGAACACTTTCTAACACTAATAGGATATTATTCAGAAATTTAAGTTTTTAGTACGATGAAATCGATTACAGTCTGCCCCGTAACTAAATTCCTTCATGCGGCTCTGTAAACGAACTAAGTATAAATGCTAATTATTTTAAATTCCCGAAAAGGAATATTTTGGCCCATTTCAGTGATGCATATCAATTTCATTATGTCCGAAGTAATTGTATCATCAGAAAAATGCATCATCGAAATTATTTTTTTTTTCCCCACAGACCAATAGACACCCAGACACATAGACCCCACAGACAGTAACAATTATACACTAATACACTTCATTTTCAATGCCGAAAATTTTAAAGTAAACACCAATAACATAACAATTACATAGCGATCTGGGTATACGTGAGTTAGAGCGTAGACAGACAGACAAGCCGAATTTTTAAACACTTTTCAACTGTTTCCCGTTGATGCACGCAAATGTTTTGTCATTAATAACGAGTAGATCCAGTAAACTCGCAGATCTTTGTGAGGTTTCATCAGTAAAAGAACAAAAAAATTATTTTTTTCTAAATAAAACATTAATTAATCCTTTGAAGATCAATTTCAGCAAACTTATCGCAGAAAGCCTGCAACGCGTTGCCTAACTGATATCGAATAACATGTAGATGACAAGAATTTGAGTGGGATGACGTATTTTTTATTTCTTCATCTTTATTTTATTTTTATTTTTTTACAGAAATCGAGGACATTCATCTTTGTGATGACACATGAAAAAAAGTAACTTAAATGCAATAATGAAGCTATAAAATAATTAACAAGCGTGTGACTAATTAAAGGCTTTTTTTACCGCACAGTAGTACTATTACAAATGCAAGATATTCCATGACCAGAGGTGGGGAAATGTATCTTTTACTCGCCACTGGCGAGTGAATTTTCTGACATGGGGAGCGGATCTTTAGGTAGTCTTCGAAAACTGAAAACTATTGAAATATGCTGATAACTTTTTTTTTTTTTTTTCCCCAATTAGCTATATTTTGCAACTTTCCAAATTACTGTGATTTGAACAAGTTCTATTCTACATTAAACTTTCCTTTCTTGTTTATACAGTAAACTCTCTGTGAGGCGGACTCTGTGTAAGACGGAATTCTGTCTAACTCGGAAAGATTGTCCTTGCTAATCCAAAGACAGAGTAAAATTTGTCTAAGGAGGAATATTGTATACTACGGAACATTTTTTCGTTCCCGATCGATTCCGCCTGACAGAGTTTACTGTATATCTTAATTGTATGGAAAAGAAAAATATGAAAACATTGTAGTAATAGTAAGCAACTATTTTTGCAGTTGCGTAAATTTTGTCATAACAGTTTTCAACTGTACTTTGCATTTTGCTGGCTGGTAAAATAAATCCTTGGCTGGTAAGATTTTCTAGAAATTCCCCACCGCCGTCCATGACAGTTATAAAAGAGACGTTAAACGATCAACTATAAGTAGTAAAAATTAGTTTTCAATTTTGGTACCATTTATGAAGGGGGGAAAGTAAAAAAGAATCGTAAAAATGACGTTGGTTGCAATATTCGTATATTTTCAAATATTCTAATCCGCATTACTCACCTTTACATATGCAACTTTACAAGTTTAATTATAGTAAACTGGTACCCGATGAATGCTTTTCGCAATTTTATTGCCTTAAAAGTCGGTTTAGATTCCATTATAGAGGAATTTTATTTTAATGAGCAGATGTTTAGATTCCATGATAACGGAATTTTATTTTAAGGCTGTTCTTAACTGCTCTGCTCAACAAGCGTAAAACGTTCTGACATATTTACAAATTCATTTTTAACCGAAAGATATCAAACTGGAAAGCCTGGCCATGGAAGCGATTTGGAGGCGAACTGTTTTTTCTATTTTTTGATCAATCCATTACCCATTGAGTTATAAGCGTTTTCGATCACGTGACAAACCCGTTTTCCGCCCGCTCTAGAGTGATTTTTCAACTTTCGCACGGAAATTCAGTTCAAAACGTCCACTTTGACGCTATTTTCTGAAAGATCTATTGCGTTTGCAAAAAATTGGAAAAAACAGCTCGATGACATAGTTTCTGAACAACAACACCAGCTAGTTTAATGCATTTTCGAACAAAAATAAATAAAAACTTATGTCAGGAAGTTACCCTTTTTGATTTGAGAACAGCCTTAATGAGCTGATATTATCCTCATGAGATTTAGACCAATGTCAGACGTGCGTCTTTTTTGCTTAAGTATTATCCATTCACAATGCTATGACATTGGTCTTACTCCAATGGGATTAGATTGTATTCATTTAAAGATTAAGAAGAAGCTATATACCGGGTGTCCCAAAAATGACTGATGGATTTTAAAATTCCATAACTTGCAAACGGTGACAGATATTAAAATAATTCTTGCATCAGGGTTATGTAAGATGTCAGGAGTTTTTATGCTGCGATTCTCAGTTTTAGTTACAAATAGAATCGATAGATGGCGCTGCAAGCAATAACCGCTAAAACCAGGCTTGATTTTTCGGCCTCTCTCTTCTTCCATGCGAAAAAAGGAGATTAAAAGTGTATTGAATGTATCCCGAAGTACCAAAAATCGGCTCTGGACTGAGAGCCTATTGCTCTCAGCACCATCTATTGTTTGAAATTTGAACTAAAATCAAGAATCACAGTACAAAAACTCCCGCCATCATACATAACCATCCTGCATGAATCTTTTAAATATCTATCACCGTTTGGAAGTTATTGAATTTTAAAATCCATCAGTCATTTTTGGGACAACCAGTATATATATATATATATATATATATATATATATATATATATATATATATATATATATGACGACCTCAAGTAAGATGGAGTGATGAAATTAGAAAAGTAGCCGGTGTAAATTGGATGACTAAAGCACTAGACAGAAAACATTGGAAAAATCTGGGGGAGACCTACATCCAGCAGTGGATTGAAAACGGTTGATGATGATATATATATATATTTATTTATTTATTTATGAAGTTACATTATTGTTTTAATGATTAATTGAAATCATCTTATTAAAACTTGACACCGCATGCGAAGCTATTCATTATTAGATTCATTCTGAAACTGAGATTTCCGGTAAAACAATAACAATAATAAAAGCTTACGCTATTTAAGGCTGTTCTCAAATGCAAAGGGGCTACTTTCTGACACATTTCTGAATTCATTTTTGTTCGGAAACTCATGAATTTCCTAAGTGTTCTTATTCAGAAACCCTGTAATCGAATGAAATTTTCCACTTTTTGGTAAAGATCGAAAATCTTTCAAAAAATACTGTCAAAGTGGGCGTTTTAAATCGAATTTGCGGACGAGACACGCGGGAAAGGAGAGGGAAAAAAAAAAAGTCACGTTATCACAATCGCTTACAATTCGATAAATAAGTAATTTAGCAAAAACAGAAAGAAGCCAGGGGTATTTAAGAAAATCTAAAAATAAATTTCAAATCAAATCAATTGACCAAACACTCATCAAAATTGTGACTTTCGTGGAAATTACCTCAAAAGTACAAAATTATGTCAGCTTTTCCTTTTGAAAGTAACGTCTAAATGTAACCTTTTTTTACTCTAATTACACTTTCCGTTTCGTTAGCTTCAACACACCACTTGCCAATTAACATAAAAAGATAAGCTCTAATTCGTGTTTTTACTCTAACGGGAAAAGTAATTTTAGAAGACTATTTACTACTAAGGCTTAGTATTATGTAAATTACTCGCAATTAAAATACAAAACGCACCAAGCGTACGGACGTCTTTTTTATGAATAGTTTTTAGCGACACGGTTGTTGCTATTTCTTTAAGACAGTGGTCAAAATGTTCTTACTAAAAAATATTTACTGCTTATTTTTACGCTATTATTAACAGACTAAGAAAAAAAAAAAAAAAGGGTGGAGGTTATCAAATCACCCCCCCCCCCCCTTAAAAAAAATCTCCTTTATTTGTTAGTTTATCATCAAAATGGAAGAACAAACAGTATATATTTTTTAACCTTTTCATTCCCACCATTGCCTCAGAACATGCATTAAACTTGACAATTTTATATCCTTGAAATTTATACATCACATTTACTGTGATAATGCAGCAAAAAACCATATTGATATATCATTTTCAAAGCGATACATCAGTAAAATTTGAACAATTTATGAAAATATCAATTTATAGATCTCTTTTACTGTGATAAAGCAGCAAAAAAATCATATATCATTTTTAAAGCAACATAGTAAAAATTTAAACAATTTATGAAAATGTCAATTTACAGATCGCTTTCACTGTGATAAAGGAGCAAAAAAAAACATCGATATATCATTTTTAAAGCGATAGGTACATCAGTAAAATTTAAAAAAATTTATGACAATATATCAATTTATAGATATATTTTACTGTGATAAAGCAGCAAAAACCATATTGATATACAGTTATTAAAGCAATACATCAGTAAAATTTAAACATTTTTTGAAAATATCAATTTATAGATTTCTTTTACAGTAATAAAGCAGCAAACAAACAAACACTGATATATCATTTTAAAGCGATACATCAGTAAAATTTAAACAATTTATGAAAATACCGAATTTTAATGTTATGCTGCTCTGAGGTAACCATGGTTGAATAAAAGAGTTAATATCCCCCCCCCCCCTTCCTCCCAAGTAAAATATAAAGAAAATAAGAAATGATTCTTTTTCAAACTCCATCTTACAAAGAAAAAAAAAAAAAAGGATTATTTTTTGCGAAAATCGATAATAAAGATCATTTGATTCTCGACATCTAAAACTTCATGATGAAGTTTCCCATTAATTCAATCAAGAGAAAGGGCAGTAAAACAAAACAGTTTCTTTCTCTTTAACTGAAATCTATCTCTAAATGTGTGTCATCCGGTGATTCACCGTTATGGCGATTAAAAAAACAGATTATGTTGCTAAAGTGTGTGTGTGTGGGGGGGGGGGGGGGGGGGATAGGAGGGAAAGTTAGAAAAACATTAAAAAATTATTTTTTTTAAAGAAAAAAAGTTTTTTCAGACTCTTATTTAATTTTGTTCATATATGCAAAGATGGAATTTTGAATTCGATTTTGCACTCACTTTCCCGATGCCTCAGAATTATAAAAATTATGTCAACATTCTAATACTTTTAGAGCTTAGTTATAAATTAATTTTAAACGATTCATTTAGTCGGACGCAGGTGATAAATCACCAAATATTCTTTATGGGCACAAGTATATTAGAATTATAACAAGAATGGACTTTATTATGTCCCAAACGACCATATGGCCAACTGGCTATGAAACTGAAACAATGAAATATTTTAAACACTGAAAGGTAGAAAATAAAGAGTAATTAAAAAAAGAAAGAAAGAATCTAGAAGATAATTCAAATATATAACTCAAAAAGTTTCATAACTATTTTTAATAGTAATTTAAATATGAATAATTTTGAAAAAAAAAAGTATCTTCTGATATACATTTAGATCCTGGAAGATGCCGAGACAACCATAGTTCAACATAAAAAGCTTTTTTAAAAAAAATCAAATTGTCATATTTACACACGTTTGTGTCATTTTATTCTAAAAACAATATAAAATGATTTTTTTTTTTTTTAATGTACTTTCGTGTCCCGAACACCTTAAGGGCGATTCCATGCGGAGAGTCACACACGTAACACAGGCTTTAATTTGCATTTATTCAATTATTTATTATATTTTAATGTTAATTCTGATTTTAGGTAGTATGGTAAATAAGTTAACATATTTTTTAGTTTAAATGTGTGTAAGTAAAACTCACAGAAATATATCATTTAATTTCATACTCAAAATGTGCTTTTTTTCTGAAGTAGAAAAAAAGCACATTTTGAGTAATGAAATTAAATGATATAACTTCTGTGAGTTTTATTGTCACACATTTAAATTTAAAAATATGCTAATAACTTATTTACCGTACCACTTAAAATCAGAATTAACATTAAAATTTAAAAAATAATTGAATAAATGCAAATTAAAGCCTGTGATACGTGTGTGACACTCTCCACGGAATCGCCCTTAAATGGAAACTAAGTCGTTCGAAAAAGACTTTGTACAATGTTGAATTCAGATATTTTTCTCCGGGAGGGGGAGGGGGGGGATTTCTACGGCTCCGGGAAAAGGGAATTTTGTACTCTTAAAATTAATAAGCATAAAAAAACTAATCTTCGCAGAGGAGGGATGCCCCCTACCTGGTCACTTTCCAAGTACGTCGCAGAGTTTGGTCTATACATAGCCTAAGTCTATACAAGTGATAAACATGGCGGGGACCCTCCTCCACTACTCCCTTGCCATACGACAAAAGAATGAGCACAAACAAGCCAACAACGGCTTGTCACTCCGACGAGTTGGTGCATTTCAATCTAAAGGTTGTTTCTCAAATCCAAACGAGCTACTTTGACACATTCATAAGTTCCTTTTTGTTCGCTAACGCATGAAATTGACACGTGTTCTTATTCAGGAACTATATAATCGAATGGTGTTCTCCCCCCCCCCCTTTTTTTGGAAAAGGCAAAAGATCTTTCCGAAAATACTGTCAAAGTAAGCGTTCTGAACCAAATTGCAGGATGCGACAGCGCTGGAAAAAAGAAAAACCTGTTGTCAGGTAACAACAATAGCTTATAACTCGATAAATAATTCATTTATCAAAAAATGGAAACCACCATTCGAGTGCAAATCGCTTCAAAAGTCTCGTCTGCCAGCGGTCATACTTGAGTTTAAAAAAAATGCGTCCATAAATGTGTCAAAGTTTCGCGTTGTTGAGAGAAGAAATATATTTTTTTGAAAACATGCGTACTAGTCGTCCACTTCTCCATTTACACCGCTCTTCTGTTTCCTTTAGACATTGCTGTACTTTGGAGAATGTTGACAAACATTTCGTACTAAAAGAAAAGAGTGTTTACGCTCAACCAATTATGCTGTCAAACAGCTGGGGTCAAATCCTATGAAATACGTTTAAATACCCTTGCCCACCCAATTAGTGCTCCTGTTGTCATAGTAATTGCGACATGTGGCACCCAGACGCTGCTGAATGCAGGAGGGAGACGATGGTAACTGGATACCTTGAAACACACCCTGGGAGAGTGAAGGGGGAAAGAAATGATAAAAACTCGTCCATTTGTGTCATAAACTGGATATCCAGGTCTATTTACTAGCTAAAAAAGTAACCCATCCACTAGGTTGTGAATGTATGACAGCTTCTGCTAACAAAATTAAGAGGCTACTTCAGCTAAGCGAAAAGACCCGCTCTCGCTAATGCTAATCCTATGAAAGAAATTTATAAAGATATCTCGTTTAGATTTTTTTTTTTTTTTTTTTTTTTTTTTTTGGCATTGGATAGCTGAGATTTTTCTCTACATCTGCCCTTTTTTACTTTTTCGATTTTGTTTGCAGATTTTTTTTTCAAGAGGATGCTTTCACTTTCGAAACAGATTCCGAAAATTAAAGTGGCCTCATTAAAAATACCTGGAAACAAAATCGGCCTTTGTACAGATCAATCTCAGTTAGCCAGTGCAAAAAACATTTAAAAATATTAAAATTCAAACGGGATATCTTTAAAAATTTCTTCCATAGGATTAGCATTAGCGAGCAGGTCTTTTCGCTTGAATGAAGTAGCCTCTTAAGGGGACTCTTCACTCGCTCGAAAACACCCGCTCGCAAAGGCTAAACCCAATGGGCAGGTTGCTTTCGTTTAAATTTGATTATTTCTAAACGATTTTTTTTTTTGGGGGGGGGGGGGGATATGATGGCTGAGGACGATCTCTAATAAGGCCATTTTGTACTTTTTCGATTTTGGTTGCAGATTTTTTTTTTTTTTTTTCTAAATAAAGGTACTTTCACTTTCGAAACCGGTTCCGAAAGTTAAAGTGCCTTTATTAAGGCAACCAAAACCGAAATATTAAAAAATAGCTATATTACAGATCAACCTCAGCTATCCCATGCAAAAAAATGTTTTAAAAATATTCAAAATTTAAACGAGGAATTCGAAAACAACCTACCCATAGGTTTAGCATTAGCCAGCAGGTGTTAAGTGAGTGAAGAGTCCCCTAAGATCTAAAACAATCAAATCTAAACTGGCTATTTTTGGACACATTTTTTAATTCAAATTTGTTTACAAAAGCATAGAAATGACAGATTCTTTTATTCAGGAACTGTGCAATCGGGCAGTTTTTTAGATAAAAGCAGGGCAAGGAATCTTTCAGAAAATGCTGACAAAATTGGCGTTTTCAACATAGATTCCGAACACGACAGCGCGAGAAAAAAGGCTTACAATTTAAGATGTAATTTGTTTATCGGAAAATGAAGAGATTCGATTACAAATCATTTTACTAATCATGCCTGCAAGTATCATGCTTTTATGTTTTAAAATGAATCAGAAAATGTGTCAGAAAGTGTCGCTTTATTGAGCGGGGAAGAATATTTTTTTGAGAACCGAAAATGTAAAAAGAAATCTTGCGGTAAAAATTATATGGATAAGAACGCGAACATGAGACAAGCAGGCCATTATCAGACTTGTATAAAACCAAAAACTTTCTGCGCACGCAAATATTGGGTCAAAAACTTTCTGCAAATTAATTCAATATTTAATAAAATAATGTGTTATATTATTTTGAAGATATTAATTAAAAACAGTAGTTTTAAAGTAATTACCATTTAAATTAAAAATTAATTGATATTAATTAAAGAATATTTATTTTAGTTTTAAAAAAATAATAAAGCTAAAATCCATGATAAGAAAAGGTGAATTCTTATCAATTATTTTGTTAATGTATTAAGAAACAGCCCAATCCTTAATATTCTAGCTTCTTCGCACAAAATGCCAGTCACTCTGTTCTGGCATTGCTTCTGAAACAACTGAATCACAATTTACAGGGAGAGGTCTATTCATAGGTATCATCATTAAAGAGACTGATGCAGTGATGAAAGCACACTAAAGCCATTTTAGAGCACCTTTGGAGCAGCAAAAATCTAATTTTGTAGCAATAAAATTAAAATTCTGTTTTTGGAGCAGACAAATTCTAATGCTATGCTATCTTGAAAATATTTTCACATTTGAAACAATCCTCAGATACTCAGAACTCAGATAAAATTTCTCCACACATTTTGCTAACTCTGGGCATTCTAAACAACAATTGGGTACAGATTGCAATAATGAAAAATTAGCAGCAGGAAGAAAAAAAAAATCTGTTTATTTGGCTTTAAAAAATATTTTAGAGCAGCAATTTTAACTAATCAAAGAAAAGCCTATGAATACAACATATTGGACTCCCACTCAACTTTTGCAGTAAGAAATGGTAAAAAGGGACCATTTTGTTTTCAAAAAAGGTACCAAAAAAGACCATATATTTCGCATAAAAATGAACCTTTAGAGACCTAAATTCAGCAAATCACAAAATAAAATAAAATCTTCGCAACCATTTCACGAAATTAGCGTGTTTTTCGCGATCCTTTGACAAAATTCACGTGATTTCACGATATCTTACCAAAATTTGAGTGTTTTTTGCGATCTATTACCAAAATTTAAGTTCCTTTAGCAATCTTTTGAAGAAATTTGCTTATTTTTCGCGATCTTTTGACGAAATTCGCGTATTTTCGCGACCTTTTGACGAAATTCGCGTATTTTTGCGACCTTTTGACGAAATTCGCGTATTTTTGCGACCTTTTGACGAAATTCGCGTATTTTTGCGACCTTTTGACGAAATTCGCGTATTTTTGCGACCTTTTGACGAAATCGCGTATTTTTGCGATCTTTTGAGAAAATTTGCGTGTTTTTCGAAATTTTTTGACTAAACTCGCTTGTTTTTCGCGATCTTTGGACGAAATTTGAGTCTTTTGCGATCTTCTGACAAAACTTGTAATCTTTTGAAGAAATTTATAGGGTTTTTTCTATCTTTTGACCGCTTTTATTCGTTTTTTTTTTTTTTTTTAACGAAACTAGCGATCCTTTCAGAAAATTCACGGTTTTTTTCGTGATCTTTTGACGAAATTCGTGTATTTTTCTCGATCTTTTGACGAAATTTGCGTGTTTTTCCCGGTATTTTGACGAAATTTGCTGTTTGTTTCGCGATATTTTGACGAAATTCGCATTCAGCGATCTTTTCACAAAATTCGTGTTTCTTTCGCGATCCTTTGACGAAACTAATTTTTTTTCGCTATTTTTTTACGAAATTAGCGTTTTTTTCGCGATGCTTTGACAAAATTCGGGTTTTTCTGCTATGCTTTTACGAAATTCGCATTTTCCTGCGCTCCTTTGACAAAATTTGCTTTTTTTCCGATTCTTTGACGAAATTATCTTTTTTTTTTTTCAGGATCCTTTGAAGAAATTCGCGTTTTCTTCTCGCCGTCTTGACGAAATTCGCGTTTTTTCCGCGATGCTTTGACGAAAGGGGTGATTTTTTTCTGCGAACGATTGACGAATTTTTTTTTTTTCGGTGATTATTTGTTAAAAATCGCAATATTTTTAAATGATATTTTTTTATGCCTGAATTTTGGGTTGATGGCCGATTTTTTTTTTTAATTTTCGGAAACGAATGCCTTACATTTTCGGAAAATTCGGAACAGAATCACCCCTGGCAAACAATAAATAAATCGTGCATAAAACTGGGAAATATTTTTAACATTTCCGTATTTAAAAAAAAAAAAAAAAGTTAAAGAAAAAAAAAATTACGTTTTTTTTTTTAAAAAAAAAATTTCCGCAAGTTCCGAATTTTGCGGAAAATTTTCCGCGCACGGCGTGCGCGTGTGCGTCTATATTATACAACTCTGGCCATTATTATTATACACAATCAGGGTTCGATCCAGGCTAACATTTCATCATCCTCTATGGGGCCTCGTTACACAATTCCATTTAATAAAAAAAGACCCCTTTCACAAGCCTCCTCTTGGGGGGGGGGGGGGGGACCCTTTACAAAAGGTTCCGTCGCAAAGCTCTATTCTATAAAAGCGAATTCTTAAAAATATATATTTTTTTTATTATTAAGATTTAAACTGTAAAATTTGAAGGAAAAAAAAAAAAAAAAAAAAAAAAAACACGTGCCCCCTTAGAAACGGAAACTTTGCAAGAGAACTAATTTTAATAAATGATTCAAAATAAGTAAAACCCGAAGGTTTTATTTGGTTAATACCTGTATTTATTACCAATTTTTCTCATATTATTTCAATACATGGGGTCCTTTATACATGTCTGTGTTATTTGCTTATTTCTAAAGAAGGTGAAAACATTATTCAAACAAAAAGGAGGAGAGAATACTGTCTGATGAAGAGAATAGCCAAAGTAAATATGAGTTTCATTGGATTTTTTACCCGACTGCCAAGAAGGGTTTATGTTTTTCACGCGTATCTGGGTATGTGGATTTCTTTATACCCTCGAAACATCCCAACAGCTGGATGGATTTTAATGAACGAGGTCTCTATCGATTCGTCTCAACCGCCCGATGTTTATAGGCTAGGTTTTGTTTTTATAAATTCAAAATGGCAGCCGTAAAATACAAAATGGCGGTAGACACGAAAAAAAAAAAATATATGCACCCTATTGAGTGGCATGTCATTGGATAGGTCTTTCAAAATGAAGACGATGTTTCATTGACTATTTTACAGTCAGAAGCTCCGCTTAAATATTACACAACCTGGAAGTTGTGTAGGTAGGATCTCTAGCTTTACTGCAACTCTAACCTTCATAGACATCTATAGGCCTCATCAAAACAGTGTTTATAGATAGGAACTAACAATTAAACACAACTTAAAAGTCATCAATACAAGTAAATAAAAAATAATAGGTAAGTAATATAAAAATAGTTTAACACTGATGAGAAATAACTAGTTAGCCTTTTACGCAGTCGGGTTTTTTGATTTTTTAAATTTAATTAAAAATATTCTTATATTATGTACTTATAAAGATCTAGACTTTTTTTTAGAATGAACCTTTGGGTTTCAAACGGACTAACCAATAGTAAACTTTTAGACGCGAATGCTTTTACGAAAAAATCCCTGCCGGCCCGGCCTACAGGCACAGGTAGATTTCGAAGTCAAATATACTAATTTCACAAACAAAAACTATATCATGATTAGAGATAAATACACTTTAACAATTTTATCTGGACGCTTTTGAAGAGTTTTTATTTCATTTTTATATTGTAGCTGGTTTTATCAGAATCATGTTAGGGCGGTATTCAAAAAAAATACTTTTCCATGCTCAACAACTCTAAATTTTCTGGCATAATTCCAGATTCATTTTTAATTTAAAAAAAATATGAAACTTGCTGACGTGATTTTTGAAGAGATTTATAAGCGACCTGTGTTTTTATTTTTTGTTCAATTAATTAAAACTTGATATATAAACAATTATTTTCTCAGAAGGACAACACAATCGCTTCGGGAAATTCCGTTCAAAATGCCCACTTTGATATCATTTTTTGAAGTATATTCTGCCTCTATCAAAAAATCGATCATTACGGTACATTATATAGTTTCTGAATAAGCGAATCTATCAATTAAATGCGTTTGAGAGCAAAAATGAATTGAAAAAATGAGTCAGAAAATAAGCAGTTTGGATTTGAGTGCATCCTTAATACAATGATTTTTCCAACACAATCCGCTTCGGTAAATTCGGTTCAAAATGCCCTTTTTAACAGCATTTTTAAAAATATATTCTGCCTCTATTAAAAAATCGACCATTACGGTACATTATATAGTTTCTGAGTAAGAAAACGTACCAATTGGAAGCCTTTGAGGACAAAAATGAATTATAAAATGAGCCAGAAAATAAGCAGTTTGAATTTGAATACACCCTTACTAAGATGATTTTATTCTTCAACCGCTATGTATTTTTAATTTTTTTTTTTTTTTTTTTTTTTGGCTGTAAGAATTGGTCCTATCCAAAACTCGTCTATGTAGATGTTGTAGACAATATTAAGAAGATATATGATAAATTCAGGGGGATTTTATATCTTTTGAATTGACGGAGTTATGGATTTTTTTCTTCTTCAAACCCCCTTTTGGGTTTTTTTTTTTTTTTTTTTTTTTTTTTCCGGTACGAATTGGCCCTATCAAAAACTTGTGAATATAAAAGTTGTAGATAATGTTAAGGAGATTTATAATAAAATTAATTGGATTTGATATCTTGAGGATTGACGATGCTATGAATTTTTTTCTCCCAAAAACCCTATTTTTTGCGCCCCTTGAGCCCATTTTTAACTTTATCAAAAATCTGTGATACATAAATTTTTGGCCCTATTTTTAGAAGTAATAAAAACTTTAAACTGATTTGATATGTGCAAAAATTAAGTTATGGGGGGTTTTCTGTTTCACAAAACCCCTCCCTATTTCCATCCCCTTTGTCCGATTTTGCCCATCTTTGTCCGATTTTGCCCATTAACGAACTTGACCGAGATTTTATGCCCATTGATTTTATGTATCAGTTTGGAAATGATTGATGCAGAATTACGAAAGTTATCGTATCCAGAAGAAAGTGACATAGATAGATAGCTAGATAGATAAAGTTTTTTACTGAGGGTGGTTTTTGGTTCTAGGGGTCATGATCGGTGTAGATCTGCAAAAAGTTTTCAGAAATTCCAACATAGGAACGATCCCAATAGGTAGTATTACATACGAAATCTACCTAAAATGTATTTTTAGAAAGAACAGTCAATACGGAACACTGTTTTTATAAAGTGTAGCAGAAATTTTGTTGAAAAACAACAGAGAATGTATTTTCATATGGTGAATTAAAGACCTTTTTTTAATGACTATCTTTAGAAATAAGCAAATAACACAGACATATATAAAGGACACCATGTATTGAAATAATACCCGAGAAAAATTGGTAATAAGTAAAAGAATTTAATAAATTATGTTAGTTTAAATTCGTATCGTATAACCTGATTTGATCTTTTGTTAGAAAATTTTATTTTTCACAAAAACATAATAAATTTAACAAATTCACCCCCCCCCCCCCCCACACACACACAAAATAGAAATGGGAAAAACCTTGCATCGACCCCTTGAAATATACACGAGACTGTCTCAAAAATGTATTAATTTGCATTAAAAAAGAAAAAACTAATTCTTAATAGTTTTCCATTTTACAGAATAAATACATATAACTATTCCTGTCGAACTGGACTGGACACGCACAATTGGAAAGACTTTCAATTTTTTGAAATCTATTAAAAACGTAGTCGAATGAAAGATTTCAGAATAGCCTCAATGAACCGGTTTATAATAATTATTTTCTTTCAGTTTCAAATAGTCGATTTACTAAATTAATGTTATTCAAGTACGAATTACATTTCCTCTTGACTCATTTCAAAATAACTCATGGGCGTAAACACTGCAGAGGCAAAAACTTCAAGAACACGGATTACATTAAATAAACAACATTCTTACACAAAAGATTACAATGCTTCATTTAACTAGTAATGGAAACACGAAAACAGATCTGCAATAAACAGTTGTATTCATTTAGTACAAATAAAAAGACACGAATCATTGATCGCGAGCTTTAAAGATAGCATTTAAATTAAAAGTATAATAAAGACTCCTATGCCAGAAAATAAAGAAAAGGAAAGAAAGTAATTTAAATATTTTTCATTTCGTAAATACCACAGACAAGCTTGTATTTAAATGTCAGCAATTCAATTAATGCTGTTATTAATCTGTTTTGATCGTTTTTGTTGTTCTTGTAAGTCGGTAGTATTTGAAATTTCGTTCTTTATAAAGGAAGTAGATTAATACGTAGAGTTTAATTTTTTAGGAATTTGAATATAATACCTAAGGCAATGGGTAAGAACATGCATGTTGCTACAACAAAAAAAAAAAAAAAAAAAAAAAAAATGCAATTTAACAAATTACAACGACCATTTGGAAAATGATTTTTTCAAAGACTAAAATTTAAGACATAAAAAATCGCACGGAGTTGATCCTATATTACGTACGCCATGGATTAAACATTAATAGTGTTATTTACACGTAAAAATTGCAAGCGAAAGAAATCGCCTGCGACTCGTACGTATTATCCACCTGAAACTTACGTATTATCCAAGCATTTCATTGGCTGTGTTCGGGAAAAGGCTTTTCCATCGTCAGATTTCCAAGAAATCTGACGGCCAATTTTAAATGAAATTTATTTCTTAAACTTCTAAACATCCCACAATATTACTTTTTATATCGTCGTATAGAGAAAAAAAATGTACTTTTAAATGCAATTTGTTTGAAAGCTGTATCTCAATTTGTTTTTTTTTTTTTTTTTGTAGTTTTTATTACTATTTTGTCATAGTGGCAACACTCTGTTGAAAGTAAAGGGAAATGCAGATTACTGTATAGACCAATCAGAAAACGAATAAAATGATGGTTAAACCAATAAAAACCTTATTGCTTTTATTGCATATGCTTTTGATATGATTATATGGATATGCTTTTATAGGATATGCTTTTGATTTCCTACCCTGACGAGGACAATAACCATTTTTTCAAATGGTTAAAAATAATAATAATAATAATAGATGAGGAAAGTTTAAGTCGAGTCTCAAAAAAAAATATTTTTCTCCCGCGAAACGAAAATTTGACATTTTTCGAGGGTTGCATAAAAAACATTTTTTAGACAAAAAAAGTTTTTTTTTTTTTTTTTTTTTTTTGTTTAAGGCTTGTTCTCAACTGACCTGTTCAACAAGCGCAAAACGTTTTGACACATTTACAAATTCATTTTTTAAAGGAAAGATATAAAATTGGAAAGCCTGACCATGGAAGCGATTTGGAATCGAAGTTCGTTTTTCATTTTTTGATCAAACAATTACCTATTGAGTTATAAGCGATTTTGATCACGTGACACAGCATTTTTCTCCCCTTACTGACTAGATTTTCTTCTTTCGTTCGGAAGTTCAGTTCAAAATGCCAACTTTGACAGTATTTTCTGAAATATCTATTGCGTTTACAAGGAAACGGAAAAAACAGTTCGATGACATAGTTTCTGAATAACACATTGTTTCATGCGTTTCCGAACAAAAATGAATTAAAACTTATGTCAGAAAGTTGACCTTTGGTTTTGAGAACAGCCTTAAACGATTTTTTTTTAATAATAATTGATATTCTAATTGCGTTTTTGATAGCACATAACTGAATAAATTATCAAAATTTACTAAAGAAACGCGGTTTAAAAAAAAGTTATTAAAACAGGGTTTCCAGCAAAAAATGACTGGCAAATTCCCTGACCAAATCTCAAAAAAAAAAAAAAAAAAAAAAACTGACCAAACGGGCATACAAAGAAATTTGTTACTTATTTTCGCAATCCTTTGTCAAAATCAGCGATTTTTTTCTGCAATCGCTCTTCCAATTTCTCGATTTCTTTTTTTTTTTTTTCTCTCTCTTTTTTTTTTTTTTTGCGATCGTTTGATGAATTTTGCGTCATTTTTCATTTTTTCTCTCTAAGGCTTTTCAGAAAATATTTGTAAATTCCTTGACTTTTCCTATATATTTTGAAATTTCCCTGACTTTCCCTCACTACTTTGAAATTTCCTAACTTTCCAGATTTTCCCTGCGTTGAGAACCCTGTAAAAGTCAAACAGTTGAAAGTGCGGCCTCTACGCTAACTTTTTCGCGATCTGGATATAAATGTCGACTCATGTCTGTCCAATAAACAAATTAAACATAAAATTTTACATACAATTTAAAACTTGATTTAAAATTGAATAAACGCCTTTTTGTCCACATCATTTTACAGGGTTTGGGTGGGGTGCTTATAATGTTTATTATGCACACTTTTACAAGTGCGACCCTACAGCATTCTGCGACGACGGCGGCTCGTTTGTCGGCTTCTTTGATGTAGTGAGACGATCTGTAAACGAACTACAAATGCTACATACTTCATTTCCAATCTATAGAAAACCTCAATAGCATATAAGCTACATGGCAATCCTATTACGAGAGTTATAGTACGGATTTACAGACAGACAAACCGAACCAATAAATACTTTTCAACTATGTTGGAAAGGGCTAAAAATGGCCACTAATGAAATTGCTACTAATTACTGGTCACTGGCAATGAAATTTCCCAGTTTTGTCATTTATCGGCAAAATATGGATTTGAATTTTTGGCTCAGTACCTTTAAGTTAAGGCAGTCCTCAAATCCAATGGAGCTACTTTCTGAATTCCATCTTGTTCGGAAACCAGGGCTGAAAAAAACCCGGGTTTAAAAAAAAAAAAAAAACCAACCCGTGTAGGTTTTTGGGGGTTTTATTGGTCTTTTTGGGGTTTTATTGAGCTTTTTGGGGTTTTATTGGGTTTTTCGAGATTTTTTCTGTGCATTTCTTTGAACAGTGCTAACTATGTTTAATTACTTACTTGTTATGATTCTATTATATATTTAAGATAAATTTTCAATTAAATTTAGATTTTCAGACATCTTTGCATAAAAATTGATTTGAAAGAACTGCAAGACCCAACCACTCAACCCTCACCAAATTAGTATAATCCAAAGAACTTGTATTTTTAATTTTTTATGACTACATAGGAAAAAATGCCTATAGTTTATAGGTTATAAGTTATAATTAATTTCTTTAATAGTACATAAAAATGCATTCATAATGTATTATGCATTTTTGCAGTTGTGGCTGTATTTAATATTTCAATTTTACTTATATGCAGAGTGTCTAAAGAAAAAAAGTTTTCTTATTCAGACAGGTACAGATTAAAAATGCCTCCTTTATCTTTTTCTGATTTTCATCGTATCTGTTATCTTAAGTTGTACCCTTTAATAACAAAAATTCAAAAATTGGGATTTTTGAGTGTAAAACAAAATGAAATATTAAATGCAGTTCAACTGGAAAAATACTTAATACATTACAAACATATTTTAAACAACTGTTATAGAAATTTTTTTATTAATTATGTGAACCTTAATGAATGATATGTAATATATATATATATATATATATATATATATATATATATATATATATATATATATATATATATATATATATATATAATACTAGCTATACAGTACCCTCCGTTGCACAGAATTTTAAGAATGTTTGTTTTGAAAAATCAAGGATTGCGTGTTGTTAATTTACGTAATTTTCACTCTTTTTTTTTTTTTTTTTTTTTTTTCATTTAATCCAAACGACAGATTACCTACTTAGTAAATATAATCTATGATCTGGACAGAGTTGTATAATATAGACGCACGCGCGAACGTCACGCGCGGAAAGTTTCCCGAAAAATTCTGAATTTTGCGGAAAAAAAAAAGTTACAAAAACAAAAAATTTGTTTTCTTTTAGTTTTCTTAACTTTTCTTTTAATACCAAAAATTTTAAATATTCCCCAATTTTATGTACGATTTATATATTGTTTATCCACAATTCGAAGTTTAAAGGCTCAAAACATTGTTGTGACATCACAGACTCTTTTATTTCTATTTTCCACTGACAAAAACTTGTCACCAATCGGTTTTCCATCGGCGGCTGCAGAGACTTTTTAAGCCCGGCCGTTAAATCGAATAATTTTGTTCTAAATGCATTTGGCAAAATAATTGAAAAGAATTGCCCCTTTCTATCATAGATTTTTGCTTTGTTACTTTTTAATTAAAATAATTATTCTTTAATTAATATTAATTTTTAATTTAAATAGCAATTAAACTACGGTTTTTAATTCATATCGTCAAAATAATATAACACGTAATTTTATTAAACATTAAATTAATTTGCAGAAAATTTTTGACCCAACATTTATTTGCAGAAAATTTTTGACCCAACATTTATTTGCAGAAAATTTTTGACCCAACATTTATTTGCAGAAAATTTTTGACCCAACATTTACGTGCGCGGAAAGTTTTTGATTTTATACAAGTCTGGATCTGGATTGAGACGGAGATTAAAACATTTTGATGAAAATTTGTTTCTGAGTATTTTGTTATTTAAATAATTCTTTCATGATTAAAGAAAAATGGCAAGTACAAAAATTCTATGAATTTTATTTTTAAAAAATTTGACATCTTTATTTCAGTTCTTCACTAAGAATGAGCTCTAGGGACCTAAATCTTTGTGGAAATTCTACTATACATGCATACACAAAAGTACATACATATGGAATAGATTTAAAAATGGCAAAAACAAATTCAGATAACCTCAAAATGTTAAAATGCCAATTATCATGTTTCAATGCGTTTTTTCAAACTCATATGACGTTATACATTCACCTGCTGACGTCCATTACATTTCCAATGTGACATAATATTAACTTCTTTTTTAAATTCGTCAAACTATTTATTTCACTTTTCACATGGAAATCTTGCAATAGAAAAGTAATTGTGATAAGAATTTTATTGTGGATTTTTAGTTGTTAGCAACTGCTATAACGTAAAATGTTTAAATTTGATAGAACTTGCTGTTAAATTGGTGATGTTTTATTAATTAAAAATTAACTATAAATTATTTAGATCCCGGATTACTTTAGTTGCCTCGGCCTTGTTTTAATACACATATGTAACATTTCACAATCCTTCTCTTCCAAACTGTCAATTTGTATAGAATTACAGAAAGACAAATTTTCATTTTTACATATTAGATAATGAATGATAAAATATAGTCCTTTTTCATTTTGGATAATTTTAATTTGCTGAGGTTTGGGTTTTGCAGTTCTTTCAAATCATTTTTATCTTTTTTTACAAAGATGTCTGAAAACCTAAATTTAATTAATTTTTTATCTTACATGTATAACAGAATCATAACAAATAAGTAGCAATTGAAAATAAATGATACTGTGCAGCAAAAAACTCATATAAACCGAAAAACCCAATAAAACCCACTTTTATGTGGGTTTATTTGGGTTTTATTAAGTGGGTTTTTTTTAATTTGGGCGGGTAGGTGGGCAGACAGCCCTGTCGGAAACGCATGGAATATGCAAATGTTCTTATTCAGAAACCATTCATTCTTGTTCGGAAACTCATGAAATATGCAGATGCTCTTATTCAGAACTGTGTAAGGGAATGGCATCTTCCATTTTTTGGTACAGTCAGAAGAACTAACAGAAGATACTGTCAAAGCGC
This sequence comes from Maratus speciosus, assembly GCA_963932465.1. NCBI lineage: Eukaryota > Metazoa > Arthropoda > Arachnida > Araneae > Salticidae > Maratus > Maratus speciosus. The sequence goes on along the minus strand of OZ010798.1, from coordinate 182,075,157 downwards.
GTGTATCGAACAGAATTTTCGCACAAGGCAGCGCAAGAAAAAGGACTTTAACGTGACAATAATCGTTTATAACTCAATAAGTAATTTATCAAAAAATGGAAAACGCTATTCGATTCCAAATCGCTTCAATAATCAGACATGCCAATTTTAAACCTTTACGTTTAAAAATTAATCAGAAAATGTGTGAAAGTTTCACATTGTTGAGCAGGGAATTTTAGAACAACCTTAAGGCTGTTCTCAACTGCTCTGCTCAACAAGTGCAAAACGTTTTGACACATTTACAAATTCATTTTTTAACGGAAAGATATAAAATTGGAAAGCCTGACCATGGAAGTAAATTTGGAATCGAACTGTGTTTTCCATTTTTTTTATCAATAAATTACCTACTGAGTTATAAGCGATTTTGATCACGTGACACGGCATTTTTCTCCCCTTATTGACTGGATTTTCTTCTTTCGTTCGGAAGTTCAGTTTAAAATGCCTACTTTGACAGTATTTTCTGAAAGATCTATTGCGTTTACAAAAAAACAAAAAAAAAACAGCTCGATAACACAGTTTCTGAAGAACAACACCTTCCAGTTTCATGCGTTTCCGAACAAAAATGAATTAAAACTTATGTCAGAAAGTTGACCCTTTGGATTTGAGAACAGCCTTAAGCTTGCTTTCAAAAATTTACGAAGTTCAGTTTATCTCATTTCGAAAAACAAAGGCTTTCTATAAATAAACGCTTTACGACTACAATGGATTGATATCCAATGTACATAAACTCTATAAAAGCTCAGTTTGGAAAATGTACACTGTATCTTTCATTCAATTGTGTTTTATCATCTCTTATTTGCCCAGGACACTTAAAATACAAAAAAACCACAGTACTCATCAATAGATAAATGAACGATAGCAACAAGGACTATGAATAAGCATATCTTTCGATAAGATATTTTAAAGCTGAAGATCAGTTCGTTCACCGATCAAAGAGCACGCTATTTCCTCGTTAAAGGTGTATTTCTAGGGTTATTAAAAAAAAAAAAAAAAACTATGTCAAGAATGTCAAAGAAAAATAGGATTAATGTTATTTTTATCGAAAAATATGTGAGAGATTAAATATATAGTGTACATATACTTTAAAGATGCAACGAATATTCGATTCCTATTCGGTATTCGAATTTCGGCCAAATATTAGATTTAGTATTTGACCAGGGCTCTAATAGTATTGTTTGAAACATATTCATACTTGCAAATTAAAAAGATTTTTATTTTAAAAGTTCGGATTCATCATACATGATGGAAATTTGAATTGCTAATGTTTAATACCTTCACTTTCTGAATGTACTTGTACATACGGTTAAAAGTTTTGAAAACTGAAAAGCTTAGGGATCGGGGGGGGGGGGGGGGGGGGGGGACTCCGTTTTAGACACATTTCCGTTTTTGCAGGTATTCGAGCAATTGTTTAGCCTTCCTTCAATTGGGATTGTGAAAATTTTTCGTTTAAGACTGGATTCCGTTGTAAACAGGTTCAGTTTTCATAGTTTTTAGTATATTACTTTTTTTTCTTTCCTAATTCATTTTGAGAGTTCGTGAAATAACTTTTTCGTTGCATTTCTTAATATACAACCCTTCCCTCCCCCTCTCTCTTTTATACATTTATTTTGGTAAAATACGCAGAGAATTATAAAGACGGTTGCAGTTTCATTATTTTTAAATGACAGACGATTTGGGCAAATTGAAAAAAAAAGAAAATAATTATAAAAATAGAATGTAATTTTTTTTTTTTTTTTTTTTTTTGTATTTAGAAAATTTAATAGGAAAAGTAAAACTCATAAAAGCAATTAAAACAAATCATCCGCTGGTACGTAAACTGACAGCAGGTTAAAACGCATACAATTTAAAACCATGCGTAAAAATTTACCCGAAAGAAAGAAAAAACACTAAACAAAAGAAACTACTGTCACTGCTAATTGTTATTCAAACACAGTATGAAAATTATTTTCACTTTTTTCACTCTTACCTAATGTATAATCTACTCGTATACATAAAAACACGACATGCAAGACTTATAATTAGTGCTGAAATAAACCATTTGCATCTATAATAACCTTGCACTGTAGGTAGATTCGATAAAATACAACCATGAAATACTTGTTGTCACGCTATAACCTCAAAAGACGATTTTCTTATTCAGCTACCATCCTACGTTATTCTTTGGCTGCACCTGCAAGTGTTATCAACTGATGAAATTTATTATTATCCATAGTTCAATGGTACATTTACACACCACCCATCACTTAAATAAAGGAAGAGCTATAATTTTTTTTTATAGTAGTAATAGCAAATGCAATGGAGCATTTTTTACATTTTTTTCATATCCGGTTCGAATTCACTGATAAAATGTTCTGTTTATGCGACTTCAGGGTTTCGACCGTTTGCGAAATTTCATGTTAACCTATGGGAAATTTTAAACCCAGGATTAACTAATATAATTGTCGAAATTCGGTTTCCACTCATTAATCCTTATGAGGCTACTTTACTCATGCGAAATACCAGCTCGCTAATGTTAATCCCATGGGACAATTTTTTTTTAATATTTTATTTGCATTTCAATATTTTTTAATGATTTTTTTTCTTACATTGCGCAGCTAAGATCTCTACAAAAGGCCGTTTTTTTTTTTTTTTTTTTTTTTTTTTTCGATTTTGTTCACAGATTTATTAGGATACTTTCATTTTCCGAACCGGTTTCGAAAGTGAAAATATTCTAAAAAAAAATACCCTGCAAACAAAATCGAAAAAGTAAAAAACGGCCTTTGTAGAGATCGACCTCAACTATCTAATAAAAAAAAAAATCATTCAAGAATACTGAAATGCAAACGACATATTTAAAAAAAAAAAATTGTCCCATGGGATTAACATTAGCGAGCGAGTGTTTTTTGTGCACAACTAGCGTCACGGTGTCCTTTCGTCACCAGCCAAATATTATATTTAAAAAAAAATTATTTTTTATAAAAACAATGGTACTACATGGCTGTATTTTCTAGTTGAATAATTCGGCAAATGTATTATTTTTATACTTTATTAGCCCCCCCCCCCCCCCACACACACACACAGGTTTGAAAAAAGGCAAGGTGCCGCTAGTGGGAAGAGGGCGCATTTTTAAAGGCCTACTTTTGTTTTTTAAAGTCACTTTTAATATTTAAAAGTCAGGGCACTCTTTTCAAGACAACAATGAGTCAGTTTTTACTATGCAAGCAAACTTAAGAAATAAGGGCATGATTTTTTTTTTTTTACTGAGGGGCAAGAAGGGTGTTACATTTTAAAACAAAGGGCAGGCAGGTCCTGAACTGCCAAGGTGAATAATGAAAAAAAGTTACACAAGTACAAAAAAAAAGTGGGGCGTAAATGGCACCGTCAAGAGTTAATATAATTTAAATTAGTAGTTTAAATTATATATATTTTTACATTAACTAATTTATACTCATTAATTGCCGAAATTCGGCAATTCACAAATTCCAAAATTCGTTTTCATCAACAGAGAGTGAATGTTCGATGCGTATACCGTGTTTAAATTTTAACTCTGCACTGCGTGTGCAGTGATGAATATACTACATGAATCAATTTAAATTGCATCATTTAATTAGCCATGTACTTAGAGGATTTAAAGTCCAAATTTTTAAATGAAACATTTTTTTTATTCAACCAATATTTATTTAGATAAATACAGCAGCATCAAATTCTAAATCCTTTTTTATTTAAAAAAAGTTTTTTATGCAGGCCACACAGTTCTCCCCCCGCCCCCCCCCCCCCCAAAAAAAAAAAAATCGTGTAGTGGCAAACTTAAATATTTTAAAAAATTAATATGCATCAGTTTTTACATTATTATAGTTATCTTATATATTAGTGTGTTATTATTTCATTACTATTATTATTATAGATATAGACGATCGTTTTAAAAAATATACGCGATGCTCCACTCCATCGATATTAAGCAGGGGTCGATCCAGGTTTGTTTTTCTTCTTCTTGGGGCCCATATTGTGAAAAGTAAAAATTACTTTTGTGAAATTTTTATTATATTTTTGTGAAAAATAACATTTTGTAATGAAAGATAAAATTATGTTATTCAAATTCGATCCTCCTGCTATTCTTTTTAGTTAACTTGTTTTGTTTGCGAATTATACATTTTAAAACCTAACAAAATAAAAACAATAAAGAGTACGTTTTTATGGAATGAAACTTTGTGAAGGGGTCTGTTTTAGCCTAAATGGGACCCAAATTTTACTTCGATCGACCCCTGATAAGCAATTAGAATAAAACTGAAGCAGATTTTTGCAATTAAATAATGTAGCAGTTATAAAAAGATTGATAGAGTCAAATCTTATTTCAATTTTGGGACGATCTATCTACATTAGAAAATGTATTAAAAAGAAACAGAGAAGGTAAATGATTCAACTTCCAGCAAACAACATCAACTCTTATTTTCCGAGTAATCAAGAACACTATCAGCTGGAGATATCAAGGTTTTATTTATGTATTTTTTAGACCCTTCTCATTTCTCTTTTCATGAAGTAAGTGTTTGCAGATGGCTGAGCTTTGAAACATAAACCGACGCCATTTTTTCACGATAAATCAGCGATGCTACGATATGTAGTAAAATACGCTTGTAAACAATCGGACAGCATTGGTTTCCCTTTCCCACGCTACGAGATAGAAGAGAAGGAAGCCTTTGTTTAAATTGATAAGAAGAGCCCCTTTCAAACAAGGGCTGTCTCTTTAACAAGATGATTATTTCTTTACTGAAAGTTTATTTACCTAATTAAAATGTTAATCACGTGACTTCTTTTTAAAGGATGCAAAAACACGAGGTTCGCTATATTTCCGTGTTACATATTAATTCTCAATTTTTTAGTTTAAAAGAAGATTACAGATGAGATGAGCCTAAGGCTTCCGTCCTTTCATGAGAAGACACTAGTGAGCTAATGTTAAACCTATGGGAAGGTTCTTTTCCAATATCTCGTTTGCATTTGTCATCTTAACAAAATTGCAACCAAAATCGAATCAAAGAAGTATAAAAAGGGGCAAATGTAAGGATCGACCACCTATCCAATGCAAAAAAAAGATATCGAAATACAATACTCGATATCTATGTTTCAATATCGATATTTGGAAAGAACCTTCCCATAGGTTTAACATTAGCTCGTGAGTATCTTCGCCTGAGACGACGAGAGATCTCGTAATTCCCCTCGCTAATGTTAAAGCTATGGGCGTGTAATAAAATCGTATTTTTAAAATATGTCCTCAGGAAATTAATATTTTTAACCTTTTTTTTCTGCGTACTGATGCCTAATTTCATTTGAAGTGTTGAAAATCCTACTCCGTTTCACTAATTAAGTATATATTTTGGAACGTGGCGTAGAACGAATTCGTATATTTAAAATCTCTCCTTGAGAAATCGATATTTTTAATATTTTTCCCTGTGTACTCTTCTTAAAGGATGTCTTTTTTTTTCTTAGTTCTCAAAATAGTTCTAAAAGATATGCTTAATTTTATATTAGGGATGCACCGAATATTCGGTATCTATTCGGTCATGTTACCGAATATTCGGCTTGGCCGAATATCAAACTATTCGGTATACCGAATATTCCGCTTAGCCGAATAGCAAATTATTCGGCCAACCGAATACTTAAAAAACTTTTAAAACATATTTTTAAAAATCTTATACCACTTATACGTTTAACAGTCAACTTAAAGATATTCAGAATAATTAGAAACAGAATCATATATTTAAATAAAAGAGAATGTTTTTACATAATTTATTTCCTGTTCATTAAGTATTATTTAAGAAAATTAACCAATCACGAGGATTTTCATAAGAATTAATTATGTGCAAATACAAGTTCCTGAACATTGTCCAGTAAAATAATCTGTTTCTTGCTAAGATTTTAAGAACAACATTTACAATCTCTGAAAATGATCGCCCACTCCAGACACCGATCTAGGATGTATTTAAAAACTTCCTTGCTTAATAAAATGGAGCAGAACAGTTATTCTTGCTGAGTTGCTGCCCTATAAAATTTGAATAGATTGTATTATTTATTTACTTTTACTTTAGTCTCTTCCTGACAAACAAATAATATATGATCCTGTACAATTTTTCTTCCAATTTTTTCATAATTTCTCTGATTTTAAAATGGTTGTTTTAGAATTTAAGAAAATTTTATTCATTTGTTTTAATTTACAGAAGAAGCCATGAAATTTAAAATTTTATTAATTAAAAAAGTTTTATAACTATCCTCTTCTTAAATAACTCAAAGCAGATTTTTTTCAGCATAAAGTTTACTTGAAAACTAGTCGGATGTACCAATCCCAAAACTTTCTTCTATCTCATACATGTTAATACTTCAAAATTCGCTATCACACTGCCAAAATTAAATGGCAATCTATGCATCTCATGAGGATTCTAACGATATGAAATTCCGTGCATTAGTTCTTGAGATATGACTATCGCTGAAATCGTCTAAATTCAGCAAAATGCTGCCTAGCAGCGCCACCTATTGGGTGATTTATACCAAATCCTAATCAGCAACAATTTATGTCAACGTCTGACTGAATCTGAAGTTTGGAGAAAATCCGTACATTTGTTTTTGAGATAGAGCAATAGCGAAAATCGTGAAAATTTCTGCATAGCAGCGCCACCTATTGGTGATTAACACCAAAACCTAATTAACAACAACTTGTGTCAACATACAACTAAATCTGAAGTTAGATGAAAATTGGTCCATTAGTTCTATTGATAGAGCTATTGAGGCAATCGTGGAAAAGGCAGCAGAGAAGCGCCACCTGTTGGGCGATTTACACCAACACCTAATCAGTAGCAAGTCATATCAAGGACTAACTTAATCTGAAGTTTGATGAAAATCCGTGCGTTAGTTCTTAAGATAGAGCTATTGGGGAAATCGTGTAAATCCTGCAAAATTCATCATAACAGCGCCACCTGTTGGGCGATTTACACCAAAACGTAATAATCATCAACTCATATCAAGGACTAACTAAATCTGAAGTTTGATCAAAATCCGTGCATTAGTTCTTGAGATAGAGCTATTGCGAAAATCGTGAAAAATGCAGCATTGCAGCGCCACCTGTTGAGCGATTTACACCAAAAACTAATCAACATCAATTTGTATTAGGCACTAACTGAATATCAATTTTTATTAAATTCCGTGCATTAGTTCTTGAGATAGAGCGCCCACAAAATTTGTGTCACATACACACAGACAGACAGACAGACAGACTCACAGAGTCACAGACAGACATTTTGTAAAAACATGTTTTTTGGAATCTCTGACCCCTAAAACGTGTAAATCCGTCGAAAACCGGAATTCGAAAATTTTCATGAATCCAATACTTTCTTCTTGTAAAGATAGAAGAAAGTAAAAAAGCTCTTGATTATCAAAATGAAAGTTTCTGTTTTAAATATTATGTAAAACTGTTTTTAAAATTGAACATTTTAATGCCTTTAAACTTTGAAATATAAAATTATTCGACAAGCCGAATATTCGGTATTCGGCCTAGCAGTTACTATTCGGCTAGCCGAATATTCGGTATTCGGTTCGCCTGTAGGCCGAATATTCGGCATTCGGCCAAAATCACTATTCGGTGCATCCCTATTTTATATGTAGTGTTAAAATCTTACTTAACAGTTCATATCAGCTTTTAACACATAAAATATTAAACTAAGCATACATTTTAGAAATATTTTGACAACTAAGAAAGGAAAAATCATCTTTTAAGAACAATACAGAAGAAAGGAGTTAGAAATATTAATTTCCTGATGACCTATTTTAAATGTACGAATGCATTTTACGTCCATAAGTTTAACATTAGCGAGAGGAATCTGGAAGCTGACTGTCTAAGAGAAAACAATTTGCAAACACAGCCATTCTTTCTTATTACATAACCTAAAAGCAGTTACATAAAAGTTGGAATTTGAGACTTGTAAACACATGAATCGTACAAATGGAGACAATATAACCATTTGTACTGTGTTCAATATTAAATGTAAAAAACTTTCACTGGCAAATAATTAGTCTCAAAAGATATATGGGTTTTTAGGAATCAGTGGCCTACATTAACACGACAGGATAACTTCAAAACTAAACTGGAGGTATTTATAGTAGTTTAGACGCTGTCTTGTGGGTTAATTGCTTTAATAGCCCCATTTCTTCACGCAGAGAACAGACAACTGTTCTATTTAATTGGATCTCTTTACTATTCAAACAATTAAATGCTCTTGAACCTGAATCAGTTGTTGAAAATATTGAACTCAACAATTTTGCTGGAATCGGCCTGATTAAAAAACAAAAATTCGAAAGAGCGATCGTAAAAAAATGGCGAGTATTAAAAACAATTACCGTATATACTCGTGTATAAGTCGAAGAGTTTTAGACAAAATTTGGGAGTTGAAAATGGGGAGTCGACTTATATATATACGAGAAAGTAAAAAAAAAAATAAATAAAATAAAATAAAATCGCAGATAATCAGCGAGTGGGGAAGTAATCACATGAGACATAAAAGCGGACAATGGCCATTTCCCTGTGATTAAAAAGCAGAATTTTGCTATTTTTACATTTCCCTGCGATTTAAAAAAAAAAAAAAAAAAAGGCTCAACAATAATGTTTCTGTGATTGTTCTGCATGCATTTTCTCTTGGGGCAGAATTTCCTTTAATACAGGGACATTCTTTTCAACATTTTAATTCCCTTTTTAAAAAGAGTTCAACTTGAGAATGCTTCTAGATATCTCTCTCTTAAAAGTCCTACAATACATAGAAGTACTATATTTTGCCAGTCTAAGAAGTTGTTTACCCTTGTAAATAAGGTGTGAATAGATTTTTGAAAGATTTTTTTTTTTCTTTTTAAGTATCGTTGAATTGATGTGAATAGGTTTCAAAATAGTTTAAGCTTCTTCGGTATTACATAATTATACAGTTTTAAAACGTTAAAAAAAGTGATTAGAAACGTAAAAAAGTTTACTAATTTAATGAAAATTTATTAATTTTTTTATCCTCGATTACAAATTATTTTTCAATATACTACCAACAGAAATGTGGTTCGGCTTATACACGAAAATTCGATTTTTTTCAAAATTTTGCTTAAGCATTGGGGGGGGGGGGGGGTCGACTTATACACGAGTATATATAACTACGGTACTCATAAACTAAAAAAATAAATAGGTAAGAATTAATAACCACGGTTTAAAAAAAAATAAATAAATAAAATAATCCACTGGCCGAGACGAAATAACTTTTTTTTAAGAGCATAAGTTCGCGATTACGATCTAATATGAAATTTAGAACAGTAGTAAAGTTATAATGAAATTATTAACTATTTCTAAATATATGATTTTTTTTATATTTTTTTAATCACCTCTTGTAACTTGTAACAGATTAAGCCTACGAATTTAAATATTCAATTCTGCTAAAAATTGATGTAAAAATCAATGAAAAACAAATCAAAAATAAAAATCTCCAAAAAAAAACTAAAACTTGTCAAGAAACTGATTTAAATAAATGTACAATGACATTACTTATGACTGCGAAGGAGAGGGAAAGATAAAATAAACTAGTTGGATGTGCCAATCCCAAAACTTTCTTCTATCTTATACATCTTAATATTTCAAAACCTAGTTACACATGTTAATACTTCCATATTATTAGTTCAATACTATACCAACTTTGATTTTCATCTTAAATTTCTGTTCAAGTCAATTAAACGGACTAAAAACGAGTTAATCTATATCATGATATTTGTTAAAATTATTAATTTTTCCTTATTCTGTCGTTATCAGCTGTTTGCGAATAGCCGACATAGCAGGAAGCGAGTTCCCGCCGCTGCATGAGCCGCCGGTGCACAATAGAACTACGAAAAATCAAGTATACAAAAATCGCTAGCACGGAGCCCCTTTACCGCGCAATATTTCCAAATTCAAGGAGAACCTGTTGGCCAAAGCCAAAAACAAGCACAAACATTTTGGTTCAATTGTATGCATAATTTTATACGCTGTTCGATGGTACAATAATGAAAATGGCACAGAGATCGGAATTATAGCGCCCCTTCTTTCGGAATTTTTTCAAGTTCAGGTAGGACTTGTTTGCCATAGCCAGAAACATGCACAAAAAATTTGGTTCAATTATATGGATAACTTCATACACTTTTCGATGGTACAATAATGAAAATGGTACAGACATCGCAATTATAGTGCCCCCTTCCGGCAGAATTTTTCCAAATTCAGGGAGGACCTTCGTGACATGACCAAAAATAAACACATAAAATTTGGTTCAATTCTATGCATAACTTCATACACTTTTTCGGCGGTACAATATTCAAAATGGCACAAAAATTATACAAAAATCGCTATTACAGCGCCCTCTACGAGCGATTTTTTTACAAATTAAGGGAGGACCTCCTTGCCATAGCCAAGAACTTAAAAATTTTTTTTGGTTCAATTCTATGCATAACTTCATACACTTTTCGATGGTGCAATATTCAAAATCGCACAAAAATCGCTATTACAGCGCCCCCTAACGGCGAATTATTTGCAAATTCATGGAGGACCTGCTTCCCATATCCAAAAACTTAAAATAAAAATTTGGTTTAATTCTATGCATAACTTCATACACTTTTGGACGGTACAATATTCAAAATCGCACAAAAATTGCTATTACAGCGCCCCCTACCGGCGAATTTTTTCCAAATTCAGGGAGGACCTGCTTGCCATAGCCAAAAACTTAAAATAAAAATTTGGTTTAATTCTATGCATAACTTCATACACTTTTGGACGGTACAATATTCAAAATCGCACAAAAATCGCTATTACAGCGCCACCTCCGGCGAATTTTTTCCAAATTCCGGGAGGACCTGCTTGCCATAGCCAAAAACTTATAATAAAATTTTGGTTTAATTCTATACATAAATTCATACACTTTTTGATGGTACAATGGCGACAGACAGACAGACATTTTCTATAAACATGTTTTTTGGAATCTCTGACCCCTAAAACATGCAAATCCGTCGAAAACCGGAAGTCGAAAAAAATTTCGATTACAATACTTTCTTCTATTGAAGATAGAAGAAAGTAAAAATAGGAAACGCCTGAAATTACTTCAGGTTTTTCAAATTATAAATAAATGTGATGCACTGAAACTTCCTTCTTTTTGGAAAGTACGATCGTATAAAGTAGGGATGCACAACCTGTGGCCCGCGATCACAATTTATATAATTTCTTCGTTTTTTTTACACAATTTCGTCCATTTATAACTGGAAAAATTTCAATTTTTTGACCATATGTCGCAGGAAAAAATCGCGAATTTTGTCAATTTGCTCCAGGAAGAAATTACAAATTTCATCAGAGCCAATTAAGAATTGCAAATTTCGTTGATCGAGTTCGGAAAAATCGCGAAATTTATCGATGAGTCGAATAAAAATCTCAAATTTCGTTGATCAACTGTTGGAAAATCTCGAGTTTTGTCAGTTTATCGCGAGAAAAAATAGCGAATTTCGGCAATTTGCCGCTGAAAAAATTGCAGATTTCGTCAGAGTCAGTTAAAAATTGTGAATTTCGTTGATCGGACGCATCAAAAATCGTGAATTTTGTTGATTATGTAATCCTTGATCAGTTGCTAAAAAATTGAGAGTTTTGTTAGTTGATCGTGAGAAAAAAGCGGAATTTTGTCAATTTGCCGCGGGGAAAAATTACAAATTTCGTCAGAGTCAGTTAAGAATCGTTTATCGGGCACAGAAAAATCGCGAATTTTGTCGATGAGGTACGGAAAAATTGCAAATTTTGTTGATCAGTTGCAGAAAAATCGTGAGCTTCGTCAGTTTATCGCGAAAAAATGTCGAATTTCATCAATTTGTCGCGTAAAAATTACAATTTTCTTCAAAGTCAGTTAAGAATCGCGAATGTCCTTGATCGGACGCGGAAAAATCGCGAATTTTGCCGAGGAGCTGCGGAAAAATTGTAAACTTTCTTGACCGGCTACGGAAAAAGCGCGAGTTTCGCCAGCGAGAAAAATTACAAATTTCATCAGAGTCAGTTAACAATTGCGAATTTTGTTAATCGGGCACACTAAAATCGCGAATTTTGTCACTGAGGTACAAAAATTGCGAATTTCGTTGATCGACTGGGGAAAAATCGAGATTTTGTCAATCTTTCGCGGAAAAAAAAATCACGAATTTTCAAAATTGATAGAAAAAATTACTAATTTGTGAATTGGTCGCAAAAATATCGCGAAATTTGTCAATCGCTCGTGAAAAAAAATCGTGAATTTTCTCAAAAATTCGCGAACTTCGTGAATTGCTCATGGAAAAAATTACAAAATTTGTGTGTCTGTCCCAAAAAATATCATGAAATAGAAATCCATTGGTCGCAGGAAAAAATCGCAAATTTTATCGATTGTGCACGTAAAAGAAATCGCGATTTTCGCCATTTTATTGCGCAAAAAGAAAATCGCAAATTACATCAATGTATATCACGGAAAAATCACGTTTTGTCGATTGGTCATTGGAAAAAATTGCAAATATTGTCAATCTGTCACGTAAAATATCGCAAAATTCGCCAATCACTAATAAAAAAATTCGCGAATTTTGTCAATCGTTCATGGGAAAAGCTCGCGAATTTCCAAGTTCGCTCGCAGAACAAAAAAGTCGCGAAATAATTCTATCGGGAGCGGAAAAAAATTGCAATTTTCGTTGATCCGTTGTGGAAAAAAAGTCGCGAAATTTGAAAATTTATCGCTGAAAAAAAAACGCCGAATTGTGTCAATTTATCGCAGGTATTGCAAATTGGTTGTTTGAAAAGACTGCAAATTATGGCAATCGGCAATGGAAAATTACCGCGAAATCTGTCAATCGGTCGTTAATAAAAAATCGCGAATTTCGTCAATCAATGGCACTTGATTGACAAAAGAAAAAAAAACGAGTTTTATTAATAGTCCGCAGAAAAAAATAGCATAATTAGTCCATCACGCCTTGTTATTTCAAAAATAAGTTTCCTTTTATTTTAAATAAAGTTATTCTTCAATAATTTTTTTTATATAATTTTCAATAACATTCAATTACTTAGAAATTTTGTGTAATTTTTTTTCTTAAAGTTACCATTTCTCAAGAACGAACCGTTAATCTTTATAAAATGTTGAATGTTTATTCATACAGATGCGAAGAAGCCCTGCATTCCTTCATACAATTATTTATTTCCCTTTGTTTATGTTTATTATAGACAAAAAATAATTATTCATCAAGAATAAAGACTTATTACCCCCTACCTCCCCGATATATAATTTTCTCTGTGGGTCTTACTGATGTGGCCCTCGAAAACCCAAACATTTTTGTAAATGGCCCTTCTCTTAAAAAGGTTGTGCACCCCTAGTATAAAGAAAACAAGATTTTTAAATTAATAAGAACTTTAAATCTGAAAATTACGGAATACATTTCGTCAAGACCGAAACTATGGGGGGGGGGGGGCAGAGGTGGTATGTGCCCCGGGCGCCAAATGAAGGATTTTGTTTGTCGATTTTTCTTCGTTCTGTCTGGGATATGGCAAAGCATAGAAAAATCTAAGGATGATATGGCATAAGGATCCTGTAGAAAGTGGAATTTTTTTTCTATTCCGTTTTCAAAATTTTAATGAATCAATATTGGACAAAACAGATTACATAGTTCAGTATTACATATTTTACGATTACATATTTTAAATTTTAAAATAAGTCTGCTATTAGAAAATTAGTAAAATTCTCTTTGTAAACATATGTTGCGGAGCGGGGGACTAAAATCCATGTTTGCCGCAGGTGCAAAAAAGGATAGTTTCGGCCTTGCATTTCTTTGTTATTCAATGCAAACCTTAAAAAAATTCTAAACCCGTTAGTAAATAGTAAAACAGAGGAAATCCACGTTTTTCTAAATAAAAGATTTTACTTTTCTATCACTGACATGACAAATTAAAATAATGTAAGAGTGTATTTACATAGGCTACAATATTTTTAATGCATAAAAATAAAATTCTCGTTAATTAAAAGGAAATTTTTAATTTATTTCTGCACCTAATTTTTTGTTTTAAACGTGAAACATAAGATGAACGCGCGGTTCTTGCAAATTTTCTTACAAGTAAATAAACTATAAATAAAATATAAATTACCGTATTTTATGGAAGAAACGCCGCACCCGTCGTAAACGCCGCACTCCTCAAATCGGCCTGAATAAGCTTAAAAATATCGTAATCGCCGCACCCATTGTAAACGCCGCATCCATCGGAACGCTACTTTTGTGGACAGCGTCACATTGACTTAACTTTAATCAAAGTTTTCTGAGCAATGTAGAATGCCTCGTTTTTAATATCTTAAGATGTCTGAACTTTTATTTAAAATATTTAAATCCGATTTTAAATATTTTTATGAATTTTTAAATTACGGAAACTCAGTTGGTATTTAAAAAAATCGTAAACGCCGCACTTGGAAAAAAATTAACTTTTAAACTCGTAAACGCCGCGGCGTTTCTTCCATAAAATACGGTACATAGCTATCAGTGCTATTGCCTTCTGATAATTTTCAAATCAAGAAAAATAAATTTTAAAATGACAAAAATTGTAGATAAAATGCATCAATAAATTTTTTTGTTCTAAATATGTTTGACTTGGAAAAAAAAAAAAAAAAAAAAAAAAAAAAACGGAAGATTGGTAGGTATAAAATAAACAAACAGAAGTAAATTTTTATTGTATAAAATCGTGAATATAGTTTCAGGATAAATTATTTCCGGAGCACATTGACGCAAATGAGAGTAAAGATTGAAGTGTGGAGATTGTACTTTTGCTGCTGCAAATGTGCCTTTACCTTACCTGATGAAGGTTACCGCTAATTAAATGCCACCAAAACATTACACTTTTTAATAAAGGCCTAGATTTTCCAGTCATACTCATTGGACCGAAATAGTAAATTAAAGTTTTAATTACTATATTATTATAGGTAATTATAGAATCTTATATTGATTAGATATTGCGTAGTAAAAAAACACTAGAAAATATTACCATTTAAATACATTCAATATAAACGAATACCCATGCTGGACTTATTTTTATTTATTTATTTTCCCACAGATTTTTTTTAATCATTTCTAAGATTAATTAAATATTCATCGCGTTTATATTTATTTAAAAACAATTTCATTTAAACATAGCTTCACAAATCACAAAACTGCTGATGAACTTAAGTTTTAGTTCATTTGTTGTAGTAGTTAAATATTATTGTATCAAGTTAGAGAGATCAAACCTTACTTTTAATAGTGGAACTCTGGCAGTTAATAATAGATTAATAAAAAGTTTTTTTTATTATTGCTGCTATTATTATAATGTCCATAAATAGGGGCGATTGATAACCTACTTTTAAAAAAACCCTGAAATTATTTTAAAGAAAAAGGAGAGTGCAGATACAATTAAAATTTGAGTGATAAACTTTTGATTTTAACTAATAAAATACAATAAAATATCTTGGAAATATCTTAAAAACACTATTAGATTATTAATTTTTATTTTTATCACACATACTTTTTTTAGGTCATAATTATTTGATGGAAAAAAAAATCTGAAATTTGGGAAGAAAAAAAAATAGGCAAAACATCCTGAAATCGGGATAAATTCTCCAGAAATGAGCTCCAAGTAACCCTTTTTCCCCAATTTATAGAATGAATAAAAAAAGATTATCTTTTACACGTTTTTTAGTTCCAGTTTATTTACAACATCGAGTGTCTATACAAGATAGACCCTCCATCTCGCCCCCACATTTTTATAGTTCCCTATTTTATGAGAAAAAAATTAAACTCACATTTTTGTGAAAAACAAAATTTTGTAATAAGAGATTTAACCCAGTTACTCGAATCTAGGGTAAACCTTTATTGATAAAAACTTTTTTTAAGGTCTGCTATTTTTTTCTTTCCGATGAGTTTCCTTCGCATTACATATTTTAAATAGTAATGAAATAATATAGTATAATACAGTAGACAACCATTAATCCGCACAGCTTGGTTCAAAGGCATTTTGCAGATTTGAGACATTTTGCGATTATAAGTCATGTGTATTTAATCTTTGTTTACTCTGTATTTATTCATATTTTGGCCAAATGATTAAACAAATAAAATATTTTTACGTGCCTATCATTTTAAATTTCAAAAAACAAGTTTAATTTAAGGCTGTTCTCAACAAGAGCAAAACGTTTGACACATTTACAAATTCATTTTTTAACGGAAAGATATAAAATTGGAAAGCCTGATCATGGAAGCGATTTGGAATCGAACTGTGTTTTCCATTTTTTGATCAATAAATTATCTATTGAGTTATAAGCGGTTTTGATCACGTGATACGGCCTTTTTCTCCCCTTACTGACTGGATTTTCTTCTTTCGATGAGGAAGTTCAGTTCAAAATGCCAACTTTGACAGTACTATTTTCTGAAAGATCTATTGCGTTTACAAGAAAACGGAAAAAAAACAGTTCGATGACATAATTTCTGAATAACAACACCTTCTAGTTTCATGCGTTTCCGAACAAAAATGAATTAAACCTTATGCCAGAAAGTTGACCCTTTGGATTTAAGAACAGCCTTAAGGATGAGATACACGTATCATATATAAGGTTAAAGCTGAGGGGAAAACTAAAAAAAATGTTGACACCGAGTACTTATTTTTTAAGAATTAAAATTCTTTGTTTACATTCATTTATACTTATACAAACATTTGCGAATTACAGGTTTGCGTATTCATGATACTCTACTGTATATATACAGGGGTCGATCCAGGCAAAATTTGGCGCCTATTTAGGGCCTCTTCACAAAACTTTATTTAATAAAACAGACCCCGTCACAAAAATGAATTTAACAAAATGGGCCCCTTCACAAAATTCCTTTTCATAAAACAGGCCCCCTTCACAAAATTCCTTTCCATAAAAACTTTGTACTATTTATTCTACTTCTATTTTGCTAGGTTTTAAAATGTGAGATTTGTAAATAAAACCAGTTTACCAGAAACGAAAACTTCAGAATAAAGGTTTAAAGAACTTTTTGTTAATAGATGCTTCGTTCGAATTTGTGTAACTGGATTTCAACTTTTATTAAAAAAAGTTATTTTTCACAAAAATATAATAAAATTCACAAAATTAACTTTTACTTTCCACAAAATAGGCACCAAGATTTAAAAAAAAAAAAAAAAAAAACCTGCATAAACTCCTGATATACAATGCATATACTATGAAGAATTCGCTTTTATGGAATACGATTTTGTGAGGAGGCTCTAATTTTTGAAGGCCTAATAATTGCATGAATCGACCTCTTAATATGTAAATAAATGAATAAGTGTTAAATACAAAAAAATATTAAACTTACCACTATGTCTTCTTCCAGTTATTCTCAAAATTAAGATTATAATGGATCCAGATATAAATAATAAGGACAGTCCAACAACTATCATGACGATGTGGCCCCACTCATTTTCAAAATTTTCAAAAACAGATGTCACTACAGCTGCGTTGGCCACTGGCACATCCGAAGAACGATCTTGATCATCCGCAGCTTCCGTCTCATGCCACTTGGGATGTTTGTCATCATGCTGTCGCTTTTCTATGCCTTTCATAATATTCCTATCGATAGAACGCCCGATTTCTCTTAGATCCACACACAGAGTGTTCATAAACTCGGAGCAAGGTTCCATCACAAATGATTTCTCACCACAAGTTTTACATGGTTGACATTTAGCTGTATCAAAGTCAAACCAGTAATCCTTTCCTTTGCACAATTCTGTACAATGGCTTGATGCGAAAATTAGGAAAATAACAACTACGGACAACATCTTGAACATTTTAGAGGAACGAATTTAGGAGAAAGGGAGTAAAAAAGCGTTATACTATAAAGCGTAGAAAAGATAGGAATTCATACTACAGTTGAGACATCTCGGAGCGTCAGTTTTGAGCTAGCGCGTGGGAAATGAATGGGAAAATCTGACAAGCACGCCTTACTCATTCCTGACGTCACGAAAAAGAAACTTCCTGTCCAATCAGAGAAAGAGAAATGGTTGCCATAAAATTCGCCTTGGCGACGACTGAGAAATACGTCATGGCCAAAGAGAAAATACTACTGATGGAAAATCTGCTTTTTACTCTCATACTATAAATTTAAAAATTAGGATTTGGGAGGGACATATGACCGGGATGGAACATTATATACTGTCGCCTTGTATTATTTCACATATATTGCTTTTGAATGGTCTATAAGTGCAATTCCCACCACAAATTAATTTTTCACGCATATGCTTCATGAAAAATGGGAATCTGTAGATACTATTATTAATCATAGAAAAAATGGTGATAAATAAAATCTAACATTACGATGGCCGAATGCAAAACGATTCAATATTCTGTTGAGTCTGAAAACATTCGTACCTCAGTACGGTGTCGGAGCAATTCAAAAATTGTGGGAGGAGTTCAAGTAATCATTTTCAAATTGAATAATTACGATAATCAGTAATTAATGGAATAATTTTGAGAATAATTAGTCGTTCTAACTAATTATTCTATTATCTATAATTACATTGTCACGAAAATTTAAGGCGATTAATTAAAAGGATTACCAAAATAATTACTAGATAAAAGGAGAAAGGGGATTTTCAGATGAAGAGTCCCATATAATAATAATAATTTTTCACATAAACTATACAGTGCATATATATATATATTAAGGTATTTCATTCAATTCGTTCTACATTTAATATTAAATTTTTGTATCAAATAAGTTAAACCAATTGAACATTAAAAAATAAAAATAAAATTCATAAAACATGATACTTTAAACACCCTAAAAACTTAGATTCCGTTCAAATGAAATCGAAATAAATCTTAGACGTTTTCCAATTTTCAGTTGTAAATATTTGTATTGCAGATTTTATATTATTTTTATGATGATTGTACATAAAATGATAAGATACATGCAAAATACTAAATTTTGAAAAAGTCTAAGATTTATTTCGATTTCATTTGAACGGAATCTCAGTTTTTAGGGTGTTTAAAGTATCATGTTGCATGAATTTTATTTTTATTTTTTAATGTTCAATTGGTTTAACTTATTTGTTACAAAAATTTAATATTAAATGTAGAACGAATTGAATGAAATACCTTAATATCTGCCCCTTCTCGGGCTTAAACAATTTAGGAAATAAATTTTGTTTTTTTAATTTGTTCTGCAAATTAGGTTTTTGTTTAATATGTCAAGTTTTTTAATAACTACAGCATTCAGACGAACACATTTTAAAATTAATGGATGGTACCATCATCAGGCTATGATTTGAGCGACATCGCACCACAATTTGTGATGCAATTTACTTATGTATAATTCAAAATGTTTCACCAGTGCAGTAACGCAGGTTGCTGTAGTTTGGTCAAAAATTACAATCTGAACTTAAAAAATCTGCTTGTAAATGTCATTTTTATTTGCGCTATGCGCCATATTCATCTTCTTTTTAATTCTTTAAAAAAAAAAAAAAAAACTTTTTCTTCAGTTTCATGTTTCACGTGAAAATCATTAAACTAAAAATAGGCAAATTATTATTACGGCTTTTGAATTATTTACAACAATGAAGGAAAAATGTTAAATTTTATTAGAAAATGTCCGTTGATTCTCGATGAAAAAACCGAAATTTCGAATTATTAAGAAAAATATTTGAATAATGTAAATAAAAATTAGCCCATGTTACTCTCTAGATTATAATCCACCTATATGCAAAGGCATTTTATGGTCCGTTTTGACCCTGACGTCAGGCAAATGTTTTTACACTTTGAATTTATAATATTATTAGAATTAGCAAAGAATTAAAAATGAGTGGCATCAGGGACAAAAAGGTGGGAAGAAAAAATGAAAAAGTTATGATCTCCATAGGCTTTTCTATGTTAAATTAACATTGAGAAGTGACACTGGAAATAAATAAGTATTGCGCTGCCGCGCAATATCTTATATCATTGAATTCTGTACTCTTGAAAACGTAATTCAATATATAAGTTTTTCATTTTTTTTTTTTTTTCGGTATCCATATTCTTCTTTTTTTCTTCCATATTAATTCTTGTAATTATGTAAAAGGCACTTTATTTTATACACACGGTTCTATATTATAGGTTTGTGGTATCCATTTTTATTGTCATTTCACAATATTGCGGTTTTTGATGATGGTCGGTAATGTTTAATTAATGGTTATATATATATATATATACACGTATACAACATCTTTATGATATTGAATATTGATCACAGATCAGAACTGAATAAATTAAAATTAAAATAACTTTAAAGCATGAATGCTGGAAATATTCTATTTAAAATTAATGTTCGGGTTAATATATTTTCCAGTCAGTTCAGTAGTTAGCGCAATACTTGTACAATTTAGACCTGTACAAATTATTATACAAAATTTCCAAAAATATCCATATAAGTTTTTAATCAGTAAAAAGGTTTCTCCGCTTTTAAACTGTAGAAAAATCCCGTGCATAGTCATTAGGGTGAATTTTTCTCCTCAATTTAGAAAAGATACGGATAAATTTCACTGTTGTAGTCGACGTCATTATATAAAAAAAAAAATTGACATTTTGATTATGTATTTAGTATCATAAATCAAAAAGAGCATGCTGTCGTTTGCATGATCATGTCTGAGCAAATTTTCAGTTGACTGAGTTCTCACCCACCCTCATTTCCCCGTTTGAGCGTAGAGACTGCTCCCTTTGTCTCATACATGATACATCCTATCCATCCCATATTATATTACACCGGGTCAGTTTTAGGAAATCGTCTGCTGATGCTGAGACAGCAACATGTTCTATCCTGCTGCCGAATTGTGAATTCATGAAAATCTACTAAAGCATTTTTCGTGAATTTTTGAAACTAGAAGATTTACACAATCATCAATAAATTCTAGAAGGATTTTATCAATTAAAATTAATTAATTAAATTTGAATTTAAAGTGGATTTTGTGCAATATTTATAACTCCACTCAAATCTTTTATTTATTTATTTATTTATTTATTTATTAGAATTAGGAAATGTATAGTACTCACAATAGAAATATAGAAATATTTCGGAACTGAAACTTTTCTCCCACAATCTTTCAACGTGAAGAAAGCTGAAAGATGCAGATGAAAAAGAAACCATGCTTTTAAAAATATTTTTGTTTTTTGCAGCCAATAAAGCTTTTGGAACTAGATAAAGTAAAGAATCTGTAACGCATTCTAAACTGTATTACTACTAATCGATGTATTAAATAAATTTTATAACAAGTTATTTTAATGGTACTTTCAACAAGCGCAAAACGTTTTGACACATTTACAAATTTATTTTTTAACGGAAAGATACAAAATTGGGAGGATTGACTAGGGAAGCGATTTGGAATCGAACTGTGTTTTCCATTTTTTGATCAATAAATTACCTATTGATTTATAAGCGATTTTGATCACGTAACAAAGACGTATTTCTCCCTTCGCTAACTGGTTTTTCTTCTTTCGTTCGGAAGTTCAGTTTAAAATGCTAGCTTTGACAGTATTTTCTAAAAAATCTATTGCGCTTGCAAAAAAAAAAAAAAAAAAAAAAAAAAAAAAACGGAAAAAGCAGTTCGATTACATAGCTTCTGAATAACAACTTCTAGTTTCATGCATTTCCGACCAAAAATAAGTTTAAACTTATGTCATAAAGTTGCCCTTTTAGATTTGAGAACAGTCTTAAATATAAAGTACTCTTCTAATTCCAGCTCCAAAAGGAAAAAAAGTTTAATGTCTGAACTATCCAAAATTATAATTCACAAAACATGCATTTAGAAGTAAATTATTATATATAAATAAAATTAATTATGCGGAGTTGACTTTTATTTTTAAATATTTTGTGTCTAATTATGTGGTCCAATAAGACAAAGAAATAATAAACAAGTAAATAAATCATTGCAGTAAAAGCAGTAAAAGTGGAATAGCTAATACGCGAGCAAAACTTTTCGTCTTAGCAGGTATAATTAAATAATTGAAGAGTAACTCTTTCGATCGGGACAAGCCATTTTTCCAATTGAGACAGGATTCTGTTATAAACAGGTTCCGTTTACACATGTTTTAATGCTTACTGAAGCACATAAACATACATATTAAGCATAAAAATATACATATAAGAACCAGGGCCTGGGAACAGCATAGACCTACTGAATCACCTAATTTTGCTCCCCTCCCCCCCCACCTCAAAAAAAAAAAAAGTAAGCAATTATCGCAAAGGTAATATTTCAAATCTATTATGAAATATGATTATAGCAATGATTATAATCACTATTTTTAGGGTACGATAAAATTAAAAACAAAAAATATATTTATTTAAATATAGTATTTTTATATCTGTATTTTAAAGTACATAAAAAAAATAGTAAGCAATTATCGCAAAGGCAATATTTCAAATCTATTATGAAATATGATTATAGCAATGATTATAATCACTATTTTTAGGGTACGATAAAATTAAAAACAAAAAATATATTTATTTAAATATAGTATTTTTATATCTGTATTTTAAAGTACATAAAAAAAAAATAGTAAGCAATTATCGCAAAGGTAATATTTCAAATCTATTATGAAATATGATTATAGCAATGATTATAATAACTATTTATAGGGTACGATAAAATTAAAAACAAAAAATATATTTATTTAAATATAGTATTTTTATATCTGTATTTTAAAGTACATAAAAAAAAAAAATAGTAAGCAATTATCGCAAAGGTAATATTTCAAATCTATTATGAAATATGATTATAGCAATGATTATAATCACTATTTTTAGGGTACGATAAAATTAAAAACAAAAAATATATTTATTTAAATATAGTATTTTTATATCTGTATTTTAAAGTACATAAAAAAAAATAGTAAGCAATTATCGCAAAGGTAATATTTCAAATTTATTATGAAATATGATTATAGCAATGATTATAATCACTATTTATAGGGTACGATAAAATTAAAAACAAAAAATATATTTATTTAAATATAGTATTTTTATATCTGTATTTTAAGGTACATAAAAAAAAAAAAATAGTAAGCAATTATCGCAAAGGTAATATTTCAAATCTATTATGAAATATGATTATAGCAATGATTATAATCACTATTTTTAGGGTACGATAAAATTAAAAACAAAAAATATATTTATTTAAATATAGTATTTTTATATCTGTATTTTAAAGTACATAAAAAAAAAAAATAGTAAGCAATTATCGCAAAGGTAATATTTCAAATTTATTATGAAATATGATTATAGCAATGATTATAATCACTATTTTTAGGGTACGATAAAATTAAAAACAAAAAATATATTTATTTAAATATAGTATTTTTATATCTGTATTTTAAAGTACATAAAAAAAAATAGTAAGCAATTATCGCAAAGGTAATATTTCAAATTTATTATGAAATATGATTATAGCAATGATTATAATCACTATTTTTAGGGTACGATAAAATTAAAAACAAAAAATATATTTATTTAAATATAGTATTTTTATATCTGTATTTTAAAGTACATAAAAAAAAATAGTAAGCAATTATCGCAAAGGTAATATTTCAAATTTATTATGAAATATGATTATAGCAATGATTATAATCACTATTTTTAGGGTACGATAAAATTAAAAACAAAAAATATATTTATTTAAATATAGTATTTTTATATCTGTATTTTAAAGTACATAAAAAAAATAGTAAGCAATTATCGCAAAGGTAATATTTCAAATTTATTATGAAATATGATTATAGCAATGATTATAATCACTATTTTTAGGGTACGATAAAATTAAAAACAAAAAATATATTTATTTAAATATAGTATTTTTATATCTGTATTTTAAAGTACATAAAAAAAAAATAGTAAGCAATTATCGCAAAGGTAATATTTCAAATTTATTATGAAATATGATTATAGCAATGATTATAATCACTATTTTTAGGGTACGATAAAATTAAAAACAAAAAATATATTTATTTAAATATAGTATTTTTATATCTGTATTTTAAAGTACATAAAAAAAATAGTAAGCAATTATCGCAAAGGTAATATTTCAAATTTATTATGAAATATGATTATAGCAATGATTATAATCACTATTTTTAGGGTACGATAAAATTAAAAACAAAAAATATATTTATTTAAATATAGTATTTTTATATCTGTATTTTAAAGTACATAAAAAAAAATAGTAAGCAATTATCGCAAAGGTAATATTTCAAATTTATTATGAAATATGATTATAGCAATGATTATAATCACTATTTTTAGGGTACGATAAAATTAAAAACAAAAAATATATTTATTTAAATATAGTATTTTTATATCTGTATTTTAAAGTACATAAAAAAAAATAGTAAGCAATTATCGCAAAGGTAATATTTCAAATTTATTATGAAATATGATTATAGCAATGATTATAATCACTATTTTTAGGGTACGATAAAATTAAAAACAAAAAATATATTTATTTAAATATAGTATTTTTATATCTGTATTTTAAAGTACATAAAAAAAAATAGTAAGCAATTATCGCAAAGGTAATATTTCAAATTTATTATGAAATATGATTATAGCAATGATTATAATCACTATTTTTAGGGTACGATAAAATTAAAAACAAAAAATATATTTATTTAAATATAGTATTTTTATATCTGTATTTTAAAGTACATAAAAAAAAATAGTAAGCAATTATCGCAAAGGTAATATTTCAAATTTATTATGAAATATGATTATAGCAATGATTATAATCACTATTTTTAGGGTACGATAAAATTAAAAACAAAAAATATATTTATTTAAATATAGTATTTTTATATCTGTATTTTAAAGTACATAAAAAAAAATAGTAAGCAATTATCGCAAAGGTAATATTTCAAATTTATTATGAAATATGATTATAGCAATGATTATAATCACTATTTTTAGGGTACGATAAAATTAAAAACAAAAAATATATTTATTTAAATATAGTATTTTTATATCTGTATTTTAAAGTACATAAAAAAAAATAGTAAGCAATTATCGCAAAGGTAATATTTCAAATTTATTATGAAATATGATTATAGCAATGATTATAATCACTATTTTTAGGGTACGATAAAATTAAAAACAAAAAATATATTTATTTAAATATAGTATTTTTATATCTGTATTTTAAAGTACATAAAAAAATAGTAAGCAATTATCGCAAAGGTAATATTTCAAATTTATTATGAAATATGATTATAGCAATGATTATAATCACTATTTTTAGGGTACGATAAAATTAAAAACAAAAAATATATTTATTTAAATATAGTATTTTTATATCTGTATTTTAAAGTACATAAAAAAAAATAGTAAGCAATTATCGCAAAGGTAATATTTCAAATTTATTATGAAATATGATTATAGCAATGATTATAATCACTATTTTTAGGGTACGATAAAATTAAAAACAAAAAATATATTTATTTAAATATAGTATTTTTATATCTGTATTTTAAAGTACATAAAAAAAAAATAGTAAGCAATTATCGCAAAGGTAATATTTCAAATTTATTATGAAATATGATTATAGCAATGATTATAATCACTATTTTTAGGGTACGATAAAATTAAAAACAAAAAATATATTTATTTAAATATAGTATTTTTATATCTGTATTTTAAAGTACATAAAAAAAAATAGTAAGCAATTATCGCAAAGGTAATATTTCAAATTTATTATGAAATATGATTATAGCAATGATTATAATCACTATTTTTAGGGTACGATAAAATTAAAAACAAAAAATATATTTATTTAAATATAGTATTTTTATATCTGTATTTTAAAGTACATAAAAAAAAATAGTAAGCAATTATCGCAAAGGTAATATTTCAAATTTATTATGAAATATGATTATAGCAATGATTATAATCACTATTTTTAGGGTACGATAAAATTAAAAACAAAAAATATATTTATTTAAATATAGTATTTTTATATCTGTATTTTAAAGTACATAAAAAAAAAATAGTAAGCAATTATCGCAAAGGTAATATTTCAAATTTATTATGAAATATGATTATAGCAATGATTATAATCACTATTTTTAGGGTACGATAAAATTAAAAACAAAAAATATATTTATTTAAATATAGTATTTTTATATCTGTATTTTAAAGTACATAAAAAAAAATAGTAAGCAATTATCGCAAAGGTAATATTTCAAATTTATTATGAAATATGATTATAGCAATGATTATAATCACTATTTTTAGGGTACGATAAAATTAAAAACAAAAAATATATTTATTTAAATATAGTATTTTTATATCTGTATTTTAAAGTACATAAAAAAAAATAGTAAGCAATTATCGCAAAGGTAATATTTCAAATTTATTATGAAATATGATTATAGCAATGATTATAATCACTATTTTTAGGGTACGATAAAATTAAAAACAAAAAATATATTTATTTAAATATAGTATTTTTATATCTGTATTTTAAAGTACATAAAAAAAAAAAATAGTAAGCAATTATCGCAAAGGTAATATTTCAAATTTATTATGAAATATGATTATAGCAATGATTATAATCACTATTTTTAGGGTACGATAAAATTAAAAACAAAAAATATATTTATTTAAATATAGTATTTTTATATCTGTATTTTAAAGTACATAAAAAAAAAAATAGTAAGCAATTATCGCAAAAGTAATATTTCAAATTTATTATGAAATATGATTATAGCAATGATTATAATCACTATTTTTAGGGTACGATAAAATTAAAAACAAAAAATATATTTATTTAAATATAGTATTTTTATATCTGTATTTTAAAGTATATATATAAAAAAAAAAAATCCCTGCCGGCTCGGCCTACAGGTGCAGGTAGATTTCGAAGTTAAGTACTAATTTCCCCAACAAAAAATAGACCTTTGCGGCACATTATATAGTTTCTGAATAAGAGAACCTACCAATTGGATGCATTTGAAAGGAATAATGAATTTAAAAATGAGTCAGAAAATAAGTATTTTGGATTTGAGTAATACTATATTTTTTTCCTTCAACCTCTGTGTATTTTTAATTTGTTTTTACTGTAAGAATTGGTCCTATCAAAAACTTGTCAATATAAAAGTTGTAGATAATATTCAGAAGATGTATGATAAATTTAAGCGGATTGGGTATCTTGTGAATTGACGAAGTTATGGATTTTTTTCTTCTTCAATTTCCCCTTTTTGTTTTCGTTTTTAATTTTTTTTTTCTATGCGGTAAGAATTGATCCTATCAAAAACTTGTCAATATAAAAGTTGTAGATAATATTAAGACATTTTATAATAAATTGAATTGGATTTGATATCTTAAGAACAGACGAAGTTCTGAATTTTTTTCTCCGCAAAACCCTATTTTTTTTTTCGCCTTTTGAGCCCATTTTTAATTTTATCAAAAATCTGCTATACATAAATTTTTGGCACTTTTTTTATAAGTTATAAAAACTTTAAACTGAGTCGATATGTATTACAATTAAGAAGTACGGGTTTTTTTCGTTTTTCACAAAACCCCTCCCTATTTGCACCCCCTTAGTCCGAT
Source organism: Maratus speciosus (assembly GCA_963932465.1). NCBI lineage: Eukaryota > Metazoa > Arthropoda > Arachnida > Araneae > Salticidae > Maratus > Maratus speciosus. The sequence continues at coordinate 182,047,509 of OZ010798.1, read as the reverse complement.
TTTGCTCATTAACGAACTTGACCGAGATTTTCTGCCCCTTGATTTTATGTATCAGTTTGGAAAAGATTTGTACAGAATTATGGAAGTTATCGTGTCCATAAAAAAGTGATACATATATATGTATAACGTTTTTTACTGGGAGTTTTACTTTGGGTTCTAGGGGTCATGATCGGTGTAGATCTGCAAAAAAATTTCGGAAATTCCAACATATTGGGGAGAATGTAACAGGTATCATTTCATATTAAATCTACCTAAAAATGATAAAACCTCTGTGAACACTAAGGATCTGGGACCATCCTTTTGGCTTGATCGGGTTCTGAAAACAACAAGCCAATATCTATATTATAGCCTGTCCGTGAGTAATGCTGACGTCATATAGACGGTGGCAACACCTGACCAATAAATTCCGTTTTAGGTAGATTTCGTATGAAATACTACCTATTGGGATCGTTCCTATGTTGGAATTTCTGAAAACTTTTTGCAGATCTACACCGATCATGACTCCTAGAACCCAAAACCACCCCCAGTAAAAAACTTTATATATATATATATCTATCTGTCTATCTATCTATCTATCTATCTATCTATCTATATATATCACTTTATTCTGGACACGATAACTTTCGTAATTCTGCATCAATCTCTTCCAAACTGATACATAAAATCAAAGGGCATAAATTCTCGGTCAAGTTCGTTAATGGGCAAAATCGGACCAAGGGGATGGAAATAGGGAGGGGTTTTGTGAAAACCGAAAACCCCCCATAACTTCTTAATTTTTGTATATATCAAATCAGTTTAAAGTTTTTATTACTTCTAAACATAGGGCCAAAATTTTATGTATCACAGATTTTTGATAAAGTTAAAAATGGGCTCAAGGGGCGCAAAAAATAGAGTTTTTGGGAGAAAAAAAATCATAACTTCGTCAATTCTCAAGATATCAATTCCAATTAATTTTATTATAAATCTCCTTAATATTATCTACAACTTTTATATTCACAAGTTTTTGATAGGACCAATTCGTACCGCAACAAAAAATTAAAAACGAAAACAAAAAGGAGGTTTGAAGAAGTAAAAAATCCATAACTACGTCAATTCAAAAGATATAAAATCTCCATGAATTTATCATATATCTTCTTAATATTGTCTACAACATCTATATAGACAAGTTTTGGATAGGACCAATCTTACAGCAAAAACAAATTAAAAATATATAGCGGTTGAAGAAAAAACCCATCTAAGTAAGGGTGTATTCAAATCCAAACTGCGTATTTTCTGACTCATTTTACAATTCATTTTTGCTCTCAAAGGCTTCCAAATGGTACGTTTTCTTACTCAGAAACTATATAATGTACCGTAATGGTCGATTTTTTTATAGAGGCAGAATATATTTTAAAAAATGCTGTTAAAGTGGGCATTTTGAACCGAATTTCCCGAAGCGGATTGTGTTGGAAAAATCATTGCATTAAGGATGCACTCAAATCCAAACTGCTTGTTTTCTGACTCATTTTTAAATTCATTTTTGCTCTCAAACGCATTTAATTGGTAGATTCGCTTACTCAGAAACTATATAATGTTCCGCAATGATCGATTTTTTGATAGAGGCAGAATATATTTCAAAAAATTATGTCAAAGTGGGCATTTTGAACGGAATTTCTCGAAGCAATTGTGTTATCACTTTCTTCTGGACACGATAACTTCCGCAATTCTGCACAAATGTCTTCCAAACTGATAGATAAAATCAAGGGACATAAAATCTCGGTCAAGTTCGTTAATGGGCAAAAGCGGACAAAGGGGATGGAAATAGGGAGGGGTTTTGTGAAAACCGAAAAAAACCCGTAACTTCTTAATTTTTGTACATATCAAATCAGTTTAAAGTTTTTATTACTTCTAAAAATAGCGCCAAAAATTCATGCATCACAGATTTTTGATAAAATTTAAAATAGGCTCAAGGGGCGCAAAAAATAGGGTTTTTGGGAGAAAAAAATTCCTTACTTCGTCAATTCTCAAGATATCAATTCCAATAATTTTATTATACATCTCCTTAATATTATCTACAACTTTTATATTCACAAGTTTTTGATAGGACCAATTCGTGCCAAAAAAAAAAAACGAAAACAAAAAAGGGGGGTTGAAGAAGAAAAATTTTCATAACTCCGTCAATTCACAAGATATAAAATCTCCATGAATTTATCATATATCTTCTTAATATTGTCTTCAACATTTATATAGACAAGTTTTTGATAGGGCCAATTCTTAAAGCAAAAACAAACTAAAAATTCATAGCGGTTGAAGAAAAAAATCATCTTATTAAGGGTGCATTCAAATCCAAACTTTCTATTTTCTTACTCATTTTTAAATTCAGTTTTGCTCTCAAACGCATTCAATTGCTAGATTCTCTTATTCAGAAACTATATAATGTACAGTAATGATCGATTTTTTGATAGAGGCAGAATATATTTCAAAAAATGATGTTAAAGTGGGCATTTTGAACAGAATTTCCCGAAGCGATTGTGTTGGAAACGAAAAATATTGCCCTACTGAGAAAGTAATTGTTTATTAATCAAGTTTTAATTAATTGAAAGAAAAATAAAAACACAGGTCGCTTATAAATCTTTCCAAAAATTACGTCAGCATGTTTCATATTTTTTTTTTTATTAAAAATTAATCTGAAAATGTGCCAGAAAATTTCGAGTTGTTGAGTATGGAAAAATATTTTTTTAATATCGCCTTAACATGATTCTGATAAAACCAGCTATTTTATAAAAAGGAAATAAAAACTCGTCAAAAGAGACAGATAAAACTGTTAAAGTGGATTTATATCTAATAATGATTTAGTTTTTGTTGGTGAAATTAGTATACTTAACTTCGAAATCTACCTCTGCCTGTAGGCCGGGCCGGCAGGGATTTTTTATATAACAATTTTCTTTAAACTTCTCTAGGTATCGCACAATTTCAATTTTTACACCGTCGGGTATAAGGTAAAAACTGTAATTTCAAATTCAGTTTGTTTGAAAATTGTATCTCAGTTTACTGATTTTTTATGGTTTTTAAAATAATTGTAATTTTTTTTTTTTTTTTTTTTATCTATCTCTATCGTATGCAGACCGTTTACGAAAGATTGATCCATTTTTAGGTGCGTTCGTAATTATATAAATACGTAGCACCTATAGTCGTCGTTCAGTCCGTCCGTCCGTCTGTCCGTCCGTCTGTCCGTCTGTCCGTCCGTCCGTCTGTCCGCATGTAACAGAGCAAAAACTACCCAACCGAATGGTCTGAAATTTCAAATATATGATTGTTGCAAAATTTTGTCGAGCCATTTCAAATTTTATGAAAATCGGATGTATAGTTTAATTACATTGCCAGTCAAAATTTTTTCTTTACATTACGGCCAATGGGAAAAATTATTGCAAGTGCATTTTAATGATATTACAGCCTTCCGAATGATCTGAAATTTTAAAGATATAACGGTTGCAAAATTTTGTCGAGCCCTTTCAAATTTTAGGAAAATCGGATGTATAGTTTAATTACAGGGACAGTCAAAAGTTTTTCCTTACATTACGGCCAATGGGAAAAATTATTGCAAGTGCATTTTAATGATATTAGAGCCTTCCGAATGATCTGAAATTTTAAAGATATAACTGTTGCAAAATTTTGTCGAGCCCTTTCAAATTTTAGGAAAATCGGATGTATAGTTTAATTACAGGGACAGTCAAAAGTTGTTCTTTACATTACGGCCAATGGGGAAATTATTGCAAGTGCATTTTAATGATATTACAGCCTTCCGAATGATCTGAAATTTTAAAGATATAACTGTTGCAAAATTTTGTCGAGCCCTTTCAAATTTTAGGAAAATCGGATGCATAGTTTAATTACAGGGACAGTCAAAAGTTTTTCTTTACATTACGGCCAATGGGAAAAATTATTGCAAGTGCATTTTAATGATATTACAGCCTTCCGAATGGTCTGAAATTTTAAAGATATAATTGTTGCAAAATTTTGTTGAGCTATTTCAAATTTTAGGAAAATCGGATGTATAGTTTAATTACAGGGACAGTCAAAAGTGTTCCGTTACATTACGGGGAATGGGGAAAAAATATTGGAAGTGCATTTTAATGATGTATCAGACTATGCGCTTTATGAAGTGCAAAAAATTATACATTCAGTACAATATGGGGTGCAAAAAATAATTATAAAACTAGTTATAGTACGAACGCACCTCATTTGCCACGTTTGACGAGCAATTTCCAACTTGTTGAATTTATATCTATTTTAAAAGAAAATATAAAAATAATTTATTATTTTGCTCCACGTTCTTTTTCTTTCTTTATAAATCGCTTGTAAAAAAAAATAAATGTTCTAGTTTTACTTTGAGCCATTGTATTTTTACTCAAGCAGTAGTGAAAAATGAAGCTGCCTATGACGTAAAACTTTATTCAGCGGGAAAAATTTCGTGGTTTCGACGGAAAGAGCATAGATACAATTATATCTGCTAAAACTGAATCCTGAGTAAAAAGATATTTTTTCAGTGATTTCATTTTCATAAGTTTTAATGTATTACATATTTCCTTTTATTTTGAAGCGGCAACTTGACGTAAAATAGACAAGATCGTTGGCTATTTTAGGATAGGGATAAATAATTTCAAAGATTAGTATAAAAGTGCAAGGAACTCAACATGATTATACCTAAAAAATGTAAGAGGATTTTTTTTTTTAAATATATTAAGGGGGCTGTTCACTCAGCTTCAGAATTCTCCTCCGTAATGTTAAATCTACGGACTTTTGGTGCATTCGTATATTTAAAATATCTTCTCGGGAAATTCATATTTTTAACATCTTTTTTCTGTGTACTCTTCTTAAGGCTGTTCTCAACTGCTCTGCTCAACAAGCGCAAAACATTTTGACACATCTAAAAATTCATTTTTTAACGCAAAGGGATAAAATTGGAAAGCCTGACTATGAAAGCGATTTGGAATCGAACTGTGTTTTCCATTTTTTGATCAAACAATTACCTATTTAGTTATAAGCGATTTTGATCACGTGACACGGCATTTTTCTCCCCTTACTGACTGGATTTTCCTCTTTCGTTCGGAAGTTCAGTTCAAAATGCCAACTTTGACAGTATTTTCTGAAAGATCTATTGCGCTTACAAGAAAACGGAAAAAACAGTTCGATGACATAGTTTCTGAACAACAACACCTTCTAGTTTCATACGTTTCCGAACAAAAATGAATTAAAACTTATGTCAGAAAGTTGACACTTTGGATTTCAGAACAGCCTTAAAGGATGTCTCTTTTTTTCTTAGTTTTCAAAATATTTCTAAAATCTACGCTGAATTTAATATTTTATCTGTTAAAAGCGGACGTATTGTGAGTAAGGTTTTAACACTTCCTATAAAATTAAGTCTAGACTTTCTTTTAAGTCTAGACTAGAAATATTTTGAGAGCTAATAAAAAAAGAGAAATCCTTTAGGAAGGAATCTCTTTCTTAAGGCTGTTCTCAAATCCAAAAGAGCAACTTTATGACACAAGTTTTAATTTATTTTTGTTCGAAAATGCATGAAACAAGCGGGTGTTGTCGTTCGGAAACTATATAATCCAGCTGTTTTTTCGTTTTTTTGCAAAAGCAATAGATTTTTCAGAAAATAGTGTCAAAGTGGGTGTTTTGAATCGAATATCCAGACGGAAGAAGAAAAACCAGTCAGTGAAGGGAGAAAAATGTCTTTGCCACGTGATCAAAATCGCTTATAACTCAATAGGTAATTTATTGATCAAAAAATGGAAAACACAGTAACCATTCCAAATCGCTTCCATGGTTAGGCCTTCCAGTTTTGTATCTTTCCGTTAAAAAAGGAATTTGTAAATGTGTCAAAACGTTTTGCGCTTGTTGAGCAGAGCAGTTAAGAACACCCTTAAAGGATATCTCTTTTTTTCTTAGTTTTCAAAATATTTCTAAAATCTACGCTGAATTTAATATTTTATGTGTCAAAAGCGGACGGACTGTGAGTAAGATTTTAAGGGTGTTCTCAAATCCAAAAGAGCAACTTTCTGACATAAGTTTTAATTTATTTTTGTTCGAAAATGCATGAAATTAGCTGGTGTTGTTGTTCAGAAACTATGTAATTGAGCTATTTTTTTCATTTTTTTTTTTTTTTTTTTTTTTTGCAAACGCAATAGATCTTTCAGAAAATAGTGTCAAAGTGGGCTTTTTGAACCGAATTCCCGCGCGAAGGGAGAAAGAACACTCAATAGCGGGCGAAAAACGTGTTTGTCACGTGATCGAATTAGCTTATTACTCAATAGGTAATTGATTGATCAAAAAATGGAAAAAACAATTCAATTCCAAATCGCTTCCATGGCCAGGCTTTCCAATTTCATATCTTTCCGTTAAAAAGTAAATTTGTAAATATGTCAGAACGTTTTGCGCTTGTTGAGCAGAGCAGTTAAGAACAGCCTTAACACTTCCTATAAAATTAAGTCTATACTTTGAAATATTTTGAGAACTAAGAAAAAAAGAGACATCTTTTAGGAAGTGTACACAAAAAAACTAGAAGTTAAAAATATTAATTTCCCGAGGAGATATTTTAAATATACGAATGCATCCAATGCCCATAGACTTAACATTTGTGAGGGGAAACCGGAAGATGAGTGACCAGCCCCCTTAAAGGTTTTAGCTTACTTTAAGTTTTTAACGATAAGCAATTATTCTTTAATAAAATTACTTATAATAAAAGTATAATTGCATTTTACCCATATTGTTACAAGGTTGTTATCGTACAAGGTTGTTTAAATAATATTTTACAAAATGATGATTGTTTTTTTAATGTTAATGGTAACAATAAGAATAATATTAAAAAAATTAGTAGATTAATATAAAAAGTTAAAACGACATAATGGCGTCTTTTAATTTATCATAAATGGAGCATTGTTCTTTAAAAGACTGATTAAATAATAAAACACATAGATTTTTTTCTATCTTATGATAACGACAAAGATAAAAATAATAAAATATTTTGGTGTGTTAAAAAAACTGCCTAATACGCAGATTTTATTTTTATTTTTAGACACAGGATCAAAAGCAAGGTTGTAACCACCCTGACCCAGGTAGGTTTTATTAAATAATCTGGGTTTAAGGGCGCGGGAAAACTTAGGTTTTTTTTTTCAGCAAAATATGGATTTTCTTTTTTTCCTTCTTCAGAAATTAATAATATGTAACACACGCATATGTCTGTCTACGTTCTTTTTTATGCCTGAATATACATAGTTTAACAAGAATTAAAAGCATATTTGATTAATTGAATTTATTGTAAACCAAGAAAAAAAAATCATGCGTCATGCATAGATTATGAAACACTTTCCACACATTCAGAATAATGTTCATCAAGAATATGTGGTGTCCTGTTTAAAAAATAGATCCCTAATTAAGAGGCTACTTCAGTCAAGTGAAAAGACCCGTTCGCTAATGCTAATCCAATTGAAGAAATTTATAAAGATATCTCGGTTGCATTTTAATATTTTTAAATGATTTTTTTTGCATTGGATAGCTGAGATCGATCTGTATGCAGGCCGTTTTTTACTTTTTCGATTTCTATTGCAGATTTTTTTTAAGAAGATGCTTTCAGTTTCGAAACCGGTTCCGAAAATGAAAGTGCCCTCATTAAAAATATCTGTAAAGAAATTCGAAAAAGCAGAAAACGGTCTTTGTAGAGATCGATCTCAGCTATCCAATGCAAAAAAATTCATTTAAAAATATTAAAATGCAACCGAGATATCTTTATAAATTTCTTCCATAGGATTAGCATTAGCGAACGGGTCTTTTCACTTGACTGAAGTAGGCTCTTAATGCATTCAGAATTAGTACATAATAATTGGGATTTAAGGCTGTTCTCAAATCCAAAGACACTACTTAGTGACACATATTTTAGTTCATTTTTCTTCGCACACGCATGAAATTGGCAGGGGCTGTTATTTAGAAACTATGTAATCGAAAGACGTTTTCCATTTTTTTGTAAGCGCAAAAGATCTTACAGAAAATACTGTCAATGTTTAGCGTTTTCAACTGAATCCCAGATGTATATGGCAGCTCGAGAAAGGCAAAAAACTTGTCGTCACCTGAACAGCATTACTTATATCTAGATAATTCATTTAACAACAAAATGGAAAACTAGTTTCGATTCGAAATTCCTCCAACTATCAGGCCTGCCTCTTTTATGCCTTTTAGGTTGTTCTCAACTGTTCTGTTCAACAAGCGCAAAACGTTTTGACACATTTACAAATTCATTTTTTAAGGAAAAGATAGAAAATTGGAAAGTCTGACCATGGAAACGATTTGGAAACGAACTGTTTTATCCAATTTTTGATCAATAAATTACCTATTGAGTTATAAGCGATTCTGATCACGTGACACGGCATTTTTCTCCCCTTACTAACTGGATTTTCTTCTTTCGTTCGGAAGTTCGGTTCAAAATGCCCACTTTGACAATATTTTCTGAAAGATCTATTGTGTTTACAAGAAAACGGAAAAAACAGTTTGATGACATAGTTTCTGAATAACAACGCCTTCTAGTTTTATGAGTTTCCGAATAAAAATGAATTAAAACTTATGTCAGAAAGTTGACCCTTTGGATTTGAAAACAGCCTTAAGGCTGTTCTTAACTGCTCTGCTCAACAAGCGCAAAACGTTCTGACATATTTACAAATTTATTTTTTTTACGGAAAGATATAAAATTGGAAAGCCTGGCCATGGAAGCGATTTGGAATTGAACTGTTATTTCCATTTTTTGATAAATCAATTACCTAAGCGAATGCGATCACGTGACAAACACGTTTTCCGCCCGCTCTTGAGTGTTCTTTCTCCCTTCGCGCGGGAATTCGGTTCAAAAAGCCCACTTTGACGCTATTTTCTGAAAGATCTATTGCGTTTGCAAAAAAATGGAAAAAATAGCTCAATTACATAGTTTCTGAACAACAACACCAGCTAATTTCATGCATTTTCGAACAAAAATAAATTAAAAGTTATGTCAGAAAGTTGCTCTTTTGGATTTGAGAACACACTTAAGTATAAATATGAGTCAGAAAATTTATCAGAAAGTATGGCGTTGTTGAGCAGGGAACTGGAACTCAGCTAAAGGGTTCCGGGACAAAAAATTCTCAACATAAAAAAAGTGCAGAATTTTCCGCGTCAATTACAGCAAACATCATACTTTTAACTGTAGGAAGATATTTCGATTTAGAATCCCTAAATAGGTATGAAATGTTTCTCCCACATCTGTTACAGAAAATTACGCATCATTAAAAGTGAAACCATAAAGAGAATTTGCCGCGAGTGATAAAGAAAAAATAAGTTCTGTTTTTCTTCTTTTTTCGTATCATGTGAAATATGTTGTGTTTCAACCATGTACCAAACGTTCACGATTTTTCTGGGTAGCACATAAACATTGCAATTAACTTAAAGACTTTTTAGTGAACATTCTGCTTATGACTCTAATATAATATAAATAACCAATTATATTTAATTGGACGATTACAACAAACTGCAAAAATATACTTGTTAAAAAAATTAATCATGCAAGCTATGTAATGTGTTTTGTAACTCACTTTTCCTTCGGCTCTTCTTCGATAATTTGAAGCTGTCTTTTTTAATATGTTTATTAAACTTCCTCTTTCTTTTCCTTCCATCAAAAGTAGATACAGTAAAACCTCCCCAAAGCGACCAAGTTCCGTTCCAATAAAAATTGGTTGCTCCGAGAGGTGGTCTCTTAATGGAGGTCGTGTTTAAATTTAAATTTTAATTTTTGAGAAAAGGTAACAATTAATGTTGCTATTTTTTTTTTCACATTAGGAAAAAATATAAAAATGTAAGTATCAAAACAAAAGTTAATTACCTAAGTTAATTATTGCTGAGTTAAAATTGATGCATTGACGTTTGCTTTGATTTTACGGTTTTATCTTTTAAAACTTTTATTTGCCAGTCCTTTCGAAATTCAGTAAATAATTGCAATTTTTTTTTTTTGGACGGGAAGAAATAATGACGATTTCCTTAATTCGTCTATTTTTTTTTTTTCCCCGACAGAATAGGACAGGATTGTTTATTGACCGTCATTCTTAGTCATCAGAGTAAAATCCATTGCCTAAAAAGGCACAAAGGGGTTTGCTGGACAGATAATTACACTTGTTTATTTCCTATTAGGTAGATTTCGTATGAAATACTACCTATTGGGATCGTTCCTATGTTGGAATTTCTGAAAAATTTTTGCAGATCTACACCGATCATGACCCCTAGAACCCAAAACCACCCTCAGTAAAAAACTTTATATATCTATCTATCTATCTATCTATCTATCTACCTATCTATCTATCTATCTATATCTATATATATATATATATATCACTTTCTTCTGGACACGATAACTTTCGTAATTCTGCACCAATCTCTTCCAAACTGATACATAAAATCAATGGCCATAAAATCTCGGTCAAGTTCGTTAATGGGCAAAATCGGACCAAGGGGAGGGAAATAGGGAGGGGTTTTGTGAAAACAGAAAACCCCGCATAACTTCTTAATTTTTGTACATATCAAATCAGTTTAAAGTTTTTATTACTTCTAAAAATAGGGCCAAAAATTTATGTATCACAGATTTTTGATAAATTTAAAAATGGGCTCAAGGGGCGCAAAAAATAGGGTTTTTGGGAGAAAAAAATTCATAACTTCGTCAATTCTCAAGATATCAAATTCAATTAATTTTATTATAAATCTCCTTAACATTATCTAAAACTTTTATATTCACAAGTTTTTGATAGGAGCAATTCGTACCGCAAAAAAAATTAAAAACGAAAACAAAAAGGGCGTTTGAAGAAGAAAAAAATCCATAACTTCGTCAATTCTCAAGATATCAAATCCAATTAATTTTATCATGAATCTCCTTAACATTATCTACAACTTTTATATTCACAAGTTTTTGATAGGACCAATTCGTACCGCAAAAAAAATTAAAAACGAAAACAAAAAGGTGTTTTGAAGAAGAAAAAAATCCATAACTCCGTCAATTCAAAAGATATAAAATCCCCATGAATTTATCATATATCTTCTTAATATTGTCTACAACATCTATATAGACAAGTTTTGGATAGGACCAATTCTTAGAGCAAAAACAAATTAAAAATACATACCGATTGAAGTAAAAAATGACCTTAGTAAGGGTGTTTTCAAATCCAAACTGCTTATTTTCTGACTCATTTTACAATTCATTTTTGCTCTCAAAGGCTTCCAATTGGTACGTTTTCTTACTCAGAAATTATATAATGTACCGTAATAGTCGATTTTCTGATAGGGGCAGAATATATTTTTTTAAATGCTGTTAAAAAGGGCATTTTGAACCGAATTTACCGAAGCGGATTGTGTTGGAAAAATCATTGTATTAAGGATGCGCTTAAATCCAAACTGCTTATTTTCTGACTGGTTTTTAAATTCATTTTTGCTCTCAAACGCATTTAATTGGTAGATTCACTTATTCAGAAACTATATAATGTACCGTAATAATCGATTTTTAGATAGAGGCAGAATATATTTCAAAAAATGATGTCAAAGTAGGCATTTTGAACGGAATTTCCCGAAGCGATTGTGTTAGAAACGAAAAATATTGTCCTTCTGAGAAAATAATTGTTTATATATCAAGTTTTAATTAATTGAACAAAAAATAAAAACACAGGTCGCTTATAAATCTCTTCAAAAATCACGTCAGCAAGTTTCATATTTTTTTTTAATTAAAAATGAATCTGGAATTATGCCAGAAAATTTCGAGTTGTTGAGCATGGAAAAGTATTTTTTTGAATACCGCCCTAACATGGTTCTGATAAAATCAGCTATTATATGAAAATGAAATAAAAACTCGTCAAGAGCGGCCAGATAAAATTGTTAAAGTGATTTATCTATAATCATGATTTAGTTTTTGTTTGTGAAATTAGTATATTTGACTTCGAAATCTACCTCTGCCTGTAGGCCGGGCCGGCAGGGATTTTTTAATTTACATCCAAAATTGTTAATTGGTCCAAATCATCCAATCAACCTCATAGTAAATTGGTATATAATTTTATATACCTTAGATAAATTCAAATAACATAAGTGATCGTAATTACGTAATTCTAGTAGAAGAGCAACGCGTATAATTAATAAAATTAAATTATAATCCGCGTAAAACTGTAATTATTCAATTTAATTAATTACGAATAAAATTAAGAGTTTGCGTTGTGAATTATTTAGACGAACTCTTCCACTTATGAATTAAACTAAAATTTAAGCTGTAAAAATAAGTTGACACACCTTAAACATTATCAATTAAATAATTACAGAAACTTTTTAAAACTTTATTAAATATTTTATTTACATTGAACACAACTATATACAGAAACACATAATATTAATTCAAAAAAAAGAAAGCAACACTTTTGTTTGCTTCTCATTATTTCATGTATATTTAATCTTTAAACAAAAAGACAATGTTTTCATTTACTCTTATTATTATATATTTTTCTTTTTGCAAAAAAAGAATAATTCTCTTTCATTTTTAAATTACCTTAATTATATTTAATTATTGGTTTTGTTGGATCTCAGATTGCTCTCTACCATAATATATCATAAAGGGATATTTATAATTTCTCATATAATTTAAAGTGGTAAAAGAAAAAGATTAAGGTGATACCTTATATCATATACGGGATGGTGGCCTTTATTCATCAAATTCAGAGTTGTCGCGTGGCTAAGGATCATATCCAAATGTCATCTGGATTCAGCTTCTTATCTGAGCGGTGAAATCAGGATGGCGGGATGCATAGCTACGGACCTCAGTAGAACAATCCACTTTATTTCAACATCAGGAAGACATCCGCAATTAGGCTTGCTTAGGCTCACTCCGATATGTCCATCTCGCCTGGGCATTACTAGGGCTTTCTGGATTCATTGCATGGGCTTTCAGGAGAGCTCCTGCGTCTTCGACATCTTTTTTCAGACTCCCTTTTTCAAACCTTTTTCTTCTGGCACACCAACTCTTGCAGTGGGTGGAACTATTTGTCTGATCCTCCCTTATTGGATGTGAGCAGATTTTGCATTATCCTTCGATAGACCTATTAGCTAACAGTCTGCAAATGGCCCCTTACATATACTTTAATATTATTATATGCCTTAAAGTTTGGGTGGTCTGAAAAGCCATAAATTTATCCCAACACTTTTATTAAGGCCATAAATTTATTCCAACATTTTTATTATTTTACGATTTCTAATTATACACCACTTTCCACTGGCTTGTCATAAAACGACACCATGGCGTCTGGCTATTGTTGTTATCTGAGATCCGAACTATATTCAACATTATACATTCATTTTACAATACAACAATTTTTTTTTAAAAATATATATTTAATATTTAAAATCAACTTAATAATTTTTGTATGAACTTACACTCCTATTTTACTTAAATATATAAACATTATAATTTTACACTCATAATTATATTTTATAAAAAAAATATTTATACAAACAGAAATAACAAATTACGCAATTTTACTTTGATTTAACCAACATGGTGCGGGAACATATTGTTATATGTTGCCCAGCATCTCTCCCGGTGGTCAGAAAAAAAAAATAAAAACTGATTGCTGGTTTTATTTTATTTTATTTTATTTTTTTTTTTTTGTAAAGCATAAAAGAATGTACGTGTCCATATGACTGTTGTGATGTAGTGGGCCAGAGCTTTTTGGTTCACTAAGCTCTTGTGAGATGATCGTTGAAAAATAATACATGTTTCTTACCAAAGTTCTTTATTAGAACAACTAAAATAGATTTGAAAAATGTAATAACAAACTTTACCATTCATAGGTAGACACTCTCACTTTTTATTAACAGTTCTATACTTCTCATAGCCAACCTGAGTAAAAACGATTTTTACTCGCATCTCTTCCGTTGTTAAAAAAACACCTCACTTCATCAGTGTCACCCAGTCTACTATCAGCCTCCACACTAGCTTCTGCATGAGTCTCTTTTTACTTTCACTTTAGGGACGAATTCCCACACATTGTCCAGCCACCCCCATTTCTTGGAAAAGTTGAAATACCCTGTTGAGCAGATCCCAAGGGCAGAAGTATGCCAGGAATTTCCCCTGCATGCCTTTACACAAAAGACCATTGTCCTCCTCGGAAATGCCTGTTGCCTTCCCCGTCGAAAATGTGTGGCGAAGGTACGATATCACAACATCTCCCCCCAAAAGAGATTTCCACAGGAAATATTTGGCATGAATTCACATAATAAGCCCTTTTAATAGATTTCCCGAGAGGTCAAGCACACCATTAAATCAGCAATAAAATATCATTTAGACTTTTGACCCAATTATGAAAGTTCTACTTAAATTCAAGAATACCCACTCTCAGTTTCAAAGGACATACCAAAATATGAAATTTTTAGAATTTTCCTTACACATAATCAATCAAAAGAATAAAAATAATATACATTTTTGATGCTAGAACAATTAATTTAAATTTAAAATATTTGAATGTAATAACTAACTCAAAAAAGAAAAAAAACACTATAACACAATCTAGGTAACTAAATTTTTACATACAGCACAATATCTTAATAAAACGCCCTAATTACAAGTATTAAAATCTTGAACACTAAATTCCAAACAGAAAATCTAACTCTGATTCTAAATCTTCCTACTTAGACCATCTGCATTTCCATGTAATTTTCCTGGCTTATGTGTAATTTCAAAATTTAATAGCTGCAAAAATAAAGCCCAACGTGTCAAACGAGAGTTTGTACCAACCATTTTCTTTAAGTATACTAATGGATTATGATCGGTTTGTATTTCAAATTTTTGCCCATCCAAATAATAATTTAACTTTTTTAATCCATATACTATAGCCGCTAATTCTCTTTCTATCGTGCTATAATTTTGCTCCGCACGAGAAAATTTTTTGCTAAGATACAAAATTGGATGCTCTTCACCTGCAATAATTTGAGATAAAACAATTCCTGCCCCATACAAACTCGCATCTGTTTGCACAATGAATTTCTGCTTAAAATCAGGCGCATATAACACAGGACTTTTCATTAAATTTTAACTTTAATTCTTCAAATGCATTATTACACTTCTCGTCCCATATGATTTTTTTTTTTTTATTTTCCCTTTTAAAGCATCTGTTAACGGCACTGCTATGGTAGCATAATTCTTTATGTACCTCGCGTAATACCCTACCATTCCCAGATATGCTCTTAGCTGTGTTTTCGTCGTCGGAATTGGAAAATCTTTAATAGCCTGCAATTTAGCTTCACTAGGAGACCTTTTTCCTGACCCAACTTCGTGTCCCAGAAATTTTGCGTGATCTTGCGCGAATTGGCATTTGGATGGTTTCACCGTTAGATTTGCTTCTTTTAACCGCTTAAGAACCGCTTCCACATCTTTTAAATGCTGTTCCCATGTCAAAGAAAATATAGCTATATCACCGATATACGGAACTGCAAATGACTCTAACCCATATAAAACTATGGCAATCAATTTACAAAAATAATATGCTGAATTTAAAAGTCCAAACATCATGACTTTAGGTAAAAAGGTCCCAAATGGTGTTACAAAAGCCGCATATCTCTGAGCTTCTTCCGTGAGAGGAATCTGAAAATAACCTTTCGTCAGATCCATAACAGTAATAAAAGGCGCTGTACTCACTTTCTCAACAACCTCTTCAATGTTTGGCAAAGGGAAAAATTCAGTTCTGGTCTTTGCATTTAATTTCCTATAGTCCACACAAGGGCGAGCGTCTTTACCCGCACTCTCAACTAAAATCATAGGCGAAGCATAATCTGATTGCCCGACCTCAATCACACCCAAATCTAAAAGCCTCCGAATCTCTTCACGCATAATCTCTAATTGCCTCGGCGACATACGATATGGTTTTGATCTTACCGGCACATCATCCGTTAAAACAATGTCCATTTTAACTAACGGGGTACTCCCAGGGTCCGTAGAAAAAACTTTCATATGACGCTCAATCATTGTCCTGAAATCTCCTATTTGCTCTGTAGAAACACGTTTTTCCAAATTACTTTCTTTTACTAATTCCCAAAAGTCTAATTGAGTGGGATCCGCAATGGGATAAGGAATTTCCGCTTGATCCTCAATTTCCTCACACTCCTCATCAATCAACAAATTTACAAATTCAGGTCTACTATAATATGGTTTAATTAAATTAACATGATAAATAGTAGACTTATTTCTCTTTTCCGGAATATCGATCGTATAATTAGTTTGAGATATTACGCTAGTAATAGTTCCCGGTCCTATCCAATTAACCGCCATTTTATTTGGTTTCGAAGTAGCCAGAACTAACACTTTGTCTCCAACATTAAATTTTCTATACACCGCATTCTTATCATACCCTTGTTTTCGTTTCTCCTGACACTCTTTCATTCTTTTACACGCTAATTCTTGACAATGTTTCAATCTATTACTTAAGTTCAAAATATAGTCCACTACATTCTGATTTACCGTCTCCTTTTCCATCCAATTTTCATATACAAGAGTATGTGGCATTCGTAAATTCTTACCATGTACAAGCTCAGCAGGGCTAAATCCCGTGCTTTCATGACTTACAGTCCTCAAAGCAAATAAAGCCATTGGCAAGACTGCTTCCCAATCTTTTCCTGCCTCCAAACATAATGTCTTTATAACCTTTTTTAAACTACCATGCATCCGTTCAACGCTATTCGATTCTGGGTGGCAAACTGAACTATGTACAACCTTAATACCAAACCTATCAAAAAATTCCGATGCCAACTCACTTGTAAATGACCTACCCAAATCACATTGTACCTCTTTTGGATAACCAGTCCTAGAAAATATTTGTATTAGCCCCTCAATCACTGACGGAGAAGTTAAATCTTCTACTGGAATCGCATCTGGATATTTTGACGCAACACAAATTGAAGTAATCAAGTATCTATTATTTTTCTCGCTTAAACTCAAAGGGCCTACACCATCAATATTTATCCTGGAGAAAACTTCTGAAATTATCGGCACGAGCTTCAAGGGAGCTTTCTTTTTATCTCTATTTTTACCAACCTTTTGACACAGATCGCAAGTTCTTACAAATGCCTCAATTTCCTTGTAACAATTTGGCCAAAAATAGCATTTAATTACCCTATCTTTTGTTTTAGTTGCCCCTAAATGTCCCGCAACTTCCTCATGACACATCTTCATTATTTTCTCTCTAAATTCTAATGGCAAACATAATTGTAATTTCTCATCCCCACTATTTGAATGTGAAACTCTTACTAATTTATTTCCCATTATTTTAAATTCCTTTTCTTCTACATTATTTGCCTTTTCCCATAATGTTTTTAAAGATAAGCGCTGTTTCTGAGCTAAGCTGAAATCTTTCGCTGTAATTTTATTCAATCCCACATTATCTTTCACCTCCCATTTCGGTAATAACATAAGATCTTCGATTTGACTTTCATCCTGTCTATTCTCATCCATTTGAACTACCTGCGTTTCTTTGTTCTGTGAGCAATCCCCATTTTTATCTACCCTACCTGGTTGCTCTTCTAACTTTGCCTGATCAACAAACGACATTTCCTTATCAACATCCCGTTGCTCCATTCCTTTTTTTAAAGAATTCGTCTTACTACGGGTAACCACCATATTTATAGGAACACCACTTCCTTTATTTTGCTCAATAAGCTCCGCAGTTTTATTACCTAAGAGATAGTAACCTTGCTCCGACTCCGATGGTTTAATCGCCGCCTTAGTGGTGATGCAACCAAAATCCCCTTTTATAGTCACCCATGCTAATGATAAACATTTACATTCATTATCAAGAGGTTGACGTACCCAAGTTATATCTCCAGTAAAATCCTCTGTTTTAACCCAATTTCTATCGCATAGATCAATCCCTGCTCCCGTGTCCCTCAAATAGTGTCTTTCAACCCCGTTTATTAGAGCATTTTTTAGATAAGGTTTAAAACAATCCCCTAAATCAACATCATTACCTAAATGATTAACTGTATTGAACTCATTTTTCTTTTTTAACCATTCCGCACAATCTGGTTTTATGTGCCCTGGTTGATTACAAAAAAAACACCTAATCTGCCTTTTCCTCTCAAAAGCCTGGTCTTGTTTAAGTTTATCATTTTTAAATTTTTCCGTTTTATTCTATAACTCCGGTTTAGCTTTTACTTCACCCCTAATTTTCGGATTTAAATTGCTTCTTTGCATCTCTGAATAAGGTTTTTTTTCCCAAGATTTTTTTTCTGATTTCCTGAAACTACTTCTAATACCCTCATATTTGTCACATTTATCAGCAAGTTTCGAAGCCTCTTTCATTTCATCCCATTCATCCATAAATTTTTCTTTTACTTCAAAAGGAACGCGTTTTTTTACTTGCTCTGTGAGCATGAGCTCTTTTAAAGACTCGAAATCCTTTATTTCTAATGATTCCAACCAATTATCCAAATAACCTCTTAATTCATATACCAAGTCTACCCATAACGCTCCAGGTTTCCTTTGATGATTTTCAAACTTCTGTTTTAAAGCACCTGTTCCCAATCTAAAACGATTTAATAAAACTTTTTTTACATGTTGAAAATCATCTCCTAATTCTGCTGGTTGCTTCACTATAATTTCCGCGATATCTGATGGCAATAAGGGAATTAATTGGCTAACCATATCCTCCTGCGAAATTTTAGCTTTTTCCGCCTGTTTTTCAAAGATCATAAAGAAAAGAGTGATGTCAATTAATTTAAAATCAAAACGTGGAACTAATTCTTTCAAATTAATTTTTGGATTCCTATGCGAACCTACATTCAAATCACTAGACGAAAGACTAACAGTTTCCGAAGAATTTTGAATTCTTAATTTTTCTAACCCAAATTGTCTTGTTTTTTCGCGCTCTTCGTCTTCCCGTTCCAAAGCTAATTTTTCCCGTTCCATTTCTTTTCGTTCTGCATCCTCCTTAAGAATACATTCTAAATTCGATTTAGCAAAACTCTCATTATAATCCGATGCTGCTAAAATAGCCTGAATTATAGTTTTTTTCTTATCAGTTGCCGACACGTTGGTCTCAAATTCCTCTGCCAGCAAAAGCAAGATGTTTTTAGTATATTTTCCTAGAAATTCTTCCATTGTTTTCCCCCAAAATATACTAATCACAACAATACACAAATATATACAATTTGTAAAACACAATAAAAATTACAATAAGGAATAGAATTTTATCCTCTAGATATATTTCAATGCCTAAAACAATAATACAATTTTCCTACCGAAAATTTTCGTGCACTTGTTATATCCTTTAAAACTGAGTAAATCCTCAAAATTATTTTGATACCCACAGCACTATATAAATACAATTTGTATAAAAACAACTAATCCTGCTATTTCCTACAGCATACCCATAAAATTTCAAATAACTTTATTGCTGTAATAAACAAAAGCTGTATATGCCCCAACTTTATAACTAAAAGTTACATCCACAACTATGATTAATTTTAATGATTAATATTCTTTTATTAATCAACCGTAATTTACTATCCTCAAGTTAATTATGAAATACATAAATATTAAATTTTCAAAACCAAATGAATTACCGTACAGACCATAAGAAACCCGTTTAATATAAAAATTCTAACTAAAAATTTCGATCCCAAATTAATAGCTACCCTAGACTTTTTATCTATTAAACATATACAAATTACCAAGAACAGACATATACAATATTAAATCCTAACAGACCTCTCTGGAAAATTTCATAAAAGGGCTTACCTTCAAATGTAGACCTTTCTCCACACTGCTCCAAGGCTTTCCTGCACTTTTTTTTTTTTTTCAGGTACTGCCGTATCTCCGGATCTAACTTGATTTCCGCCGGGAAATTTACACACAAGCTGTCTCCATGGATTCCTAAGGGCGATCGATGAAATAGTCTACTATCCACTGCACTGGATGTTTACTGAAGAAATTTTCTATATCGTCGAATCCTTAGTCCTTGTTACATACCAGCTAACACATTCGACACTCCAGATTTCACAGTTCCTCACCGGATACACTTGAAAATCTTTCTCGTCAAACACAAGATTTCATCACCGACTGTCCTTGTTTCTACACAGTTTCCTTCTGTACATCAAGTTCACGTGGGTCCAGTCTAATTTATGCTAGACCTAATTAATCCGTAAGCTGCCACCATTTATAATACTATAGCTGTGATGTAGTGGGCCAGAGCTTTTTGGTTCACTAAGCTCTTGTGAGATGATCGTTGAAAAATAATACATGTTTCTTACCAAAGTTCTTTATTAGAATAACTAAAATAGATTTGAAAAATGTAATAACAAACTTTACC
Organism: Maratus speciosus; assembly: GCA_963932465.1. NCBI lineage: Eukaryota > Metazoa > Arthropoda > Arachnida > Araneae > Salticidae > Maratus > Maratus speciosus. The sequence goes on along the minus strand of OZ010798.1, from coordinate 182,027,137 downwards.
ATTCATAGGTAGACACTCTCACTTTTTATTAACAGTTCTATACTTCTCATAGCCAACCTGAGTAAAAACGATTTTTACTCGCATCTCTTCCGTTGTTAAAAAAACACCTCACTTCATCAGTGTCACCCAGTCTACTATCAGCCTCCACACTAGCTTCTGCATGAGTCTCTTTTTACTTTCACTTTAGGGACGAATTCCCACACATTGTCCAGCCACCCCTATTTCTTGGAAAAGTTGAAATACCCTGTTGAGCAGATCCCAAGGGCAGAAGTATGCCAGGAATTTCCCCTGCATGCCTTTACACAAAAGACCATTGTCCTCCTCGGAAATGCCTGTTGCCTTCCCCGTCGAAAATGTGTGGCGAAGGTACGATATCACACTGTGTATCTACACAGTTTTTGAGCTAAGTCTGTAATGTTCAATTATCAATGGTTCTGGTATATTTTATATGTTGCCCAGCAGGGTTTAAACACTTTAAAGTTACTGGGATAAATATATATATATATATATATATATATATATCTAAACTTAGTTTAGCAGATTATGAATAATGCGCTCTCCGGAATTATTTTTCTAATAAATCCTTCTTCAAGCGATCAGGAAAAAACGGAATTTTCTTCAAAGAAGCTCATGGAGGGAGTTAATCTGGATGGTCTCTGAATGGAGATAAAATTAGCATGAGCCTATGGGAATAAATTTTGTTCCATGAAAAAAATGGTCGTTCAGGGAGGTGGTCGCACAGGGAGGTTTCACTGTTTCTTAAAGTATGGTGTGACACACACGGTACGGTAAAATAAATGATTATGCACAAAGAACTACAGCCAATGGATTGGATTAAACTGTTAAAAGAAATGATAAAGCATCACTACGGTATTTTTAAGGCCCCTGACTACCCTGAGCACAGTACGGATATCTATATAAAAGGTAAGAGAATATTTATTCCTCTTTTTTGCTGTATTGAGACATATTGCTATTTAAGCTCGTAGAATTCAATTAATTGAGGAGCGTGCAAACTCGCTCCAAGAACTGTTTCTAACATTGACGTCATTAGATCCGGATCTATGGGTACTGAAAACTCTGAAAACTGGACAATTTCACTCCATAATTTTTATTTTTTTGAATTAATGTACCAACTTTCAAATACAATTATATACTATGATACATATGTTTTGTCATTTGAATGCTGTAGGATCAAGGAATTATTTTATGCGTAGGATAAACTTTTATGGAAGAAAGTGTCTGTTAACACTATAATCAGTGTCTAATAATTGGGACTGAGGTGATGTTTTTGTCAGTTGCACAGCCATTTTATTGAATCTTTTTGAACACATGTAAATGATTAAATATTCCATGTGACATTTGTATGTTACATAAATAAAGTTGCAATAAGCTTTTTCTTTTATACATAAAAAGTTAAATATGGGGACATGAATGATGCTATAAAAAAATACTCATCCCTTTTCAGAACAAAAACTAAATATTTCTAAAAGTGAAACAATAAGAAGAACAACTTACCTGCATCCATAGTGGATAGTTCAACTATAGTTGCTGTTGCAATGGAAATAATTCTGCCAGCGCCACCTAGTATCTGTTAACTTAAATGTGTGGTTAGAGGGGCTGAGAGGATGGTCAACCCCAGGGACAAATATATTTACTACAGTATTTTACTATATAATCTATGCAAGTAAAGGAGCATTATATTTTCCCATACTGTATATATATAAGTATAAATATATAACAGCAAAAGTTAAAAATATTTATAAAATTTTTTACAGCATACATTTAATATTGGATATTTGTACCTGAGGACAGGGACTGAAATGATGATTTCGTTTGTTTAAAACTTAAATTTAGTTATTTATACATCATCATATGTCCATTTATCATTGATAAATTGTTATAACAAATGTTACAATATATTACATTTTTCAGTTTTTGGTTTTAGTATAATTAATGGAATATTATTTGCAGTGGACGCAAACTGTCCAATATTCAGATATTGACCCATATAACATTTTTTGCCTTGTGATGCCGCGCGTGCGACTCGTCCACTTACAAGAACTTTAACTTCATTTATCTCAAAATAAATATTTTCTTGATTTGTCAACTTTTTAAAGGATATATCCTAAAATTCCTTATAAGGTATATGTATGAAATTTTCAACAGAGTTTCTGTATTATATTTCTAATAAAGTTTCTTCACGATTTTTGATTTTGAGTGAGAATTGTGAAAATATGCCAATTAATGCAAGAGTCACTCATGAAAAAACTTCATTTGTTCACTTTAAAATTTATTATAAACTTTATACAGTCGGACCTCTATTTAACGAACCTCTATTTTGCGAATTCTCTATTTTGCGAACTTTTCCTTGGAACCAAGAACATTTTGCGAATTTCTTCGTAAAATAACTTCCAAATAGCGAAATGCATTCTCTATTTAACGAACTTTTTCTTGTAATCTAAATTTTTTTTTTCTCCCCATTCTCAAAATATTTCTGGACATTTCAAACTTATTCCTTCTTTAAACATATTTTATGATGTTCAATGGCCTTGAACTGGTTTTACCAGGCACCTTCTTTGTCAGCAGTGAGAATTCGGTAAGTACGGAGGACGAAGACGATAATCCCTTAGAGTAACTTAAAAAAATGTGGATACAGATGAGAAAAAAAGAAGAAATTAACCATGATGTGCTGATTGCTGATTATATATCACTTAATTCTGAAATTGAGACCTCGGAAACCCTATCCGAATTGGATATTTTCGACAGTGTGAAAAATAAAAGCAATAGAGCAATGAATTGCGATGAAGACGAATATGATGATGATGGAAATGATCATGATACGGGAATTAACAAAATTTCGTATGATGAAATGCTAAAATCATTTGAAACAATCCGACACGGATTATAGTTAGAAGAAAATACGCATGAAGGGATTTTCGATGCATTGCAAAGATGCGAGACGTATTATGGGAGAAAGCAATTTTTAAAAGAAAAAACTCAAGACAAAATTAACCGAGTTTTTCAGAAACTAAATTTAAGGACGCATATGTTAATGTATGGTTGAAATGATTTGTTATAATAACAATAAATATGATAAGGTCATTAAAATGCGTTAATTTTAATGTAAAACTATTTACTTTAAACAGAAAATATAGTGTAGTCCCGGACAATGTTTTGTTTACCTTGCAGATATCAAATATTTAAACACATAGAAAAAATGAATTGATGATGGATATTGGTGGGTAAAATAAATAAAACAAATCGATATAATTTATTAAAAAATGTGATTAATTACTTTTAGTAAAAATATTTAATGTTTATGAATTTAAAATCTGTTTTATGTAGTTGAAAGTATTTAAAAAAGGTGACTCTCTATTTGACGAATTTTCCATATAACGAACTTTTTTCCGGGATTTAGCGACTTCGTTAAATAGAGGTTCGACTGTATTAAGGGTGTTCTCAAATCCAAAAGAGCAACTTTCTGACATAAGTTTTAATTTATTTTTGTTCGAAAATGCATGAAATTAGCTGGTGTTGTTGTTCAGAAACTACGTAATTGAGCTACTTTTTCCATTTTTTTGCAAACGCAATAGATCTTTCAGAAAATGGCGTCAAAGTGGGCTTTTTGAACCGAATTCCCGCGCGAAGGGAGAAAGAACACTCAAGAGCGGGCGAAAAACGTGTTTGTCACGTGATCGAATTCGCTTATTACTCAATAGGTAATTGATTGATCAAAAAATGGAAAAAACAGTTCAATTCCAAATCGCTTCCATGGCCAGGCTTTCCAATTTTATATCTATCCGTTAAAAAAATAAATTTGTAAATATGTCAGAACGTTTTGCGCTTGTTGAGCAGAGCAGTTAAGAACAGTCTTAATATTTTTGAAAATCCCGAAGACAAATTAAAATTGCACATTTTCTGTACAGAACAGTGCAAAAATTATGCAAAACAAGCTAGTGGTTCAAGAATTATATAAAAAACTAAGTATGTTTAAATTTTAATTTTTCTAAATGTTTTAAAGTTTTCCGTATTTTTTTCACATGCAATATGTTCATTATACAAACACATATTTCACAAAAAAAAAATAATTCGAAAATATCTATAAATAAAAAATAAAATAGGATTTTGTGTCCCGGACCCCCTTAAAAAATGTTTTAGTGTTGCATTTTTGCTTTCATGGCTTTTGTGGTAGGCCAGAGTCATGGCTTGCATCGTTCCTAAATTTTTCTATAACTTTTCTAAAACTATTTCAAATCAAAAGTCTTTGTAATAAAATCCTCTAATACCTGCAATAGGCATATACAATAAAGATTATTGTATCAAATAGTGGTAGCAACTGGAAAAAATCTTAGGAACGCTACGAATTCTGTATAATGTACTAATTTAAAAACAATTTTTTAAAAATAAAATTAGTTATATTTTAAATGAAAAATACTTTCATTTCTTCCTTTATTCTTCCTTAAATGTATTTAAATTATTTGAAAATATATTTATGTTTCATTTTGTTCCATTGTTCTTAAATGAAAAATTTTAAATAATTAAAAAACAGTGACGCTCTTGTGTCTACAACGATAATGAAAATAAGGAAGAATTTTGGCATATTTAAAAGAAGTACTCATTTAAAATCAAATTTTCTTAAAAAAAAAAAATAATAATAATAATAATAATAAATAATTACATATTAACTGAAAATTACTTTCCCTTCTTCCTTTATTCTTGCGCAAATTTAAAATTCATTTAAATTATTTGAAAGAAAAAAAATTATGTCTCTTTCACTTTGTTCCATTGTTCTTAAATGAACATTTTTGAATAATAAGAAAACCGTGACGTTTTTGTTTCTATAATGATGAAAATAAGGAAGAATTGTGCAGTGTTTAATATAAGTACTAATTTAAAATCAATCTTTCTTTTTGGAGAAAAAAAAAAAAAAAAAAAAAAAAAAGAGAGAGAGAGAGAGAGAGAGAGAGAGAGAGAGAGAGAGAGTGAGTGAATAATAATAATAATAATAATAAATAGTTACATTTTATCTGAAAATTACTTTAATTTCTTCCTTTTTTCTAATTTGTTTGAATTATTTGAAAAAAAATATTTATGTCTTCCACAATGTTCTTAAATTAATGTTTCTAAATATTAATAATAATAAAAATAATGTTTTTGACTCTACAACTATGAAAATAAGAAAGAATTTTGGCATATTTAACAGAATCACTAATTTGAAATCAATCTCTAAAATAATAATAATAATAATAATAATAAATGGTTACATTTGACCGAAAATTACCTTAATTTCTTCCTAAAAATATTTATGCCTCTTTGAATGTGTTCCATTTTTCTTAGATAAAAAGAAAATTAAACAATTAAAAATAATAAAAAAGCATTGTGCTTTTCTGTTTGCAATGATAAGAATGAGAAAAATTTTTGGCATATTTAATAGAAGTAATTTAAAATTAATCATTTTATAGTAAAACTGTTTATAGTAAATTCAGTCATATTCTTATTTTAATCCATTGTTTTTTTAATAACATTTTTAAATTATTTTTAAAATCACGTTTTTGTGTGTGTAATGATGAGAATAATAAAGAATTTGGAACAATTAAAAGATGTAATTAAAAACCGTTCTTTCTTTAGTAAAACTATTTATATTAAAATGAAAGCGACTTAGACCGTATTACATTATACTTATATGAATTAACTTTTATTATAACATGACATTTTGTCGGCAAGAATGAGAATTAATAAAAATTTTGACACATGTCAAAGAAACTATTTAAACCCAGCCTTTCTTTAATAAAAATATATAAATAAATTAAAAACTACTTTAATTTTTTTTTCTATTTTTAGATACTAATAATAACAATATGATAATTATTTTTTATAATAATAATAATAATAATAATAATAATAAAACTGTATCAGTCAAACTGTCTCGGCAAAGATTATTAACATTATCATTTCCTTCCCCAGAACGCGAATTTGGGTTATCATTGTAATTTAAAGAAATAATAACATTATATGAATTTACTTTAATTACATAACATAACATTTTGTCTGCAACGATGAGAATTAATAAAAAGTTTGACATATATCAAGGAAGTTATTAAAACAAAGCCTTTCTTTAATAAAAATATAAAATTAAATTAAAAAATACTTAATTTTTTTTTCTTTATATACCAATGATAATAATATGATAATTATTTTTTATAATAATAATAATAATAATAATAATAAAACTTTCTCAGTCAAACTGTCTCAGGAAAGATTAATTAGCACTATTGTTTCCTTCTTCAGAACGTGAATTTGGGTCATCATTGTAATTTAAGGGGGTCCGGGACACATTTTAAAATAATTTTTATTTATGGAGTTAAAATTTTGAAATTTTTTGTGATAGTTAACCATATCATTTGTAATCAAAATCACATGATAAAACTTCTCATATATATTTTTTAAATTTTAAATTCAAAATTTATTAAAAAAGTAGGGTAATTTAAAATCGTTATAACTTGAAGTATAATTTGTAGAACTTCAATTTGTTTTCATTTAAATAAACAGAAATACACAAGTTTTAATTTAGATTCAGCATTTTTAAAATTATTAATTTAAATAAAAATGAAAAACATTTAATATAAAAATTTAAAAAAAATGATGTAACTTTAAAAAAAAATCATATTTTCAAAAGTAAATACTTTTTTCAAATTTGCTGAATCAAAATTAAAGTAAACAAATTGAAAAAGACATTTTCAAAGTTTGAATCGTTTATCTTTAACCGTTCTGGAGTTATAACAATTTTAAATTCGAGAAATGGTGAAAAAAAGCCACCTTGAAGAAAAACGCATATTCGCAAGAAGTTGTTTTCACGACAACCATTGCTTGAAAGCTAGATTTTGAAAACAAACCAAAACGAAAAAAATTAATATTTCTTATTCTACTTAAGATAGAAACATGATTTATATGTCATTTTAAGCAGAAAAAAAAAGCAGAGAAACTTTTAATGCAATAAAAGTTTTTTAGAAAATTTGAAGATATTTGTGTCCAGGAACCCCCATAAAGAAATAATAACAATATATGAATTTATTTTTATTGCATAACATAACATTTTAAGGGGTCTCAGGACTCTTAAAATTGGAAAAAATGAAAAAAAAAAGACCATTTTCAACATTTAATACCTTAAAATGTATTTGATTTTAAGACACAATTTTAATTGGAATAAAATATATAAGTATGGTCTTTCATTTCATGTATTTAAAAAATTATAAGATGCAGAATTAGCATTTACAGGGGGCTCCAAACTGTTAGACATTTGTTGAGCAAAAAATCGGCATAACAGCTTATGCGCACGATTACGAAATAAGTATTGTAACTAGAATGAAAATTTTGGTGCCTACTTATACTTCAGATTGTAATAATTACGCTGAACCTAAATAAATTTGTATTTAAAGCTTTTTTATATTTTTAATACAAAGTTGTATTGAGCTAATGCAAATTTAAGAAAATTTCAACAGTATAATCACCTAGAGAATATTGTTTTGAACAATAAAAAGGAAATTTTAGGTTCAGTTTATACAGACTAACATGAAACATATGTTTTGAAAATTTCATGAAAAAATATTCATAAGTTTTTGAGATATCGTGCGCGTTATGCCCAAAAACGTCATTTCGAGAAAAATGGCTTCAAAGTTTCCGAAACGACGCTTCAGCTATTGAACGTGTATAAACGTAAAAGCCATAACTTCAGTTCTAATAAGAATTTCAAGGAAACAATTACATCAAAATGTTCAGAAAAGATAGGAGTTTAACATCTAAAAAAATTAAAATTTCGAAAATTTTAAAGCTTTAAGAGTCCTGAGACCCCTTAAAGGAAATTATTTAAACTCAGCCTTTTTTTAAAATAAAAATATAAAAATAAATTAAAAAATACTTTAATTTTTTTTCTTTAGATACCAATGATAATAATATGATAATTATTTTTTATAATAATAATAATAATAATAATAATAATAATAATAATAATAATAATAATAATAATAATAATAATAAAACTTTCTCAGTCAAACTGTCTCAGGAAAGATTATTAGCACTATAGTTTCCTTCTCCATAACGTGAATTTGGTCATCATTGTAATTTAAAGGAGTAATAACAATATATGAATTTATTTTTATTACATAACATAACATTTTGCCTGCAACGATGAGAATTAATAAAAAGTTTGATACATGCCCGGGAAGGTATTTAAACTCAGCCTTTCTTTAAAAAATTAATAATTTGATATTTTTTTAAAAAGTATTTCTATAAAGTACATCTGACTTTTTTTTTCATTTATTTGTTTATTTTCTGAATAATTTAATTAATATATGAATATTAAAGTGAAATATATTTTCATTTTGTTTTATTTTCTAAAAGAAAATAGTTTAATACTAGTTTTAAAAATATTTTAAAGTTTAATAAAATTTAGGTTTAATAACATTCTATAAATTTAGTTTAATTTTATTTTATTTATTTATTTATTTAGATTTTTTTTTAGAGCTGGGGATCCTCGAACATAAATAACTTTTTTAATTTGTTTGTTTATTTTCTGGATAATTTAATCAATATATTGAATTTAAAGTAAATTATACTTTCATTTTATTTTATTTTCTAACAGAAAATATTTCAATAGTTGTAAGAAATTTAATTTAATTCCATTAAAAGTTTAATAACATTTAGGCAACATTACATTTATTTATTTGACTTTATTTTATTTATTTATTTATATATTTTAGAGCTGGGGATCTTCGAACCAAAAAGTATATAACACTTTTGTCATTTGTTTATTTATTTTCTAGATAATTTAATTAATATATTGAAATTAAAGTGAAATATACTTCCATTTTATTTTATTTTCTAACAGAAAATATTTCAATTGTTTTAAGAAAATAATTCCATTAAAAGTGTAATATCATTTAGGTTTAATAACATTACATTTATTTATTTTACTTTACTTTATTTATTTCTTTATACATTTTAGAGCTGGGGATCTTTGAACAAAAAGTATATAAGACTTTTTTCATTTGTTTGTTTATTTTCTAGATAATTTAATTAATATATGGAAATTAAAGTGAAATATACTTTCATTTTATTTTACTTTCTAAAAGAAAATATTTTAATAGTTTAAAAAAATATATTTAAAAGTTTAATAATATTTAGGTTTAATAACATTCCATTAATTCAATTTAATTTTATTTATTTATGTATTTAGATTATTTAGAGCTGGGGATCCTCGAACATAAATAACTTTTTTCATTTGTTTATTTATTTTCTCGCTAATTTAATTAGTATACTGAAATTAAAGTGAAATATACTATCATTTTATTTTATTTTCTAACAGAAAATATTTCAATAGTTTTAAGAAAATAATTCCATTAAAAGTTTAATAACATTTAGGTTTAATAACTACATTTATTTATTTTACTTTATTTTATTTATTTATTTATAATAACATTATATAATAACATTAGATTTATTTATTTTACTTTATTTTGTTTATTTATTTATATATTTTAGAGCTGGGGATCTTCGAACCAAAAAGTATATAAGATTTTTTTTCATTTGTTTGTTTATTTTCTAGATAATTAATTAATATCTGGAAATTAAAGTGAAATATACTTTGATTTTATTTTATTTTCTAAAAGAAAATATTTCAATAGTTTAAAAAAAATAATTCATTTAAAAGTTTAATAACATTTAGTAAGAAACTTTACAGACTCTCAGACAATGTTAAATTCGGTGAGTGACTCAGAAGACCCCACCCCCACCACCTACCCCCAAAAATTCCCTACAATGCCGGATAAAAATATCTAATTTCAACACTGGATTGCATTCATGATACCAGCCTGACTTAAAAATGGCTGTGTAATTAAAAATATAATTAAAGTCAGGCCTTAAATGAAATGCCCTTTGTGTCGCTAAATTGACTTCGGCGATTCAACTATTCCATGGAAAACAATATCCGGCGAAGTTCTTTATAGATATATATATATATTTTTATAATTCAGTGTCTTCATACAGTCATTTTTAGCGTTTTTACCTTTTATTAATTAACATTTTTTGTTGCTGTTGTTACCTTTATTATGACAGTCCAATCTTTTCCGATAAGGTTGGCCTAGGTTGAGCGGAAGATTCCTTTACACGTTTAGATTAAAAAAATAAAAAAAAAGAAAGAAAGAATGAAAGAAAAAGAAAGAAAAGATTGTATGGAAAACTAAAATCAGCTAAGAAAAATAGTTTGGAAATTCTTTTTAGAAAACAATTTATTTTTATGCCAAAGAAGCGATATTTAAAGTTTTCTGGCAAACGCGAACACTGTAAAAACACAACAAAGGAGTGGGAAACCGCATCCCTGGAGCTATGGAAATGACGCATTTTTTCAACCTCAGAAGATTCCTATCTATTATTCTTTTTTGTTTTCATCGTAAACTTTCACTAGGACAAACTGGGAATTATTTTTTCAGATTTAATTCACAATCAGGCACTCAGCCGTGAAATATTCGCTTTCATGTTATTAATAAATTTAATTAAATCATCATATTTAAAAATATCAGGGAAGAGCTGCCATTTTAAAAAGGAATGGAAAAAAATCTCAAATTTCTATCAAAACAGAAAATAGCATGTTCACCTTAAGTTCGTTAGCTTTAAGAGGCTACTTCAGTCAGGCGAAAAGACCCGTTCGCTAATGCTAATCCTATGGAAGAAATTTAGAAAGATATCTCCGTTGCATTTCAATATTTTTAAATGATTTTTTTTTTTTTTTGCATTAGACAGCTGAGATCGATCTGTACAAAGGTTGTTTTTTACTTTTTCGATTTTGTTTACAGATATTTTTTATGGGGACACTTTCATTTTCGGAACCGGTTTCGAAAGTGAAAACATCCTCATAAAAAAATCTGTAATGAAAATCGAAAAAGTAAAAAACGGCCTGCATACAGACCGATCTCAACTATTCAGTGCAAAAGAAATCATTTAAAAATATTGAAATGCAACCGAGATATCTTTATAAATTTCTTCCATAGGATTAGCATTAGCGAACGGGTCTTTTCGCCTGACTGGAGTAGCCTCTTAACCCTTTCAGGGGCAAGTAATTGTATTTCTGCAATGTTAAAGTTACACTAGAATAATAATAGTAATAAAAAAAATTACTATGAAAATAAGGAAATGCAATTCTACACACTTTTTTCCATCAAAGTTATATAAGTAAATATTTTTCTCAAAAATTCCTGTACAAATCTTAATTAAGGCTGCTCGTCACTTAGTTTCCGAAATTCCCTCGGTAATGTTAAGTCTATGGGCATTTGATGTATTCTCATATTTAAAATATCTCCTCGGGAAATTAATATTTTTAACTTCTTTTTTCTGTGTACTTTTCATAAAGGATGTCACTTTTTTTTTCTTAGTTCGCAAACTATTTCTAAAATCTATGCTTGATTTTATATGAAGTGTTAAAATTTTATTCGCAGTTCGTCAGCTTGTAACACATAAAATATTACATTAAGTATAGGTTTTGAAAATATTTTGACAACTGAGAAAAAAAGAGACATATTTTAAGAAAAGTACACAGAAAAACAGAAATGAAAAATATTAATATCCTGAGGAGATATTTTAAATATAAGAATGCATCAAACGCCCATAGACTTAACATTACCGAGGAGAATTCGGAAACTGAGTGACAAACAGCCTTAAGATTAAATTGTATAAAATATATCCTACCGCCCTTTGACCCTTTATGTACTGAATTATGAATTCATGAAACTTTTTATCTTCTAAAGCATTTTTCGCGAATTATTTAAACTACATTAGAAGATTTACATAATCATTTAATGAATTTTAGAAGGATTTAGAAGGATTAATTAAATTTGAATTTATAGGGATTTTGTGCAATATTTATAACCCCACTCAAATCTTTTATTTTAAATATTTTTCCTAGTATTTTGTAAAATTAGGAAATGTACAAATATAACGTTTTTACAATAGAAATATTTCCGAATTGAAAAATACCCCCCCTCCCTCCCAAACGCCAAGAAAGCTGAAAAGATGCAAATGCAAAAGAAATCATCCTTTTAAAAATATTTTTGTTTTGTGTAACGCATAATACTTTTGAAACAAGATAAATTAATGGGTATCTATAACTCATTCTAAACTGTATTGTACAACTAATCGATGTGTTAAATGAATTTTATAACAAGTTATTTTAATGGTACTTATAAGTACCGTCAGTAGATAAAGGGTTAAGCGGTTAAACGCGCGTAGCCTGAGGCAGTGGAAAAAATAACTATGAAAGTAATCCTTAAGTATTTGATTCGTATATATCCTAAAAGATAAATAAATAAATAAGCATACCTGAAATAAATAATGCTTTGAAAAAAATTCGGAAAATAAATTGAGTATTTATTATTTTAGAATTTTATTTTGTGATTTGTAGAAGAAGAAATATAATTCATTTAAAGCGATTTTTTTTCATAGTAGTGCAAAATTGCACAAAAAGGTAATGCCACACTTAAAAAAGGACTATATAATTAAATATAAAATAAAAGTCAGGTCCCCAAACGAAGTGGTCCCTATGTTTCAGCTTTACTAAATTGACATCGACGATTCGATTGCCCCATCGAAAACAAATATACGATGACATTCTTTTTACGTATATTAATTTTTATAATTAGTTTACAGTATATGTATATAATTTTATAGACTAAGACATTTGAAATTTTAAAGGCGGGCATTACTTTGATATTAATTTAAATTCTGCAGGGCCGAAACTACCCTCATAGCATGCATGGTCACGGTGACGTCATTGTGACGTCACTGTAAGTCACTGTGGTCACGTCACATCTGTGACCAAAATGCCACCACTCAGTGATGTCACGTTGTGACTGAGATGTGAACTTCTTAGAAAACTTTAAAAAATTACAAAAAATCTTTAAAACATGTTATTTACTGTAAAATTATATTTTTCTATCAATTAAAAAAAAATTGAGACGTCATTGTTATGTCATTGCCTGTAACGTACATCACGTCATATATGTGACAAAAAAAAAACCCACTATATTGTAAGTCACAGTGTGAAAAAAATATAAACTTTTAAAATCTTTGAAAATGAAGAGAAATATTTTAAACAGTCCCGAGTTACAGCGGCATGAGGAATGAAAATATATTGGTGGATAGCAAATGGTAAATTCTGTCACGAAGGGGGGGGGGGGGGGACATAATATATAAAGTGCACGATACAAGCATTAAAGCAATTTGGATAACATATTTAGAATTAGGAGTATTAAATCTGTACAGTATTTAGTTTGCAGAGAGGAAACTATTTTATTTTTTTTGCCAACCGGTGGTATTCGAAACACTTCTGTGGTTTCAAACTAAAAATTTTCTATTACAGTTAAGTCTGCAGCTTTTAATGAGCACGTAGAAAGAGTCTTCAGAGTTTAGTCGGAGTTTTTTTCTTGAGAGAGTTTTTTTTTCCTGACAACTATTTAACTATTTTAAGTAACTATGTTTGAAAAAATTCTACTTCTTTCAGACTTTTCAAATAAATTAACATTTTCCGAAAAAAAAAAAAAAAAAAAAAAAAAAATACAAAATTTATGCAAAACGCATGATAATAATTAATTATTCGTATTTCAAATTTGTATTTTACAGATATGACTTTAAAAAAAAGTTATTTTACAAATTGTTTTATTTTACAGAAAATTAATATGAAAAGATTGTCAGATTGACAAAGAATTCTTTTATTTTATCCTCGATAATCCTTTTTTATTTATTAAAAACATATCACTCACCCGCAAGAAAAGTGACACATCTTACAGAAATTCATTTTGCGTTTTATTCCACTAAAAGATTTGTTATAGGTGCGTCTTGCTACACAAACAGTTTCATAAGTTTAGCTACATGAAAAATCACGTTATTATGCTATATGTCCATTTGTAACCAAAGAAGAGGTGTGGATTATGTAATGAGGTAAAATTATCCAACCCTCCAAACCACATCCTAAGTTTTCATTTTTATGTGCTTTACGCTTTTATGCACTTTTTAATTCTTGTATGCAAAGCTAAGTGCTATAATTTCATGTTACAGTAAAATCATGCAAATTTTCTTTTGCCTCTCCTGTGAAATTTTCTTTTGTCGAGATGTGTCACTTTTATTGCGGGTGAGCGATATTTTGTATTTATTACGTGTGAAACAAATTTTACTTTAAGAAAAGGGGGGTGGGGTTTCATTATTACCATTAAATTGATATTTACTCATTTTAAAAATTTAAACAAAGTTTTATCTAATAAACTCTAATTATTATTATTATTATTATCATTATTATTATTATTATTTACAAAAAAGAACCTTTACAATCCATTGTAACTTAAATTGTTTGGAACCGATAAAAAGAAAAGATAAAATACATTGGAAAATTCTCCAAAAAGAAAATTTTAATTAAAGACAGTCTCATAAAATTATTGCGCATCTGAGTTCGAAATCTTTTGTATTCAAAAACAAATAACGATAAAAAAGTACATCTGCTGAAAATCAAAATCGTCTGCGCACAGAAGAGAAGATGCCGGAAGTTTACTCTGTTTAGAACATCACGAAGTCTACAACACTTTTTTATAAAATAAGAGAAAGAAGCCCGCCATTTTAAAATATTACAAATACACGGATATTATAAATGGGACGTAAATGTAAGTCTTATTTAATTTAAATGTTTTATTCCTGTTTTGTATATTATGATGACTTAAATAGTTTTATGTTATATTAGTAAGGGACTGTTCTGCAATTGTTTTAAGAAACATTTTCCTATTCGATGCTGCGTTGAAAAATATCTTAATCTGCGATCACTTAAAAAGAAAAGAAAAGAAAAAAAAGACAGCTGCGCAGAGACTGATTCATAACTGCATTCAGAGTGGAATTAATTTAAAGATTAATTTGCTGTTACTTGAGATTGAAAATATGTTGAGACAATGATTTGGAATTTTTTTCGACTTCTTACTGTTTTGTGTTTCCTGATTACTAACACTTACAGTAGTTATAGACATTATTATTTTGGAGTTAAATATGATTTTCGTTTATTATGATATTACGAAACTATTTCAGATTAGAAATTAGCATTATATTGGGAAAATGTATTTTTACGTATTACACTAGTGAAACTTTTCAAAGATTTTTCTTTTAGTGCTAATAATATTTTAAATTATTATTTAAAATCATAAATCTTCATACCAATGGTTTTCAGATTTAGCATTTGCCAAAATTATAAAATAATAGAAATTTCTTATAACATATGCAAAGATTTTTGAGATATTGTTAAATCTAATAATACATTTAATTCATCTATTGTAATTTATAGTTGTTTAATAGTACAATTATAAATACTAATTATTATTTTTAGTGTTTTTCAAATTGGTATATTTATTTTTTTTAATTGTATATAAGCATTTTTTTTTGTTTGTGATTTTAATCTAACATTTAATTATGGACATTCTGAAGCGGTTATTAAATTTTCGTCTATCATAAAATTATTTTCTAAGTTTATGATATACGTAATTATTGGCACTAAAAGTAAAATATGATATTTAAACATTGAAATAAAAAGTTTTTCGTGTCTAATAGGAAGTTTATAAATTAAACTACTTTAGTATATATATATTTTTTTTTAAGTTCATATTTATTTACATAATATAGGAGTGAATATTTTTTTAAACAGATTAACGGTGTTTAACTTCGGTTTGCCTGTCCGTTTTTCTGTATGGCTGTCTGTCCGCGGTCTAACTCTCGTAACTAAACTCGGATTTCCCTGAAATATTTAGATATTGACGTTTACCATAACACGTTCCTTATTTCTAATGAAGTTTGTAGCATGTTTAGTTCATTTACAGGGACAGTCAAAAGTATTCCGTTACATTACGGCCTATGGAAAAAAATCGTTTCAAAGGATTTTTAATGATTTTACACGCTTTTAAACAGAATAAAATTGATATGCATTTATGAAGCGCATTTAAATATGCATTCTGCTGAATATGCGATGCATAGAATAGTTATTGTTCATTTACAGGGCTAAAAAAGGAATTCCAATACATAATGATATAGGGGTGGAGGGAATTGTTTATGGCGTACTTTAATTATGTTAATCTATTTCATGTATAATGAAATTTATATACGTCGCTGAAGTTTACATACTATAAATTATTTCATGTATAATACGAAGTGCATATAGCATTTACAGGGACATACAAAATATTTCAATACTATATTGTATCCGAAGTACTGTTCATTAGCGATGATTGCTGGGAATGCATTTTTAATTATGATATGCTTTTATGATTCACTATATTTATGCACAGTATATGGTGTATATAAATGCTACAATTCGTATACAGGGCTACACAAAAGTACTCGTAAGGGTTACTGCGTATGGGCGAAAATTGTTTAAAGGTGGTTTTTAAATGAGTTGTTCTTTTTTACGCTGAAATGCATTTAATTTGCTAAGAAATGTTTGTAGAATATAGATAAAATGATATACAGGGTCACGTAAAGAATTGGATACATGGCCGTCTGTAAATCATAATTTCTGGAAATGTGATTTCAGCAGTTTTAAAAGTGTCTTAGTTTGAATTAAATTTTAACTAAATAGTGGAGTGTAATAAAGGTTTTAGGTAAACTACAGGATTGTGCAAAAGTATTTAAGTATCTTTCCATTTATTAGTATAAATTGCTGAAAGAGAATTTCAACCTGTTATGTTTCAATTGCTAAACTAAATTTCCCCATTATATAGTATATATATCAACCTACAGATCAAATACAGGACTGTTAAAAAGAATTAGAAAACATATTTGGCTATGGACGGTAACTTCTGAAATCAGTTTTTCAAATGTTTTATGCGTTTTCAAAAATGTTTACTTAGTTATCTTATTTACGTTATTTCCCTAAATTACGATGTCTTGTTAAAGCATTCAGGAAGCGTTGGAAAGTGTTTTATAATCTATGCTTAACGCATGATTTTTCTAGCTTGTTTTTTTCTTTTTCGCAGATCAGTCTTTTCCTATAAAACATACAAAATCTATTTAGGTCATATTCAGAAAATACAATATAGACAGGAATAAAAAATTTAAATAAATATGGCTTATAATGTCGTATTTAATAAAGCAATGACTAATCATTACACATTAAAATCTTACACATTCTTAATATCGAGCTTGTACTCAAGATCAAGCTTGGAATTTAATAAAAAAAAAGATGTCAGTTGATAAGCATTGTTTTTTAAGTCGAAAAATTTAAAATATTTTAGAAGAATAGGACTCCAAAATAGCGATATTTTTCTAAAAAGTATGGTAAAAATATAACATTTTACATTTCAAATAAAACTTTATTTCAAAATTGTGCATTTTAAAATACATCACAGTGCTTATGACAAGAACCATCACAGTATTAAAACTTGGAAATTTTTCCAGAGAGAAACATTCGGCTTGCATACAATATTTCAAATGAAAATCAAATTTTAAATTTATTGCTTAAAAAGTGCAAAGGCTAACATAGTGAAAAAGATTCCATGCCGGGACTCGAACCCGGGCCATCAGTATAGTGCACTGACATTCTCCCGACTAAACCACATGGAACGATACCCAGCCTGGAAAATTTCTCACTATTACATGTTGGCAAGGCTACAAAAGCAGCACGAAAAGGGATATTTATCGTGAGCCACCGACATGTGGCAAACACGAAACTTAATTAAATCCAGATTCGATTGAAACTACATTAGTACTGGGAAATTTTTCCAAAGAGAAAACTTCGCCTTGAATGCAATATTTAAAATGAAAATCAAATTTCAAATTAAAACTGCCTTTTAAGCATGTAATTTGAAATTTGATTTTCATTTGAAATATTGTATGCTAGGCGAATGGTTCTCTCTGGAAAAATTTCCAAATATTAATATAGTTTCAATCGATGCTGGATTTAATTAAGTTTCGTGTTTGCCCCATGTCGGTGGCTCACGATAAATATCCCATTTTGTGATGCTTTTGTAGCCTTGCCAACATATAATAGTGAGAAATTTTCCAGGCTGGGTATCGTTCCATGTGGTTTAGTCGGGAGAATGTCAGTGCGCTATACTGATGGCCCGCGTTCGAGTCCCAGCATGGAATCTTTTTCACTATGTTGGCCTTTGCGTCTTTTAAGCAATTAATTTGAAATTTGATTTTCATTTGAAATTATCACAGTGTTTATGACAAATTTGTCACAAATGACACATATTTCACAAATTGGTCACAATGTGACTTCAAAACATTGTCACATTCGTCACAGGTTCGTCACAAAGTTAATGCCAAATTAGTCACAAATGACACACTTTTCACAAATTAGTCACACCGTGACTTCACAGAGTGGTCACAATGTGACGTCACAAACGACCTCTAAAACGGCCATAACGACCTCGCATTCTAGTCACTATGACGTCACATCGACGTCACGTGACGTCACATCGACGGTCACAAAATCACAGCGTGACTTCACAACGACGTCGCCGTGACGTCACCATGCCTTACGGGTAGCCTTATTTGCACTCGGGGCAAACATGGATTTTGTCGCCCCCTCCCCTTCCTCCGCAAAGTATATTTACAAAGAGAATTTTAGTAATTTTCTAATAGCCGACTTAGCCGAAAATTTAAAATATGTAATCATAAAATATGTAATAGCGTATGATTACATACAGTGTGTTATTAAAATAGATGTATGTAATGAACTACGTTATCTGCTTTGTCAAACGTTGACACATTAAAATCTTGAAAACGGAATCGAAAAAAATTCTGCTTTTTACAGGATCCTTATCCCATATCATCCTTAGATTCTTCTATGCCTTGGCATACACCAGGCAGGACGATTTTAACAATACCGTGCTAAACATAGACGTGAGAAAAATTGACAAACAGAATTTTCATTTGGCGCACGGGGCACGTGCCCCCTCTACCCCCCCCCTCCCCCTTAGTTTCTGCCCTGAGTTCTGCAAGAAAAATTAAACTAAATCTTATAAACTATCTAATGCACACACACACCAAAAAAAAAAAAAAAAAAAAAAAAAACCTTGCAAGTAATAAGATTTCGCCCCGAGGCGATGAGAATATTTGTGTTCATAATGTTTTTGCTTTCGACACCCCCATCCGATCCCGCCCCACAAACCAGGGCTTGAGAAGGCGACGCAGTGAAAAGGAGGGTCAAAAGGGCAAAATGCTCCGTGGTCGAGAATCATAGAAAGTTCAGATAAAACATATTCACTTTAAAATTACCACGAGTTGATTCACACAGGTGTGAAAGTTATTTATTGATTGGTCGTTAAAGCGGTTCTAAATCAAATATTTTTTTCCGCTTAACAATGCAAACTTTCTGGCGCATTTACGAACTTTTTACATTTTTAACCATAAAAACAGGACACTTGCAGTCATAATAATTGCAGTGATTTGTATATTTGTAATCGAAACATTTTAATTTTTACGACGAATTAACTTAACTACATCTTGAATTATAAGCGATTGTTGTCTCAGATTCGCCGTTTTAGGTAGATTTCGTATGAAATACTACCTATTGGCGTCGTTCCTATGTTGGAATTTCTGAAAAAATTTTGCAGATCTACACCGATCATGACCCCTAGAGCCCCAAACCACCCTCAGTAAAAAACTTTATCTGTCTATCTATCTATCTATATATCTATCTATATATATCACTTTCTTCTGGACACGATAACTTCCACAATTCTGCACCAATCTCTTCCAAACTGATACATAAAATCAAGGGGCATAAAATCTCGGTCGAGTTCGTTAATGGGCAAAATCGGACCAAGGGGATGGAAATAGGGAGGGGTTTTGTGAAAACCGAAAAACCCCTATAACTTCTTAAATTTTGTACATATCGAATCAGTTTAAAGTTTTTATTACTTCTAAAAATAGGGCCAAAAATTTATGTATCACAGATTTTTGATAAAGTTAAAAATGGGCTCAAGGGGCGCAAAAATAGAGTTTTTGGGAGAAAAAAATTCATAACTTCGTCAATTCTCAAGATGTCAAATCCAATTAATTTTATCATGAATCTCCTTAACATTATGTACAACTTTTATACTCACAAGTTTTTGATAGGACCAATTCGTACCGCAAAAAAAAATTAAAAACGAAAACAAAAAGGGAGTTTGAAGATGAAAAAAATCCATAACTCCGTCAATTCAAAAGATATAAAATCCCCATGAATTTATCATATATCTTCTTAATATTGTCTTACAACATCTATATAGACAAGTTTTGGATAGGACCAATTCTTACAGCAAAAACAAATTAAAAATACATAGCGGTTGAAGAAAAAAGTCATCTTAGTAAGGGTGTATTCAAATCCAATGCTTATTTTCTGACTCATTTTACAATTCATTTTTGCTCTCAAAGGCTTCCAATTGGTACCTTTTCTTACTCAGAAACTATATAATGTACCGTAATGGTCAATTTTTTGATAGAGGCAGAATATATTTTTAAACATGCTGTCAAAGTGGGCCTTTTGAACCGAATTTCCCGAAGCGGATTGTGTTGGAAAAGGAAGTATTCAAATCCAAACTCTTATTTTCTGACTCATTTTTAAATTCATTTTTGCTCTCAAACGCATCCAATTGGTAGATTCGCTTATTCAGAAACTATATAATGTACCGTAATGATCGATTTTTTGACAGAGGCAGAATATATTTCAAAAATTGATGTCAAAGTGGGCATTTTGAACGGAATTTCCCGAAGCGATTGTGTTAGAAACGAAAAATATTGTCTTACTGAGAAAACAATTGTTTATGTATCAAGTTTTAATTAATTAAACGGAAATTAAAAACACAGGTCGCTTATAAATCTCTTCAAAAATCACGTCAACAAGTTTCTTGTTTTTCCTATTAAAAATGAATCTGGAGTTATGCCAGAAAATTTCGAGTTGTTGAGCATGGAAAAGTATTTTTTTGAATACCGCCCTAACATGATTCTGATAAAACCAGTTATTATATAAAAATGAAATAAAAACTCGTCAAAAGCGGCCAGATAAAATTGTTAAAGTGGGTTTATCTCTAATCATGATTTGGTTTTTGTTTGTGAAATTAGTATACTTAACTTCGAAATCTACCTCCGCCTGCAGGCCGGGCCGGCAGGGATTTTTTTTTTTTTTTTTTTTTCCTGCGCTGCCCAGGGGTGTAGTAGAGGGCAAAGCTGGATATATCCTTTTTCCGCTTTGGTGGAGGGTATACGGAGGTATACGCCGTATGCCTTCTGGATTTTTTTAAGAAGCTCCATATACCCCACTTTCTCAAATAAAGCTATATTAGTATACTCTAGGCATGAAATCATGATTTTAGCGTATACCCTCTGGTTTTTTTACGACTACAACACTGGTGTTGCCGCATCTAGAAATTCGGCGTAAAACGAGAACTTTAACAGACTTTTCTGAAAGATCTTCTACCTTTACAGAATAAAAAAGAAAAACTTCGATTAGTATACATGGTTTCTGTGAAAAGAGTATCTGCCAATTTCATGAATTTGCGAACAAAAGTAAGCTCAGAAATGTGTTAGAAAGTATTTAGTTTTGATTTGAGAACAACCTTTATATGCAGCTCTGTCTACATCGCTTTTAATGCAAAGCTAGAATTATGCAGAAAGAAAGCAGTTATATGCTGTAAAATTTCTCATGTTCGTAGAAAGTGATAGCATTAACCCCTTGAAGGGCGGTCGGATATATTATATCCCATCTAATTTTAATCAAGATTTGTACCAGAAATATTTAATTAAATTTTACTTCTATAACTTTGGTGAAAAAAATGTTGTAAAATTGCTTTTCATTATTTTGAGATGATTTTTTTCGAAAATTCCGGTGTGAATTCAACATTACAGAAACACAATTATTTGCCCGTGAAAGGGTTAACGACAAGATTTCCAGGTATCCAGAGAGGGGACGATATAAAGGAATACCCCCCCCCCCCCCCTCCTGCGAAATCGGTATTTTTTAACTACCGGGTGTCCCAAAAAGGACTGACTGATTTTAAAATTCAATAACTTGCAAACGGTGACAGATATTAAAAAAATTCTTGCAGGAGGGTTATGCATAAGGTCAAAAGTTTTATTACAGTGATTTTCAATTTTAGTTCGATTTACAAACAATAGATGGCGCTGTAAGCAATAGTCGCTAAATTCAGGCTCGATTTTTGGTACTTCGTGGCCCGGATAATACATTTCCATCTCCTTTTTCTGCATGGAACAAGATAAAGGACCAAAAATCGAGCCTGTATTTAGCGACTATTGCTTACAGCGCCATCTATTGTTTGTAAATCGAACTAAAATTGAAAATCACTGTAATAAAACTTTTGACCTTATGCATAACCCTCCTGCAAGAATTTTTTTAACATCTGTCACCGTTTGCAAGTTATTGAATTTTAAAATCAGTCAGTCCTTTTTGGGACACCCGGTATAATCACTGCCATATTCTGCGGATTTCCATAAGGCTTTGTCCAACTTAATGCCATCCTTGCTGATCCAACCACCTTTCCACCCCCCGCCTTAAAAAATCCTATCTAGGCACTGAGCTCTACATATAATTATATGTCGAGCATAAATTATATGCCGAGCTCAGTGTATCTAGGTCGCTGCAGCTCACATTATATGTTGCGATTAATTCCAACATTTTAATTTTAGTTTGTAGAGAACCAAAATTTTTTTTGTCTGCCCTGGGAGTTTTAAAACTAGTATTAGCAAACATCTTTCTTCTTTTTACAATATCGTTACAGAAATTATTATTTGCATATGCATATTTACAAAGCATATTTGACATATTTGCATATTTGACATATGCAGAAATTGACATTTCTGCGGTCAGATGAAGTTCTTGGGTCAAAAGAGAAAAACTGTTTTACAAAAAGAAAGAAAAAGTAAAAAAAAAGAAGGATTTTCTTTCCCCCCTTTTTTTGGGGGGGGGGGTAGTATTAGCACCGGAACCCACATGCTCAATATCAGCCTCAATATCCTCTGCCCCAGTTTTGGAATTGTCATTACAACAAGACTTTCGCCTGACATTTATTAAGGCAGGCGTCTTGGGGCGGCGATTTATAGGGCGGCGATTATTGATCTATTGTTGAAAATTCTAATCCTCTTTACAGGAACGGTTCTGCATTGTAATACAGAATTAAAATGTGACATAAAAGGAACAGCAAAACGATATTTATTTCAACTGATAACATGTCTAGCGTCAGCTCTGATTTTAGAGACGAAAGCATATGAATATAACGTACGGTATATCTCTCTGAATAATTTTTGGACATATCTTTGACAGCTAGACAGATACCAAAGGTGAAATCAGTGACTAAGTCAGGATCCTCATCTGGAAAAGGTTTCGAGCCATTATTAGAATCCTAGAAAATGAGGAATTCGTGATTTTATTCATGTATAACAAAAGTTTTGCTTTGAAGGAGGGAAGGCAAGGCCTGATTAATGCACGGGCCTCCGGGGCCTCGGCCCTGGGCCCACCAATTTCAGGGGCCCACAAATTTGTGTGTATTTTCGCACAATTTAAGTTTTCCCACTGTTTGCATTTTATATTTTGGTCCCTGACGTAAAAACAAAGTTTTACTGTAATAAAAAACCTCCATATTTAATTTTTCTGTAAAAGTCCTTTTCAATTTGAGAGTACCTATAATTTTCCAAACTTGCCGTATCCAGAAAATCAAATTTGCGGAAAATGCCAAAAACTGCATACTGTGACTATTGTTTTCAATGTAAACGAGGATTTTACAATGTCAGAATTATAGTTTAAAATGATTACTAGACTGTTAGGGAAAACACAATTTGTATGATTTTGGATAAGGCGAGTTTTGAAAAAGACGTCCTCATTTATTCTGCAACATAAACTGCGGGTCATAGGTGTTTATGCAAATTGTTTTTATGGGTGTTTATGGTTAATTATACAAATGCTTATTTGAGAAAGTGGACGGTAATTCATTTTCTTGATTATTCTTGTAAGTTAAATTTTTTTTGTAAACTTGAAACTTTCACCCAAACAACTTTGTCAACTCATCAAATAAACCTACTTTTTTTCTGAAAGTGACGCCGGGAATTGGGAGGTAGGGGGGGGGGGCAACTTTTTAACAGGCCCTGGGCCCAACTTCAGCTTAATCGGGCTCTGAGGAAAGGGGTGAATATGTCACTCGTAAAAATCTAAGGTAAAAGAGCATAAAGAGCCAGACTATACATTTAATCTTAAAAGCAGAATAAATTTAAACTTTTGCACTCGAGGTTGTTTTAAAGCCATATACGGGATGTTCGATTACCACAGGACAAACTGTGCAGAATCCTCTACATGGACGTGACCCGGAGCACATCACATATGTATTTACATATTTTTTTATCAGTGAATAGTGGACAAATCTGGCGTACCAGAGGTATCCGGTATTTAATTTTTTTCTGTAAAGTATACAAATGCAGTAAAACTTCCATAACTTACACATCTATTTAGCGAACATTTTTTAGTAACCAATGCTTGTTTATTTGTATACTTTTACCGCTGAATAGAGGACACCTCCAAAAATCTCTAAATATCGGAGGGCCTTCCTTTTTTCTGGACGATTTTTTATGCGGACGCTTTTTTCCCGGAATCTTTTTTCCGATATGCTTTTTTCCTGGATCCCAGTTCGTTAGGGCTCTTGAAATAGTTTCCATGCTTAGCTCATCCCCAACGCTAACTGAAATAAATATATTTTAACAATATAAAGAAAACATGTTTAAAATAAAGATATCATAATTTCTTTCTAAGTTCTTATAAAAACTTGAAGACTAGAAGGCTGAAAATGCTGATAAGAGAAAAAAAAAATAATCTTCTTTCAGCCCCCAAAAAATTTCAGCAGAGTTTCAACTTTGTCTGAAAGTGACCCATTCATTTGTCTGAAAGTGACCCATTCAAGAAATTTCTTATTCAGAGCATCTCTTATGATTAATTTCAGGAAGAAAAGAAACATTTTTTCAAAGAAAAAAACTGCTTCTCCCTTTCAGCTTTCATCCTTCTTGTCTCCTATCAATGAAAGATTGCATTTAAGCTCTGCTACAAAAGCCATTCTTTTTTTCAACAACTGGGGGAAAATCCTGTGTCGAAATATTTTGGATAGCATGGCACCAGCTTCGCATTACTAACATTGCCAGTGTGTCTTATTGTCAGAGATATACTTTCTAAACTTGTGATTGTGTGTGTCTGATTAATCGTTTAAAGAAAAAAAAAAAGGACTGATAAAATAATTTCAGAAAAAGCTATATAGTAAATGGTAACACACAAGAAAGAACAGACCTGGAACTCTTACAAGATCGAATTATCCAGGGCCTTCTATCTTTATCTAACCAGTATAGATATATTATTAAAATATAATGTTTAGTAAATCTCTGAGAAATACTTTGAACAATGTTTAATTTTTCACGTTCAACAATTGTCCTTATATTTTAGTTATAACTGAAGTCTACTGTGCAGTGCCTTATTATGAAAAACCGGAACCACTGGGGAAATTGAATTTTAAATTAAGTAAAAATTTAAATAAAGATAAGTACATTTATGATTTGTATACCTTACAACAAAATTTACCAATCCCCCCCCCCCCTCTCCCCGGAGACTGTAAGGCGCATTAATTTTTCTTGCACCAGGGCGCTGAATATGTAGCTACTACGCTACTACCAGTCGATTAATAACATTTACTATTAATTAATGCTGTACTTAAAATTTGCTTAGGAGTCGTCTTCACGCAAAAGTTGTATCAAACTTTAAAACTTTCATTACTAACACTGAATTTTCACATTATATTTAGATTCTTCGGTACATTTCACTTTAGGATAGAAAACGAGAAGTTATTCGGTCAAGTAGTTTAGCAATTATGTTGGTTTAACCCTTTATGTGCGAAATTATGAATCAAGAAAATGCTCCATCTCCACGCTAATAATTATGTTACTCAATGTCTGAGGATAAATTAAAGTGATTATAAAATAATGAAATACAATTTATATAAGTTTTTTCATATGACATTTTATAATAAGAGAAAAGCTACACCTATATGTAAATGGTTGAGAAACTTACCACATTAAAAAATATTTAGCTTCGAATGATCTATTTTTATTAATAGACGAATTAAATAAATTTTATATAAAATTTTCATTATTGGTACTTAAAAGTACCGCTAGTGCATAAAGGGTTAAAGTTTGGAATGGAATTCCTAATGTTAAGTCGTTAATACTGTTCTAAAATCCTAAGGAGCTACTTTCTGGCACATTTTTTAAATTCATGTTTGTCCAGAAACGCATAAAATTAGCAGTTGTTGTTATTCAGAAACTATGTCATCGAAAGACGTTTTCCATTTTTTTTTTTTTTTTTTTTTTTTTTTTTGTAAACGCAGAAGATTTTTCGGATAATATTGTCTAAGTTGACGTTTTGAACTGAATTGTACACGCGGCAGCTCCAGAAAGGAGAAAAACCGGTCGTCACGTGACCAAAAATGCTTATAACTCGTTATTTATCAAAATAAACGGTCAAGTGCGAGCATTACTCGCGCACAGAGGGTTCCGTAGAATAAATATATGAATTTGTAATTGTATTATTAAAAAAAAAAAAAAAGTTGCTAAAACAATACTAAGACTTTGTAAAAAACTATACAACGTAGGGTTGGCTATAACTGTATATATTAGAAAAGTGTAAATGGGCAAATGGGTATTCCATGAAAGTTCAAAGAGATATGGAACCTAAATAATATCAAATATAGCTATTCGTATAACTCTTCTTTTAATATTATCATAATCTGTTTATGATGAACTTAATTCGGTACTGACAATAAAAGCAGTGCATAGTTAAACTTCATTTGCCATTTCATGAAACTAAATTCAGCTTAGTAATAACCTTTATTTCTACAGTGTAGCTAAAACAAAACCTTTGTTCAAAGTTTAAATTTGGCTTTTAGAATTATTGTGCTAAGCGCGCTTCGAATTGAGGTCTCAAAGTTGTAACGCCGCCTTGGTCAGTACCGCGTTTTTCCAGAGGTGTTTAATTAACTTTTAAAGTCACTCGAGGCGTATTGAGAGATACAATCAATGCAAACTATCGCGAATCCCACAGTATTTATGCGATTCATTCTAATTAAATCTTTCGAGGGCGATGCCCTTAAAAAACGGACACCTAATTTTAATTACAAAACAGACAAACTGCACCAAGAATATTTAATTAAAATTTTCCTTTTATCATGTACCTGAAAATAAGCAAGTTCGCATTTTCTAATAAATTCGTTTATAAATTCTGGTGTCAGTTCATTATTTCATAAGTTTATAAATAGAATTACTCCGTGTCGGAAAGGATTAAGTGGTCGCAGGACTCTTAAAGCTTCAAAATTTAAGAAACTTTAATTTTTTTATATGTTAAACTCCTACCTTTTCTGAATATTTTGATATAATTGTTTCCTTGAAATTCCCATTAGAACAGAAGTTTTGGCTTTTAGAATTATACCCGCTCAATAGCTGAAGCGGCGTTTCCGAAACTTTAAAGTCATTATTTTCCAAATGGCGTTTTTTGGGCATAACGCGCAGGATACCTCAAAAACTTCTAAATATTTTTTCATGAAATTTTCAAAGCATATATTTCATGTTAGTCTGTATAAACTGAACCTAAAATTTCCTTTTTATTAAAAAGCAGAAAAACCAACGTTTAAAATGCACATCAAATAATATATGAAAAGCAGCAAACAGCTGTTTCGAATATACTAGCGAGATTCTTCTTCAGTGCAAAAGGAACAGCGTGCTAGAAAAAGCAAGGCTGAGCGAAAGCAAAGCTGCTCAGCCTTGCTTTTTCTAGCACGCTGTTCCTTTTGCACTGAAGAAGAATCTCGCTAGTAGATTCGAAACAGCTGTTTGCTGCTTTTCATATATTATTTGTGCATTTTAAACGTTGGTTTTTCTGCTTTTTAATATTGTTGCACAAAGGCTTTATTTGCTATTTTTATTTGCTATTTTTATTCCTTTTTATTGTTCAAAAAAATATTTTTTAGGTGATTTTACTGTTGAAATTTTCAAAATTTTGTGTTAGCTAAATGCAACTGCATTAAAAATATAAAAATGCTTTAAATACAAATTTATTTAAGTTCAGGGAAATTATTACAATCTGAAGTATACGTAAGCACCAAAATTTTCATTCTAGTTGCAATATTTATTTTATAATCTTGCGCGTAAACTGTTATGCCAATTTTTTGTTCGACAAATGTCTAACAGTTTCGAGCCCCCTATAAATACTAATTCTGTGTCTTGCAATTTTTTATCCCAATTAAAATTGTGTTTTAAAATCATATACATTTTAAGACATTAAATGTTGAAAATGGTCTTTTTTTCATTTTTTCCACTTTTTAGAGTCCCAAAACCCCTTAAATTAGTATGTTTTTAACAATTTGACGTTTATTGCTTTTATACTGTTACTGGACATTACATTACACATATATATCATTAAAAGTTGTTAACTAGGCATAGAGTACGCCGCCCCTGTCCTTGTGTATGTCCAAACTGACCGTACCTTTAAGAGTTAATATGATTTTTTTCGAAAATCATTATCAACAATGCTTTTATTCTTTTGCAACTATAGGTATTTTCAGCGATGCTGAACAATTTTTCTGAATGCCCGTAAATCGAAATTTGTGTATAACAGAAAAATGCTAATTACTCGTGACCTAGGGTAACCGCTATAATTTTCCGGCAAGGTTTACATTAACGTCTACTACCTCTATGATTTTTTCATAATTTTAGTTTCAGTAGATTCGGAATTAAATGGGGGGGGGGGACATATTTTTGCGCTACATTTTCAACAATATCTTTGAAAATATAATACCTAAAATTAAAAGGAATGTATTTTTGAGTTCAGCGTTACAAAAGCTTTCACAGGATACCCCACATGATATTCAAAGAAAATATTTTTTTTTTCAAGTAGCATAATTAGCCCCTCTACTTTTTTACTAAAAAAGTTATGAATGTTTATTAATCTGAAAATATGTGGGTCAATGGTCTTTATTACTTCCCCGAATTTGAACTTTCCACGTTCCATAGTTTACGAGTAAAATGGCTGTGACAGACAGACAGACAGACACAGGAGTGATCTTATAATTGTTCCGTTTTTACTTTTTAAGTACGGAACCCTAAAAATCGAAAACTCATTTCGAATCCAAATTGCTTCAATAGTCAGACCTGCCAATTTTATGCCTTTACGTTTAAAAATGAGACAGAAATCGCATTGTTGAGCTTGAGCACGGGATTTGAGAACCGCCGAAGGATGTTCTCAAATCCAAAAGGGCAATTTTATGACATAAGTTTTAATTAATTTTTGTTCGGAAGTGCATGAAACTAGCAGGTGTTGTTGTTCAGAAACTATGTAATCGAACTATGTTTTCCGATTTTTTGCAAACGCAATAGGTCTTTCATAAAATAGTGTCAAAGTGGGCGTTTTGAACCGAATTTCCGCGCGAAAGAAGAATAACCACTTAAGGAAGGGTGAAAAACGTCTTTGTCACGTGATCAAAATCGCTTATAACTCAATAGGTAATTTATTTATCAAAAAATGGAAAACACAGTTCGATTCCAAATCGCTTCCGTAGCCAGGCCTTCCAATTTTACATCTTTCCGTTAAAAAACGAATTTGTAAATGTGTCAAAACGTTTTGCTCTTGTTGAGCAGTGCGGTTGAGAACACCCTTAAATGCATTTTCAGTCGTTGCTAAACAGATTACAATGTGGGAATTTTTAAGCATCGGCATAACTCAAAAATTCCTGGGCGCAATGAGTTGTAATTTTGGATTCAGATGTTTGAAGCATCTACAGGGTTCCCAGCAAAGCATGTCTAAGGAATTTCCCTGACTAAATATCAAAAAGTTCCAGTACCAAATGGGCATACAACGAAATTCGCTATTTGTTTCCTCAATTCTTTGGCAAAATTAGCGATTTGTTTCGGCGATTGCTCTTCGAATTTAACAGATTTTTTTTACGACTGTTTGACGAATTTTGCAATTCCCCTCCCCCGAAACCCATTTGACGAATTTCGCGATTTTTCTCGAGACCATTTGACGAATTTTGCGTCATTTTTCATATTTCTCCCAGACTTTTTAGAAAATATTTGTTTGTAAGTAAATTCCCTGACTTTTCCTATTTATTTTTAAACTGCCCTGAATACTTTCAAATTCCCTGACTTTCCAGATTTTCGATGACTTTTCATGTCGCTGGGAACTGATCCAGAAATCGATTTCTGTTAAAATATTCACAGATTAGAATTAATATATAATTTTAATTAATTTTCAGCAGTGAAATTACGCTCGATATTATTGAGTATTTAATACGTGATTAATTAATGAGAATTAATATGTTTTTCGAAAATTAATTAAAAACGATTTTAACTTCCGACAAAATATGAATAGTAACCTAATGTAACCTGTAGTTTTAACAAAAATTAATTTCCAGACGCTTCAAATACACGAATTGAAAATTAAAGCCCATTTCGCCAAGTAGTTTTACAATAACCGAAGTTTAGATTGATTGCTCTTGTTACGAATAGAATTTGATTCAATAAAGCGGTGAATTTCGGACAAACTAAAAGCAAGTTTGTAGCCAATGGGGAGGTATCATCAGGTTTTGATCATCCTCCGAAATTTATATAATTAGTATTCCTTGGTATTGACGCGATTTGGAATCGAATAGCGTTTTCGATTTTTTGATGCATAAATTTCTTATCGAGTTATAAGCGATTGTTTTCCGGTGACCTCGGGGTTTTCTACTTTCCCGGCTTGTCGTTATCGCGTCCGGAAATTCGGTTCAAAACGCAGACTTTGAGAGTATTTATTTATTTATTTTTTTTTAAAGATCTTCTGCCTTTACCAAAAAATGTAAAACGCCATTCGTACAGTTTCTGAATAAGGACACCTGCACATTTCAAGTGTTTTCGAACAAAAGTTAATTCAGAAATGTGTCAGAAGGTAGCTCTTTTGGATCAAGATTTGGAAATCAACTATGGTCAGGATTCAAAATTATACGCCACTTAAGATGTCTGTATTTATTGATTCCGTCAGTATGTAGAAAAAATAAGTGCATTTTCTAAAAAATCTTTAAAATTCAGTAAGAATCTTGAAGAATGCAATGAAAACATGAAAGTCCTGTTCCGATGTATGCTTTTGGAAAAGCAGTTTTATTAATAAAACATTTGAGGACGTCAGTTTCAAAACTTGCCTTATGCAAAATAAAAAAAAAATCGAGTTTTTTTCTATCAGTCTATTCTGACGGTGAACCTGCATAGAAAAAAAACACTAGAATTTGCAAAAAAAAAAAAAACAAAAAAAAAAACTAGTTTTATCGTTTATTTCTGGCATTGTTAAAATCTAGGTTTACAATGAAAACAAATGAACGCAGTTCGCGGTTTCCCAAAATTTGATTTTCTGGATAGGATAAGGCGAGTTTTGAAACTCACTTCCTGATTTGAAAACATGCGTTGTACAAAATTTCAAACATTAATTTGGCCGACAGACAGTAATGTTAAGGCCGTTCTCAACTGCTCTGCTCAAAAAGCGCAAAAACGTTTTGACACATTTACAAATTCATTTTTTAACGGAAAAATATATAATTGTAAAGCCTGACCATGGAAGCGATTTGGAAACGAACTGTTTTCTCCAATTTTTGATCAATAAATTACCTATTGAGTTATAAGGAATTTTGATCACGTGACACGGCATTTTCGTCCCCTTAGTGACTGCATTTTCTTCTTTCGTTCGGAAGTTCGGTTCAAAATGCCAACTTTGACAGTATTTTCTGAAAGATCTATTGCGTTTACAAGAAAACGGGAAAAACAGTTCGATGACATAGTTTCTGAATAACAACACCTTCTAGTTTTATGCGTTTCCGAACAAAAATGAATTAAAACTTATGTCAGAAAGTTGACCCTTTGGATTTGAGAACAGCCTTAATATGTAACAGAAGAAGAGCATTTAAAAGGGACTATAATTTTATTTGCAATGCAAATTGCTTACATTTCCTTTTGTAATTATATTTTACTGAATTCATAATAAAACTTAATAAAGACTTTTAACACCTGTTAAACTAGTAAAAAAACAAAACAAATCTAAAATTAGACAAGAATAAAATTCTGGGGCCCAAATCCCCCTCTGAAATATTTTTCTGGCTGCGATCTTTGTTATAAGTGTTAATATACATCACAAAAGCGGCTGATTTGATAAACTTAGTGTCTCATACAGGGTTCCCAGCAAAACACGACTAGCAAATTCCCTGATTTTCTATGGCCAAATCGCAAAAAATTCCCTGACCAAATCTAAAAAAAATTCCCTCACCAAACGGGCATATAACGAAATTTGCTACATTTTCACAACCCTTTGTCAAAATTAGCGATTTTTCTTTGTGGTCGTTCTTCAGATTTCTTTAATTTATTCTTTTTTTATCGATCGTTTGATGAATTTTGTTATTTTTTTCCGAGACTATTTGATGAATTTCGCGCCATTTTTCCTTTTTTCTCCAAAACTTTTTATGAAATATTTGTAAATTCCCTGACTTTTCCTATAAATTTTGAAATTTCCCTGGCTTTCCATGACGCTGGGAACCCTGTCTTATAAGCAACAACAGCTCTGGGAGAGATTTTACACTTCACTCCTTCGCTGGCGATGCGCCAGTGACTCGAAAGAATAAGAAAAAAAAAAAGATGCGTGTGTGGGGGAGGGGAAGGATTCTGGAATGTCTTACAACGGAAGATGATCTCTGCCAGAGCCCGGATAGCTCAGTCGGTAGAGCGTTAGGCTTTTAACCTAACGGTCCAGGGTTCGAGTCCCTGTTCGGGCGAATGTTTTTTTCTTACACGTAATAAAAATTTAAGAAAATTGCGTCATGTGTTCATTGGTTATTGGTGAAAACAGAAAGTACTGTGCTATAATTTTCTACAATTTAACATTGAATAAAATGTCGGAAATTAATAATTTTATTTCATTTTAGCGACAGAGTAGAGTAGCAGTTATTTTCAAATATTGGAAAAGCCAAGTTATAAAATATTATAGGACACTCCCGATAGGTAAAATTGCCCTATTTAAATGTACTTTTATTAACCGAATCAGTTAAAAAAAAAAAAAAAAAAAAAAAAAAAAAAAAAATCAAACTGACCTACGTTCAGTGAATTAAACTTTGGAGTAAAATGTGTGTCTCTTAAAGAGTACCATCATACATTTCGTGTTTTTCTTTGTTTAATTTTTCTTTAGATAGGATAGGGAAGGAAAAGGCCACAGAAACTTCTATTACGGGAAGAGGACGAAGAATAAAACCAGACAAATTATAAAGATATTGTCAACAATGAAAATCTGTCTTGGCTGCAAATTTCATCTAGGCACATGAAGATAATCTATACTATCTACACTAATATTATAAAGATGTAAAAATTGTTTATTTGTAGGAGGTAAGCTCTGGAACTACCGAACCGATTCCATAAGTAATGGTATCAAAATGATGGTGTTAGTCCAACTTAGAACATAAGCTATATCTTATGTCCGTGTCACTGGCCAAAAGGGGGTGCAGGAGCAAAAAACGCTCTAAAAATGCAATTTTTGTGTTACTGAAGGGCCTGGAAACATGAAATTTGGAATGGTAGTTACTTATAAGATACTAATGATCTCTAAGGACATTTCTTAAAAAAAAAATCGAAATTAAAAAGGGGTGAAAACGGGCGAAAAGTGTTCTAAAAAAACGTGTGTAAAAAACGTTCTAAATGTGGCGATTTTTACGCAATTTCAGGAAGTACCAAACCGATTTCAAAAATAATGGTGTCAAAATGATGGTGACAACATAGGCTACATTTTATGTCTATGCCACTACCCCTAAAGGGAGTGCAGGAGCAAAAAACGATCGAAATTGCGATTTTTGTGTTACTGAAGGGTCCAGATACATGGAATTTGGCATGGTAGTTACTTGTATAGAATATTTATAGAATTGAAGATAAAGCAGTTTATACAAAGAACAAGCAATTGATTCTTTAAATCAATGTTAATAAATATAAATATCAATAAATTCATATTTAACACTTTTTATGCATGTTTTTACAATATTTGATGAAGGATATTTAAATTGTAAAAAACAAAATTTTATGATTTATCAGCCAATTAAAGCTATTTATAGAAAACTACAAGGTACAACACTGAAACATAAATCACATGTTTTAATTTAAACAACTATTGATGATATATTTTAAATACATAAAAGTCAATAAATTATTTAAAAAATAATTAAACTTAACTCATATTTTAAATGTGTAATTTATTTATTTTTAAGCATTAAAAATCTAAATTTGTCCAAAATATGAATTAAAAAAAAAGCGTAAACAAAGGTCAAATATACATGACCTGCAATCTGCAAAAGTCTCAAATCCGCATTGCTAACCTCGTAACTATAAATTTTTTTTAATAAATTAGTTATATTATTTCATTTTTGGTAACTGGTATTGTATTCCCATATGGTCTAGTGGTTAGGATTCCTGGCTTTCACCCAGGCGGCCCGGGTTCGATTCCCGGTGTGGGAAGGGTTGTTTTTGCTTTCCGAGTGCTACAGGTTAGATTTATGAATTTGACAATTCGCTTTTTTTTAGTTAGACAAAAGGTTTTTATTTTATTTTATAACATACTGTGTACTGTTATAAATAAGGAGATTCATATTGCAGAAAATGAGCAAAATCGAACATTGTGGAAATTGAAAATGCATTCAAAAATCAGCATTTGTCATACATTTTCCTCCAGCAAATTACACATTTTCACTTTGAATTTGAACTATTTTATAACCAGATAGAAATTTAAATAATTTTTATAATATTTTATTTAACTTGTTAGGTGCGTTCATAATTATCAGGGCCTAAACTAGCCTTTTTTGCACCTGGGGCAAGCATGGATTTTGGCGCCCCCCCCCCCCCTCCTTCCGCAAAGTATATTTACAAAGAGAATTTTACTAATTTTCTAATAGCCGACTTAATTTAAAATTTAAAATATGTAATACTGAACTACGTAATCTACAATGGCGGATCCACGGGGGAGGTCACGGGGGTCATGACTCCCCTCTGAGCACCAACAAAAATATTCTAAAGATCATTTTTAAAATGAAATATACAGTTAGAGTCTCGATTATCCGAGTCCTGCTTAACCGAGTTTCCGCTTTCACCGAGTTATTTTCTTCTGATGGACTGATGTCGTCTATTATTATGAAACAGCCATTATAAATGAAGTGTTAGGTGAAGATGAAAGAGCAGTCGTAAAAAGTTAGAACTCTGATTTTCTGGTCAGAATGGGATGAAAAAAAATGGCCATAATTTTTTTTCAAAAAAAAAAAAAATAAATAATAAATAAATAAATAAAAAAAATAAATTATGGCATCAAATATAAATCAAATTAAAAAAAAAAAAAAAAAAATAAAATAAAATATGGCTATTTTTTTCCTTCCCATTCTGACCAGAAAATCAGAGTTCTAACTTTTTACGACTGCTCTTTCATCTTCACCTAACACTTCATTTATAATGGCTGTTTCATAATAATAGAAGACATCAGTCCATCAGAAGAAAACGATCCATTCCAAAGGTATAATCCTTCATTTGGCGCCCCTTCGTTCTGGCGCCCGGGGCACATGCCCCCTCTGTCTCCCCCTTAGTTTCGGCCCTGATAATTATATAAATACTTAGCACCACAGTGATCTTCTGGTACGTCTGTCTGTCCGCATATAACAGCGCAAAAACTACTCAACCGAATGGTTTGAAATTTAATATGCCTATATAATCGTTGCATATATTTGTCGCGTCACTTCAAATTTTATGAAAATTGGATCAAAACTTAAAAAGATATTAATAAAAGTTTTCTCCATTCTATTAAATCCTATCACACGTAATTAATTCAATGATATCCCATGTTAGGTAATGATTCTAGGTTGCCATGATGATAACGTCCTATTTAAGATGGAGTCCCATTATTTCCGTATTACTGAATTTAATATATATAATCGTAATCAGGGTTCGTAAATATCATGATATTTTCGAAAATATCAAAAATATCCGATATTTTCGATATATATCCGATATTTTCAAACTAGTCAACTCACTGCTGACAATAAATATTTTCAAGCATAATATTGATAGAAGATATATTCATATAATCCCCTTATCAAGAGTTTTGGATACCCATTTTCTCCCTCTTTCTACTGCAGAAAAACATCATTAGAGTTCATAGCGAAAAAGAAACACTTAGTAGTCGACAGATGTAATATGCACAGAAACTGCATCTCTTCATCTTTCTTCGCCTTATGTGAGATATGTTTTAAACCAGACTCGCAAGCACTTATGTTCTATTCTGGTTCGCGTTATAAACTTATAAACATTATAATTGACTGTTACACTGAACACTATTTTATCAGACTTTACTTCCTTGTAACTTTCATAAATATCCAATTATGTATAATTGGTTGATTACCTCAAAGTGCCGAAAATACATCCATATGGTTATCAATTTTAATGATGTAACACGCGCGGAAAAACATATGTAATATTCACTTTTAAAACGTCCTCACACAAGTGAAGACGTACAAAATGTAATCTCTTTCTTAGTATCTCTAATTAAACTTCTCCTTTTTCCTTTCCTACAATATGAGTAGTTTCAATGGAGTACAGACGCAATAAACCGTCTGTTACATGATTCCTATTTTAAGCCTGATGCACTGAGACCTGAAGGAGTAAAGATATACGAATATATGATGATACGGGATACTCCATAATTCTTAGACGCCCTGACTAACCGCGAGCTGAAAAACGGATATCTATACATAGAAGGTAAGGCCTTTAATTATTCTTTTATTGTTGTGATGAGGCATCGCGCAGTTTGCGTTTATAGTATATGAATTAGTGAGGAGCGTGTGGATTCACCCCAAAAACTGTTAGACTCACAAATTTTTCTAACAAATATAAGGTAGAAACTAAAACATATTGCACTTAATATGAAAACTTCAACAATATTCTAATTTCTAAAAATGCATTTCTCTACCCTTCCCCCCCCCCTTTTTTTTTTTTACTTAGAACAAAATTGAACCACTAACTGAAAACAGATACAATTTGCTTTATACACTTATAAAAAGAAGGGGGAAAAAACCATAGAATTCAGTATCAATATCAAATATCAAGAATTCAGGAATTTAAAAAACAAAATTTTAAATACAAAATAGTTTTTTTTAAATTGAAAAATTTTAACATAAAATGTGAGCTTGTTTTATTTTTTATTCCTCAACATGCTGTACACTTTAGACACAACTAAACCAAAATCAGAAAAGATTCTCTTCTAATGAAGCGGTATATAGCTGATTGTCTAAATTAGTTTATCTTTCAATGGCTGTTCTAAATTAATTGTTTCACATAATTATTAGTTCTACATTTAAAAATAAAAGCTTCAAACATAAAGCTTGGAAAAGATATTTGTTTCCTTTGGCTAAAAAAGTCAATGCCAGAGACAAAAGTTCTTTATCTCTGACGAATGACATAACCAATTGAAAATTTCATTTACACTTGTTTTGATTGAAAATATCAAAACTATCTTGCATAGTGATATTTTGAAAAAAAATATTGAAAAACAAAATATTAAAAATCTGGATGTTTTGAAAATAAATATCAAGATTATGAAAATATCGAAAATATAAAAAATCTTGATATTTTAAAAATAAATATCGGATATATGGGGCATTCTCACAATCTTTTGACTTTTGGGAAAAAAAAATCTGGCGAAATTAAACTTGCTAAAATAACATTTTAATCTGATAGACGAATGCCTTAATGATTCAAAATAAAGAAAAAATGGTCAGCAGCGAAATTTTTTTTTTATTTAACTGAGGTTTAGGTTAAACTTGCGAGTTTAATTTTCCTTACCATTTTACCCCTATATTTTTTTATTTTCTTCTAAATTTTTACTTATAATGAATTTACATAGTACCCACAGGACATTCAAATAAGAAATAATACAAATGTAATACTTTTAATACAGAATTTTTGTATAACATAGTCTTAAAGGGGTGTTAAAGAAGAGACGGTAAGGTAAAAAGAGGGACGAAATGGTAAAAAAAGGGACGAAATGGTAAAAAAAGAGACGGTAAGGATGGAACAGGAAAATTAAAGAAGCAATTCGTTATAACTCACGATTCAATATATTTATCAAAAACGAAAAAACGATATTCGATTCTAAATAGCTCCAGTAGTCATGCTTGCAAATTTTATGGTTTTACGTACAAAAATGATATCGAGAATGTGTCAGAAAAATTTTCGTTACAGAGTGTTTTTTTTTAAACAAAAGCTTTGAAATTTCACTAACTTAAAAATTTTTAAGCTTAATCTTATAGATTTTAATAATAAGCAATTTTTTTTTCCTCTGAAAAAATAAAAGAACATCATACCGAGTATATTTTTTCCATTTGTCAAAATAATTGTAAAAAAAAATCATGAAATAATCCATATTCGTTAACAAGTCTCTCTAAACTACTATATGAAAGATGAGGTATGTAATTGTGTTTGATTGTGATTTGTGTGTTTAGTTGTGAATGATTTTCCTTAAATTCCATAATTGAAGCAATTTCGAATCGGTACTATTTATTCCAGCGTTCAAATAATGTTTTTCGAGATTTTGAAAAACAATAAATTTGATAGAAAATTTAATTTCATTACATTTTCGTTTTGAAGAACGGCATTAAAGGTTATGAACACAAAAAACTATAAATGACTTGCGCAATGTTTTTTTTTTTTTTTTGGGGGGGGGGGGGGTTTGAAGGGGCTATTTTGCATAAGGCGGAATATTGCCTACGTCGGAAAATTTTCTCGGTCCCGATCGATTCCGCCTTAGACAGAGTTTACTGTATTTTCTGAAAGATCTATTGCGTTTGCAAAAAAACGGAAAAAACAGTTCGATTACATGGTTTCTGAACAACAACACCTGCTAATTTCATGTATTTCCGAACAAAAAATAATAAAACTTATGTCATAAAGTTGCCCTTTTGGATTTGAGAACAGTCTTAATTACATTTTTAAAGTGTGTTGCGGCTCACCTAATGTTTCAAAAATATGTTTGTGGCCCGCGAGAGAAATGGTTGAGTATGGCTGGAAGTTTATGAATAAACTACAATAAACTCTGTCTAAGGCGGAATCGATCGGAACCAAGAAAATTTTCCGAAGTAGACAATATTCCGCCTTAGACAATTTTTACTCTACGTCTATGGATTCTCAGGGACTTGAAAAACTTTCCGAGTTATACAGATTTCCGTCTTACACAGAGTCCGTCTTACAGAGAGTTTACTGTACAGTAAACTCTGTCTAAGGCGGAATCGATCGGGATCAAGAAAATTTTCCGAAATAGACAATATTCCACCTTAGATAAATTTTAATCTACGTCTATGGATTCGCAGGGACTTGAAAATCTTTCCGAGTTATACAGATTTCCGTCTTACACAGAGTCTACCTTACAGAAAGTTTACTGCATATGAAACAGCCTCCAAAACTCTTATTCTCTTGGCATAACAACTAGCCAACGTGACCATACAGTTTAAATGTTTTCGTCGTGACGACCTTGCTCTTTTACGTGTATATAAGCTGAGCACCCACATTCCCTGTAGGCAAACTTACAACTCCAAGGCTATCCAAAAACAAACTGGAATCGTCCTTTTCGGTTGGCATGCAATGCCCTGTTGGTCAGCGTTTCAGAAATTCTCAATAAGAAAAAAAAGCACGGTAAAGGAGGTCGATTCGATGTCCGTTCGTAACCGAGTTTTAGCATTCTTACCGGATATGCCAAATGATTAATAAATAGTTGTAAGTGACGAGTTATTAATTGCTTAAAAATAAATTATTCGTGAAGATTCTATAGTCGACGCTCGTTAATGCGAACTCTCACGGCCCGACTATGACCATCTAGAGACTCGGGTCAAGCATTATTCTGGAGCAGGGCCGGAACTAGAGGGGTGCAGAGGGAGCATGTTCCCCGGGCGTCAGAACGAAAGGCGAAGGGGCGCCAAATGAAGATTTTGTTTGTCGTTTCATACAAAAATGTATATATATATATAGTATATGAAGTACAAAGAAACTCGCAAGCTAATGTTAAACCTATGGGAGCGTTCTTTTCAAATTTCTCGCTTGCATTTTAATATTTTAAAATGATTTTTTTCCCCTTAAAATAGCTTAGACTGATCTTTAGTGTTGCTATACTTTTAGGTTTCGGAACCGGTACTGAAAGTGAAAATAACTTTATAATAAAAATAATCTGCAACCAAAATCGAAAAAGTAAACACTAATTAGGTTAGAATTCAACCACAGCTGTTCTAAGCAAGGGAAAAAATCATTTAAAACTATTAATATGCAAGCCAGAAATTTTAAAAATAACGCTCCCATTGGTTTAACATTAGCGTTCCAGTTTCTATGCGAGACTAGTGTAGGGGTCGTTCAACTATTACGTAAGCAGTAAGTGGGGGAGGGGGGGGGGGAGTCCAGTGTCTGCTTATTTTTGCTGACAAGGGGGAGAGGGGGGGGTCATGAAAATTCTTACGTAAGCATTAGACAACGAAGCAATAAAGTTTAACAACAAAAAGCAAAAGAGCATGATTTAGATGAGCGTTCTGCGGATGTTGAACGGCTTGAGAAAAAAGATATGGAGTAAACAAGGACTGGAAACGAGGATCATTGCAGCCACCACTATAATAGACAATGCAGAAACATGAATTCAAAGATCTTGGACACCAGACTAGAAATGTGAACGCCAAACATATAATATTCCTATGATTCTTGTTAAAAGTTTTAGTTTTATGTGCCTAAATAAGTTAGGG
Organism: Maratus speciosus; assembly: GCA_963932465.1. NCBI lineage: Eukaryota > Metazoa > Arthropoda > Arachnida > Araneae > Salticidae > Maratus > Maratus speciosus. The sequence continues at coordinate 181,986,245 of OZ010798.1, read as the reverse complement.
CCGGTTGTATTTCTTAAAGTTTTTTCTTTTGTTGTTCAATGAGATAAATAATAATATATAGAAACTGTATTTTGTATTCTATGAATTGTTTAATGCCATATAAGTAACAATATATTAAACCAATTTTTTTTTCTCTTCCATACCACAACCCCTATGTGTCTGTTTATGTAAACTTGCTGGATTAATAATGCAATTTATCGCTAACTGTAACTTTATATGTCAAATAGTGTTGATGTTAGAATGTCATAAAATCTTACATAAGCAAAGGGGTGGGGACCTGGTATTTGCTTATTTTTCCTTACAAGGGGGAGGGAGGGGGTACAAAATGACTAAAAATATGCTTACGTAATACTTGAACGGCCCCGTAGGCTCTTAACGCTCAAGCTAATGCTAATCCTATGGGGGTGTTGTTTATATATTTCTTGTTCTAATTTTAATTATTATTAAATGATTTTTTTCTTTTGAACAGGGTACCTGACGTCGATGACTTTTATTGTGCGTCAGGAGATTAAGGGAGGGGGGGGGGGGGCACCAAAATCCATGTTTGCCATGGCGTAAAAAAGGGTATAGTTTCGGCATTGTTCTGGTCACTTAGGATCCCGACTTTTCAGGTTTTATAGTATTAATTAAGTTTATCGTGTTTAGACATCTCATTGAGCTCAGGTTTCAGGGCCCGACTTATGCAGGGGCATGTGGGGCAGCTGTCCCGGGCCCCCCTTTTAGGGGGCCTCCCATGAGAATAATCAGGATTTTCATTAAAAGGTGCCAAATGTTTAAAATTAAACAAAAGTGACCAAAATTCATCTATTTTCAAACATTTAGGAAGGAAGTGCGGCCCCCTTCCTCCCTCAGCTTCCAGTACCCTCTCCATTCATGCAGAAAATAAACTATATCATTAGAAAACTAATGATTAATATTTTATTATAACAACTTATTATTCTATTGTTTTCAAAAGAAATTCTTTATTAACGTTTTTCTCGTAACGTGGCAAGTTAAAGCCATTCATTATGACCAATTTGGGGCATTTTCTTTTAGACATCTTATAACGTACATAGATAAGCAAAGTGAAAGTTTGCAAAGAAATACTCATATCAAACAATCTATAATTTTTTTTTCTATTATTATCCTACTAGTATTTTTTCTTAAAGTTGTGACCCTCTTTTTGTGACACTCTGTATACAGATGTAAGCAGCACCGGGTACAAAACTTATGCATATAATACAATATGTATGAAGTTTAGTACTGGCTACTTCCACATTATTAAAAAAAAAAAAAAATCTGTAGATAGATAGAAGGGGGGGGGGGGGGCTCAGAATAATTCTTGCCCCAGGGCCCTCCATAGTCTAAGCCGGGCCCTGTCAGGTCCCCCCCCCCGTTCTTTTTTCCAAAATTGAGCAAAAAAAAAAAGAAAAGAAAGAAGAAGAAGGAAAAAAAAAAAAAAAAAAAAAACGATTAGCAAAATTAACGCAGTGGAGTAGAGGAGATTGTGATCTGATTGCATTAAAACAAATTATAGGCAATGTATTGAAAGCGATAACATTGTAACGAATTGGGTTTTCCTTGACGGAAATGTTGTTTGCAGCGCGTAAAGCAGTTTCCGTTGATCTAAAGCAGAAAGGAATCCTCTTGGAAAATTCATACAAAAAATGGATTTCCAATTCTGAAATATCTACTTAAATTTAAAAGCAAGAACGAAAAATCTTGCGTCCAGAATCGATTATGAAACACATTCAGAATGCTGTAACGAAATTTTACAATTTATTAAAGTGAAAAATGTCTAAATAAACAATTTAGAAAATTTATAACGCAATTGAAAACCCAATTTCTGGAATTCATATATTATCAACAGTCGGAAAATATCCAAATTTTTTTCTGCAGCCTGTATATGATCTATGGATTTGTATGTATACTACATCGTACGTTAAAAGTTAGTTCCATTAAACGCATACAGTTTAAAATTCCTATTCAGCAATTTCCATCAATAAATGTAAATGTATTTGAGACCTTTTGCGTAGTCCTGTATAGGATCTATTGAACTTATACACACCAAGTAATAATTTAAAAAAAAGTTAAATTTAAAACGCGTACTACAACTGAAAATACACTTCCAGCAATTATTCTTCATAGGCAGATAGGCCTTTTGTCTGTTGCCTTGGAAATTTTATGTACCCCCGTAAATGAACGAAAAATTATATGGACATCAGATGCTACAGTAAGGAGATCGCAGTACACCTCAGTGATATATATATAAATTTCAATATGTTTTAAATAGTGTAATATCTTTAAAATTCACCGCAAACGATTTTTTACCACAGGCCGTAATGTACGGAATTGAGTAGTATATAAATATAGTCATAAATATAGTCGTAAAAACATAAATACGACATACGAGTATAGTCAGTAAATTAATATATATTAATTTCATGGCATTCCGACTATATTTACGCGAGTTAGAGCTCGGACAGACAGACAGACAAGCCAAATTCATAAAACACTTTTCAACTATGTTAGAAAGTGCTAACCAGTTTTTTAAAAAAATGGGCGGGGGGGGGGGGGGTGAGGTAGCAGATGGTATTCAAGCAGAGTTTTTAATATCCCACAAGGTCTTGAAAACGGGATCCTCACTCCTTATTTCTGGAAATCAGACACCCCCCTTTTTTTAACACTGTTCAAAATAGTTCAAAGTTGTATATGATTTCGGTTTGACTGCCGCCTATCCGTGCTCTAACTCTCGTACATATACCCGGATTCCCGTATAATTTTTATATATTATTGAGGCTCATTATGGAAGGAGCTATTAAAAATGAAGTGTGTTGCACTTGTGTGAAGTGTGTTGCACAAAAAATCTGTTATATTATGGCCTATGTGGGGGAACCATTCGCTGCCCATTTTAATGATGTCAATATTTCAAACGTAATGAAGCTAATATACATCACTGAGGTGGACTACAAGATGTTTTCCTTGGAGTATGGAATAAGTAGCATTTATAGTACGTTTAACGTACAGTACGTACAGAGACGCACTAAAGAATTCCATTACATTATGATTACATGGAGAAAAATCCAAAAAGTTTTTTTTTTTTTATGTTGTAGTAAATTATATGTTTATAAATAATTAAGTATCTAAATCTAAATTAATGTCTGTATTGTTCCTAATTTGTAATAAGCAAAAATATTTTTGACAAAGATTCTAATTTATGTATTGTATCTTTTGAAAATGTTCCATTAAAACTGTTGTATTAGCTCGTCATTAATATTTTTTACTTTGCATATTGATGTTACATTATGTTGCCTATGAGGTATCTGCATTTGTTCATCCTGTTGCACTAAGTAAGTAAAATTAAAATACTACAGTAGTTGTTACGAATTGTTGGATGCAGCTTATTGTCTTGTTATGTGTTTTTATTTTAAAATATTACCAACAGAGAGCAGCACCAAGCAATTTTGCCTTGGAAATTAGCGCCGTTTGTTAAACATTTGACTCCTTGATTTTTGTTTATGTTATGTCTACAAAATTGATGTATAAAATTTCACAATCCGTTTTTTAATTTAAAAAAAAGTGCTTAAGCGTATTTATTCTTAACTAAAATAAAAATACCCAAATGTATATAACTTTTAACTAAAAAATTACATTTCTGGCAACAGATCATTACATACATTAGAAGAGAAGAGAAGTGAAATCAGTTTGTGTTTACAATTTATGGCATGTCAAGTTTTTTTTTTTAATTTATTAATCTCTTTCACTGCGAACGTTCTCTCCAAGATCGATAAAATCCAGATACAGAAGTATATAGCAATGGCTCAGTTGTTAAAAAGTCAGGTCTCAAAATTAAATTTATTTGTTGGTCTTTATTATCGGCAGACTTTCTTAGGAGCCAAAACTTTCGCATCGTATCGTCGTCGTCCTAAAAGAACTGATTTACTAGAAAGTGAAGATGCAAAGCCATTTAAAAAGAAGCATCGTTCATTTCCCCTGTTTGTAAACAATTCTTTACCTTTAGCACCCAAACTTGAGAGACGACCTAAGCAGAAATTTGATTATTTTCTTGTTTTGGATTTTGAAGCAACATGCAATTCTCCTGTGAATTTAGATCCTCAAGTAATGTTACAATATATTAATTGCAAGAATTTTGGCACAGATGTCATATACTTGTACATCTCATAACATTGGCGCGATTTTTTTTCCGACGTCAATTTGGCGAAAACCTCTTTACTATGTCATCTATATCCGGGTTACCATATCAAGCGAAAAAACGACACTTTGGCACCAGTTAAGTATCCGATGCGTATATGACATTGGCGTCAGAAAAAAATCGCGCCTATGTGACAGTATATGACATCTGTGGCAGAATTTTTTTTAGAGCTGTTCTCAAATCCAAATTGGCTACTTTCTGGCTCATTTTTGTTCGCAAACGCATGAAATTGGTAGGTGTTGTTATTAAGAAATATTGTAATCTATTTTTTTTCCTTTTTTCGGTAAAGGCAGTATATATATATATAAAAAAAAAAAAAATGCTGTCAAAGTTATTGTTTTGAATAGGGATTGACCGAATAGTCGATTCGATATTCGGTGATTCGGCATGTAAACCGAATCTTCGGCTTCGTCGGCCGAATAGTTGCAGATAAGTTTTTTCTTAGAAGTAGAAGAATTCTCTTTTACTTAAAAGAAGAATAAGCTGAAGGATGAGTTTCAGTATTATGTGCAGTGCATGAGTTCAGCTGCACTACAAAAAACAAGTCAAAGGCCATTTTTAATTTTTAAAAAATCTTTTTCCTTCCTAAAATAGTCGACATAAGGGTGAAATCAAAACAACTGTCTACAAAAGAGGGAAAAAAAAGTAAGGAAGATGGGGATCTTTCCCTTATCATTTAATTTTAATTACTTCTACGTTAGTTTCTTTCAAATTTATTTAATGTGTATTTTCTTTAATATACGTATACTCATCAAATAAGCATATCAAAGTTCATCTCTGTATATCTAAGGTGTATATTAAAGAAAATACACACATCAAATAAGTATAAGGATAGGCATAGGGCTATGCCTATCCTATAGCTTTTATAACCATTAAATTAAAATCGCTCAAATTTGTTAACTTCATCACCACAATGTTAAAATATTAATCAAAATATAAATATCTATCAATAATTTGTCAGAAAATTGTTAAATACAAAAATTGATATGATACCTTTTGTATTTGAGAACATTCCTGTTCAATATGTTTATAATTAGACTTAGACAATCAGTAAATCAGCTTAATGACAACATTGTTTCTTTTTATTTGAATAAACTTTTGTTTTTCTGACAATCCTTATTCTTAATAATAGCCTGTAATATTTAATGCTTTCAGAGGTTATTTTGGGTACTAACTAGTGATAAAATAATAAGAATATAAGTGATGGTTTAATCAATTTATGAGAACTGAATTAAATTATTCAGAATTTAATTTTAGTTTATTAAAAAAGCTAATAGTATGTGCAAAAATGTGTATTAAATTTTTTTAAGTATTCGGTTGCAGAATCCCGAATATTCAGTGTACACTTCGAACGAAGCTTCGGTATTCGGCAACATTGCTGCTTCGGCCAATCCCTAGTTTTGAACCAAAATTTCCAGACTCAACAGTGCGGGGAAAAACAAAACAAAAAACCTGATGTTAAGGCTGTTCTCAAATCGAAAAGGGCAACTTTCTGACATAAGTTTTAATTTATTTTCTTCAAAAATGCATGAAACTAACTGGTGTTGTTGTTCAGAAACTATGTAATTAAGCTGTTTTTTCCATTTTTTTGCAAACGCAATAGATCTTTCAGAAAATAGTGTGAAAGTGGGTGTTTTGAACCGAATTTGTGCAAAGGAAGAAAGAGCACTCAAAAGCGGGTGAAAAAACGTGTTTGTCACTTGATCAAAATGACTTATAACTCAATATGTAATTGATTGATCAAAAAATGGAAAAACAGTTCAATTCCAAATCGCTTCCATGGCCAGGCTTTCCAATTTTATACCTTTCCATTAAAAAATGAATTTGTAAATGTGTCAAAACATTTTGCGCTTGTTGAGCAGAGCAGTTAAGAACAGCCTTAAGCAATAATCACTTTTATAATTCAAGATTTGATTCATTTATCGAAAAAAGAAAAATCACTGTTGGGTCCCAAACCATTTCAATAATCATGTCTTCAGATGTCATGCTCTTTTGTTTAAAAATGAGTCTAAAAATATGCCAGAAAGTTTAATGTTGTTGAGTGGAAAAAAATATTTTCTCGAGAAACACCTTAAAAGAAAAGAGAACATGTTATGTGCTGTATTTTGACTATTTTTTTCATTTTAGAGTGTTGTCAATTTGTGTTTGCAATATTAAGCTCATTTAAAACTTTTTTTTTCAGAATAATAATATATGCAGTAAAGTCTGCTATGATGGAATTTTAAGAGACTAGAAAAAAATTCTGCTTTAGACAGGTTTTCTTTTAAATTAATTGTGGTATTTCTTTTGTTGGAGCTTGGAACTAGAGATTGACCGAAGCAGCAATGTTGCCGAATACTGAATACTGAAGCTTCGGTCAAAGTGTACACCAAATATTCGGTATTCGGCAACCGAATATTTAAGCTTTTATTTTAAAATTATCATAATCCCTGTGTGCAAACGGTCATTCCCGAACTTCGAGTGCATATAAATATTTTCGATTCCCTTTCTTAGAGTTCCCTTGAATTTAACTTGAGCTTCCGTAACCAGCAGAGTGGAACGAAGGAAATGAACAAATTAGCAATTCTGAAGGTTTTGAATGTTTTGCAAAGGTTTGGCATGGCTGGAGCAGCAGAAAGACTCTGATACTGGTGAAATAATAATATTAAAGAAATCCATAGAGCTTCAAAGCAAAGGCAATCGAAACTGCGACAAACAAAATATTTTTTCAAACCTTTGTAATATATGTAAAAGGTACTTAGTTTCAAAATAAAAATTCAGATAATTTATTCTTGTTTCTACTTTGCTGTTACCTTATTTTTATTAAGCACTTGCCACCATAATAAGAAATATTGCATATAAGGTAGATGCACCAGTTTTGGCCACATTGGATCAATTTGTCTAATATTTAGCCTGTGAATTAATGCTAACAAATAATAGGCATTCTTACATTTTAAGCAAACTCTCTTTTATCATTTACAATATCATTTGTTTATTTTTTGATAAAATATGACTTGCAAAAAAAATAAATGTGTGAAACTGTAGTGTGTGCTTACATGTATTAAGATTTTTGCTTAGCTGACAAGTTTTCAGAATCTTTCAACATTAGGTACTTATTGGGTTCTATTTGTTCTGAAACAAATTGCTATTAGGTTTTATGAGGTAAGCTTTCTCTCTACTGCAATTTTACATTTAATTTAATTATTTTAACAGTTTAATGGGGGGTGGCCAAAAAGGGTACAACATTATGTTCCACTTTTGGCCACATGATTCATTATAGAGGGAATTTTAGACATTTAATAAATTTAAGAACATCTGGAAAAATCAATTTAATTTTGTTTTATATAGTAATGGCTTCAATAATAATAATAGAAAAAGCAAGGCTAATGGCAGTTCTTATAAAAGAAATTTTGTTATTCTCTGTCCAATTCCAATAGATAATTCACTTTAGAAAGAAGGACATTGTGCTAGTCACTAAAGAATGACATTGCTAAAGAAAATAGAGTATTGTGTTTAGTATCAATAAAGCAAAAGGGGAGGCGATATGTAATGTTTAGATATGATAAATAAACTAAAACATAAATTTTGAAAGATAATACTTATAACAACTTATAAATTAAAAAGTTCAATAAAATTATAGCATGATTTAACTGCTTGTATTTTTCCTAAAGAAATGAAGAAGTTCCATAATTTTTGCAATATTTCAGGCACACGGATTTAGAAATACTAAATATTGTGAAAATCTTTACTAGAGATATCTAAATACAAGTAAGAATGTATTTCACATTATTAAAAAAAAACAGGATTCCTTTTACCAAGTTTAAAAGAGATTCTGTGCTATTAAAAAATGGCCTAGAGGGAGCACTGCTGTAAGATAGGAAGTAAAATTAAGGCCATTCAAAATGTAATGCCAGCACTACAAGCTAGCAAAGTTTTGGAGTAACCTGTTCTTGCCTTTGCAGGACGGACACTACTTTTCTCTAATAATGTTGAATCTCAAGTAGTAGATCTAGGTACTAGGAATTGAAGTTAAAAATCAATTAGAAAAGTGGATTTTAGATATTGTCAGAATACTATTTTCTATAAAAATGGAATAACTTTTAAGATTCTGCTCAGAAAATTGTAGCCGGCAAGATAGAAACTCCATTTCAAGATGGAAGACCAGGTATGAAATGGTATGATTTGCTTCTGAAATCACACCCTAAAATAACTTGCAAAGAAGCAAGGTATTTAAATAAGGCACAAGCTAATATAAATCAAAAGATGATTTCATAACTTTTTGATGAAAATCAAACAAAAATCAGAAAATGCTTTCGAGAAATATAACTCTTTGATGAAGATTCAAGTGTTCTAAACAAGCCACAATCCATGAATAATTATAAAACTGATTAAATAGTTAATCTTTATGTCCTATAGGTACTGTTGTCCCTTTTATTAATCAAATTTAAATATATTTTTTGTTTTTTAATTGAAATTTTCTGTTAAAATCAACATAAGTATATTTTATTTGATGTTTTTATCAATTCATAAAGAAATTTGCAAAATTCTCTTAATACAGCAAGCAAATATATGTGTGGTAAAATAGATGTTGCATAAAAATGCTTTATTTTTACTTATTATCAATTAAAATGTTTGTTAAACTACATGATATTGGAGTGGCCAAAACTGGTGCATAGAGGTGGCCAAAACTGGTACAAATTGGAATAAATTACTTGATGAGTTATTACTCACAATCTAAAATATTCTGTAGAAAGTCATTATAGTTAACAGAAAGACAATTAAATTTACTAAAGAATGATGTTATTATGATTTAATATGCTTCAATCGATCAAGAAATGTAAAATTTCTATTTCAAATTTTCTCTAAATGTGGCCAAAACTGGTACATCTACCCTATTTCTCATTAATCTTAAAATTGAAGCATTCTCGATTATCCGAAAGATGGTCGGTCCAAATTACTTCGGATAATCGAGGTTCTACTGTATTAGCTTTTTAATAAACTTTAATTAAAATTAAATTCTTAATAATTTAATCCAGTTATACTTTTATTCTTAAATCTAATTACACAAAACAGTTTAATGACTTATTTCAAATCACAAATTCATTAACCCATCACTTATTTTTTATTATTTTATCACTAGTCAATACCCAAAATAGCCTATACAGGGTAGGATATTATTAAAGATAAGGATTGTCAGAAAAACAAAAGTTCATTCAAATAAAAAGGAACTGTTGTAATTAAGCTGATTTACTAATTGTCCAAGTCTAATTATAAACATATATTGAATAGGAGTGTTCTCAAATACAAAAGGTATCATAACAATTTGTACATTTAACTATTTTCTGTCAAATTATTGATACATATTTATATTTTGATTAATATTTTAACATTATGGTGATGAAGATAACAAATTTGAGCGATTTTAATTTAATGGTTATAAAAGCTATAGGATAGGCATAGTGTTATACTTATTTGATGTATGTATTTTCTTTAATATATTATCTTAAATATACAGAGATGAATTCTGATATACTTTATATTTATTTGAAGTGTATATTTAAGAAAATACACATTAAATAAATTTAAATTAAGAAAACTAATGTAGAAACAATTAAAATTATATGATAAGGGGACGATGGCCATCTTTCGTACTTTTTTTCTCTCTATCGTAGACAGTTGTTCTGATTTTCACCCCTATGTAGACTATTTTAGGAAGGAAAAAGTTTTTTTTTCAATTAAAAATTTCCTTTGACTTGTTTTTTGTGGTGCCTCTGAACTCATGCACATAATATTGAAACTCTTTGTTTAACCTATTCTATTTCTATGATGTAAAAAAGAATTCTTCTATTTCTAAGAAAATACTTACTTTCAGCCGAAGCCAAATATTCGGTTTACATGCCGAATACCGAATCGACTATTTGGTATTCGGTCAAACCCTACTTGGAACCAAGAAATATTTTTGTTTAGGATCAGGATTCCATTTTTACTGACACTGTAGATAAAACATAAATGCAGTTTCATTGTAAAAATAAGAAAAAAAGCTCTTATGCACACATATAGTGATCACAACATTGTTTTTTTTTTTTTTTTTTTTTTTTTTTTTTTTTACTTCACAATGATGGTTAACATTTTTTGTAATATTGATGAAATGTACATTAAAACATTGTTTTTTACTACTCATATTAATTCTTTTGTATATGTATCCTATTAAATTTATGAAATAACATATTTATATTTTATTTATAAATTCAATATTTAAAATGCAGTATAGAATCACTTATCCAGAATGGTTGGGGTCAGATTATTCCGGATAACTGGTTGGTCGTTAAAGCAACATCCATTTGATCAGATTGGTAGAATAAATGTGCCTGTGGCATTGATTCTGATTTCAAATTAACTATTAGATTACACAAATTAAGGCTCACTCCAAACAAGATCAAAAATTAATTGGAGTTTTAAAGAAGACAATTTATGAGAATATCTTGGAAACAAAATTTCTTATGTCTCCTTTACATAAAAATCAAAATGTCAAATATCTAACTAAATATGCCTCTATTTCAAGTACTAGATGTTGGCATCAAGTTATACTATGCATATTGTATTGTATCAAGCAATGCACATGTCAAACTGGCACCATAAGCAGAGTTGTATAATATAGACGCACACCGTGCGCGGAAAATTTTCCGTAAAATTCGGAACTTTGCAGAAAATTTTCGGGAAAAAAAAAACGTAATTTTTGTTCTTGTAACTTTTTTTTTTTTTTAATACCGAAATGTTAAAAATATTTCCCAATTTTATGTACGATTTATTTATTGTTTGCCAGGGGTGAGATTCTGTTCCGAATTTTCCGAAAATTTAAGGCATTTGGTTCCGAAAATTTAAGAAAATCGGCCATCAGCCCGAAAATTCAGGCATAAAAAAATATCACAAAAAAATATTGCGAATTTCAACAAATGGTCGCCGAAAAAAAAAAACAGTTTTGTCAATCGTTCGCAGAAAAAAACCACCCTTTTTCTCAAAGCATCGCGGAAAAAATGCGTATTTCGTCAAAGACCGCGGAAAAAAATGCGAATTTCATCATAGGATCCTGAAAAAAAAAAAAAAAGATAATTTCGTCAAAGAAAGCTCAGAAAAAACGCAAATTTCGTCTAAGGAGCGCTGGAAAAAAACAAATTTCGTAAAAGCATAGCGGAAAAAGCCCGAATATTGTCAAAAGATCGTGAAAAAAATGCAAATTTCATAAAAGTATCGCGGGAAAAAATTAATTTCGTCAAAAGATCGCGAAAGAAACACGAATTTCGTCAAAGGCCCGTGAAAAAAGCGCGAATTCTGTCACAGGATCGCAAAAAAAAATGCTAATTTCGTGAAAAGATCGCTGAAAAAACGCGAATTTCGTCAAAAGATTGCGAAAAAACGCAAATTTCATCTTAAGATCGTGAAAATTACACGAATTCCGTCAGAAAATCGCGAAAAAAACGTGAATTTTATCAAAGGATCGCTAGTTTCGTGAAAAAGCGAACAAACCGCAATCAAAAGATAGAAAAAAAAAAACCCTGTAATTTTTTTCAAAAGATCGCAAGTTTTGACAGAAGATCGCGAAAAACACAAATTTCGTCCAAAGATCATGAAAAACAAGCGAATTTCGTCCAAAGCTTGCAAAAAACAAGCAAATTTCACCAAAAGATCCCGAAAAATATGCTAATTTAACCAAAAGATTGCGAAAAACATGCAAATTTCGTCAAAAGATCGCAAAAATATGCGAATTTCGTCAAAAGATCGCGAAAGCCACTCGAATTTCGGCAAAAGATTACAAAAAACACTCAAATTTTGGTAAGAGATCGTGACATTTGTCAAAGGATCGCAAAAAACACGCTAATTTCGTGAAATGGTTGAGGAGATTTTGTTTATCTTATTTTGTGGTTTGCTGAATTTAGGTCCCTAAAGGTTCCTTTTTATGTGAAATATATGGTCTTTTTGGCCCCTTTTTTTGAAAAAAATTGTCCGTTTTTACTATTTTTTACTACGAAAGTTGAGTGGGAGTCCTGTATGTTGTATTCATAGACTTTTCTTTGATTAGTTAAAATTACTGCTCTAAAATAATATTTTTAAAAAGGCAAATAAACTGATTTTTTTTCCCTTCCTGCCTCTAATTTTTCATTATCGCAATCTGTACCCAATTGTCATTTAGAATGCCCAGAGTTAGCAAAATGTGTAGAGAAATTTTATCTGAGTAATTATTCTTTCAAATGTGAAAATATTTTCAAGATAGCAATCATTTTAATTTTTAGGAGTTTATTAGCATTAGAATTTCAGTCTGCTCCAAAAACAGAATTTTAATTTTATTGCTACAAAATTAGATTTTTGCTACTCCAAAAATGGATTTTACTGCTCCATAATCAGATTTTTGCTGCTCCAAAGGTGCTCCAAAATGGCGTTAGTGCACTTTCATCCCTGCATCAGTCTCTTTAATGATGATATACCCATGAATAGACCTCTCCCTATAAAATGTGATTCAGTTGTTTCAGAAGCAATGCCGTATTATTTCTGTGAACAGAGTGACTGGCATTTTGTGCGAAGAGGTTACAATATTAAGGATTGGGCTGTTTCTAAATGCATTGACAAAATAATTGATAAGAATTCACCTTTTCTTATCATGGATTTTTAGCTTTATTATTTTTTTTAACTAAAATAATTATTCTTTAATTAATATCAGTTAATTTTTAATTTAAATGCTAATTACTTTAAAACTACTGTTTTTAATTAATATCGTCAAAATAATATAACACATTATTTTCTTAAACATTAAATTAATTTGACGAAAGTTTTTGACCCAATATGTGCTTGCACAGAAAGTTTTTGGTTTTATACAAGTCTGACTATACGGTACATTTTTTCTAAAATCAATGAATTGGAAATATCCTACTGGATAATTGGTTCCATATTGTATATGCAAAGCAATAATTAAGTAATTCTGCATTTAAATTCTTCAATTATTCTTAGCATTCTTTTGTCTAAAATTGCTTGAACTACAGTACAGAACCATTTATCTGGAATGCATGTGGTCAGATGTATTCCGGATAACTGGTTTTTCCGGTTAACTGTTTGTGCATTAAAGCAGCATCCATTTGATAAGTTTTGTGGAATATGTGTGGTTGTGACATTATTTCTGATTTTAAATTATTAGATTACTTGGATTAAAAATCAATGCAAGAAAGATCAAAAGTTAACCAGAGTTTAAAAGAAGGTGATTTATGGGAATCCCTTAGGAACAAAAATTCTCCTGTTTCATCTGCATAAAAATTAAAACATCTAAAATACAACTAAATATGTTTTCATTTCCAATACTAGATGTTGTCATCAAATTATACAATTGTTTCAAGCAAAGCCTGTGTCAAACTGGCAGTATATGACACCTTTTTCTGCAAAGATTCTGAAATCAGTCTATCAGAAATATCATTCCGGATAACTGGTTTTCCGGTTAACTGGTTTCTGGATAAATGGTTCCATACTGTAATCAAATTTTATATCCTGTGTCTACTCTAATATAAACAGAAAGGCACCCTATTCTTCAGTGACATTTTTATCTTTGAATTCAGTAATTTTTCTATCTGTAATTATCTAAAAATTTAGAATAGCAATTGTTTGTTACTGGATACAAATGCTTTCTCATAGTCATAATATAATTTCTACAGTATGTTTATAATTCTAGTAGCGATTTTTCTATAAAATGAATACGACTTTGAAAGCAGACATTTAAAATTTTTTTAATCAAATGCCAGAAATAGAAATAAATTCAGCTACAAAAGGGTTAAAAGTATTCTCAAAGTTAGCTTTTAAATTAGAGTATATTGAGACATTATGAAGCAGAACTAACTACCCCCATTCGGGGCTCTATGTCAAAGATTTATTTAGCTCAGCCTCTCCTTTCAAATGATTTTTTGTGAAATGTGACCTCTTTTGTACTAATTTTTAAAAAATCTGAAATTTAGCTAAACAAAAGGTGCCGTTCAAGTTCAAGTATTATGTAAGCATATTTTTAGTCATTTTGTACCCCTTCCCTTTGTAAAGAAAAATAAGCAAATGCTAAACTCCCCCCCCTTCCTTTGCTTACGTAAGATTTTATGACATTCTATTCTAACATCAACACTAAGTGCCATAAAAAATTACAGTTAGCGATAAATTACAATATTAATCCAGCAAATTTACATAAATAGACATATAGGGGTTGTTTAAGAAATATAACAGGCCCTAACTTATTTAAGCACAGTACTAAATAAAAAGCAAAGTGCCCAGTTAAACTGATGGCATTGAGCTCACAGGCTATTCACACTAATTGTATATTATACTCTTATTTCAAAAAATAATGCCCCTCAAAAAATAAATGAAGGGGGATTAGACCCTATTCCCCCCCTTTATACTTAACCAATGAATCTTCAAATCTAATTAGGGAAGCTCCTTAACATAATAAACCGGTATACCAAATTTGAAGCAAATCAGATAATTCTGCATGAAAAAACAATTTTGCTAAATTAAGGGGGGCGGTCTAACCCCCCTTCCCCCCTTTATACTTACTTAAATAATGAACCTCCAAATCTAACCAGGAAAGCTCCTTGTTAGAATGTACATAGAAAAAAATAAAATAAAGTAAATTGGATAATTCTGCATGAAAATCCATTTATGTAAATTAAGAGGAGGGGATTTGCCCCCCTTTCCCCCCATTTATACTTAACCAATGAGCCTCCAAATCTAATGAAGGAAGCGCCATATTGGAATAAACTGGTGAATCAAATTTGAAGCAAATCGAATAATTCTGCACGAAAAACCCATATATTTGAATTAAGGCGGGGACTTGCCCCTGCCCCCCTTTATACTTAACCAATAAACCTCCAAATTTAATCAAGGCAGCTCCTTAATATAATAAACCGGTATATCAAATTTGGTGCAAATCGAATAACTCTGCATGGAAAACCCATTTATCTAAATTAAGGGGTGGGGGACTAGCCTGCTTTCCCCCCTTTATACTTAACCAATGAACCCCCAAAACTAATCAGGGAAATGCCTTATCAGAATGAACCTAGAAAAAAAAAATTGAAGCAAATCGGGTATTTCTATCGAGAGTTATCGCATTACGTACGTACATACATACATACATACAGAACCGGCGGGCACATTAGCTCTCATGCTTTGATAGCCTATGAGCTAAAAAGTAAAAGTTTTAACTCAAGAATCATAGGAATATTATGTGATTGGCGTTCAAATTTCTAGTCTGGTATCCAAGATCTTTGAATCCATGTTTCTGCATTGTCTATTATTATGTTTTCAATGTAGTGGTGGGCTGGAGTGTCCCTTGTTTTCAGTCCTTGTTTACTCCATACCTTTTTTCTCAAGTTGTTCAACATCTGCAGAACGCTCATCTAAATAATGCCCTTTGGCTTTTTGTTGTTAAACTATAGTTACTTCGTTGTCTAATGCTTACTTGTGAATTCTTGTGACCCCCCTCTCCCCCCTTTTCAGCAAAAATAAGCAGATGCTGGACCCCCCCTCCCTTTTTACTGCTTACGTAATACTTGAACTACCCCCCCCCCCCCCCCCCCCCACACACACACACACACCAAAAAAAAAAAAAAAAAGGCTGCTAAATAAAATTAACTATCAGCCTTTTTTTTTTCAAAAATTTTTAAGAATTGTTGAAATGGCATTTCAATTTTTAACCCATTTCTTTATACTCTCGGAGTGGTCCCCGAACCCCACATTTGAATTGATCAGTTTCATTAGAAGCTCTGTTAACTGTTGCATTTTGTATAAAAGGAATTTTAATATTATATAATTTTAATTTAATTCAACAAGAATTAAAATTGTGAAAAGCAGCTACTCAGCTAAAGAGTCTACTGGCCTCTAGCCACTAACTAAAAGTTTAAATTGTCAGGTCTACTTTGGGATTTCCTTAAAGAAGGGCCAAGAGAAGTTGCTTTATTTGATCGTGTGATACTCAGGCCAAGATATGAAGGAAGTAACAATTTAACCAATATTACATTTTACATCCATTAACCCCTTGGGGACGACCAACCGGTCCAGTATACATGCCACTTAAGGCTGTTCTCAAATTCAAAGAGTTAACTTTCTGACATAAGTTTTAATTCATTTTTGTTTGGAAACGCATGAAACTAGAAGGTGTTGTTATTCAGAAACTATGTCATTGAATTGTTTTTTCCGTTTTCTTTTAAATGCAATAGATCTTTCAGAAAATACTGTCAAAGTTGGCATTTTGAAATGAACTTCCGAACGAAAGAAGAAAATCCGTCAGTAAGGGGAGAAAATGCCGTGTCACGTGATCAAAATCGCTTATAACTCAATAGGTAATTGTTTGATCAAAAAATGGAAAACACAGTTTGATTCCAAATCGCTTCCATGGTCAGGCTTTCCAATTTTATACCTTTCCGTTAAAAAAATGAATTCTTAAATGTGTCAAAACGTTTTGCGCTTGTTGAGCAGAGCAGAGCAGTTGAGAACAGCCTTAAGGTGCCTTCATTATTCCCACCAGTTATTTTTTATTGTAAAGTTTACCTTATTTAATAAGAACATTTTCGCGATTCAATTAAATAAAATTTTTTGTTTTGAAAAACAGGTAACCACCTGTTAGAGATTAAAGATTAAGAATTAAGCAAAGGGCTCTCGTCGTGAAGGGGTTAAGAATGGAATCATAAAAAAATTTCTTCATAAAAAAACATTTCTTTTCTTTTACAATTTTCTTATTTTGTATAATTCAGTGTTTTTTGAAACAATCTTCTGCAGTATATTTTTTAAACAAATGCATTCTATTTATTTATTGTATTTTTCAGGAAATTATAGAATTCCCTGTCTTGAAATTGAACTCAAGTACTTTTAAAATAGAATCAACATTTCATTCCTATGTTAGACCAGAGATAAATCCTATTCTAACCTCATTTTGTACAGATGTAAGTTTTGTCATATAAATTTTAATTATATCTATCTTACTATGTACTTGTTAAATTGTGTTTTTTTTATGCAAGTTGTTAATAAGGGGATGCTTCTCCACTACAGGTTTTCTCCTTGTAGATCACAGGATCTTATGTTAACCTATTGAGAAATATAAACATTAACATATTATGTAATATAATTATCAAAATGCAATTCTCACCATTATAAAATATACACTTGATGTTAAAGTACTGCATTTTCAAAAATTGTTAGTATTTTCAAGAATATGTTAAATTTTGAAAATTTTTCTGAAGTGACAGTTTCAAAGTTTATTGCATTTTTAAAGATGCTTAAAATTTAGAAAAGTAATTGTTGAAAATGCAATATGTTGTCATTGAATGTCTACTTTCTGATGGTGAAAGTCATATTTTGATAATTATAGTTAGGTAATCAGAATTCACCTGTTTAAATTTCCCTATAGTTTGATTTTGCAATCAGCTAGAGGAAATTTCATGTCACTGAAGCATCTCCTTAAGGCTTGTTATCAGTCAGACTGCAAATCCCTCTCTCTAATGTTCAATCTATGGGCTTGGTATTCACCTTTTTCAGTTTTCATCTCGGAAAATTAAAATGTTTACCTTCTTTTTCCTGTTTGCTTCTTCTTGTAGTATGTTAATTTGATGTAATTAAAGTCAATATTTAACTATTTCACAAGTGATAATCATAAAGATAAATAATCAAGTTTAAATGGCAATATTTATTTAAATGCTTCAGTAATTTCCAACTGGAAAAATAGGCATAAAATAGATATTTCCCTCTTACATAAATATAAGCTGATGAGTGTAAAACATGTAACATGTACACTATAAAATCGTTTATTTTGATTCATGCTAAAATTCTAAAAGGAAAATTTATGGAAAAATATTTAAAATTGATAAATTATCATTTACTTCATGTTGTATCTGTTTTCTTGCTTGTAGTGTTATGTTTTCCTTTCTCTGTATGAATAAAATAGTATTAAAATAAAAATGCACTTGTTTTGATTAATATAGCAGTAAAATCTCTTGCTTATGGGGAGTGTGCATTTTAATCCTATTGCATATTCAGTTATTAATTCAGTTGACAACAAACTATTGTACGTGTTGTTCATTCTCAGTACTTAGGCTTAGGGTATATTAAAAGAATGGGGCTTTTTTTAAACTAGTGGCCACTTTTTTATTTAAAAATACTAAACAGTAAAATTTCTACAAGTATTCATCTAAAACTGAATAGCCCAAATAAATATGTTAACCTCTTTGGTCCCTCTCTGTTCTTTTCCTTATAAAAACTAAAATGTCTGTTTTTTTTTTACATTTTCACATTACTTCTTAATAGCTGAATGTTTTTTGCGTTCAAAGCAAACGAATAAATGGCAGCATCTAAGCTGATTCCCACATAAAATATATGTTGTTTTCATCTGAGTTTGCAAAATGCCTAAAAATGCCCAAAAGACAGTATGACCAAGAAAGTGAGAAATTTTCATAAGTATTTAACTTAAATCTTTTTCAATAAAAATTTTTTGAGGATTTGTAGATTATTTACTTGTGTAAAGCTCTCAAATTTGTGATTGCGTTAATTTAGGTTAATGGTTATTAAATTGATGTTTTAAGGGGGTTTGTAGTTTTAGATCCATATTTTTTAACCTAAATTACTAAGTGCCTAAAGGACCAATTTCAGAAAAGATATTTTTTCTGTCATTTACAATGTCATTTTATTTGGAAAAAACCAATGAATAAGCATTTGTATTATTATTTTAGCTTCGGAACTGAAGAGGTTAATATAAATATATTAGAACCAATAAAAGTAGAATCCTTGATGAAATGCAAGAAAATTTTATTCTCTCCTTGTAAAAAAGTGGCTGGAAGGTGGGCGCTGATAGACAATTTTTCATTAGCCACTTTTTCTCATTTAGTGGGCCAGTGGCTAGTGCTAATTTTGCCCTTTATTAGGTAACCTGTACTTTGAATCACAAAATGCATAACATAAACTTAAAAAAGCTCATTATTTTACCTAAAAGGCGACAAAAATAATATAATAGATGTTAAAAGTTAAAAATATACATTTTATTTAAGATTTCTTAGTACAGTAAATTCTGTCTAAGGCGGACTCTATGTAAGCCGGAAATCTGTCTACCGCGGAAAATTTTTAAAGTCCCGGCGAACCCATAGAAAATAACATTAATTATTGCTGCATAAGCTGGAATCTGCCAAACGCGGAAACGGAAAGTGTTTTAAGGTCCCTCCGAAAACAAAATTTTGCATAAGGCGGAAAATAGGATATTTTAAAAATGAAAGGCATTTCGTTTATGAAACTTTAAAACTGATATATATACGTCAAATACTCAATGTCAAGCATAAAAATTAAATTCTGTAATACTTTAAAAAAGTTAATTCAAAGGAACAGAAACTGTTTAAATTTTAAGGAATTCTTGCTTATGCCATTTTTTCCTATATAAATATGCATTTAAAAGTTATTATTATTAGTTGAGTGCACATTTATGAAAATATGTATTGTGTACAATATAAGTGCTTTAAGGTTGTACTCAAATTCAAAGTGATGGCTTTTCTGATGTCTCATTCCCGAAGTTATTATTATTATTTTGTGTAAACTTCAAATTTGTAGGTATTACAGCGGTACTAAGAAATTAAATAGCATTTCTCATTTATTTATAAAGACAAATGATCTTCAGAATTTCAGTTTTCGACAGATTTTCAAGCCAGGACAATCAATGAAAGATAGTGAAGAAAGATCGCAAGCAATTCATTATAACTCAAGATCCAATCTTTTTATCGAAAACATAAAACGCTATTCGACTGACGTATGCTTCATTCCAATAAATCACAATCTTTTGCATAAGCCGGAATATTGTCTACCACGGAAAATTTTCTTGTTCTCGACCGATTCCGCCTTAGACAGAGTTTACTGTACTTACTTCCTGCATTTTCCATGGCCATCATCTGTTTCATCTTTCTCTGATGATGGCCGCGGGAAATGCAGGACAAAAGTACCAAGAAATTTTAAATAAAATGTATATTTTTAACTTGTAACATCTGTTATATTATTTTCGTCACCTTTTAAGTAAAACAATGAGCTTTTTAAAGTTCATATTGTGTATTTTCTGATTGGATCAAGGTGAAATATTGCATTCGTCTAATGATTTTATTTATCTGTACTTACAATTTTATGTAACTATGTCTCTATAACTAGATTTTATTTCATCGGATTATTTATATGTCTTTTAATATTTTTCAGCTGACTGGTGTCATTCAATCTATGGTTGACAATCAGCCTCTCTTCAAAGAAGTTTTTGAGGTTTGAATTGTTTTAAGATTTTTTGAATAAAATAAATTTTTTCAGAGGTTTTTTCATTTGATTTTCCATACGGTGTAAAAGATTAAGTAATTTGTGATACATATTATTACTATTTTTTATTCATATTACTTTTATATTAACATACATATCTGTAAATATTTTGTAAATGTTTTATATTTTTATTGTATTTTTTTAATATTTTTAAGTTTTATTAACTGATATACTTTCTATAATATCAGTAAAACAATAAGTATTAAATACGATGAAGTTTGGAAATAAGTTATACACAGGGGTGGGGAATTTTTAGAAAATCTTACCAGCCAAGGATTTATTTCACCAGCCAATAAAATGCAACGTACAGTAGAAACTTTTTATGACAAAATTTACGAAACTAAAAAATAGTTGGTTACTATTATTATAATGAGTTTCATATTTTTTTCCCTCTAAAATTAAGATATATAAACAAGAGATGAAAGTTTATTATAAAACAGAACTTAGTACCATGTTTACATCACAGTAATTAGGAAAGTTGAAAAATATAGCTAACTACTAAAAAAAAAAAAAAAAAAGTTTTTGCCTATCTCTATAGTTTGCAGTTTTCAAAGACTACCTAAAAATTCACTCGCCCTGTCAGAGAATTTACTCGCCAGTGGCAAGTAAAATGTTGCATTCCCCCACCCCTGGTTATACATACCTTGGCAATCAATTACATAAAGTCTTGGCTTAATGCAAACATAATATTAAGAAACATTTGATAAATTGTCATAATAAACCTAATCGTTTTGTTAATTGGCCAATTTTCATTCTTGTTGCTGACTTCATCGATACTTTTTCTCATGAATAAGAGGTGAATTCATTTTTGAAATTCAAAAATTTGTTTCCTTTTTTACTGTGTGCAGCAGTGGTTCTTAAACTCTTAGTTACTATAGAAAACTTTTCATATTTCCTATGTCTTTGTTGAATCCCCACAATTTAAAACTGAAGTTAATGATATTCATTAATATATCCATGATTCATACAAACCTTGCTTTCAAGCACCACCATTTTTGAATATAATAATCTTTGCCTTATTTAATCTCAGAATTTGTAAAAAATTATTGTGATTAAATAAATTAAAAATTACTAGGCAGAAATAATGATGCTCGAAAGTAAAGACCTTACTCATGCCATATATCAAAAATCAAATACAAGATATATAAGCTAATAGAAATATATAGAATAATTATACAATACATTGAAACAGTAATTTTAACTTTTCTTTTCATTACTTTCACAAGACAAATTCTAGATAACTAAAAAAAAATTACATTGAACATGACGCCTTCAAAGATCCCCTGAAAATATCCTATGGACCCCTTGGGGCCTGCAGATCACAGTTTAAGAATCACTGGTGCACAGGAGACAATGATTTTCATTTTGAGGCCTTGGGGAGGAGAAAAGGGGCTCTATAGCTTTTATTTATTTATTTATTTATTTTTTAATTTAATCTCACTTTCTATCTTCTCAGCCCATCTTTCCCAGTCAAAAAAGATAACAATAAGTTTAAGGTTATTTTCACTTGTCATGCAGCCATAACAAGTGTTTCTTATTACAAAATGAGGGGTGCAGATTATTAAGTCGTAATTTGTCTCTGCAAAAATTTCTTTTCTGCTATTTTTAGAAAATAGACTTTTCCAGTTAGCAAAGCTTATTAATTGACATACTGATGATGGTTTTTTCTTTAAAAAAAAAGAAAGATTTTTGAAGAATTTAAAATATGTAGAACATCAACATTTGGTGTTCGGACTGAAGTCTTAAAAAATGTTCTAGGTGGGCCAATATTTTTTTGGCTGTTCTTAAATCCAAAGGGTCAACTTTCTGACATAAGTTTTAATTCATTTTTGTTCGGAAACGCATAAAACTAGAAGGTGTTGTTATTCAGAAACTATGTCATCAAACTGTTTTTTCCGTTTTCTTGTAAACACAATAGATCTTTCAGAAAATACTGTCAAAACTGGCATTTTGAACCGAACTTCCGAACAAAAGAAGAAAATCCAGTCAGTAAGGGAAGAAAACTGCCGTGTCACGTGATCAAATTCGCTTATAACTCAATAGGTAATTGATTGATCAAAAATTGGATAAAACAGTTCGTTTCCAAATCGCTTCCATGGTCGAGCTTTCCAATTTTATATCTTTCCCTTAAAAAATGAATTTGTAAATGTGTCAAAACATTTTGCGCTTGTTGAGCAGAGCAGTTGAGAACAGCCTTAAAAGAGTTCTGATATATTACGTTCAGGGTTGGGTTTTTGACATCAAAAAGTGGTTTTTGACATGACAGTGGTAAAAACCATGTTTTTACCAGTTTATTCCGTCAAAAACCTATCTTTTCGATTTTCCTCCAATTTATAGTGTGAGTGTAGCATACAATACATTTGTAGATTGATTTTTCCTTGCTGTTCTTGTTATTATTATTCACAATTACTTTGTTAAATTTATGTAAAAGAAGAGCATTTCCTAAATAAGAAAAATGTAAAAATACAAGAGTAAAAGGAAAGAAAAGTATTTGCCATAATCTCCACTAATATAGATTCTACTAACTGCAATGAACATTAATATTAAATGATAATAAAAGGTTATTGTAATTATTAAATAATATTCAGTATACATGTAAAGAGCAACCGGATGGTCGCGCGTGGGCTTTTTCTATAAGGATTGGCCAATTATCAAAACAACACAAATGTTTATTATACACATAGGACGGGACGGTGAACACAGACTGGCACAAACAAATTTACACATGACACTAAGTCATATAAAACAAAACTTATAGTTTCATCTTGATTCTTTACGGCTGGCACTAGCCAAAACCGTTCTCAGTAGTTTCGGATCACCTTCTTAGGCGAAGCCATCCCAGATTCTGCTCTGTTTCTTCTCTTTTGGCCACAGATGGCGCTTCTATAGGTGAGAGGGGTTGTACAAACATCACACCTCCCCCATTCAAAGTTTTGATTTAGTCTTTAAAGACTAATCAAAATCTAATGGAATCTCTATAAACATTTTAGCATACACACTATTAATAAAAATCAAAATTACAATACTTACTTAACATAAAGATAACTAAAAAGAATAACTAAGATACTATGCAATATGAGATTATGATACTAGTACTAATACGTTAAAGTTCTAGAATAAATATTTTAAAGTTCAAATAATAATGTTCAATC
The DNA here is from genome assembly GCA_963932465.1 of Maratus speciosus. NCBI lineage: Eukaryota > Metazoa > Arthropoda > Arachnida > Araneae > Salticidae > Maratus > Maratus speciosus. Next base: position 181,962,581 of record OZ010798.1, on the reverse strand, counting down.
AATTAATGTCCACAAAAGTCATATTCAGAAAATTGAAGGAAACATATAATCACAAACAAAATAAATCAAAAGTTTATCGTGAGTTTTTTTTTTTGAACGGCAAAGTCTCTTTCGTTTAAGTCCAGTGTGAGGCATATAGTCTGCTTAAGGAATCTGCATTAGTGTGGAGATTTCCACGTCGACAGGCTATGTGGGCTTGAAATCGCTGCAATGCCAGAGCCCACCTCTGAAAGCGCGCACTTTGGGATGCACAATCGGTCAAGAATTTCAAAGGGTTGTGGTCACTCACAACAGTCACTTGCGAGCCATATATATAATGTTCAAACTTTTTTAGAGCGAAAATAACCGCGTAGGCTTCCTTCTCTATAGTAGCATAATTTTCTCAGGGTTCGCACAGACTCCTTAGACTCCTTGGAAACTCCTTAGAAATCAAAACGTTCCCAAGTAGTACTTAGAACTACTTAGATAAGCAAACCACTCCTTAGAAACTCCTTAAATTGTATTGCAGCTTCGGACGCAAGCGATATTGCTGCCGAGGGGGGGAAAATCGTGATTGTAAAACGCATGGTAAATCCTTTATACACGTCATTCATCTGAAGCACAGCATTGATTGGGTAGGATAATCTTAATACCAGGGCTCCCACTAGGTCCGTTTTTCGACACTGTTAGCCGACCTTTATTTTAAATTTTATCTATGTTTGGCATTTAGCCAAGAATCTCGGAAAAATTGCGTTTTTCGCAAATATGTTCCAAAAAATACCGTCAAATTTCGTCAATCGATCGTGGAAAAAATTCGTAAATTTTGTCAAAGGATCGTGAAAAAACGCGAATTTTTCCCACATCGCGGTAAAACTCGACACGAATTTCTTGAACAACAGCGGAAAAACGCGAATTTATTCAAAGGATCATGAAAAAACGCGAATTTCGTTAAAGATCGAGAAAAAAAGCAGATTTAATAAAAAGATTGCGAAAAGCGAATTTCCTCAAAGGATCGCGAAAAACGCGAATTTCCTCAAAGGATCGCAAAAAACACGCGAATTTCCTCAAAAGTTCCGAAAAACAAGCGAATTTCGTCAAAGGATCGCGAAAAAACGCGAATTTCTGCAAATGATCGCGAAAAACATGCAAATTTCGTCAAAGAATCGCGAAAAACACACAAATTTCGTCAAAGGATCGCGAAAAACACGCGGTTTCCATCAAAAGATCGCGAAAAAAATCGAAATTTAACAGACGATCGTGAAAAAAACGCGAATTTCATCATAAGATCGCGAAAAAAATGCGAATTCGTCAAAATTTCACCTTCAAAGAAAGCGATTACCGCTGTTCTAAAAGAATAAATTCAAAACTTGTTATATTATTTCTTGTATGTTGCGTTTAGCATTCTTTTTTTTTTTCTTTTGTCTTTTAAAATTTTCTTTAAGTTGTATCATGTTTGTGATATACATAAGTGTTTGGGGTTTCACTAATCCCTATTTATATGACCTAGGGGTGATTCTAGTCCGAATTTTCTGAAAATGTAAGGCATTCATTTCCGAAAATTTAAAAAAATCGGTCACCAATCCGAAAATTTGGACATATGGTCATCGAAAAAAATAAATTTTGTCAATCATTTGCAGAAAAATCGTCAACTTCGTCAAAGAATAGCGGGGAAAACACAAATGTCGTCAAAGAATCGCGGGGAAAATGCAAATGTCGTCAAAGAATTGCGAAACCCCCTATTTCGTCTAAAGATCGCGAAAAAACCCACAAATTTCGTCAAAAGATCGCGAAAAAACCCACAAATTTCGTCGAAAGAACACGGAATAACCCACAGATTTCGTCAAAAGATCGTGAAAAAACCACAAATTTCGTCAAAAGATCGTGAAAGAACCACAAATTTCGTCAAAAGATCGTGAAAAAAACACCACAGATTTCGTCGAAAGATCGCGAAAAAACCCACAAATTTCGTTAAAAGATCGCAAAAAACACCACAAATTTCGTCAAAAGATCGCGAAAACTCCCACAAATTTCGTCAAAAGATTGCGAAAAAACGCGAATTTCGTCAATGAGCCGCAGAGAAAATGCATAGCTAGTGTCATAAGTGGATCCCCCCCCCCCCCCTCTGGTGTAACTTTTCAGAAGATTTGCTGGGAATTCGAGATTTTTTTTTTTTTTCTTTTACTCAGAATCACTCCTGTGACATTAACCATTGGTCACTGCATAAAAAAGTTGATTGTCAATTTTGTATTTAAACTTACAAAATCAGTAAGCAATGTATTGTGAATACTGTGCAATTTCAGCGCTAACAATTAGATTCTAATAAAGTAAAATTTGTTTTTGAAATGTTTTTCTCTCCAAATTGGGCATTAAAAATTGGAGTGTGCATACCGCATAACGATGCAGCACATAAAAACATCGACAACAACAACAAAAAAATGGCAAATCCTTAAAACTTTTTGGACTCCTTGGATTTTTTGGGTACTCCTTGGATTTTTTGGGTACTCCTTGGATTTTTTCTTCCCAACTCTGTATGAACCCTGTTTTCTTGGCATTTCGATAGTTTTTTGCTAATGAAAGCAATGGGATGTTCTTGGTCATTTTCATCTTTTTGAGATAGGCAAGCACCTATCGCGTACGATGAAGCATCTGCATGTATGATGAAGGGTTTTGTAAAGTTCGGTGAATAACAAATGGGCATTTGGCTGATTGCCTGCTTCAGATCACGGAAAGCTGTTTCACACTGCTCAGTCCAGGTAATTTCCTTAGGAGCACGTTTTTTTGTAAGTTCAATTAATGGTCGGGCTATTTCAGAGAATGTCGGGATATAGGACCTATAATAGGACAGAAGGCCTAATAAACTTCTGACATCTTTCTTGGATTTCAGCACTTCTAAATTTTGGATGGCTGCTACTTTCTCTGGATCAGGAGCATGTCTGCCTGATCCTACCACATGTCCTAGGAATTTTATCTGGGATCGTGCAAAGACACATTTCTGAAAATTTACTGTCAGGTTTGCTTCTTCGAGGGTTGTCAGAACAGCGTCTAGGTGCTTGAGATGGTCAGTCCAGTTATTAGAAAAAACTACCACGTCATCTATGTATGTTTCGGCATATTCTTTATGTTGGACTAAAGTGCGATTCATGGACCTTTGAAACGTGGCTGCCGCGTTACGTAGCCCGAACGGCATAACTACGAAGGAATACTGTCCTCGGTGTGTGACGAAAGATGTTAAATGTTTAGAGTCTTCACTTAATCTTATCTGCCAGTACCCTTTCAGTAAGTCCAACAGGCTGATGAATTTCGCTGGAGCGACTTTGTAGAGCAAGTCGGTAGCGTTAGGCATAGGGAATGAATCGACTTCTGTCTGGGAGTTTAAATATCAATAGTCCACACATAATCTAACTGAGGAGTCCTTTTTGGCTACACATACGATCGGATGAGCATATTCACTCTCCGAGTGCTCGATTAGTCCTAAACTTAATAATTCTTCGATTTGTCTGTCGACTTCACTTTTGAGTGCCTCTGGGATTCTGTAGGGCTTCTGACGTTTTGGTTGGTTATCAGGTTTTAATTTAATTTTATGTTCTCCTACATTTGCAATTTTAGGGATTCCCGACTGAAGGTTGGAGTGTCTACATAATATGTTGATCAGTTGCTCCCTCTCATCTTCTGTTAAATGGTCCAAGTGTAATTTTTGGTGGAGGTTATTTGGATCGTCTTTACTAATCTGCGGGATATTTTCGATCTCACCGAAATCGATATCATCATCATAGATGATGCCTATGTGTGTTGTCTGAGCTTTTAATTCTCTGATTTTATTCGCGTGTAAATGCTTTATACTATTATCTGGCAATTGTACTAAATAACTATAGGGAGATTTCTTTTCAAGTATCGTAGCTGGTGCTGTCCACCTAGCGTATATTTTGTGATTACTGTCCGGAATTAATACAATAACTTGATCATTCGGTTTAAATTCTTTATGTCTAGCTTTCCTGTTGTGATAATAAGCGTAAGCCTGCTGCTGATCCTTGCAAGAAATTCCGGCATGCACGGCTGCTTTTTCCAACTTTATTTTCAGGTCATTTAAGTAATTGGTAACTGAGCCTAACTGGCCAATTGGTAGAGGTGTTTCGTTGGTCCATGATGACTTTAATATGGAAAGAGGACCAGTTGGACGCCTACCATATAACATTTGGAATGGACTAACGTTCGTCGTAGCATTTGGTACCTCCCTGTATGCCCACAACAAAAAGGGTATGTGTTTATGCCAACTTCCGGCATTTTCTCTTATAACATGGTGTATCATCCCTTTAAGTACCCCATTCCATCGTTCCACCAATCCATTCGACTGTGCGTACCCCGGAACGGAAAAACGCGGGGACGTCCCTAAACGTTTCATAAATTCTTTCGTGAGGGCCGAAGTGAAGTTTTTACCCTGGTCGCTAGCTATTAATTTAGGAATTCTGGTCCGTGAAAATATCTGCAAAAGGGCATCGCATGTGGATTTTGCAAAAAGATTTCGAAAACAGACCGCTTCCGGCCAACGCGTGCACTGGTCTACCGCGGTTAGTACGTACTTGTACCCTCCACTAGCCGGTTCTATTGGGCCTATTACGTCTATATTTACAATCTGCATTGCCTCGTCAGGACGAGTAACTGGGGTTATTGGTATATCATCAAATTTATTTGCTTTCGCTCGAAGCTGACAGGACAAACATTTGTCGCAAAACTCGCTCACATCTGTCTTAATCCCAGGCCAAAAAAAAGAATATTTTAATCTTTCAGTGGTCTTTCGTTTTCTTAAATGTCCACCCCAGGGGCTTGAATGAGCGAGCTCTAGCAATTGCTTTCTACGCGGCTCGGGCACGAGCAATTGATGTACCGTTTCCCCTAATATTTTGTCACGATGGTATAACAGATCGTCCTGAACAAAATAATTATTACGCTCATTTTTGGCATCTGTCCAACACTGATTTAGTGATGCATCCGTCTTTTGTTCCCATTTAAATTTTTCCGAGTCGTTCGTGAAATTTCTGGTATTTTCATTGCCATCGTTATCAATATTCTCGTTTGCATTTCCTATTTTAACCTGCTCGGCCTCCGTAGCAGCGCAAGCTAAATCTAAATCTACCGCGTTGTTTTCACTCGTACGGGGCAAATTTATAGTACTAAAATCATTTATTGTGGTGTCGGGTTCGTTACTTTCGCTTATTGTGCTTAATTCCTTATGAGCATTTAAAGATAACAGTAAATCATTAATTAAATTATCAGCCATCGCGCACGTTATTACTTTTTTTGGGAACACCCTGCAATGTACTTTATCTGCAGCTATGCTTAATGGAATGTTTATTAACGGTGCTCTTAACTCGTGTCCGAAAGCTGATTTAAGTATAATTGAACCGCATGGTACTTTAAAATGCTCCGGTACACAAACGCTCTTTATAATTGAAATCTGAGTACCGCTATCGACGACCCCTCGCAAAATTTTATTCTCAAATTCTAAGTCTATAAATTGGAGTGGTTCAATTATTTTTTTCTTTTCTCGCACCTGTTCTAAATCAAATACATTCCGCGACATTACTCGGGCTGTCAGCGCATTTTCATTCGTATTTTTTTCTGATTTATTACCCTTCCCAACTAAAGAATTACAAATTGACACGTGATGTAATTTAGAACACAGCCTACATTTAGTTTTTTCCGTACAATATTTAATTATGTGTTTTCGCTTCAGGCAAGCGAAGCATCTACCCTCAGTTTTTAATTTATTAATCCTTTCCTGAATTGAATATCTGTCACATTTTTCAGTTAGATGATTATCTGACCTGCAAAACAAACAAACATTCTCTAAAGCAAACACTTCAGCTACGCCAGATGTTTTGTTAATCTGTTTACATTCCGGTAATATTCCTGATAAGTACTTTGGCCTTGAATGGTCAGAAGATAAATTTATAATTTGAGTTTGCTTTTCCCTAGCCTCCAAATCATTTCGGATAAATGATAATAATTTATCCAAGCTGTAATTCTCTTCAGAATTTTTGACACTTTGTCTATTGAACTCAAGCGATAAATTATACGGTAATGCTTTTAATATTATCGGAGTCAATAATGCATCAAAACTGTCCGCTTCCATTTCTAATGACCTTAGACTACGAATCTGCGTTTGAATAGCGTCATATAATTTACGTAATGACATGACGTCATGCGATTTTGTAACCGGTTTTAAAGTTAACAGCGTATTAATATAACTGGTAATAATTAAATCTTTCCTACCAAATTGTCTTTTAAGTAAGTCGACTGCTTCTATGTAATTTTTATCAGATAACGCAAAACCCGATATAGAATTATACGCACTCCCTCCTAAATAACTGAATAAATAATTCATTTTCTCAATATTTGAGAGGTGTTCATTGTCATGTACCGCTGTTTTAAACGAGTTCCAGAAATTCTGGAAAAGTTTAATATCTCCATAATATTTCTCAATTTTAAGTGTCGGTAGTTTGACCGTGTTAGGAAATTCTACGCACCTATTTGCGGGACATACAGGGGGTGGGGGTTCTTTTTGTTTTAATTTTTTATTCACTCTGAACTTCCAGAGCGTAATTTTTTCCTGGTACTCTGCCGACGCCTTGGCATCTTTCTCGACTTCAGATAAATCATCAATTAATGTTAGGATTTCGTTATCCTCTTGTTTCAAATCACTACCTTTCTGTTCTAACATCGCCAAATTTTCTTCAAGATCGTCTAAGTTTGGCGTGTCGGACGCAAAATTATCTTCGATTTTTTAAATTATTGACGTAATAGAACTTTTAGTGACTCCGCGAGCTTTTTTAAATTTTGATAACTTATCTGCCATACTTAAAGTAATGTAATAAAATCTTACCTCCGTAAAAATATAATCCGATACGGATAATATAAATAAAAAATAATCCGCACGTCCAGGGAAAAAAATAATCCAGGGATAGGGTATCTTTAATGCACATTAAATTCACTTGTTGAATTCACTTTGGCCAAATCCCAAAATACTTCTGACGCCAGTGTAAAGAGCAACCGGATGGTCGCGCGTGGGCTTTTTCTATAAGGATTGGCCAATTATCAAAACAACACAAACGTTTATTATACACATAGGACGGGACGGTGAACACAGACTGGCACAAACAAATTTACACATGACACTAAGTCATATAAAACAAAACTTATAGTTTCATCTTGATTCTTTACGGCTGGCACTAGCCAAAACCGTTCTCAGTAGTTTTGGATCACCTTCTTAGGCAAAGCCATCCCAGATTCTGCTCTGTTTCTTCTCTTTTGGCCACAGATGGCGCTTCTATAGGTGAGAGGGGTTGTACAAACATCACAATACATTTTTAATAAAATACATTAAAATTATTTTAGAGATTCAAAAATGCTGTTATATGGTGTGACAATAGATGTCAAGCATAGACTGTGGTCATTGAATAAATTTGAATATTTTAGATATGATATTTTAAAATGCATATCTTATGTATTTCAAAAATGCAATTATGGTGATTTTCATTTTCACTTCAATAAGCAAAATCTTAAAATTTTAAATTAATAAAATTTTTATACAAGCCTGTAGGACCTGATTTCAGGTGAAGTCTCTTAGACTTAAAATTTAACACAACAAAACAATATTAAAAAAAAAAAAAAAACAGAATAGAATAATAATATATATATATATAAATATATATATATACACATTATAGTTTTTTTTTTCGTTAACTTTAGTGCAAATATATATGAACCTTATAGACAGACCATTCCAGCATCTATATTTTTAAGATATAAATTTATACCTGAATAGTCATGAAATATTTTTAACCCCTTGGAGACGGGCATCACATATACGCTCGTGATTATTCCGCAGTGATTATTCCTACCATTTATTTTTTATTGTAAATTTTGCCTTATTTAATCAAGGCATTTTCTCGATATGTCTAGTCGAAAATTTCTGTTTTAAAATACCGTTGATAAAAGATTAAAAATTCTATAAAAGACGCTTGCAGCGAAGGTATTTTAAATCAAAATTTATTAAAGCTACAGTAAACTATTTATGTCCTGTATACATTTTACTTAAAATTATTTAGGCATTACTTAAATAGAATAAAAGAAATAACACATTGCATATTTTTATTACATACATATGACTGTATGTGTAAAAATCTTTTACATTAAAAATTATTATTAGAGAGATTCTTAAATGTTTTATTTATTTTTTAATGCAGTTAACTTTTTAATTAATGGATCTGCAGGGATCTACATTTCTGCTTAAAAATAATATTTACTTATTTGTTTAGTTTAAGGAAATAATGAGACTAAAATAAACTACTTAACAAATATATAGTTAAAAATTGCGTTTTCACATGGTTTAAAGTTTAATATTGATTTGCAAATTTTAATCTCTACAAGATTTAACTTTGAAGAAGAAGTCTTATTCCTTTATCACAAAAGATGTATGTAATTCTCAACTATTAAAATATATTTTATTTCACTTATTGCTATTTTGAAATAAAAATAATCAATGAACAATTTGGATTTAACACATTAAGAAAACTTATTTCTGAGGAAATATCTGAGAAAGCTATTTAGCTTTAAACAGTATACTACATTTTGCCGACTACATTTTTAATCTTATGGGCTTTAGAATTTCTTCAAAAAATATAATTTTTAAAGAATATGCCAAATAGCTTAAGATTATTGTAGAGATCTTCTAACAGAAATGTATATGTATTATTCTAATGCAATTCTTTTTTGTTTTTCTTGGGTGGATAAATATACTTTAGAGTCTTTTTGATATTGAATATTTCATGTGAAACAACTTAATACTAAAGATAGAATGAAACAAAATGTAAAAACAAACTACTACTAAAAAGTGGGTTTTTGACATTTTTGACAAAGAGGTTTTTGACATGACGGTAAAATCCAGTAAAAACTGTCATGTGTCAAAAACTTGCCAACCCTGATTACGTTCTATAAGGAAAAATCGTTTCTATTGTATTTTAATTTTAATAATGTTACACTATTGCAAACATATTGAAATTTCATATACAACACTAAGGTGTACAAAAAGAAGTTTACTGTAGAATATGGTGTGCATGGAATTTATTGATCATTTACAGGGTCACACAAAAGAAATCGGTTACAGTAATATCTGTGAGCGATAATTGCTGGAAGTGTTCTTTCAGATTTCCATTTATTGGTGGAAATTGCTCAAGGGAAGTTTTTTAACTATGTTAGCTATATTTTGCTAGCTACATATATATATTTTGTTAGCTATATATATATATTGCTAGCTATATATATATATATATATATATATATATATACTATGTAGTATCCACACAAATGTATAGATCACATATAGGGCTTAACAAAAGAATTTGAATTTTTTCTGACTGTAGATGATAATTGCTGAAATTGGGAATATGTTATACATTTTTCTAATTGTTTACTTAAATATCATCTTTCACTTTATTAATTTTTGTTCTTGTTTATTCTCAAAAAAGAAAAAAAAATTACAGCTTCTTTCAAATTGAAATTTTTAGTATTAAAGCTCTCATCTGTAATTTGAACAAAGTGTCAAAAATTTAGCAAATTGACAGGTTGAATTCTGTTGTGCATACTGAAAGAATGCACAATAGTAGCAGAGCTAATTGAAATAACAATTACAAAAAAATCATAAAGTATTTGGATGAAGATCGATGTAAGGTTTCAGGTTACTTACAACTTTACAAGTAGGTCTCATACAACTTTTCAGCTATTTATTTTATGAATTGACCATTATTCTAAAGAAGAAAGAAACAAAAAATCAACGTTGGATGTTTGGTAATGATCATTGGATAAAAGTACGAATTATATAGTAAAAATTCTGCTGCATTTATTGTTTTGTCATGAACTAGCTGCTGTTCTTCTAAAGACTGTTTTATTTTGTTTTTTAACAATGATCAAACTTGGTAATTAATAGAGGTGTTTTCTCAAAGACCGTTATATCAAACTAGGGGGATGAGTCCCCTGCTTACTAACGTTTGCCAACCGCTGTGAATTGCAACTCAATTCACATTGAAACTGTTACTCGATCCTTGCTCGCTCGCCACTATTTACATCAACTCTACTATCCAAAATGAATATTATCATAAATTGTTTTAACATATGAAATTTACAAATATTTTTAATGTATAAAAAGTAATAGAAAACTTCATTACAAATGCAAATAAAAATGCATTTTTTCACCTATAATATTGCACAACACTGTTTAAATTCATTTAAAACTCTTTGAACAGTACTGCAGAAATGCTATGTATGATGCTAACGAAATGCAAACAAAATGTTTTCTGCTGTGTCTAAAAAACAATCTTGAACAGAAAGCTGATTCGCTTAATGTACACGTCATCATAAAATACAGCAATGGCATTGCTATTTCTACATGGATGAAACGATCTTTCTCTAAAAAGAAGTTCTCTCTTAATTTTGATTTTCTGAATGGTCGGGTCATGTGACCGTAAATTGACAACCGAGAATCATCGGTATGATTCTTGCCGAATGGTAAGCTATAAATTCAGCCTCATTTTCACGCCACCTAAGAGAAATATATGTATATATATTATATATAGATAATTTTCAATAAACTTCTTTTATTTAAAGAGATGTTTTCACTCTAAAATTACTTTCTGAGATGAAAAGCAGCCGTCCTTTTTTTCTCAGTCCATAAAAGATGATTTATGGCATCAATCTACATTTTCTCCTCAAATCAGCTACCCTAAAATCCCCACATCGTTGCAGATATAAACAGTGAAACTTACAATTAAGATGTTAGTGAAAAATTCAAGATTTTTTAAATTTTTTCATTATTCTGCACTCATTTTAATTAGTAGTTCTGGTTAATATGATAGAACTCATGCTTTCTCATGAAGGAAGTATAAAGTGTATTTCTGAAAAATTCAGGATAGCATAGAAATCAGTAGTGATCACAATTTTTTTACCAAATACATTTATGTATCATTCAAGCTTTTTTGGTTATTATGTTGCTAAACAGGAAATAAAACTTCATTATTTTAAGATTTTGATGTAAATTATTATTGTACAGTCGTGGAAAAAAAAAGTAAACACCCCCTATTAACTCCTCAACAAATTATCGTAGATGAAAGTTACTGGTACTGAACGATTGGAAACAAAGTCTACTTTTAAATGATGTATATAAAATTTGCTTAGGGGGCCTTCTACATATTAAAACAAATCCAAACTTCATTTTTTTCAATGGCAATGCTCAATTTTAACAAGATATTTCAAATCTTTGGTTCAAACTATGCCTATACACCAAATTTCAAGTCATTTGAATGATAAGTTTTTGAATTATAAACATTCAAAATTTAGTGCTTCTAATGTTAAATTACATTTTCATATTTTTATTAATATCTCCTGAAATTATGATCTTAATGTTTTAATTTTTTGTGTAGCAATAATACTAATATACCCAAACATAAATGCGATGAATTTGCAATTTTTATAATTTTCTGATATGAATTATGAAATTAATATTCATAAAAATTATGAATTGCAACCTACTATTTTTTTGATGGATTCAGATTTATTAAGTCCTGCTTTATGGAAATCCAAAATTTCACATTTTTCTTCCAAGTAGTTTTCAAATTATGCTTAAAAAACAGCAAAAGGAGGTTTTAAGGGGCCGTCTGTGATAGAAGTGACTAGATATTTTGAAATTTCTTCTGCTGTCGTGTAATCTAGCAGGCTTCATTGACTGCTTGAGGGCTGCTTCAGGTGCCTTGGTCAAGAAGGGAGCTCTCTCGGTTAACAATCGAGTAACGAACTTCAATTTGGATACAGCCCTTAAAATACGTGTGCTTTAAAATAATTAATTTCTCGGAAACTTATGGTACAAATTGCATAAAAGTTTGTTTTTAAACTAATTGAAGGGTGTAGAGTTCATTTATGCTGTCAGAATTGTGTACTGCTATTGAAAAAAACAAAGTTATGGTTCGTTTTAATATGTAGATGGCTCCCTAAGCAAATTTTATATACATCATTTAAAAGTAGACTTTATTTCCAATCATTCGGTATCAGTAACTTTCTTCTATGATAATTTGTTGAGGAGTTAGTAGGGGGTGTTTACTTTTTTTTTCCAGGACTGTACCTTTATAGGGCGAGTTTCATCGAAAAATTCAAGAAAATATTTCCTCAACATTATTATGTCTTATTTATTTATGTATTATTAATTATTTACTTGACCGTTACTTTTAATATTTTAATAATTTTTTTTTTAATTTTCTTAATTTTTGGCTTATTTATTTATGCATTATTAATTATTTACTTGACCATTACTTTTAATATTTTAATCATTTTTTAAAATTTTCTTAATTTTTATTATTTTCCTTATTTTAATATTTTACCTTATTGTAAGCATTCATTACAATTTCAATTGCATTATTACATTCAAACTAAAAAATATGAACAAAATATTGACATTAAATCTGCAGAATTTTAAAACTGTACAATGTGTATTTGAGGGAGTCTACTGTATTATATTTTTATACAAATTTTATAAAACTGTATTTGAACAAATTATTTTAGGGGTGAGAGAGACTTTGGATGTGATTATTATTTTCAATTTTTACACTGTCTAATTTCTTTTAAACATCCTACAGTTTAAGATCTTTTTTGTAAACATTTTCCAATATAGTTGAAAAGTATTTATGAATTTGGTTTGTCTGTCTGTCTGTCCGTGTTCTAATTCTCGTATATATACTTTGATTGCCACATAATTTTTATATGTTATTGAGGTTTAATATAGAATGTCTTTGGTATTGAAAATTGGCAGTATTTAGCATTTATAGTTTGTTTACAAAGACACAAAAAATAATTCTGTTGCATTATGGTCTATTGGGAAAAATTGTTTATAGTTCATTTTATTGATGTTACAATATTTAAAAAATAATCAGATTGATATGTATCTCTGAGGTGAACTACAACATGCTATGCTATAGAATAAGTTTATAGTTCATTTACAGAGAAGCACAAAATAATTCCATTATATTATCATCTATGAGGAAAAATTGTTTGTGGTGCAGTGCATTTTAATGATGTTATGATACTTCAAACATAATGGACTTAAAAAGGATCTTTGAGGTGCACTACAGCATATTTTTTTCCTTTTATTTTACTGTGTAAAACAGTAGCTGTAAACTTTCTTGCTGATAAACTTTTTAGTTTCTTTTATTCTTTTTTGGGATTAATTTTTTCATGATATTTTTTCCAGAAATTTCAGCAGTGGTTAGTGGATGAAAACATTCTTAAACCAAATACAAAATTTGCTTTCTCAACATGTGGTGATCCTGATTTAGACTATTTGTGAGTTTTAATCTAATATATTGCATGCTGTTTATATGTTTTTATTCATTAAATTTAGAGATTTGAAATTAAAATAGAGTTAATAAAGTAGAATTGTTTCGAAATGGAATAGGTTATTTGAAACAGATTTCTTCTTCTCTTTTTATTATTCTTCAAGTTTTGGGAATGTCTTAAAAAAAGAAAATGTAAAATCTTTGTATGCATAGCCACTAATTGATTCTGAAAGGAGTAAGTACCGTATATACTCGTGTATAAGTCAAAGAATTTTAGACAAAATTTGGGAGTTGAAAAAAGGGGGGGGGGGAGGTTGACTTATACACGAGTTAGGTAAAAAAAAAAAAAAAAAAAAAAAAAAAAAAAATGCAGATAATTGGTGAATGGGCAAGTCTTTTAAGTAATCACATATGGGTCTAGGTTGGAGAGATAGATAAAGCAGGCAGTGGTCATTTTCCTGTCATTGACGAAAAAAGTTCAACAATAATGTCTTTGTAATTGTTCTGCACCCATTTTCTCTTGGAAGTGAATTTCCTTCCATACAGGGGCATTCCTTTCAACATTTTAATCCCCTTTTTAAAAAGAGTTCAACTTGAGAATGCTTCTAGATATTTCCCCTAAAAGTCTTACAATACAAATAAGTACTATATTTTAGCAGTCTAAGAAGTTGTTTACCCTTGCAAATAAGGCTTGAATGGATTTTTGAAAGATTTTTTTTCTTTTTAAGTATCATTAAATTGATGTGATTAGGTTTTAAAATAGTTTAAGCTTCTTAATTTTTACATAATTATACAGTTTTTAAATGTTGAATTTAAAAAAAAGTGGCTGATTAGAAACGTAAAAAAAAAAAAAAAAAAAAAAAAAAAAAAAAAAAAAAAAATGTTTACTAATCTAATGAAAATGTATTAATTTTTTTTATCCTCGATTACAAATCATTTTTCAACATACTACCAAAAATGTGATTCGACTGACACACGAGAATTCAATTTTCTTCAAAATTTTGCTTACGTATTGCGGGAATTGACTAATACACGTGTCGACTTATACATGAGTATATCTGGTAGTTTATTTTAATATTCAAATAGAACGTAAGATTTGAAGTAATTTGTAAGAATTCAAATATCTTTTTACATATCTGCATTTTCTTATCTCTGTTATTACAAATGAGAGCTATTATAGAAGAACAGTTGGTTGTATAATGTTTGAAAATATTTAATATAATTTTGAAAAGATAATTCAAGCATTACCGTTACAAAATTCAATGTTTATTGTAAATAATTTCCTTTACGAGGAATTTTTTTTATTGTTGCTGTATGCTAACATAACAGTCTACATTTCTAATAATTAGTTATGAGTGATAAGCTAAGAATAATGTTGAAAAAAAAAATCAGAAACATGGGCATTAAAAAGGTATGCTTAATCATGATTTTATTTAAACTATTATTTTAACACAATCAAACTGATTGGTAAAGTTATCATACCAATACCTACCAATAAGGTTTTCTGAGCGAAAATGCTGGCTGGTTGTCGGCCCAGTTAGCTTAACCCTTTATCTACTGACAGTATTTATAAGTACCATTAAAATAACTTTTTATAAAATTCATTTAATACATCGATTGGTTGTAATATAGTTTAGAATGACTTATAGATGCATTACTTTATCTTGCTCCAAAAGCATTATGGGTTACACAAAGCAAAAATATTTTTAAAAGGATAATTTCTTTTGCCTTTGCATCTTTTCAACTTTCTGGGAGTTGGGGGGAGGGAGGGGGAATTTTTCAATTCAGAAATATTTCTATTGTAAGAACCTTATATTTGTACATTTCTTAACTCTACAAAATACTAAGAAAATATTTAGAATAAAAGATTGGAGTAGGGTTTTAAATATTGCACAAAATCCCTATAAATTCAAATTTAATGAATCCTTCTGAAATTTATTAACTGATTATGTAAATCTTCTAATGTCGTTTAACCAATTCACGAAAAATGCTTTAGAAGGTAAAATTTTCATGAATTCATAATTCAGTACATAAAGGATTAAACGGTAAAGCATTGGCCTTGTAAGCCAAGAATCTGGGTTCGATTCCCAGCCTCGACATTTTTTCACTCAGTTGGAAATATTCAATTCGCATGATTTTATTTCTAAAGTATTTTAAATTTTTATAGATACAGTCGGATCTTTATTTAAAGAAGCCATTAAATCTGGCAAAAAGTTTGTTATATGGAAAATTCATTAA
Organism: Maratus speciosus; assembly: GCA_963932465.1. Taxonomy (NCBI): domain Eukaryota; kingdom Metazoa; phylum Arthropoda; class Arachnida; order Araneae; family Salticidae; genus Maratus; species Maratus speciosus. The sequence goes on along the minus strand of OZ010798.1, from coordinate 181,946,991 downwards.
AATGAGATTCATCTTTTAAAATGTTTTAAACTAAAAAAATTTTAAATTCATAAACACCTAATGTCACATAACAGAATAATTAATTACACAATACAGAAGGGTAATTCTAATTATTACATGCATCCTTCCTTTGAATTATTGAAAAAGTCTGTCAATTTTATGAGAGTCTTTCATATGAAAAAGTTTTTTTTTTCTTTTGTAATATACACCATATCTTTCCAATGCTCAAAACACCAATTTGTATTCATTGATTTTCATAAAATGTGCAAGAAAAAAGAATATGTTTGAAGCGTTTTGAAAAGTTGGGAGAAAAAAAAAATTGGATCTAAAAAAAAGTTTATTAAATAGAAAATAGACCTTTCTATGTCAAGGTTACTGTATAAAGAGTATACTTGTTATACAAGGAGATTCATAAAGTCTTCTTTGTTTCCAGAAAAAGTTCATATAATAGAAGAAATCACAAAATAGAGTTTTTTTTTTTTTTAAATAGAGGTCCAACTGTACTTCAAGTACTGCCTTTTAAAATAATAATAGAAAATCTATTTTAGTGCTTTGTGTTAATGAACACAGGATAATCAATCAAGCCCATACAAACTTTCAAGTTTAAGAATTTGCGGTTTATATATATGAATAATTGTCAGAGAGCTATACCGTAAACAGAGAAAAATGGAAAAAATAAATAAAATAATGTATGATTTGACCTGTGGCATGTGGGGCATGGATGATAAACTTTATTGGAACATGAGAATCTGTACAGTAGATGATTTTGAAATGTGTGTGTATTTGCATGGGCTGGTCTGTTTATTTTTTCAGATTTTATGTCCCGATCCATCCAAAAACCAAATAAATCAAACCCAGCCTGTCAAAATATACCAATATTTGTTACTAAATATTATCCTATATTTAAAATTCTTTTAAAAAAGAATTTTATACATATTTGTACAAAAAATTTAAGGTATATTGTATTTTTCGGATTGTATGCTACAAGCCGTGGAATATGGTTACTGTATAAAGAGTATACTTGTTATACAAAGAGATTTATAAAGTCTTCTTTGTTTCCAGAAAAAGTTCATATAATAGAAGAAATCACAAAATAGAGTTTTTTTTTTTTTAAATAGAGGTCCAACTGTACTTCAAGTACTGCCTTTTAAAATAATAATAGAAAATCTATTTTAGTGCTTTGTGTTAATGAACACAGGATAATCAATCAAGCCCATACAAACTTTCAAGTTTAAGAATTTGCGGTTTATATATATGAATAATTGTCAGAGAGCTATACCGTAAACAGAGAAAAATGGAAAAAATAAATAAAATAATGTATGATTTGACCTGTGGCATGTGGGGCATGGATGATAAACTTTATTGGAACATGAGAATCTGTACAGTAGATGATTTTGAAATGTGTGTGTATTTGCATGGGCTGGTCTGTTTATTTTTTCAGATTTTATGTCCCGATCCATCCAAAAACCAAATAAATCAAACCCAGCCTGTCAAAATATATCAATATTTGTTACTAAATATTATCCTATATTTAAAATTCTTTTAAAAAAGAATTTCATACATATTTGTACAAAAAATTTAAGGTATATTGTATTTTTCGGATTGTATGCTACAAGCCGTGGAATATGGTTACTGTATAAAGAGTATACTTGTTATACAAAGAGATTCATAAAGTCTTCTTTGTTCCCAGAAAAAGTTCATATAATATAGAAGAAATCACAAAATAGAGTTTTTTTTTTTTTTTTTTTAAACAGAGGTCCAACTGTACTTCAAGTACTGCCTTTTAAAATAATAATAGAAAATCTATTTTAGTGCTTTGTGTTAATGAACACAGGATAATCAATCAAGCCCATATAAACTTTCAAGTTTAAGAATTTGTGGATTATATATATGAATAATTGTCAGAGAGCTATACCGTAAACAGAGAAAAATGGAAAAAATAAATAAAATAATGTATGATTTGACATGTGGCATGTGGGCCATGGATGATAAACTTTATTGGAACATGAGAATCTGTACAATAGATGATTTTGAAATGTGTGTGTATTTGCATGGGCTGGTCTGTTTATTTTTTCAGATTTTATGTCCCAATCCATCCAAAAACCAAATAAATCAAACCCAGCCTGTCAAAATATACCAATATTTGTTACTAAATATTATCCTATATTTAAAATTCTTTTAAAAAAGAATTTCATACATATTTGTACAAAAAATTTAAGGTATATTGTATTTTTCGGATTGTATGCTACAAGCCGTGGAATATGGAATAATAATGATCACTTAAATAATTAATGTACATAAAGACTCATTAAAAGAACTAATGTTAATTAGAATAAAAGAAATTCATAATTTTAAAGCTCTAAACAGAAAGAAAAGTAGATTAAAAAAAAAGTATTATATGTATTTTATAATTTATTAAACCAAAATAAATTTTTGAACTTTTTATCAAACAAATGTACAATAGTACATTAGTTCTTTGTAATCTAAAAAAAGAACATGGCATTGCCTTGAAATAGTAAAGTGCAGTCCTGGGCAGGCCTCAGTTTTCAGAAAAACATGTGGTTGAACCTGATAAAATGAAATGAAAATACAAAATAGCTACTTTCTGACACATTATTTAATTCATTTTTGTTCGAAAACATATGAGATTAGCAGGTGTTCTTATTCAAAAACATTGTAATCAAAAGACTTTTTTTTTTTCTGGTAAAAGCAGCAGATTTTTCGGAAAATACTGTCAGAGTTGGCATTTTGAACCAAATTTACAATTGGGATACTACAAGAAAGGAGAAAAACTGGTCGCCACATGAGCACAATTGCTTATAAACAAATAAGTAATTTATTTATGAAAAAATGGAAAACACATTTTGATTCCAAATTGCTTCAATTGTCAGGCCCTCGAATTTTGTTCGAAAACGTATGAGATTAGCAGGTGTTCTTATTCAAAAACTTTGAAGAAAAGAAAAATAAAATTTGTAAAGATTTTTTATGTCTCAAATTTTGTAGCAAGATGAAGTTGCAAAACACTTAAATCTGTAACTTCAGCTTTTTATTCTGAAAAACAATTGCTCTATATCAGAGGCAGTTAGCATTTGTAAAATCATGTATATAGAAAATATGAATGAAAAATATTTTGAAATGAAAAAAGAAATGAGTAATTCCTTTGTTTATTTTTCTACTTAAACAAACTTGTCTATAAATACATTCACTTGTAAAAGTGTTGCAGATTGCTTTCTTTGTTTTTTAGTATTTTTTTTTATTTAATTTCTTTTTAAGTGGTTAATTATTCCATCACATTAATTATTTTAAATTTATATGCTAGCATCTAAGGCTTTTTGGTGATAGGGACAGCGTAAAGAGAAAGACAGTAGGGAAAGGTAATTGAAACAGTAAGTGATTATTCAGGCTACCATGAAATGATGAAGGGTAAATAACTAGGCTGCAGTTTTTATTTAAAAAAAAAAGTCAAATCAAATTTGATTTCACCTGACAGATATATATTTATTTAAAGCTTTTAAAGAGTTCAAATGGTATAAGTTTCTTGTAAAATGCATTATTTTGAAATAACATTATAACATTTAATTCAAGGGAACTTTTCACTCACTTGAAAACACCTGTTCACTAATGTTAATCTTATGGGTGTTAGTATTTAAATCCCAATGAAAAAAGGCGTGAGTAAGTTAGATAAAATTGGGACTTACCCGTTCTTCAGGATGCTTTTTATTTCGGTGTAAATCCACATTTTGTGTAATCCAATATAATGGTTTCCCAATGTAATGTGTTAGTTGTCATAATTTTAATCAACCACTTTTTATAACCTCCTTTGAGAAAAAATTGTAGACTATTATATCAAATGAATAAGCAGTGGTAACACTTTAAGCTATTTAATTCACTTTCTTTTAAATTGTGAAAAAGAGAGAGCATTCTTCATCCCTCTTCTCTTGAACAACTACATTTTCAGAATGAAAAAATATTTACATTATAAGATAATAAATCAGTAATAATAATTGTAATAGCAATATCATAATAACAATAATAAATCAGTTTAATGTCTATGAGTCACTCAACAAGTCATTATCTTTATCAAGGTTTTCAAGGTTAAATACATTTTTCACGTTTGAAAAGATTTATGGCTGAGTTGAAATGACACATTGTTTATGTAACTGAGGAAATTACTTTTATCACAGCTAATTAGCTTGATTTATATCCATCAATGGGTAGGTTGTTTTCTAATTTCTCGTTTAAATTTGAATATTTTTAAACGATTCTTTTTACATAGGATAGCTGAAGTCGATCTCTAATATGGCTATTTTTTACTTTTTCGATTTCGGTTGCAGATTTTTTTAATAAAGATACTTTCACTTTCGGAACTGGTTTCAAAAGTGAAAGTACCTTTAATAAAAAAATCTGCAACCGAAAAAAAAAAAAAAAATGAAATGGCTCTATTAGAGATCAAACTCAGCTATCCTATACAGCAAAAAAAAAAAAAAAATCGTTTCAAAATATCAAATTTAAATGAGATGAGAAATTCGAAAAATACCTGCCCATAGGTTTAACATTAGTGAACGGTTGTTTTCAAGTGAGTGAAGAGTCCCCTTAAGTATCCCTTTTTGAAATTCTGCATTCTAATTTTAAATATCTGATCTTTTTTTCAGATTACCTTTACAGTGTTATGTATCTGGTATTGAAGTGCCAGAGTACATGAAGCAATGGATTAATGTAAAGAGGGTGAGTTGAAACTATTTAGAAATGAAAAATAATTTGTTTTAATGATATTAAATTGATGTAATGTGAATTTTATTACATAATTGTGAAAATGAAGTATTTAAATGTCATATACAATGATACAATTTACCGTATATAACCGTGTATAAGTCGACCCCTCCCCCCCAATTCTTAATCAAAATTGAATTTTCGTGTATAAGTCGAACCACATTTCTGATAATATGTTGAAGAATGATTTGTTATTGAGGATTTAAAAAAAAAAAATCAATAAATTTTCATTAAATTAGTAAACTTTTTTACGTTTCTAATTAGACTTTTTTTTTAAAAATTCAACGGTTTAAAGTTGTATAATTACGTAAAACAGAAGAACATTACACTATTTTTAAGCCTATTCACATCAATTCAAAGATACTTAAAATGAGAAAATTCTTTCAAAAATCTATTCAAGCCTTATTTACAAGGCTAAACAACTTCATATACAACTTCTTCAACTAAAATATAGAAATTCTTTGTATTGTAGGACTTTAAGGAGAGATTTCTAGAAGCATTCTCAAGTTGAACTCTTTTTAAAAAGGGGATTAAAATGTTAAAAAGAATGCCCCTCTATTGAAGGGAATTCTGTCCCAAGAGAAAATGTGTGCAGAACAATTACGGGGACATTATTGTTGAGCTTTTTTTGTCAATCACAGGGAAATGACCATTATCTGCTTTTATTGCCGATTATTTGGGTGATTTATTTATTTATTTAATTTTTTTTACTATCTCGTGTATAAGTCGACCCCCCATTTTCAACTTCCAAATTTTGTCTAAAATTCTTCAACTTATACACGAGTATACACCATAAATGTATATATTTGTTAGTCTGATGAAAAAGGTATCATGAAAGGTGCCAAAATGAGGGGTAACTTTTTTTTGCACCAATATGTGCAGGGGTCGATGCAGGTTTTTTTTTTTTTTTTTTTTTTGTGTCAATTTTGTGAATAGCAAAAGTTCTTTTTCTGAAATGTACTGTAGAACCTCGATTATCCGAAGTAATTGGGACCGACCATCTTTCGGAAAATTGAAATTTTCGGATAATCGAGAAAGCTTCCATTTTAAGATTGAGGCGAAATATATGCAATATTTCTTATTATGGTAACAAGTGCTTAATAAAAATAAAGCAATAGCAAAATAGAAACAAGAATAAATTACCTGAATTTTAATCAAGTACCTTTTACATATATCACAAGGGTTTAAAAAAATGTTTTGTTTGTCGCAGTTTTGATTGCCTTTGCTTTGAAGCTCTATCACAGACTTTTTTAATATTATTAGTTTACCAGTATCACAGTCTTTCAGCTGCTCCACCCATGCCAATCCTTTTGTAAAACATTCAAAAGTTTATAATTGCTAATTTGTTCATTTTCTTCGCTCTGCTCCGCAGTTTATGGGAGCTCAAGTTAAATTCAAAGGAACTGTAAGAAAGGGGAACAAAGATATTTATATGTACTCGTAGTTCAGAAAGGACCGCTTGCACACAAAAAAAATGATTTAAAAAAAAAAAAAACTTTCAAAATGGATTTTGCACACAAGGAATGTGATAGTTAAAAAAAAAGCTTTAAAAGTGGATTTCGGTTAAGGGTGTTCTCAAATCCAAAAGGGCAACTTTCTGACATAAGTTTTAATTTATTTTTGTTCGAAAATGCATGAAACTAGCTGGTGTTGTTCAGAAACTATGTAATTGAGCTGTTTTTTCCATTTTTTTGCAAACACAATAAATCTTACAGAAAATTATGTCAAATTGGGCGTTTTGAACTAAATTTCTGCATGAAGGAAGAAAGGAACTCAAGAGCGGGCGAAAAACGTGTTTGTCACGTGATCAAATTTCCTTATAACTCAATAGGTGATTGATCAATAAATGGAAAAAACAGTTCAATTCCAAATCGCTTCCATGGCCAGGCTCTCCAATTTTAAACCTTTCTGTTAAAAAATGAATTTGTAAATGTGTCAAAACGTTTTGCACTTGTTGAGCAGAGCAGTTAAGAACAGCCTTAAATGAGCGTTTCAGATAAAAGAGGTTCTACTGTATATAGTTTTGTGAAAAATAACATTTTGTAATGAAACTTGAAATCCAGTTACTCAAATTTGAACCAAGCTTTTATTAATAATAATTACTTTTTAGTCCTTCTGCTAAAGTTTTCCTTTCTGGTGAATTTGTTTTGTTTGCAAATTACATATTTGAAAACCCAACAAAATAAAATAATTAAGTATGAAAGTATGAGTAAGTATGTATTTTTTTTAAAAAGGTACTGTCAGTTTCGAAACTGAAAGTACCTTTTAAAAAAAATCTGCAATCAAAATCGAAAAGGTAAAAAAGAGTCATATTAAAGATTGAGCTCAGCTATCCTATGCAAAAAAAAATCGTTTAAAAATATTCAAATTGAAACGAGAAATTCGAAAATAACCTGCCATAGGATTAACATTACAGAGTGTGTGTTTTCAAGTGCTTGAAGAGTTCCCTTAAGTGCAGTGATAACTATTCTCATTATTCGCTTCCAATACTGTATTTTGAAACTTTTGATCAACACTTGATCCATGTCTGTTGTCATGTTAACTTAAAATATCAGTTTTTGTTAAAATAAATTTCATATAATTAACATGGCATACTTTGTTTTTACCCTCTCCAAGTCAACAGCGAAATACGTGAAAACGCCATTGCTTCTCGCTGCCGGCATGCCAATATTTCATAAATACGTGATTTTGTAGCAATCCGGAACTGTGATTGCAATATCACCGGTTATTCGCTAGTCATGGCTGTTGTTTGTACATTTGAAGTTATAGCGCCGGGCATGAGGTAGAAGCGTTTGAGCCAATGCCATTTGCAACATTTGCATGGTTATTTCATTTCTAGGAATGGCATCACTTGATATGCAGAAATTCTGTATCTTGCTTGTATAAATGACGGAATGAAACCGATGAATTTTCCCTTTGCCATAGCTGCATATTTGGTAGCAGCACATGTATTTATATTGTGGTGTAGTAGCGGTTAGCTACAAGAATTGCTAGCAATGTTACATTAAGTTTTACTTAGTTTTTATTTTAAGTTTGTTTAGTTCAAGTGAAGTTATGCTTGCTGTTTTTCATCCTGTAAATATCATAGAGTTTATCATCATTAATAAATAGTTATTAGAATTTTCTGCTTTTTCATTAAGTCTTCCACACAATTTCACGTTATTTTTTAGACTTCCATTTGCCTCTGCTATTTAAAATGAAGTTTTAAGATATTAAATATAGCAGGTTGCAGTTTTGATGTAGTGTTAGGTGACAAGTAAAAAACTGTAACATTTTTCAGTTTTTGGTTGATTTCTTTCGAATGGGAGGGACAATTATCATAAAGAGAGCAATTTGGCAAAACTCTGCAGTCATATGTTTGTCCAACTTTTTAACCTATTTTTCACAAATTTCTGACGTCATCCAAGATCAATTGTTAAAGTCATAATCAATCTCCAAAGATTATGCACCTTTTAAACATCTTGGATTTTTGATTCTTCTGATAACTAAAGGTTTCAATTTCTGATCTTCAGACTTATTTGTACGTAACATGACAGTTATTCTTGATTTGCTTTTTTTCCCCTCAGAGCATTTTTCCTTTTTAAATGTTAATGTCTTTTGAGGCGAACATTGAAAAAATAAAGCAGTCTCATCTGCATTAAATATATTTTATGGTATGGCTTCCAAACTACTTCTAACTGGGAGAGAAATGCCTTTCTGAGATGTGTAGGTGTAATGGTGATACCCGAATTTGAAAACCAAAAGCGTGTGCCATTTTAAAGACAGAAAAAGCTAGAAATTTTCTTGTTTATTTGGCAAAGTTGAAAAGCAATTGTGCTGAAATTTTGCCAGTTGAATGAGAATAAATATTAAAATCCAATAAATGTGATTTGAAATCTGAATATTTAAGAATAAAGGTTTTAGATTTTTAATATTTAAAACTTCATTAACATTGCTGTCAGGTTGATATCGCGATGTTTGAAAAATAAATACAAAACAAGTTTGTAGATTTCTAAAAGTACATGAAATTACTATTTAATTTAATAGATAGTGATAAGTAATGAAGATTAATTTTAAATAAGAGATATTATTGAGAATATTTATTTTTTACTTTTGAGAAATTAATTTATTAAGTTGAAATTGAATTTAAAGTTTTGCTTATTTTAATAAACAAAGTATGGAAATTTAATTTATGTAAAAATTATGTTAATTTAGAATTGGAAATGTTATCTAATGTTTTTAACATAACACTGTTAATATTCAACAACTGATTTATTTTGTTAAATCTTTTCAATTTTGCAGCAAAGACCAAAGTATACCATAAAATTAGTTGTACTACCATGTAATTAACATTTGCTTTCTGGATTTATTAGATTATGATCAATAAGCAATAATTATTATTTTAATTAAGTAATTAATTTTTAAAAATATTTTTGTTCTTCATAAATATACAGGAAGACAATTTTATGAAGTCACAGTTGTAATTTTATGCGTCAAACATATGCAAATTCGGTGGATTTTAATTTTGTCCATTTCTTCCATTTTATTTTCTAGTTATGTCCAGCATCCTGCACTTTTTACAAAAAAGTGGACACAATGACTATCCCACTTAAAAGAATTTTAATTCTATTCTATTTAGAGATATGTTCCATTGCACTATAAATTTACTTCAAATGAGCCATTTTCTGAAAACCATAGAAGTTAATTCATAAATATTGTTGTGAATTTTTCATACATGTTTCATGGTGTTATTTCCTCCCCTATTAGTATTTATGACTTGTAAAAAGAAGAAATAAAATAAATTTTTATAAAACAATGGTATTTGTACATGATTGTACTCAGCATTCAGTGATATATATCAATGGATATATCCCAATATTTATTTTCAAAATATCATGCAGTTTGATATTTTTGAATATTCGATATGTATTTTCAATAAATTATACACGCTATTTCTGATATTTTCAGGCTATGAAGTCAAGTTGTAAATGAATGTTTGGAACTATTCTTGAGCATGTTCTGTAGATAAAGAAATTTTGTTCTGACTCTTGTGCTTTTATACCCCCCCCCCCGCCCCCCTCCCACCCCTCCGAAATTTTTTAAAAAGGAATTCTAAGCTTCACATTTGAAACTGAATTTTACAACCAATAATTATAATTGGTCAGTATATACTAAGAACAGTTATTGAAAGATAGACTGTCTAATTTAGATAATAAGTTATTTACAGTTTCATTAGAATGTATCTTTTTTGTTTTTGTTCAGCTTAAAAACAAAAAAGCGACAAGCTTACATTTATGTTAAAATATTTCGATAAAAACAAGCTATTTTGTATAAAACATGAAACTTTCTTAATACTTCATGTTAAATCCTCTAGTTTGTATTTTTTAAGTGTAAAAAGCAAGTTATGTCTGTTTTCAATTAGTTGATCTGAAATCTTATTAAGAGAAATAATAATAAACACATATATGTTTTAGTTGCTAATTTATACTAAATCTGAAAAAAAAAATTATTATCGATAAGTTGACGATTTTGAAAATGCCGGATATATAAAAAAAAAAAAATCTGATATTATCAAAATATTGCATTTTTTCAAAAATATCATGATATTTTCGAACGCTGACTGTATTTATCAGTTGAATAAATTGGTAAGTATGTCACTTATTTACTTTATTATTTTTATTTGAATATAGAAATTGCACGAGTAAAAAAAATAATTAGGGACTTAATGGCACCACAACACTACTTCTGGGTTAATAGAAAAAAGAAAACTTTAGAGGAAAAAAAGGTCAAAACTTTATATTCCCTTTTAGTGTTAAATGCTTTGAAATGAGTGTTAGTTTTTGAGCATGTAAAACTCATAAATTATCTTGTAGACATTGAGACATTCACAAATTCTAGAAATACAGTATAACAGACGGATAATAAGCTTTTTGATTTGTAAAGGATTAGATCCAGGCATTGAAAAATTATAAACAAAATATATTTTTGAAACCACAATTATTCTGTTGATATAAGGTTTTTATTTAATATTCTTTATTATTAAATATTTCTGTTGGTTATTTATTAAATTGATAAATTATAAATAAATCCTTTCTTAAATAAAGTTTATTAATTATATTTCTTCCTGGTTTTCTTTAACCTGTGAACTGAGTAGTGCGAATTCCCACTGATCAAAATTTCACGTGTCACTGTTTTTTAAAAACACGCTTTCATTAATTTTCATTTTTCATTAGAAAAATGAAATTTTTAATAAAAATAAATATTGAAGTTCAATTCCTCATTAAATTTTGAATAGGAATCTTGCTATATTTTATTATTACTATATTGCCAACAAAGTTATACACAGTTGAAGTTACAGAATCTCAAATCACACACTAGTGTGAACTGTACAAGTGGTGAACCAAAGGGTGTACAGGTTAAACTAACAATAAAATGAAGAAAATTTATTATTATTTTTTTTTTACAGAGTTTTTGTGAAATAGGTCCTTATACATGATCACCATGAAAAATTTTGAACGAAATATATTTTTAAAACCACAACTATTCTTTTGATATAAGGTCTTTATTCAAGATTCCTTATTATTATAGATTTCTGTTGATTAGTGAATTAATAAATTTAATTATAAATAAAACTTTTCTTAAATAAAGTTTAATAAATATATGTCTTTAGAGTTTTCTTTAAACTAATAGTGAAATGAAAAAAAATTATTTCCATTTTTTTTCCAGAGTTTTTGTGAAATAAGTCCTTATACATGGCCTGATAACTTAGTCCACATGATGAGAATGTGTGAATTAGAACACTCTGGGGATTTACATTCTGGCATTGGTAAGTATAAGAACATTTGCATTTTCCTCTTTCATTCGCAAGTGATTAAATGTAATAAGCTAAAGATAAAGTTGTAATACTGGATATACAGTAGAACCTCTTTTATCCGAAACTCTTTTAACTAAAACTCTCGATTAACCGAAATCCCTTTTTAAAGCTTTTTTTTATTTTTTACTATCACATTCCTTGTGTGCAAAATCCATTTTGAAAGCTTTTTAACTACCATATTCCTTGTGTGCAAGCGGTCCTTTTCGAACTATGAGTACATATAAATATTTTCGAACCTTTGAATTTAACTTGAGCTCCCGTAAGCTGCAAAGTGGAACGAAGAAAACGAACAAATTAGCAATTCTGAAGCTTTTGAATGTTTTGCAAAAGGTTTGAAAAAACTGGAGCAGCAGAAAGACTGTGATACTGGTGAACTAATAATAGTAAAAAACTCTGTGATAGAGCTTCAAAGCAAAGGCAATCGAAACTGCGACAAACAAAACATTTTTTCAAACCCTTGTGATATATGTAAAAGGTACTTAATTTCAAAATTAAAATTCAGGTAATTTATTTTTGTTTCTATTTTGCTATTGTTTTATTTTTATTAAGCACTTGTTACCATAATAAGAAATATTGCATATATTTCTCCTTAATATTTAAACTGAAGCATTCTCGATTATCCGAAAATTTTGATTTTCCAAAAGAGGGTCGGTCCCAATTACTTCAGATAATTGAGGTTCTACTGTATTTGCTTTTTGCATGTAGATATTTCTATTTTGTTAATGGCTCACGATTGTAGATGGTATGCTTTTTGAACAGTTGTTGACTATTGTACACGTATCTGTATTCTGAGAAGCTGCCAGCTAACTAAATACACAGGCATCCAAAAGTTAAAGAATAGTGATTGGATGCTTTCGATTGTACACGGTTTGTTGAATATCTACTAAAATTCTTGATGAATTGCCCTTGAACTTTGAGGTTGTAAAGAACATGTTTGCAGGGGTCTGTCCATGTTTTTTTCCCAAGGTCCTATTTTTGTGAATTTAATTTTTTTTTTTTTTTTTTTTTTTTTTTTGTGAAAAAAGTAATTTCACAAAACATTAATTAACCCATTTATTCCGTCTCCCAAAATTGGAGACGTTTGGATTTTGCTGAAATAAACTAATATATATTTTTTTAAATAGATTTCTTGCTGTCTTTTTTTTTTTTTTTTTTTTTTTGCTGTGATTATATTATACTACTTAATCAACAAACAGAATGTTCAGATTAGTATAAATATTGCAATAATAATTATATATATGATTGATTATTATATGTATAGATTAAAAGTTTTTTGCTAGCAAAAGTGCTATTTATGTATATAAAGTATAATTTACTATCACTCAAAAAAATTTCCAAGACTGAAATCAGTTCATAGATTGATACAGTGTTTATACCATACTCTAAATTTTTTTTTTTTTTTTTTTTTTTTTTTTTTTTTTTTTTTTGTGAAAGGGCTGTTTTTCTGAAATTTATTTTTGTGAAAAGCCCGTTTTTCTAAAATGTATTTTTGTGAAGAGTCCCTTTTTCTAAAATTTATTTTTGTGAAGAGTCCATTTTACTGTCATCAAATTTTGTGAAGAGTCCATTAACAGATTCAGTTTTTCTCCTGGGCAGACCCCTGGTTTGACTTCTTATTTTTCAGTGAAGATTTAGTCATGGGGACAATTAGGGGGCCAGCAATAAATTAAATAATGTATGTGGTCACCCATGTAACAGAAAATGCTCTAAATGGTCTCTCGCTGTAGCAAATGACTATCTGGGTCCTGTTTAATGGCTGTGTGCATTTGTGTAAGCATAGCATATTCATGAAGGTGTTAACGTTTCTGTGAAAAATTCAAATGTTTTTTGGTTACAGAATACAGTAATACCTCGGTTTTCGTTGATTTTTTCCATGAAAAATTTGTCTTGGTTTTCGTTGGTTGTCTCGGATTTTGTCGGTGTTCTCTAATTATCTCGCTGTATTTTCTGTAAACAAAGGAGATGATTACGCATTCTGCTGCTCAGTGTGGCATTGTTTCTCATCGTGTGTGCATTACCCAGCGTGTCTTGGCCAACTATTTTGTTTATTTCCAGGGTATTTTGGGACATAGTGGTCCATCATGGGACCAAAGAAAGTTTCCAGATCCAGCTGACTCTACATATGTTGTGCAGTCGATTATTCATTTTCAGAAGTACATGGGTTTGGAAATGAGTGGTGAGGATGTGGAAGAGTTGGTGGATGAACACAGTGAAGACTCACCTCTGAAGAGATGCAAGACCTTCACCTGGAAGTGCAACAGATGACAGATGAAGAGGAAGAGACAGAGGTGAATGGGCCTTATTCAGAGATTAAGAACATCTTCACTATATGGAGTAAGGCTTTGTGGTGAAAAATCACACAGACAAAGCTGATGCAAGCTGTGCCTGCAACTTCTTTAATAATAATGTCTTGCCCCTTTTTTAGGCAAATCTTAAAGATGCAACAGAAACAGGCCACTTTTTTGAGCGACATTATTCCTTTGACTCTGAAGCTATTACTACTGACGATAGAACAAAAAGGGAAGTGACCGCAGTTAGTGCCTTAGTACGATACATCAAGAACACTATTAATTTCATATTGTTTTTAGTATTAAATGCTATACTTGTTCTCTATAAAATGTGTTTTCGGTAGGCATTTTGGAGTGTTTAGAACCAATTAATTGGATTTACATAGATTCATATAGAATTTTGCCTTTGTTGCTGTCGGTTTCGGTTTTCGCCGATTGTTTTCAGACAGATTATTGACAAAAATCGAGGTACAGGGTTTTCAACCAAATTCAACACCACTTTTTGAAAACTTGAAAAAGAAAAATAGAAACAGTATATGAGGGATTTGCCGAATAGTGAATTTGGCAAAATACCGAATATTCGGCCCTTAGGTAAACTGAATACAAAATATTTGGCTAGCCAAGTAGTGAGTATCAGGCTGAATACTTTTAAATTTCAGAGTTTGAAAGTATTAAAAATTTAAATTTTAAAACAATTTTATATAATATTTAATATGCATACATAAACAAGATCTTTTTACAAGTAAACTTTATACTAAAAAAAACTATGCTTTGAATTGTTATTTAAGAAGAGCATAGTTTTAAGCTTCTCTAAGTGATAAAATTTTAAATTTTATAAATCCCTCTCTGTATCAAAACAAATGAATAAAATTTTCTTATATTCTGAAACACATATTTTAAAATCAAAGTGAAATTTTGAAGGAATTTGAAGAAAATTTTTACAGTCTCTTATATTTAAGGAAGGGACTAAAATAAAAAATAAACAAATAATACAATCTATTCAAGTGGCTCAACTCAGCAAGAATTAATTACATTCTGTTTCCTTTTGATTTAGCAAGGATGTTTTTAAATGCACCAAAGAGCAATATCTGGAGTGGGCCATCATTTTTAGAGCTATGAAGTATATAGTGTTCCTAAAATCATAAAACAAACTTTTAGGGGAGATACTGTGGTCAGAACAGACATTTTTTGAACATGAAACAACACATCAATCCACTTATTCCATCAAAAATAGAGGGTGTGTCAATACAAGATGAAACAGAATTTTCTTTCATAACTTTAACAATAATAAAGATATTTTAGGGAGACATGAATACTCATTTTGCTTACAGTAATATGATGATACTGTTGGAAGTGAATGAATTTTGGCCACTGTCACGGTATAAGTACTGTTAGCTGCATTCTGAATTAAAGAATGTCTAGTTCAGTGTTGTTTAGATCTAAATGGTGGCAATTTCCAGCACTTCTTTCCATCTCATCATATTTCACAGAAATCAAAGTAGCTCAATTGAAAATATATTTAAAATTTCCTCATTGTTGTTAAGGCTGTTCTTTACTGCTCTGCTCAACAAGCGCAAAACATTTTGACACATTTACAAATTCATTTTTTAACGGAAAGCTATAAAATTGGAAAACCTGGCCATGAAAGCGATTTGGAATTGAAATGTGTTTTCCATTTTTTGTTCAATCAATTACCTATTGGGTTATAAGCGTTTTTGGTCACGTGACAAACACATTTTTCGCCTGCTCTTGAGTGCTTATTCTCCATTCGCTTGGAAACTCGGTTCAAAACGTCCACTTTGACACTATTTTCTGAAAGATCTATTGCATTTGCAAAAAAATGGAAAAAACAGCTCAATGACACAGTTTCTGGACAACAACACCAGCTAGTTTCATGCATTTTCAAACAAAAATAAATTAAAACTTATGTCAGAATGTTGCCCTTTTGGATTTGAGAACACCCTTAAAGTAACAAACAGAAATACAAATTTGACCTAGAGTATGATACACTGTATTTTTGATTGAATAAGTGGATTGTGATCCTGGTTTCCTGGACAAAAGTTGTCTTGATGTCTAATATTACCCCTGATACTTTTTTCCATTTTGTTTAGAAATGCACTGTTGGTGCAGCTTATTTACCAGATAATATTCTGATTTGTACATAATTAATTCCCATGAAAACTGTCATTATTGGTTAATTTTCTTAAATGATACTTTACAAATAGCAAATAAATAATGTAAAAACATTTTTTGTCATTTAAATATAATTCTATTTCTAATTATTCTAAATGTCTTTATTAATTAACAATTAAAAGTAGAAGTTGTGTTAAGGTTTGAAAAAAAATATTTTTTAAGGTTTTTTTAACTATTCGGTCTGGCTGAATATTTTGATATTTTGTAGACCAAATAGTGTGATATTTGGCTTGACCGAACATTCGGTAGTGGATATCTCTCTTTTTATTAGTTGTCAAACTGTTTCTTAAATATATAGGGTAGCCTGGGGTAATTTTTAGACAGAGAAATGTGGGGTAATTAACAGACAGCAGTAATACTCACACACTAATCGGAATCTGGCCAAAACAGTTTTCATTAGGGATGCACCGAATATTCGGTATCTATTCAGTATTCGGCCATGTTACCGAATATTCGGTTTGGCCGAATATCAAACTGTTTGGTATACCAAATATTCGGCTTGGCCGAATAGCAAACTATTCGGCCTGCTGAATATTCGGCCAACCGGATACTTAAAAAAAACTTTTAAAACATATTTTTAAAAACCTTATACCACTTATAAGTTTAACAGTCAACTTATAAAGATATTCAGAATAATTAGAAACAGAATCATATATTTAAATAAAAGAGAATGTTTTTACATTATTTATTTGCTGTTTGTTAAGTATTATTTAAGAAAATTAACCAATCACGAGGATTTTCATAGGAATTATGTACAAATGCAAGTTCCTGAACATTTTCCAGTAAATAATCTGTTTCTTGCTTAGATTTTAAGAACAACATTTACAATCTCTGAAAATGATCGCCCACTCCAGACACCGATCTAGGATGTATTAAAAAACTTCCTTGCTTAATAAAAGGGAGTAGAACAGTTATTCTAGCTGAGTTGCCACCATATGAAATTTGAATAGATTGTATTATTTATTTACTTTTGTCTTTTTCTGACAAACAAATATTACTTATTTACTTTTACTTTAGTCTCTTCCTGACAAACCAATACTATATGATCCTGTACAATTGTTCTTCCAATTTTTTTCACAATTTCTCTTTGATTTTAAAATGTTTGTTTTAGAATTTAAGAAAATTTTATTCATTTGTTTTAATTCACAGAAAAAGCTTGAAATTAAAAATTTTATTAATTAAAAAAGTTTTATAACTATCCTCTTCTTAAATAACTCAAAGCAGATTTTTTTCAGCTTAAAGTTTACTTGAAAAAAGCTCTTGATTATCAAAATGAAAGTTTCTGTTATAATATTATGTAAAACTGTTTTAAAATTTAACATTTTAATGCCTTTAAACTTTGAAATATAAAATTATTTGACAAGCTGAATATTCGGTATTCGGCCTAGCTGTTACTATTCGGCTAGCCGAATATTCGGTATTCGGTTCGCCTGTAGGCCGAATATTTGGTATTCGGCCAAAATCACTATTCGGTGCATCCCTAGTTTTCATTTTAGTTAAATCAACTATTTTTCTATTTCAATTAGTATTTTCCGAGTAATTAGCAGCTTACTCTGTCTTGTGGAAAATTGGTTTCCTAAATGCTATAAAAAATTACTGTTTAACTTTTCACTTCACTGATTTCAAATTTCAATTTCTCGGGCGTGATAACTCTAGCACAAATGCTACTTCTTTTTGGATACTAGGGTATGATACCTTTTTGAAAACAATGAAATAACATTATTTGGATGTCCATTTGGGAAAAAATTGAATTAAAAAAAAAAGTGTAGCTTTTAAGAAACACCGCGGTTAATTATCAGACAGCCTTCGGGACGATTTCCAGATACTAATATATATGTCACAAAATGTGTTTTGAGTGATCATACATGGTAAATTAATTTGTGAGTGACTTAAAATGGATTGTAATTTCAAAAGGCCATTTATAAGTTAAAATGAAAATATTGGGGGGGAGAGTTGCTAAAATGGGAGATTTATGAAGAAAGTGAGAGATGCCATTTCAAAATCAAACATATAATATATGCTGTATATTATGACCAAACATTCTATCTTTGACAGTTACAAAAATTGTTCCACAAAGATGACTATGAAAAACATTTGTTGAAAGTTGAAATGAAATTTTTAAACTGGCTTGAGGATAATCAATATTAGTGGCAAAAAAAAAAAAAAAAAAAAAAAAAATAAATAATAAAAAAAAAAAATTGAGGTGAAATTGTTGCCAAGTCCCCCCTTTTTTTTGACCTATTAAGACTAACAAGGAGAGGGCCAACCTTGTTAATCACAGATTTTGATTATTTTAATATATGTTGTAGGCTAGAGGCCCCTTAGTGTCAGGTTCAATGGATATCTAATGCTCCTTAGTTCTTGAGAAACCGGGGGGACTAATATTAGTATACAACTTAAATACTTACTTTGCAACAACAATGATAGGTTAGTCGTAGCTCGTAGCTCAGTTGGTATGGTGTTTACCGGCTGATTCGCGGGCCCGGGCTGAATGCGCTACATTTGTTTTTCTCATTTTTTGTTTTATAAATTTACTTGTAAGTATAACTTAATAATCTCATTGTCAATTAAAATATTTAATATTGTACATCAATTATAATTTTAACCTATTTAATTTTTTACTTTTAACTAAATAGTTGTAATAAAACATCATAAAACTGTTATTATTTTTTTAAAATCACTTTTAAAATGTATTTCATATATTCTTTATCAATGCAATGATATTGAGCAATTGTGTCAATTCGTGATTTTAAAGAAACATCATTTACGCATTGCTTTAACAAAGGAAGTCAATCCGATAATACTGTTATTCTGTTTTTAAAGTAACAAGCATAATTATATTAAAAATTAGCATCAGAATTAAATTACAACCGATTTTTTGCATATTAAAGATTTTTAAATTTGTAATAAGTATGCTTGCGCTTTCAATTATTTTGCTTTTCCCTTTATCTTCTTTCTGCTTTTGTTTTTATTTTACTTGAATATTCCTTTTTTTTTTTATCATAACTAATGGCACCACAACAGAATTTGTTACGATTTTGGAATTTTTATCATTCAGTAATAGATCCAATTTCTTTTTAAACCTCTGTAATGGATGAGAAATAATAGTTTACAAATAAGAAATGATAAATTTAAGTTTGTTAACATTATAATTAATGTATGACGTTAAAATTTTTAATTGAAATTATTAAATTATAATTACAACTATATTTATAAAACAAAAATGAGAAAAACAAATGTAGCGCATTCAGGTATTGATCCCGAGCCCTCGGATCAGCCGGCAAATGCCATGCCAACTGAGCTACGACTAACCTATAATTTTGGTTGCAAAGTAAGTATTTAAGTTGTGTACTAATATTAGACCCCCCGGTTTTTCAAGAACTAAGGGGCATTGGATAAAATCCGTTGAACCTGGCACTAAGGGGTGTCTACCCTACAACATATATTAAAATAATCAAAATCTGTGATTAACAAGGTTGGCCCTCTCCTTGTAAGACTGTTGATCCTTTTCATGTTGAAACTATTGAAGATGTGAGAAAATTGTAATATAATGTTAAAAAAATTTACAGTGATATCTTTACTGTCAAAGAAAACTAGTCGAAATTAGTGCTGTGTAAAAATTTTATTGTAGTGTGAAGAAGCAGGTTAGGCTACGAAAATGTTTATTTATTTATATATTTTTAAAAACGAAATTGGTGTCGGTTTTATGTTCTTATTTATTGTTGATTTTTATTTAACCATCAGAACTGTTTAAAAACTGAAGTTATTTACTGGTTTAGATAAACTTTTATAAAACAGATATAGCTACATTAGCTATGTGTGAAAAACTACCATATAATTTACTTTTATTCGCGAAAATCAGTGACCTGGAGCTGAACAATTTTTGATGCTCCAGCTCCGCTCCTAGATAAAATACTGTGGCTCCAGCTCCGGCTCCGCGCTTTTGAGTTGCAGATTTTAATTTACACATTTACTTTTTTGCTCACAAATTCTTTTTTCCTTTACCTTCATTAAAGATCTGATAAAATGCATCTTTCTTCTCATCAAACTTGAAATGCTTGATCAGAAAAATGACATCTTTTAGCTTTTGCTTTTGAAATACCAAAGTTTGGTGCAATTTTAAAGACAAAAATCTTAAATTTCTTCTACACTTTTCAAACAACCAAAATTGTACAACTATACATGTAAACAGCAGGCGGCCATATTTGTTTTCAAATAGTGTTGTCACTTAGCTCAAGTAGAAAGTAGAAGTAAAGTAGTGCTACCATGTTTTGAGAAGTTTTCCATCTCTAATTTAAAAAAAAAAAAACCTAAAAAATGATATAATTAAAATACTGAATAATGATGTAATTAAAATATTTTAAGCCTGGAAATTTAAAGACAGAAAAAAAAAGATTAAAAAAAATATTAAAAACTAAAGGAGCCATGGAGCAGGGGGAAATTTAGAGCTCCAGGGAAAACACAGCTCCGGAGCGTTCCGGCTTCGGGCTCCAGCTCCGGATCCCTGGCGAAAATATAAAGTCTACAGTTACAATTGCGTTTTCATGCATTTTTTCTGTAATCAGAATGGTCTAATAAATACCCCATTTTGTGTCATAATATTTTACAATGTTGTCTCTTAATTACTGTAGTTCATGTTAAAATTTGACCCTGTCTGGAAATTACCCCAAACCACAGGGTAATTTTCAGACAGGATTTTATTCATTCTTTTTTTAATTATTAATGCTAATTATCTGAAAATGCTTCAAAATAATCACCTGGCATGTGACGATTTTACCAAGAAAAAGTTAAGAGAAATAGTAATTGATTCCTGAGTAATTGGAGTTTTGTTTTTGTCTGAAAATTATCCCAGGCTGCCCTTCTTAATTTTATGTGAAGTGTTAAAATCTTGCTCACAGTTTGTTAGCGTTTTTTAAATATTAAATTAAGCAGAGATTTTAGAAATATTTTGTAAATAATTCTATTAAATCTTGTAATAAAGAAAAAATTTATAAAATCTTGCTCACAGTTCGTCAGCTTTTTTAAATGTTAAATCAAGCATAGACTTTAGAAATATTTTGTAACTTAAAATATTGCTCACAGTTTGTGAACTTTTTAAAATATTAAATTAAGTATAGATTTTAGAAATACTTTGAGAACTAAGGAAAAAAGAATCTTTTAAGAAGTGCACAAAGAAAAAAGTAGTTAAAATAGTAATTTCATGGGAAGATATTTTAAATATACGAATGCATTTTACACCCATAGGTTTCATTAGCAAGGGATATTCAGGAGTTGACTGACTAACAGCATTGAGCTTCAGCTATATTTCTTTTTTGTGAAAATTTTTGTAGTTGTGTTGTGTAATATATAGTCACTTAAATCTTATTTATCCAATCAGTGGGTGGTCTCACCAGTGGCTGAGAGGTTCTGCTCTCGAAGCTGGTAGACGAGAGGTGCTGGGTTTGAACCCAATCATGCCCGTCGGCCTAATCGTTCGGAGTTTTTGTGGTT
Organism: Maratus speciosus; assembly: GCA_963932465.1. Classification (NCBI taxonomy): domain Eukaryota; kingdom Metazoa; phylum Arthropoda; class Arachnida; order Araneae; family Salticidae; genus Maratus; species Maratus speciosus. The sequence goes on along the minus strand of OZ010798.1, from coordinate 181,925,397 downwards.
TTCTTCGAGCCATGGATTTCCATGTGCTATATTAGTGTGTGTGGCCGTGGATCGCCGTAGTGGTTGTCTGAAAATTAAAATGGATTGGCAACCAATGAAAATATTAAGAATTAAAGTTAAGCATTAAAAATAATTTAGAAAATGTTGCCATAAAAATATTCAACAATGGAGGCTGAAAAGTAAGAAAGTGTAAAATAACTCACCCGGAGATTGAAGGTACAGTTGACACATATTTTATTGCAAAATTATTTTATATGTACTGAAATAATATATAAAACTAATAATGACGAAGTAAAATATTTTCCTGGCCAGGAAATAACAGAGTGATGAGGATATATTTTTAGATTATATTAAAAACAGGTGTTTATTTCCATTGACTAGCTGGCGGTAATGTGGAAGGATGTTTGGATTGTTCATTTAAAACAGGCTTGAGATATATTGTCCGAATTTTAATTCATGTCCACAGTTCTTTCTATTTAAAAGTTCAGTATTCCGAAAAGTTTTTGGTTGAGAAGGATTCTGGATAAGTTGTAGCACTCAGATGCTTTGAGAATTCACACAGAGAAAAAAAAGAATTTTATAAAGGGATGGTTTCCTTCCTGCAGTTGAGGCTGTAGATAATTTATGAGGTTGAGAAGAAGTACTTAAGAAATTATGAAGAAATTACAGGGGACAGTTGTCATCATTCTGCCGCATCATTGGAAGTGACAGCAGCTGTTGGTTGACATCGTCTTTGAATAATAGAGAGAGCAGCAGATAGCTCCTCAAGCAGGTTTTATGAAGAAAAACAGCAGACAGGTCCTCACATCCTTAACATAACACGTCACTGATGTTGCTGGAATTCTCTTGTAGAAATATTGAAAGAAAATAAAATAAATGGATCGATGTTCTTAGACGTGAAGCTGACGAAAGTTTTTACCTAAAAATTTTGCTCGTTACGCATGGAACTCTGACAGAGCGACTGAGGCCAGAAAACCCCAGCCGCCCGACAACAACCTCCTGCTACATCGTCCCGAGAGAGAGTGAGTAAAAACAGATGGCCCGAAAAGAACGTTAAAACTGACGCTCAACTTAAATTCGCCAATCAGCGACTGGCACGTGCACATCTGAGTCATCACGATAGCGATTTTCATCGCAATCGAAATGTCGATAACGATTTGTATCGTAATCGAAGTTGCATTCCCCTTGCATTCCTGAGTACCAGCGATGTCACGCCGTGATACCAAAACAAGATGGAGGATAGAGTGACGTCACGACGTCCTTTTCTGCGAGGAAGAAAGATAAAAAATGTCTAACTGCGTCGGGGAAAAAAAATGGATTGCGCGTCTTTTAAAACTGACAGAAGTGATTAAATTTTGTAATGGGGATATCTCGCTAAATTACGGTTCAAAATTAATGAAATTTTGGCAATCGCTTAGAAATAAATAGTAGCATCCAATAAAAATAGTTTTAGAATAAAATAATTAATATTAAATAACTTTTTAAATTTATATTTTCGGAAGTAAGCGATTGTAAGAAAAGCATTGTAAGTTACTTTAACGAACGATTTTCCGTAATGTTTATATTTTAAAAGATCTGTACATTATTAGAATTATATTTAATTGCATATTATAATATTTATTACTTTGAATAATTATTAATTATAGGATTATTAACGGAATATAAATTATTTAGAATGCTTTTTATTTATTTACTTAATACGTTTTTAAAGTTGTTTTTGAACTTAAATATTTAAATTTAAATAGAGAAATAATGCAGACGATAAATTAATAATAAGAAATATTGAAAATGTAACACCATGCGTAAATACGGGTTAGGTTCCCTTAGAAAGACCCCCACGAAGGGCACTCCCCTCCTGGGCCTATATCCCTCGTGCAGATAATTGGCCGTCAAAAATCAATCAACCAACCAGTGGGTAGTCAAATCAATAGTCACTTAAATCTTATTTATCCAGTCAGTAGGTAGTCAAATCAATCTTTATCAACTAAAGTAAAATGTGCCGCCTTTGTGCTAACTTACTTATTTTGTAAAAAAAAAAAAAAAAAAAAAAAAATATATATATATATATATATATATTGTTCTTTAAGAGATATATGATTGTGAGTGATTATCATTTATTAAAATTAAAATTCTGTTATGATTAATTCCATGTACGTGCATATTTAACTTTGAATGTCTTGTTTTTTTAACTTTCAGATGATGCAAAAAATGTTGCTAGAGTAATGGAAGATCTGGCTGATCGAGGCCTTGTTTTTGATATAAATGGATGGGTAAAAAAATAAATTGTAATATTTTACTAGTCTTTGTATTGTAAATAAAATATGATGTTTTAGTGTTTATAAATAACTTTTACTTTGAAATAAAACAAAAAATACATACATGAAAGTTATATCTGTATAAACATTTTTTTGTTGACAAATTAAATTTTTTATACATAAATAATTTCATATTGATTTCTGTTGAGAATCTCATAGTAACTAACATATTGCACACTTATTTGTAAAGTGACACAGCTAAAAAAATGAAGTTTTGTAGAAAACTTCAAATCCCAGAAAAAAGTTTTCAGGCAGAAGTTATTTTTTGTTTATAAAGGATATAAAATTAATTGAGAACTTTTATATCTTGAATTTACAGTTATTTATATTTACATGAGCCACATTGTAGCCAATTGCTTGAAGATTCGTAGACAGTAGGATTATATAATATAAAATCATGTTTTTGAGTTGTGCTACTTTACTAATAAGTGTATAGTATTATTTAAAACACTTATAAATCTTTCAGTAAAAACATAGACTATATGAAGACGTTAGTTTCAAAACTCGTCTTAACTGAAATAAAAAAAAACGTGTTTTCTCTATCAATCTATTCTATCAGTAAACTTGCATTGAAAAAAAAAACACTACAATCTGTAAAAAAAAAAAAAAAAAAAAAACAGTTTTATCCTGTATTTCTGGCATTGTAAAATATCTTGGTTTACAATGAAAACCAATGGGCACAGTTTGAGGTTTTTCGCAATTTCCCAAAATTTGATTTTCTGGATAAGGTGAGTTTTGAAACTCACGTCCTCATATATAGACTAATATTGATCTTATAGACTGTAATATTGAGCTTATTGAGTTAATTTATATTCAGGGGTGGGGAATTTTCAGAAAATCTTACCAGCCAAGGATTTATTTTACCCGCCAGCAAAATGCAATGTACAGTTGGAAATTGTTATAATAAAACTTAGGCGATTGCAAAAATAGTTGATTACTATTGTTACAATACATTTTCACATATATATTTTTTCCCCTGTAAAATTAAGAAAAATATACACAAGAGAGAAAAGTTTAATAAAGAATAGAGCTTAGCACCGAGTTTACATCGCAGTAATTTGGAAAGTTGTAAAATATAGCTAACTAGTAAAAAAAATAAAGTTCTTGGCATATCTTTGTGACGATAATTAAATGATCGTTTAAGTGGTTTAGTACAAATTGCGAAGGTCTTTTAATAAATACTATTGATCGTTAAAGAAATAATAAAAACTAGAGACTTCTTACTTTACAGGAGACAGTGAAGAGACAAATTGATGAAACAAACAATATTCTTTATTTCGGTCGTTAGTAGAAGTAGATGGTTATGAAAATACTTGCTTCTGGTCACCATTTTTAAAATAAAAGAACTGAAAGAACAGAATCTCTTAATTAGAATTCTTCCGTGGGATTTCTTTAGATGAGTGCAGTACATCGTTAAAAATTAAATCTTGGAAAAGAACATATCCACATAACCAAAATATGACCCATAGTACTGCAAACTTATTCGGCCAAAAAGAGCGGCACAGCATTCGAACGGCGGGCTGGCGCTCCGCTAAAAAAACGTTAAAAGACTACATCTTTTTCAGACAATATTCCAAATTCTGAACTAAAAATTCTGAACCAACATTTCCAAATTCTGAACTAAAAATTAACGAGTTTTAGTATTTAAATGATGAATACGGGATTGACAAAGTAATTAAAAGGCAGACTTTAAATTGATTAGCTAAATTAACATTTACGGGAAATTAATGAGAATCGAATTACAAGCTACAGAATTAAAAATGTTTTCACTGATTGGAAAGCGAAACCAAACTATATTCTCCTGTCAGCGAACAGCATCAAAAGAGGGTGGCGCAACATTTCAATGACGTCATCATAAAGCAAGTTGACTTCCTCGATACGAGAACTCCAAGAGATGTGCTCCTAAAATAGCAGAGTGTGCATGCACAAGCTGCCGATTCGCCTGAAGGCCGAGAGAAACAGATCGGCGGCAAAAAATGAACTTGCATTACGGAGAGAGGTAAAAACGTCAAAATCGCGGCGTAAAGATTGAGTTCAAATAGACATCGATGCAAAAAAATAGCTGAAAGGAAATAAAAATAAACCAAATTTAAATACTGTGAGAAGTATTCTCACAATCTTTTGGCATGGAGTTTTTAAAATACTGCCTACAAATTCACTCGCCCTGTTAGAAAATCCACTCGCCAGTGGCGTGTAAAATGATGTATTTCCCCACCCCTGTTTATATTAGATCAGTATTGTACTTTTTTCTTGTGACTATTTAGAAATTCCCAACTTCCTTTAAGGCTGTTCTCAACTGCTCTGCTCAACAAGCGCAAAACGTTTTGACGCATTTACAAATACAGTTTTTAACGGAAAAATATAAAATTGGAAGGCCTATCTATGGAAACGATTTGGAATCTGTGTTTTCCATTTTATTCAATAAATTACCTATTGAGTTATAAGCGATTTTGATCATGTGACAAAGATGTTTTTCAACCTTTCTTGAGTGGTTATTCTTCTTTCGCATGGAAATTTGGTTCAAAATGCCCTCTTAGACAATATTTTCTGCATGCCTCCAAGTGATTAGTTGGCCTATAATGTGTCACATAAAAGTTTATCACTAACAGTTATCTTTTCTTGCTACAAGTAACCTTTCAAAAATTCTTTAATGGGGTAAATTGCACACTTAAAAAGTGAATCCTTTCACTTTCATATGGTAGAAAAGATTGTATCATTAAAAAAACAAATGTAAATAAATATTATACAATATTTCTTTTCTCAAAATCTCCATTTAAATTGCAGACATAAAACTGTAATTGCCTCTTAGCACTGCAGTAAACATTTCCATATCTGAATCAGCGAAAAACATACTCATAACTTAATTAAAAAAATAGTAAATTACAAGCAGACTTTTTCAGAATTTAGTGTTGTCCCCAATGAAAAAAAAAATATTATTATTACGAGGTGGAAACTGTCAAATTTCACTGAAAGAAAATGTTTAAGAAGGAACAGTTTCATTAATTTATAATAAACCGACGAAATTAGTTACAATAAGAAATGCATCTTATATTTGTTAGTCTAACTCTCAAACAAATATTATTTTAACCTAAAGTTCACTACTCTTCTTTAAAGACACTCAAAAGTTGTAAAACTTCGCGTTTTATCAGTGTGTGATTTCAATTGCATTATTTTCAAAAATGAATCATTTCCACATGTGAAGAATTTCAAAGCCACTCGAGTGAAAATGATCACGTCTACAAAACATATTTCAGTTTTATGACTTAATATACATGCTTTTATTTTATATAAAATGACATCATTTGCATCCGCTGAAGAATTCCACATGTACAATCCAGTCTTACACAACATCTATGGAGAAGTATGCACATGACGTCACTATTACAGAATAATACACAAACCCAGCAAAAAGTGATGTCGTAAACTCAACAAAATAAAATCGGCTATTTAATGTTTCATATGCCTTCATTTATTTGTAACATTAATATGGATACTTGAGTACATTCAGTCTCCACCATTACAGAAATGGCATTAAAAACTACAAACAAATTAATCTCTCAAAAATAAATTGAGATACAGTTTTCAAACACATTATATTTAAAAGTACAGTCAAATCTGTGAAATCTGCACACTTAGGGACTTGAGGGTTTTGTGGATTATACATTTTAGCGGATTATAAATCATCGCTTGTTTACGCTTTATTTTTTTAAGTCTGACTATAAATTAGGAACAACTGTACAAAAATTACAATTACAATGGACACGAAAAACATAATGTAACATTGGTTTAATAAATTTAATAATTAAGATTAAAGAAAAGTTAAATTATATACAATTTTTACTGATTATTCTTTATTTTAAACATTGACACAACACAATGTTAGTTTTGGTTTGCTGTCAATAATTTTTTTCTGTAGTCTATGAGCAGTCATTACTTTTTGATCAAAGATAAAATTTTGTTACTCAAGGCAATTTAAATATTTATTCACTGGAAAATTGGTAACAGAAAAAAAAAATGTACCAAATTTAGCTTTTGAGTTGAACATTTAATGACAATTTTCATTGTTTACATTCCAGCATGTAGTGCAGATAACAGACATTTGCAGATTTCACAGAGTTGACTGTACTTTTTCTTCCTATATGATGGTGTAAAAATTGAAAATGTGCGATGCTTAGAAAAAAAATTGCAGTAGAGAATATCAGTATTTAACCATACAATGATACCATCTGTTTCATTTTACAGCTGGCTTACGTAACATAATGTTATTTTTTAGGGATGACACTTTAATTGTTGCCTGAAAGAAATAGCATATCAGGGGACAAAAAAAAAAAAAAAAAAAAAAAAAAACTTATTTAATGGCAAGCAGCCAGTCATCCATTGCCATGGTAACTGTATTCGAGGAAACATTTGGAAGAAAGAAGTTAGAAGAAGAAGCAAAATGAATAATGGCCTTTATATAAAAAAAAAATGACCTAATTTACATTTGTTTTAGATTTTAAGAAAGTCCTTTTATAATTACATGTAAAAATTTCTATCATTGTAACTGAGTTTCTGTAGTTAAAAATTTCAATTTAGAAATATTGTAAGGCTTTGGCAAACTTAAGTGATTTTACTAAAATTTGTAATTATATTTTTCAACTCGCATTGAGAAAATCTCTCGGTTACAATGACTTTAAATCTATGTTTTGATCAAATTATGTCTAACTGTAAGGAAAAAGGCATTCGTTTAGCTTTGCATTCTTCTAAAAAAAATTTTTAGTCTTTTGCAGTTTTTTTCTGTACATTCAATACTTTAGACCTTTGTTAATTTTCTTCAATTTCCACTATTTTTGCACTTCTAATTAACAAACTACAAGCACAATAATGTTGTCGGCAAAGAAAAAACAAAACAAAAACAGACATCTATACGTTTTAATCTTGAAATTGTTACAGAAAAAAAAAGAAGTAAAAGCCATTTAACTGAAAATCATGCCTTTTTAAAAATGTATGTTAAAAAAAAAGCTTAGGGGGTCGTTTTCATACTAATATTGTACCAATTCTAAAATTTTCAATGGGAATACTGAATTTTGACATTCTATTTGACCTTTTTTAGTAAATTTTACCATAGGATACAAAACAAGTCATTTTTTTTTCTAATTACAAAAAATGCTTAGTTTTATTTTGAAACATTATGAATTGTAACCTATGAATTTTTTTTACAGAAATTGATATCTAAAAGCTTCAAATGCCTGGTTCCAAAAATAACAGCTGCTCATTCTAAAGTAATTTTGAATTATGCTTAAAAAGTATCCACATTGCAATCTGTTTCACAACTATTATGAATGATTTTAACATTAGAAGTTCCAAACTTGAGACCTTCATAATTTCTAAATTAATTCTGAATGACTTCCTGTGTAGTATTCTAAGGTAAAATTTACCGAAAACTCCAAACATGAAGTAAAAATTAGGTGTTCAGATTGAAAATTTCAGAGTTTATTTTTTTTAACACAAATTGAAAGATGATACAATTTCCAGTTGAATGGCTTCCAGTCGAAATTCCATTTTTCATGGGAATATTTGGCAATTAAAATGTATAAGTGTTGTTTTTTTTTGGGGGGGGGGGGGAAGGGCTGTACATTAATATAGTTGTAGAAAGTGTGACTTCACTACAGGAAGAATGTATTACTCAAGTGTGGCAATCTGTGACATAGGGGAAGGGAGTAGTAAGAGGATACAAAATTTGTATGATATAATTAATAGATGATCTCTTATGTTAACATGTTAAATAAATGTATCAGACACTGAATATATCAAAAAGATACTGTATGGGGCTTTTTCCTGAAAAAATTTGGAAGGCAATCGATTGAAAATATGATTCTGAATGACTGATTTTCTGATTAACTGGTCCCATACTGTGATATACCTCCAACACATTAAAGTAAATAATTTGCAGAAGAAAAAAAAACAAAACATGCTTATAAACTAGCAAGTTGTAAAAAATTAGTATATCTATCAACAGCGTGTCCATAAACTCATGGTGCACTTTTAATTGGTCACAGGAAATCAACAAAACGGAAATGTGAAATCTTCACCAAATAAAAGAGAAACTCTCCAAGTTTCATACCTGTTCAGTGCAGTTCGATGTGGCCTCCATTTGAAACAGAGAATCACAGACGTTATTCACTCTGTTACACCAGCCGTCCTCAACCGTGTGTGGGAAGAACTTTAATATTGTTTAGATGTGTGTAGGGCAACAAATGGAGGCCACATCAAACTGCACGGAACAGGTATAAAACTTGGAGAGTTTTTCTTTAACTTGGTGAAGATTTCACATTTCCATCTTGTTTCGTTGATTTCCTGTGACCGGTCAAAAGTGCACCATGACTTTACGGACACACTGTATATATACATAAATATATATTACATTGAGCATTTTTATAATTAAAATTGGAAAAAAAATACTAATTAATATAGATAGATTTTTCTCTTTCCTTTTTATATGTAAAATTAGAATAAAATAAAATACAGGACTCGCACTGAGCATTTGCCGCCTTGACAAATACATATAAATTTAAAATATGGAGATAAAAAATCAAATTTTGCTAAGCACTTGGTAAATGATAATTTTGTCGCAAATCATCTCAGATGTAGCAGGAAATGTCACAAAAATGTATTTAATATTAAAAGAAAAAAAAAAAAAAAAAAAAAAAAAACAACAACATAAGATGTTAAATAGATTTATAAAGATGAATCTCTAGTGACAGTTCATAATCACATTTACAACATATCCTGAACTCTGAGCATATAAAAATAATCTGTAATAAGAAACCGTGGGTTTTACTGGTTCTATGACAATAGCCACAAAAGTTGAAAAAAGGAGGCTGTAACAAGCTATCACTTAAGGCTGTTCTCAAATCCAAACTGGCTACTTTCTGATACATTTTTATTTACAAACACATGAGATTGGCAAGTGCTGTTATATCAAACAGTTTTTTTTCCGTTTTCAGTAAAGACAGATCTTTCAGAAAATTGCTATGAGTCTGAGTCAGTAAATATGTCAGACAGTTTCGTAGCATTGAACATGGAAAAATATATTTTTTTGAGAACTGCCTTAAAGCTGTTCTTAACTGCTCTGCTCAACAAGCGCAAAACAATTTGATGCATTTACAAATTTATTTTTCAACGGAAATATATAAAATTGGAAAGCCTGGCCATGGAAGCGATTTGGAATTGAACTGTTTTTTTCATTTTTTGATCAATAAATTACCTATTGAGTTATAAACGTTTTTGATCACGTAACAAACACGTTTTTCGCCTGCTTTTGAGTGCTTATTCTCCGCTCGTGCGGAAACTCGGTTCAAAACGTCCACTATGACACTATTTTCTGAAAAGATCTATTGCGTTTGCAAAAAAAATAGAAAAAACAGCACGATGACATAGTTTCTGAACAACAACACCAGCTAGTTTCATGCATTTTCGAACAAAAATAAATTAAAACTTATGTCAGAAAGTTGCCCTTTTGGATGTTTTGATTTGTCAAATATAGCATATATGTATTTAATTATGCATTGTATACTTAACATAAAAATTTTAAATTGCTCTTGTATGTGATATTTAACCCCTTTATGTACTGACAGTACTTTAAAGTACCATTAAAATAACTTGTTATAAAATTAATTTAATACACCGATTAGTAATAATACAGTTTAGAATGAGTTACAGATACTTTATTTTATCTTGTTCCAAAAGTATTATGGGTTGCACAAAACAAAAACATTTTTAAAAGGATGATTTCTTTGTCATTTGCATCTTTTCAGCTTCTTGACGTTGAAGGATTAAGAGGGAAAAGTTTCAGCTAAGAAATATTTCTATATTTCTATTAAGCATTATATTTGTACATTTCCTAATTCTATAAAATATTAGAAAAAATATTTTAAATAAAAGATTTGAGTGAAGTTATAAATATTGCACAAAATTTGTATAAATTCAAATTTAATTAATTTTAATTGGCAAAATACTTCTAAAACTTATTAAATGATTGTGTAAATCTTCTAATGTAGTTTCAAAAATTCACAAAAAATGCTTTAGAAGATGAAATTTTCAAGAATTCAGAATTTGGGATATAAAGGGTTAAAAAGTTTTTTCACATTATTTATTTTTAATGTAAGTTTTATTTTTATTTTTTTTAACTTTTAAAAAATTAACTGTAACTTTTGAGTAACATATTTGAAAGTTTACTTATTGCTTTCGAATTTGGCTAACATATAGTGACTAGAATTTTCTAGCACAGCATTTAAAAAAAAATTTTTTTTTAATTTTGATTAATTTTTTTTTTCAAAACTTTTTATCACAATAAAGTAAATTTTGAAAATATTAAGCAAATTTTTATCAGATTATCCCCCCCCCCCCCAGAGGATTAAAAGGCATTTGAAAGCATATTATTCTTTTTCAAGCAATTCCCAAGTGCAGTCGGACTTGGTTGTAATGAGGATAAAGGGACCACAGCATTTGCTTGACATAACAGAGTTCTAAAAATTACATAATGATAGATACAGTTTTACATTTCTTGATTAGAAGAATAAAATTTGATTATTAATGAAAGTTTAGCATTAACTTTAATAATTTTTCAATTTTGAATTTATAAACAGGAAATAATTCTATGACCAGATATGATTAAAGAAAACATGCTTAAAATCTTATTAAAATACAGGGTTTCCAGCAAAACATGCGTAGCAATTTCCATGACTTTCCCTGACCAAATCTTTAAAAATTCCATGACTAAACGGGCATACAACGAAATTCACTCTTTATTTTCGCAATCCTTTGAAAAAATTAACGACTTTTTTCTGAGATTGCTCATTGAAGTTTTCGGATTTTTTTTGCAGTTTGAAAATTTTCATGATTTTGATGAATTTCGCATAATTTTTCATCTTTGTTCCGGACTTTCTAAAAAATATTTGTAAATTCCCTGACTTTTCCAACATATTTTTTAATTTCCATGACTTTCCCTGATTACTTTGAAATTCCATGATTTTCTATGTCACTGGGAACCCTGAAATAGTCTTCTATAAGACTTTCTTTTTTGACACATCCAGAACGTGTATTTTTATTCAAATTACTTCAATGAATCAGAAAGAGAATACTACTACAATTTGTTCATTTTTAGAAAAGAATCTAAGTCATATTTAAACAATCCCTGTGGCAATCCCAAAACTTTCTTCTATCCCAAACATGTTAATACTTCCTGAAAAATGCAGCATAGCAACGCTACCGGCTAGGTGATTTTCACCAAAATCTAATCTGCAACATCTTTTGTCAACTTCTAACTGAATCTGAAGTGTGATGAAAATCTGCGCATTAGTTTTTGAGATAGAGCTATTGTGGAAATTGTAAAAAATTCTGCATAGCAGCACCACCTGTTGGGCGATTTACACCAAAAACTAATCAGGACCAATTTGTATCAGGGACTAACTGAATCTTAGGTTTGATGAAAATTCATGCATTAGATCTCGAGATACAGCACAGCTATTGCGGAAATCGTGAAAAATGCAACATAGCAGCACCACTTGTGAGGCAATTTACACCAAAAACTAAACGGCACCAATTTATATCAGAGACTAGCTGCATCTAAAGTTTTATTAAATTCCATTTATCAGTTCTTGAGATAGAGCACTCACAAAATTTGTGTCACATACAGGCAGACATTTTGTAAAAACATGTTTTTCGGGTTCTCTGACCCCTAAACGTGTAAATTCGTCGAAACCGGAATTCGAACATTTTCACGGATCGAATACTTTCTTCTTGTAAAGATAAAAGAAAGTAAAAATGATTGCATATGCATAATAGATAACATCTTTAAAATGTTATTATTATGTTAATATTAAAAGTATTCAAATCATTGGTCAAATTTCGACTAATTTTCTCTTGCACAGGAAGCTTTTGTCTCCGAACTTTGAGCCTTTTTACCATCATGTTTTCCTGAAAATGGCTGTAGAAACAGCTCGAAACGTAGAAATTAACTTTTAACTTATTAAAATTCCTCTTTTGTGTACCACTAAGCAATATTGTGTCTTTATTTATCTTTAAAATGTTTCATCCTATTGTATTAAAAGCATAGGACACACATGAACTAGAAAATTTTAATTAGGAAAAATGAGAAAAAAAAACATGAGTTTGTCTGCAAGTTGGTAAAATTTTTGCTTCTAGTATTGGAGTTTTCTGCAATGCAGTTTCATATTACACCACCATAGCTTTTTGCTCGTTAAAACCAGTTCCTCCTTAAATCTGACCTCACTTAAACGAGCTCGACTGTATAAATATATAATTTTATCAAAACAAAATGTTAGAAGTACAATAGCTGCAATCTAATATGAGAGTTATTACAGAGTTGCTACGAACACAGGAGGATGAAACTCTGACTTTTCTAGATATATTTTATGGAAATTTCATTCTGTAGCGTATACACTGAAGGTAAAATATATATTCTGTCACTTCTAAAATTTTCTGAATACAGGGGACATTAGTTAAAAGCTGCTTTCATAACCCCTCCCCCACCTCTCAATGCACACACACACACACAAAAAAAATCATGTTAAGGGGGCTGGTCATTCAGCTACCGATTTCGCCTCACTAATGTACAGTCCATGGGCATTTGATGCATTCGTCTATTTAAAATATCTCCTCGGGAAATTAATATTTTAAACGTCTCTTTTTTTCTTAGTTCTTAAAATATTTCTAAAGTATAGACTTAATTTTATAGGAAGTGTTAAAATCTTACTCAGAGTTCGACAGTTTTTAAAACACAAAATATTAAATTTAGCATAGATTTTAGAAATATTTTGAAAACTATGGAAAAAAGACATCCTTTAAGAAGAGTACACAGAAAAAAGATGTTATTCGGAAGCTGAGTGACCAGCCCCCTTAAGACTAGAATAGGATTTATTCTTTTAATAACTTAAGATCATTACAAACTTTTAAAGTTTTCTTCAAACTATAAAAAATTGCTGTACAATGTTTGTGTACTACCATTTACTGCAGCAGCTTTATCACAATGGACTTAAGTTTAGATAAACTATATTTAAGAGAAGACGAAGGGGAGGAAGCAGGCATTTTAGTGGGGAAGGTGGAGGCTTGAGGTGAATATATATTGTTACTTCAAAATAAAAAATACTACTGAAAATTTTTTAAACTGTGTGTTATGGTGGTAGGGAATGCAAATTTCAGAAGGAGGGTAATTTAGATCAAATTTCTCCTTTAACCACTTCACCGGCTGCCCCAAGATAACTCGGGGGTAAAAGCACTATTTCCCCATACCCTTCGCCAGTGAAGTGGTTAAAAAATGTGAAATCTGCCAGAACATGGAAGATTTTCAACTCTGATCGGCCAAAGATCACACCTACTTGGAGATCGCAATGAAATTTTATTAATTTCCCTGACTTTTCCAGACTTTGGATAAAATATTGAAATTCCCTTGGTCAATTTCCAAATTACTCGACTTTTTCAAATTCTCCAGGCAGTGTAGTAACCATGTATTGGCTAATCTAACTAATCCTTTTTATTATCAAATCAATGAAAAAAAAAGCTAATAAAGTCAGCTGGAATATGGTTAAATTAGTATTCTTTTTCATATGTATGTAAAATACAGTATTACCTTTGCAATGACGATAATTTGTTTCAGAATCAAATTCGTTAACTGAAGAGCAATTTCCCGTCCAATTAAAATGTAACACGACTGTTTATATCAGCATGTGAGCAGGGTTCTTGCTGCTGCTCGTCAATTTGTGACAAAATGCTCCATTTGACGAGTAAAAGAACAGTCAGACTCACCAAATTGCAAGTGTTCAAGTTCTGCTCTTTTCGTGTATGTGTGCCAATACAGTCGAGATTCTTATCCGCGTTGCTAAACAATTGATGTCACTTTACATGTTCAATTGCACCGTGCTGTTGACATTGCTCTATTTATAGAGATATTGACTCAACACCAATTTAGCAACAGCCAAAGACAGAAAGCTTTATGCCATAGGTTCTCTATTGTCAGTTAATCAGTATCTATACACCGGCGGCGATGCGGCAGTAAAAACTCAAGCAAAATTACTCACATTAAGTAACAAATAGAGAAAAGTTTTGCTGGAATGCGGTGTTGAAATTAGCCATTTACCATATTATTTATTAGTTTAGTTGTATGCAAAGCGAAGTATCATTTACCGGTCTATTTTTTTTCTATCGGTTAAGAATCGAAATAACAAAGCAATTTTTAGTGTATATTTTCACAACGGTTTCAAAGATAACTATTTTTAATTTTTATTTAGACTGCTAAAAGAATGTCTGAAATATTTACACAATTAGGAGACATTTAGAATGCACTCATTTTTAATAGTTTCCGTGGCGAATAGTCTTAATTTCTATTTTATAAGCCATTACAAAAAATTAAGTTATTTTAGAACAGTTGGAAAAACAGGGATACAATAAGGAGTTAAAGATACATTTTTCAGTGTTTCATGCCGAATCTATTTTTCTAACATTTCTTTTCATTTGACTACTGTTTTTTATTTTTTATTCGCCAAATCGCTAATGTTAGTCAAAAGCCAGCAAGAATCCTGCATGTGAGCCAATAAAACATCCATTAACTGAATCCCTATTTATTAGTTAAGTCGGAAAAGCAGTGAAAAAAACTTTCAATAGCAGAGTCATTTATTATTCAAGGGATCACTGTATATATATAAATGTTTGAAAAAAACACCTCACAAAATGAATTTTACCATAAAATTTATTTCTAAAAGATAAGTCACATACACTCATAATGTCAGATTTCCTTGAATAAAAGAATCATAATTATCAAGACATATGTCTATTATGCAGTTCCATTTCAAATGTTTATTAGAGGGGGGATTGCTTTTCTTCGGTTGAAAAGCTTTTTTTTTTTTTTTTCATTTTTCTATTTCCTATAGTCTGTAGATTATTCCTGTAAAACGATTTGGCTGAACTCAAAGTCCTTTCATAGTTATTTATTCCTTGAGCACAACATGTCCACCGGATTAACCCCCTGTTGAAGTTACAACCAATTGAAACCATTGAAATTGCAACTTATATAGCCGTGAGCAATATCAACGGAGGCTATATTTCAGTTTTAAAGAGGATGACTTAAGTGGGAATAACTGTTGGACTGAATACATATTCATTTGCAAAAAAAAAAAAGCATTCATTAGCAACCAACATACATGGTGTGTTCTCAAAGTTTCAAGACTGGTCTGAGAATACAAAATTTATTAAACATTTTTGTACAGCGAACTAAAATTCTTTGAAATATTTTTCATGGGAATCAACACACCGCTGCCAGTGTTTTTTCCATGGTTCATAGGCTCCCTGGAAGTCTTTGCGCGCAAGGCTGTTAAGGGACCTGAAAGGGAAGCTATTTGACACGATTCCAGTGATCCAGGTAGCTTCGACGAGGTCCCTCAACAGCCTTGCATGCGAACCTTTCTGGGGAGCCTATGAACAATGGAAAAAATGCCGGCAGCAGTGTGTTGATGCTCGAGGGTCATATATCGAAGAATTTTAGTTCGCTGTACAAAAAAGGTTTAATAAATTTTGTATTATTAGACCAGTCTTGAAACTTTGTGAACAAACCCTGTATACTCTTGGTTTAACGAAATATGATAAGCAACTATTTTGAAGTAACAATTGAAGCAAATCCAGCAAAATTTACTGCTTGAGGAACAGGAGGGTGTCCTCTATGGCTCTGGAATAGCAGATTGATTGAATACAAGTTGCATTAAACATGCTTTTACCACTTTTAAACATTTGTAAAACTATAAATGCATTTTATGCAAAACGACTTTTCAAACTGGGTGGGATCAGAATGCAAAAACTATTAAACTGATTTTGCTACGCTTAAAAAAAATAATAATAAAGGGAACATAATTTATTAGAGCTTGGATCAGTTTCAGTCATTTTTATATAAAATAAACATTTTTATACAAAATAAACATTTTTAGAAGCATGCCAAAGTTCGAAAAAATGGATAAAAAATAGACCTTTTTTACAAAAGACTGCTACTTTATAGTTTTTCAACTTTTTGAACTCAAAGTACTTAGAGCTCCAGACAATTTTATCTACTTTTACAAACCTTAATGAAAATTGATTACAGATAATTCTGGCGATCCATTGGATCCCGCCCAAACATCCACCCACACAACTCGAGCATAGATGCACGGAGTCCATCCAAGCCAAGACTGAAAACTTTTCCGAGTATTATGTATAACCCAATTGAGATGGGCTAGAAGGTTTCTATTGTCTTGCACCGTGGCTAAAAATGGATCTTTTGCAATAAAAGAGACCAGAGTAAAGTTTTTGCTGTAAAAATGTTATTATTTAAAGATATAAAGTATAATTTACTATCAGTCAAAAATCTCACCAAGACTGAAATCAGTCTTGAGACTGAAGGTCTTGCACCCATGAACTCGAGCCATGTCATGAATTTTTGTTTAAAATTTTTTTTGAAATGTTCTTCAAATGATAGTAAATAATATCAGGATTCATACAGAGTTGGGAAGAAAATATCCAAGGAGTACCCAAAAAATCCAAGGAGTCCGAAAAATTTTAAGGATTTGCCATTTTCTTTTTTTGTTGTTGTCGATGTTTTTATGTGCTGCACCGTTATGTGGTATGCACACTATAATTTTTAATGCCCAATTTGGAGAGAAAAACATTTCAAAAACAAATTTTACTCTATTAGAATCTAATTGTTAGTGCTGAAATTGCACAGTATTCACAATATATTTCTTATTGAGTTTGTAAGTTTAAATACAAAATTGACAATCTACTTTTTTATGCAGTGACCAATGGTCATGTCACAGGGGTGATTCTGAGTAAAAAAAATTCTGAAATTCACAGGAAATCTTCTGAAAAGTTACACCACAGTGGAGGGGGGGGGGGGGGGGGTAATCCACTCCTGACACTAGTTATTCGTTTACTTCGTGGCTCTTTGACGAAATTCGCGATCTTTTGACGAAATTTGTGGGGTTTTTCGCGATCTTTTGACGAAATTTGTGTGTTTTCACACGCTTTTTGGACGAAATTTGTGGTTTTTTTGCAATCTTTTGACGAAATTTGCGGTTTGTTCGCGAATTTTTGACGGAATTTGCCGTATTTTCGCGATCTTTTGACGAAATGTTTGGGTTTTCGCGATCTATTGACGAAATTTGTGGGTTTTTTCGCAATCTTTTGAGGAAATTTGTGGGTTTTTTCGCGATCTTTTGACGAAATTTGCAGTGGTTTTCGCGATTATTTGACGAAATTTGCGTTTTTTCGCGATTCTTTGACGAAATTTGTGTTTTCCCCACGATCCTTTGACGAAATTGGCAATTTTTCTGCAAACGATTGACAAAATTTATTTTTTTCGGCGACCATATGTCCGAATTTTCGGACTGGTGACCGATATTTTAAAATTTTCGGAAATGAATGCCTTACATATTCGGAAAATTCGGACTAGAGTCAGCCCTAGGTTATACAAATAGAGATTAGTCAAACCCCAAATACTTATTATGTATATCATATACATGATACATCTTTAAAAAAAATTTAAAAGAATGCTAAATGCAACATACAAGAAAAAATATAACAAGTTTTAAATTTATTCTTTTAGCACAAAGGTAATCGCTTTCTTTGAAGGTGAAGTTTTGACGAATTCGCATTTTGTTCGCGATCTTATGATGAAATTCGCGTTTTTTTTTTCGCGATCTATTGGGGGAAATTCGCGTTTCTTTTGCGATCTTCTGGGAAAAATTCGAGTTTTTTTCGCGACCTTCTGGGTAATTCACTTTTTTCGCGATCTTTTAATGGAATTCGCCTTTTATTTAAATTGTTTAACGAATCTGAGTTTTTTTCGCGATCTTTTGATGGAAACCGCGTGTTTCTCGCGATCCTTTGACAAAATTTGAGTGTTTTTCGCGATCCTTAGACGAAATTCGCGTGTTTTTTCGGATCCTTTGAGGAAATTCGCATGTTTTTCGCGATCTTCTGGGGAAATTTGCGTTTTATTTCGATCGTTTGACGAAACTAAAGTTTTTTTCACGATCTTTTGATGGAAACCGTGTGTTTTTCGCGATCCTTTGAGGAAATTCGCATTTTTTAGGGAATTCGCGTTTTATGCGATCTTTTGAAGAAATCTGATTTTTCTCAATCTTTAACGAAATTCGCGTTTTTTCATGATCCTTTGAGTAAATTCGCGTTTTTTCGCTGTCTTTTAAGAAATTCGCGTCTTTTTAAGAAATCCGAGTTTTCCCACTTTGACAAAATTTACGAATTTTTTAGGCGATCGATTTACGAGACGGTATTTTTTTAAAAAATATATTTGCGAAAAATGCGATTTTTCCGAAATTCTTGACTAAATGTCAAACATCGATAAAATTTAAAATAAAGGTCGGCTAACAGTGTCGAAAAACGGACTTTACGACTTTAATTGAAAAACGGACCTAGTGGGAGCCCTGCTATTAAGATTACCCTACCCAATCAATGTTGTGCTTCAGATGAACGACGTGCATAAAGGATTTACCGTGCGTTTTTCAATCACGATTTTTTTCCCACTGCAGCAATATCGCTTGCGTCCGAAGCCGCAATAGAATATAAGGAGTTTCTAAGTAGTGGTTTGCTTATCTAAGTAGTTCTAAGTACTACTTGGGAATGTTTTCATTTCTAAGGAGTCTGTGCGAACCCTGAATATGCAAAAAACCTGGAGCTAAAATTTTCATTCTTATTCCAGGAAAAAAAAAAAAAAAAAAAAAACTATCCTTTTTTGGCCTTCTATAGGCAAATTTCCCCCTAAGAATACGAAAGCACTGAATTTTACAGATGGGGAAAATAGAGAATTTACATTATTATTTAATTTTGAAGCAGGAATTATCATTGGTTGAGCAGGGATAACATAATTTAAAGTTATATTTTATCACACAATACAAGATTTTATTCCTTAGGGATGAAATGAAATACAGTCGAACCTCTATTTAACGAAGTCGCTAAATCCCGGAAAAATGTTCGTTATATGGAAAATTCGTTAAATAGAGATTCACCGTTTAAAATATTTTAAACTACAAAAAACAGATTTTAAAATCATAAAAACTAAATATTTTTAATAAAATTAATTAATCATACTTTTTTTTATAAATTATATTTGTTTTATTTATTTTACCCACCAATACCTATAATCAATTCATATTTTCTATGTGTTTATATCTTTGAAATCTGCGAGGAAAACAAAACATTGTCCGGGAATACATTGTATTTTCAATTTAATATAAATAGTTTTACATTAAAACTAACGAATTTTAATGACATTATCGTATTCATTATTTTTATAACAAACAATTTTAACCATACATTACCACATGCGTCCTTAAATTTAATTTCTGAAAAACTCTTAATTTTACCTGAGTTTTTCCTTTTAAAAAGTGCTTTCTCTCATAATATGTTTCGCATCTTTGCAATGCACCAAAACCCCCTTCATGCGTATTTTCTTCAAACTATAATATGCGTCGGATTGTTTCAAATGATTTTGGCATTTCATCATACGAAGTTTTGTTAATTCCTGACCATGATCATTTCCATCTTCATCATATTCGTCTTCATCGCAATTCATTGCTGTATTGTTTTTATTTTTCACACTGTCGAAAATATCCAATTCGGTTAGAGCTTCCGAAGTCTCAATTTCAGAATTAAATGAAATGCAATCATCAATCAGCACATCATAGTTAATTTCTTCTTTTTTTTCTCAGCTGTATCCACATTTCTTTTAAAAATTACTCCAAGGGACTATTGTCTTCGTCCTCCATACTTACCGAATTCTCACTGCTGACAAAGAAGGCACCTGGTAAAACCAGATCAAGGCCATTGAACATCATAAAATGTGTTAAAAGAAAGAATAAGTTTGAAATGTCCAGAAATATTTTGAGAAATAGGGAGAAAAAACATTTAGATCACAAGAAAAAGTTCATTAAATAGAGAATGCACTTCGCTATTTGGAGGTTATTTTGCGAAGAAATTCACAAAATGTACTTGGTTCCAAGGAAAAATTCGCAAAATAGAGGTTCGTTAAATAGAGGTCCGACTGTAAAATAAATATGAGATTTTGGTTTTAATGTAAAGAGAGTTAAAATGGCAAATGAGAGAGAAAGATAATGAAAAACAAATTAAATAGAAAAAGAGCACATTAAATTGAAAAAATTGTAACAAAATATGTTAATGAATAATAACAAATGTAATTAATCATCTCTTTATTTAAAAAATAAGAGTACAAATCATAATTATAGATTAATTCACTACAAATACAGTAATTATCGTTCTTCATCAGATAATGGAGGTGAAGGGGGAGATGCAGGAGGTGAATCAACTCTAGGAGGTGCAGGGGGATTTCCAGGCGCAGTAGGTTGAGTTGAAGCAACAGAAGCTGGAATTGGAGGCGGTGGTGGGGGAACAAACTGGGGCATTGAAGAAGGAGGAGGCATTGCAACACTGGTTGGTGGCGGGGGTGGAGGTCGCATCATTGGAGGGGGTGGTGGTGGAGCAAAATTCATATTCATAGGAGGTGGAGGAGGCCTATTCTGCATCGGCTGGAACTGACCCATGTGTGGAGGAGGAGGTAGGTTGGAAGGAAAATTAGGAGGTAAGCCACTAGGAGGAGGGGGTGGTGGCATTCCCATTGGTCTCGGAGGTGGCTGCACCATAGAAGCTGGAGATGGTGGTGGCATATTTTGTGGAGGAGCATTTATTTGTTGAGGAGGATTTGGTAAAGAAGGTGGGGGAGCTGGTAACTTGATGATTTTGGGCTCAACTTTGAAGCTGAACTGCAGAAAAAACTGCTTAGTTTCTTTATTCCATAACACCCAAAATTTTCCCTCACTTTTGTCAACTTCACGACTGGGAACTTTGAAAGCTATCGTTTCATAGGGTTCTGCTGCAAAAAGCAAATACTGCCAACGACGATCAGGGGGCTCAATCTTTTGCTCATAAGCGGACATAAATCTATGACGAGGAGTGATACCTTCACCAATTTCAGGATAATCAATTTGGAACAAAAGACTTTGTTGACCAGTCTCTCTTTCTCTTTGTTTTGTAACACGATAACCTGGACGTCCGATCTTAACAAACTTCTTGATGTCAACTCGCGGTTTTGCAGGGGCAGGTTGCTGTGGCGATTCCTTTGCTTCTTTGGCAGCTCTTCTCGCTAGATTAGCTTGGTGCTTTTTACCTTGCGTGTGAGCTAAATAACTGCCTTCATTATTATGAAGTGTCAAACACAACTTACATTCATATGAACCTAGAAAAAAAAAAAAAAAAAGAAATTAAATTAAATTACAAAATAAAAATTCAGACAAGCAGGTAACACCTGAATTAACTTTTAAATACAATTTTAAATTAATTCAAGATTTGTTATTATTTATTTAAATTACAAGGGAGGTCTCCATAAGTGCATACTCAGTTTAATTTAAATAAATACACTTTTATAACTACAGTTTTGTCATATACATTTATATGTATATATCATGAAATTTAACGATCATATTGTATGGTTTAGAATTTTTTTTAACTATTAATTACAGGCATCCGTCGACTTACATAAATTCGCACTTATGTAAGAAATTTCGAAAATTACATTTATGAACATACTAGCGTGTTTGATACGTATTTGCATACTTTTGATAATTGTTTTATATGCAGATAAAAACCACAACAATAATATAGTTTTATATATTAGATATAGTTATATTTTTATTGGGATATACAATCAAATCTTTAAAAAAACAAACCTGATTAAAATGAGCAAAAAAAAAAAAAACTCTGTTTAACCGTTACAATTTTGTTAGCTGAATTCAAACCATAAAGAAAACTAATTTTAAAGTTTTGGTGAAGAGGAATAAGTGTATTTTTTCTTCCAGTTTCAGAGCTGTTCATTTTGATGTAGATTCAAAATTGATATAAATTAATTTATCAATGTTAAATTTATAAATCCCATATTCCACAAGATAATTTTTATTTGAAAAGTGTTCTTTGAGTTTGTTTTTATATTTTTTCATACTTTTATAATTTATATCCAAGGAAATACTACTGCATGCTACTTTATTTATAAAATAATACTGTCTAAATAATGTACATATATAATAAATATTGCAGTTTCTGACGAAATTTTACCTAAGGAATTTACAAATTCGACTTAAGCAAAAGTTTACAGAACGCATTACTTACATAAGTCGGGGGATGCCTGCATATCAAACTTAAAATTAAGGTCCCATTCTGAGCACTGTCAATTCAACATCAATATTATTAGTGTCAGAGACAACAAGAGAACAGCAATTTTTCCATGGAAACAATGACTTATTATTCAATATAAAAATGTATAATGATGTTGTTTTTAATCGGGTAGTTAAAAATATACTTAAAACTTATACAATCAGTAAAACCATGTAAAATTAAATAACTGCAGCAACATGCAACTTGTATATACTGTATAAATTTACAGAGATAATAAAACTATTTCATCATTTAAGTTTAAATTTATTAAGTACTGTGCTAACTCTCATTTAGCAAGCAATTTCCAACTGCATTAAAAGGAGAGGAAAAAGAATCACCCGCCTAATTGATTGATGAAACATTGATCTTTTTGTGCCAAATACTTGAAAATATCTTTATTACAGATCTTCCACTGGGATTCTGCAGCTAAATTTGACTGATGGTTTGTAAATTAGATGAATATTTATATTAGCATTTTTTCAAAACAGTTTGAGTGTGCGGTTTAAGGTTCCTTGTTTGTTCCACGTTATCATTACACATGCTTAAAAGTTTGGTAAAAACTAACTTAAAAATTTCATGTTCTAATTTAATTCATCACGGATATGTTTAGAAAGAATTTGGGTTTGTTAAAGGCAGGGTTGGACGGTATTTACCGTCTAATGGTTTTTACCGTCTTTGGAAAAACATGTTTTTACCGAGGTTTTTACCAGTTTTGGAAAATTTATTAGTTTGACTGTTTTTTGTCACTTTTATGAAAATTTATCTTCCAATTTTTCATTTTCCCTGGGGTGAAAGTTTTCTGGGTATTTAATACCACTATTTCCATACAACAATATTCACCTAATTTAGTTTCTGATTAGGTAAGTAAAAGACTTATGAAAATAGCAGTTTTTAAGAAGCTCGGAAGGTAAAGGTTAAAATTCAATATTTGCTTTAGTAGCCAGTGGCCGGTAGAGGCTGTATGTTTAGTAGCCACTACTGTCAAATTAGTGGCCACTTATCGTGGTTTGTAGATTTAAATAGTTTTTAAAGTAATGTTTTTAAAATATTAATGTTACGAAGACATCTTTTAAAATATATAAAAATAAAACTATCCATAGTGTCAGTTTACTTACCCCAACAAAAACAATTAACAGTTATTACATTAAAAAAAAAGAGAGAATTTATCGAACGATGTCATACAAGACCGAAAACAAAGATTGGTTCACATCTTTATTACATCACTACGTAGCCCGAGATCAGAATTCTTTCTGAAAATAGGCCTAAAATATTTTCCGTTTGACGAAATTCGCAATTAATTTTTGAAATTGTTTTAAGAAATTTGCAATTATTTTACGCAATCTCCTGCCAAAATGCACAATTTTTTCGCTGATTGTTCGACAGAATTCACAATTTTTTTCCGCGATCATTCGACGAAAGTGACGATTTTATTATACGATCTCTTGATGAAATTCGCGATTTTTTCCACGATCAATTGACGAAATGCGCGACTTTATTTCCACGATCTTTCGACAAAATTCGCGATTTTATTCCGCGATCGTTTGACGAAATTTGTGGTTTTTTTCGCGAACTTTTGACAAAATTTGCAATTTTTCGAGATCCTTTGACGTAAATTACGTTTTTTCGCGATCTTTAGACGAAATTTGCAGTTTTTTCGCGATCTTTAGACGAAATTTGCAGTTCTTTCGTGATCTTTTGACGAAATTTGCAGTCTTTTCGCGATCTTTTAATGAAATTTGCGGGGTTTTCGCTATCTTTTGACAAAATTTGTGGTTTTTCGCGATCTTTTGACAGAAATTGCGGTTTTTTGTGATACTTTCATGAAATTTGCGGTTTTTACGCATTCCTTTCACGAAATTTGCGTTTTTTTCCGCAATTTTTTGATGGAAATCACGTCTTTTTTCAAGATTCTTATGAAATTCGCGTTTTCTCCGCGATTCTTTGACGATTTTTTTGGGAACGATTGACGAAATTGATTTCTTTCGGTGACCATTTGTCGAAATTCGCGATATTGTTATGTCCGAAATTTCGTATTGATGACAGATTTTTTTAAAATTTTCGGAACCAAATGCCTTCAATGTTCAATGTGAACATCACCGCGATTTTCTTTTTCTTTTACGATTATGCGGAAATCGCTAATCGATTAAAAAATATAAAAAAAATCGGAAAAGTGGCATTACTGACATGTACTATTACATGCAAAATAAAGATCGCCACTTTGGCGATCAGATGCACATCATAAAGTCGCCGATTTTTTAGATTTAGTCGCCCTGTGTCCGGTGGCGACCGGGAATTTTAACCTTTATCGGAAGGCATTCATCCATGTTTACCAGCTACAAGAATTCAAAATTTTAAAGATATTATTGCACATTTATCGCTATTAAAACATAATGCTTATTATAACTATCACTATGAGAATGCACATTACAATATTTATCTTAATGGAGACTAGTTTTTACTGAAAGGAAATGGAAAATTATCAGTACACTTTTATCACATTTAAAAACCTTAATCATTTTAATAAAAACCAAATGCTTACAAAAATTAATTATGACATAATATAGTTTGTACAAATATTAGTACAGTTTACCTTGAAGCCTTTTAGCATTTTATAAAAAGCTTTGTAGCTTTCTGTACCCTTCTTAATTTACTGCGGATATGTGAAAAGTTCGAAAAAATTAGCTCTATGGATGAAGAACTATATAAGGCATGGAGTGAAGATTCAGCATTAAATGTATGAATCCAGGATTCATTTCTTTGTTATTTAGTGCTTTCCACCGAACTTTGGCTTTTACATCTTTTGTTTTAAAGAAACTTCTTGGAAATGGTTGTCCTTCAACTTCATATGCCAACAGGAGTGAAAGAGAATTTGGCATAAAATCTATGAGCCATCCCCTTTCCATTTCCTTTTGTGCTTCACTTAATAGATCTTCATTTTTGTGCACTGGATTGGTCATACATGCTAAAAAGTGAAAGGGTTCTAAAGCCAAATCAATTTGTTTTTTGATAGTGCATTAATTTCAGCCATTCAGAACAAGCATCTGCTCTGACGAATATTTAAGGCTTTGGTCACTGGTTGTAGCTGTTGAAATAGATCCTTCATTTGTTTAAATAATCATTCACTAATCTTTGAATTTTAATATCAATATCTTTTGCATGATTTTTGCAAATGTTAAGCAATGTAGGACTGTTCTTAATAAATGTGGAGATACATTCTATATGGCTATTCCATCATACTTTGCTTTTCAAGGTAAAATTTCTATGATTAAAGTACTATATCAGCAGCTTTAGAGAATTAATTCTTTATTTCCCATCTCTTTTTTATATATATTACATGCATCAGTTACATGAAAATGCAGCTTCAATCAATAGTAGTTAATACAGTTTAATGACTAGTAGTTTATTGTATCCTTAGGTTTTTACCACTTTTTCCCAGGTTTTTACCGGTAAAAACCTAGTCCGGTAAACTTTACCATGTCCTGGTAAAAACCAGTTTTTACCGGTAAAAAGCCAACCCTGGTTAAAGGACTCTTCACAGTTTTTTTTTGTCTGAAAACAGGACCCTTTATGATTTTTTTTTTTTTTTTTTTTTTTTTGTCTTAAATAGGACCTGCTCCAAACACCTGTCATATTCCCATCAAAGAACCTATTATCTAGCTATATATGTATACACATATTAGATATATTTATATGTATAAATATTTTTACATATAAATATATCTAAATGTAATTTGTTCATTAACATCCTCATTACAATTCATGTCTAAACAGGAACCCAAATACCCAGTAGCAGAAAATTCTCCAAGTGTCTGCAACAGTTACTTCAGGGGCAGAAAATAATCTGCAGGTAAAATATTTTACAATTGAAGTGTTAATCAAACGATCACTTACTTTTGATGTTATTATGCATTTTATTAATTTTACTAATAATAATTTTAAGTTTTTGCATTCAGTAATAAAGAGAGAAACATAATATAAAGCGAAATAAAGGTTCAATAGAAAAATAAACTGCAAATGAGAAAAGAAAATATGCGACGCACCTCTCCCGCCTTGAACTTTCTGCTACCGGGCCTAAATATAACACTAATTTAAGATTCACAAATATGAAAAGACATTCACAATTTTCCCAAAATATGGACCATGCAAGAAAAGTCTGAACAGACCCCTGTTCACTAATCATTTATTGCTCATCTAAAAATTTTCTAATAAACAGAAAAAATATTAAATTTACAGGGGTTTTATCCTGTGCAGAAGTTTCACTAAGACAAAAAAAAAAAAAAAAAAAAAAAAAAAAAATATATTTTATCTTAGATAATTTCTCAGTCGTAGGTACATGGCATGTGTAATGAACACAGAATAAACTTAAAATCCCAAGAATATGATATACAGTGAAACTTCCTTGTGCGACCACCTCCCTGAACGGCCATTTTTTCATGGAACGAAATTTATTCCCATAGGCTCAATACTAATTTTACTTCCATTCAGGGACCATTCCAGTTGAACTCCCTCCATGAGCGACCCATTTCTTTGAAAAAAAAAAAAAAAATGAAACAAATTCTGTTTTTTCCTGGTTCCTTGAAGAAGGTTTTATTAGAAAAATAATTCCAGAGAGCAAACTACTCATCAAACTTCTAAACTAACTTTAGTAGATTTTTTTTTTATCCCGGTAACTTTTAAGTATTTAAAGCCCCTTGTGACTTTTAAGGTAATGAATTTAACTCTGATAACAAATTAAAAACAACGGTCAATAAACTGCTCTGCCACATTCTGTTGGAAAACTCTCAAAGAAATAGATAAAGTAATGAAATTGTCATTATTTGTTCCTGTAAAAAAAAAATTGCATTTATTTACTGAACTTCGAAATAAAAGTTTTAAAAGATAAAACTATAAAATCAAAGCAAATGTGAATGTATTCATTTTTTAAAGTCTGCAGTAATTAACCTTTGTTTCGATACTTAAATTTTCATATTTTTCCCTAATGTGAAAAGTAAATTTTAGTAACATTTATTGTTACCTTTTTTTCAACAATTAAAATCTAGATTTAAACATGACCTCCATTAAGGGACCACCTCTCGGAGCAACTAATTTTTATTGGAACAGAATGAGGTTGCTTTAGGGAGGTTTTACTGTACTATTAAACTTATTTACTTCTCTAGCAGAGAAAAATTTGCCACACTGCCTAAGCAAATAGATAAACCAAAAAATAAAGAAATAGTGGATATGGGCAGCATTAGAATTGATAAAAAAAACGTCACTGGTCTCAAGGACCAGTAAGTATGAGAATTTACTGGTCCGCAGGCATCATTACTGGTCTGCTACATAAAATTCTATCAAGTCTCTTTAACCCTTTGAATGACTCTCTTTAAAATATAAACCAAACTTACTTTGCAATTAAAATTAGCACAATAATATGAAAAATTATAATTTGCTAAAAATTAAACAACAGTACATAAATAAAAACCACTGGATCTAAACTTACCAAGATGATTTTTCATAAAATATGGGTCTTTGTTTAAGTCAATAGTTTCTAGAGCCAACTGCCTGAGTCGTTCTCTCCTGTCTCGGTTTGTTTCTGACCATGATGCAACTCCACCAGTGCCAGTTTTCCCTCCAGCACGATGTTGAAAATCCATCTAAATAAATATAAATAAAACAAGCTATAACTTTCATAACATTTAAGTTTAAACTCTAGATATAATTTTTTGGTACTTTTTGGTTAGCCGGGCGCCAGTGTTATATATACATATATACAGGGGTGGGGAGTTTCTAGAAAATCTTACCAGCCAAGGATTTATTTCACCAGCCAGTAAAATGCAACTTACAGTAGAAAATTTTTATGATAAAATTACACAACTCAAAAATAGTTGGTTACTATTACTATAATGCATTTTCATATATTTTTTCCTATAAAATTAAGAAATATAATCAAGAGATGAAAGTTTCATATATAAAGTAGAACTTCATACCATGTTTACATCGCAGTAATTAGGTAAGTTGAAAAATATAGCTACCAATTAAATAAAAAAATGTTTTTGATATACCTCTATAGTTTGCAATTTTCAAAGATTACCTAAAAAGTCACTCGCCAGTGGTGAGTAAAATGATGCATCTTCCCATCCCTGCATATATACATGTATGTATATATGTACTATTATATATATATGTGTGTGTGTGTATATATACATATATGTATGTATATTTATATGTATAACACGTGATATCATGTATATATAACACATATATCTGACACACGACATAAATTTTTTTTGTATAAAAAAGTAATGTTACATAAAATTATAAATATTGATATAAAAAAATTGGAAGTGCTGATGTAAAATACAAATAATAATCATTAAAAACTTCTTTAAACACCTCAAAAGTACAAATATGTAATTCATTTCAAAGACTATAATATATGCCATAAATCAATACTGTTAACTTATTGTTTGCCCTCATTTGCTTTTAAATTTTTATGATGTTTATGACCGCTCATGTGCCTTGTTGTTTTTGATGTAAAGTACCAACGTTCAACTGCTTTTGTAGGATCAAATCCTTCTACAGAAGGTCCATTTAAATTTATTAATAATAAATAATTTAAATTTTGTGATGCCTAAGTAGAGCGAAACTTGTTCTTGATAAAATTCATTGTGCTGAATCCTCGCTCACAGGATGCAGTTGCCACAGGTATTACGGATACAATTTGCAGTAACTTTGATAAAATTGGAAATTTAGAATCATTTTTCATTGATTTGATCAAAAGCTCACTAAATTTCATGTCCTTGCATAGTACCTTAAACTCGTACCATTCATTAAGAGCAATACTTTCAGTTGTTTCCAAATCAACATTCAATGTGACAAAATATTTCTGGAAATGATTTAATAATAATTTTAATAAGTCCAGTTCAGTGAAAGAGAACTTCTTTTTTTTTCTTTGCTCATGGAACAAAAAGAAAAAAAATCCATAAATAATCAAGGTTATAAATGTGAATTATTTTTCATTTCCTAAGACATATCTAGGCGCCAGTGTCAAAAATTTAGTCGCCCGGGCGACCTGGCGCACGGTATTTTTACACCTCTGCGCCCGGCTAACCGAAAAGTACCAATTTATTTTAAAAGGCTGTTCTCAAATCCAAGAGGGCAACTTTATGACGTAAGTTTTAATTTATTTTTGTCACTTTTACGCAATCACTTGCTAGATGCTGCCAGTGGTACATTTGAGCTATTACTGTAATTATTATGAAACTTGTTTTCATTTACTCTGCATTTCTTGTTTTTCGCCATAACATTTCATTTCCGACCCCACATTGACAGTAAACCAAAATTGCTTCTCTATGTGTAACCAAGGCTGCAATCCATTTATTAACTCAAAAATAGAAGCTGTTTGAATCTAATCTCAACCAAACTAAATTTTTGTGCATAAACAAAGTAATAAAGATATTTTACAAAATTTCTTTTCTTTGTGTAAAATGCAATGACACATTGCTAGAAGTATGGAAATGTATAGTAATTCGGTCAGGGAACACCATGTAATGTCAAGTACATTCATAAATATGGAGTACTATCCAACATAGTTTGGATGCAAATAGGGACCACACCAACCGCTTCTTGTAATATCATTATAATTCAAACACAAACAAGGTGTACCATATCGAAAATTTCCTTAAAATATCTTCGTTATTGTGATAAGTTATAAATGAAGAATTAAAATTATTAAACAAAAATCAAAATTCAACTTGCGGCGAAACATCTTGAATTTTTGACTGAATAAATGACCCTGGTAAACAAATATGATCTATCGCCTCTTCACCCTCTCACTGCCAAGCCTGTGTTAAAATACGTTCACTAAACTCCAGATTTCACTGCGGTATAAGTATTATTCAAAGTAGGGATGCACAACCTGAATGGCCTGCGATAGGTTATGTTGTGCCCGCAAATTTCTTCAACTTATAACAGGATAAAATTGCAATTTTTGTTGTAGATGGCAGAAAAATATCATGAATTTCGTCTTGGGAAAAAATTGCAAGTTTCATCAGAGCCAGTTCAAAATCGCGAAATTTTCTTAATCGGTCGGCCAATACCAGAGAAAATCAACATAGGAAATTCCAAGTTGAGAGTTTCATCGATCAAGCCAGAAGAAATTGTGAGTTTCATCGCTTGGGCATTGGAAAATTGCGAAATTCATCGATCGAATGCACAAAAAAATGCAAGGTTTTGTCAACCGCGTGCGGAAAAATTGCGAGTTTTGTCGATCGCACTTGGAAAAACAGTCAATTTTGTCGATCAGTACCGGAGAAAACACGAATTTCGATGATCAGATACATAAAAATCGTGAGATTTGTCGATCGGGTGCTGAAAAATCGCGAAAAACTACATTCCCTTTGAAATCATGTTTTTCATTTGATTATAGGCCACAGATGCAATAAAGCATTTTATACGCTAACTATTAGAAATTCAATAGCATCATAAACCGTTTACGATTTCTAACCTAAAGATCCTTAGATAATAGTTGAAAACCTATTTTTACACAGTAATTTTATCAAACGTATATATATTTTGGCAGGTTATAGTGAACAAAAACGAGCGAATCCGTTTCCCAATTAAAGCTCATTTTCGTATGCTTAAGATAATTAAAAATTTACCTTTTATATACGTACTGCTTTTCTTCACTTACACAGCATTTTAATTCGCATATATATTTCTTGCAAAAATAAACAACACATCAACCATTTACTTATGTTAGTTGGTTGGTAGGTTCAATGTAGTATGTTGCATTGGTTGCATTTGAAGAAATTGTGAGGAGATGAGATGTTAACTTCCTGTTTATTTGTACGTCACATAACCTATAGAGGGCGCTACGTATTTTAAGAAAACAATCACTGTCGGCCTGTCGGACAACAACCCAAAAACACACTGTTAGCCTTTGGAGCAGTAACAAATTGAATAATAAAAAAATAATATTTGCGATTACTCTGTAAAATAAAATAAATAATCTTTAGCTATAGTACAAACATCACAACATTTGTGTTCAGAATAGCACGTATATTCATGGCGATATAAAAGTTTCTTTAAAAAAAATCCGCATATTTTTTACTTATTATAGCCTACATGATTTTCAATCAAATTAAATATCTCTCTGAGAAAACTTGACAAAATGCAATAATTTTTAACTGCACGTATGCGAATGATAAGTTTTTTAAAATAGCAATTTGATAGGATAACTCATATAAAAAGGCCAGTTGAATATCGTGAAAAATGATGCCGGCGATAGGGCGAAATGGATTTCATTTCCCTTCTAAAAGTAGCTTCATAATAAGATATTTTCCAAAATTGTCAATTTTTAATTTTTCTTGTATTGTCATTTTTCATTTGTTTTATTTCTCCTTGAAAGAACCACGAGAAGGAACCCATCCAAATAATAACAGTAGTAGTTTTCAAAAACGAAGCATCTGTTTAAAAGTTACCGTAGACATATGACATATGTTAAATATATACCTTTTTTGCTGGAAGACGGTTAAGAAAAATGATATTTGTGGAAAATCCTTTACAGTTCAGTTACTTCTAGAAAATTACTGAAATTCAGCACACTATATCACCGATATCTAAATTTTCACAATATTCGACTGGTCTTTTATATGTGTTTCCAATATAGTTGACAATA
The DNA here is from genome assembly GCA_963932465.1 of Maratus speciosus. Lineage (NCBI taxonomy): Eukaryota > Metazoa > Arthropoda > Arachnida > Araneae > Salticidae > Maratus > Maratus speciosus. The sequence goes on along the minus strand of OZ010798.1, from coordinate 181,893,165 downwards.
GCCTACAGGGGTAGCTCCAGTGGTGGTTCGTGACTGGCTTTTATGGGGAACTATATGTATGGCTACTATTTTTTTCTTACCATTGATTTATAAAAGAGATCTTTGCTTTGTTTAATGGCAGAATGTACGGACAATAAATTAGGCAAAGATTTCTTAAAAAAATAGTTGTAAGAAAAGAATAAATTTAGTAGCCATATATTTAGCACAAAAAAAAAAGAAAAGAAAAAAACCATTCACGAGTCGTCACTGGGCAGTTCAATACCACAATGTTAAAACTTCGATTGCATTTTGAGAATTCAATGTGTGAACAAGAGGGTAGCATAATGATAGGGGACAAAATTCCTAGCCTGCGTAAGATCAGTTTCGTTTTCAATTGCCATTGGCTAACTTTTGGCGAGTTTTTAAGGCTAAAACAATCTTAGCAAGCAGTTTATTTAAAATTTTGTTCTAAACTGTTTCGGATTGACTGGATAGTAGCCCAGTGGTATGCCGTCAGTCTCCAATGGCCTATATTCCAAATCTGGGTTCGAGGCTGAAAAAAGTCACGTGATACCGGTACAGTCGGACGATTTAATCTTCGAGCACTCTGCCACCCTCGGGTTTTTTCCGAATCCGAAAAAGAAGCGAGAACGGGGAAGGAAAAGACAACGACGAAGGGTTCGAGATCGTTCGCACGGGGAACGCGTAAAAATTAAACTCTCGACAGTCGAATCACGGGTCGGGGAAAAATAATTCGCGGGGAGAGAGGGGGACGGGGAAACGAAAAACCAACGACGAACGTTTCCAGAAACAAAGCACTATCGGGTAAAAATCTAGTTTCTTTCGCGTCATCAAGTTTTTCGATTCATCAATATCGGTACAGGACGCGTCTCGAAGAAACGGGCCAGAGGCGGCCCGTTTTCCCTTCCCCATTCGAAACAGAAAAAGGGAAAGAAAAACATTCCTCTCAACACGACTACCATCTCAAAGCCAACGAACAATTTTAAATTTTAAATTTCCTCCGTCGATTTCATCGAATCCCATAATAAATTCTACCAACCAGTCACCCTCATCAACAAACTCCCCAGTTCCGTTTCGAGAAGAAAAACCGAGACAATCGAAAGCAGTTCCACCGAATCATCCACAGATCGCGCATTCCAAGGCCAATGAACAATTTTAAATTTCTAAATTTCCTCCATTAATTTCATCGAATCGCAAAGATCAAACTTCCGAAGAAAAACCGAGACCATCGAAAGCAGTTCCACCGAATCATCCACAGATCGCGCATTCCAAAGCCAATGAACAATTTTAAATTTCTAAATTTCCTCCATCGATTTCATCGAATCCTATCCGGAATCAAATAGCAAAGATCAAACTTCCGAAGGAAAACAGTTTAAAAATCGAAAGCAGTTCCACCGAATCATCCACAGATCGCGCATTCCAAGGCCAATGAACAATTTTAAATTTCTAAATTTCCTCCATTAATTTCATCGAATCGCAAAGATCAAACTTCCGAAGAAAAACCGAGACCATCGAAAGCAGTTCCACCGAATCATCCAGATCGCGCGTTCCAAGGCCAATGAACAATTTTAAATTTCTAAATTTCCTCCATTAATTTCATCGAATCGCAAAGATCAAACTTCCGAAGAAAAACAGTTTAAAAATCGAAAGCAGTTCCACCGAATCATCCACAGATCGCGCATTCCAAAGCGGAAAGAAACAAAAACAGACAACAAAACATTACAGGATAAAATTCCGTTTATTACTCGTTTCGAGAAGAAAAATACACGAGTGAAACTTTTGCGTTTCGTCAATATCGGCAAACGAAGCGTCGCAAAAAAATGGGCCAGAGACGGGTATAAACCCGCCTCTGACCCATTTTTTCACTTTCACCTCTAACAATTTTTCGCATTCTTTCTTTTTCGAACGGGGGGAAACATCAGGCGAAAAAGTCTCCTCGTTTCGAGAAGAAAAATACACGAGTGAAACTTTTACGTTTCGTCAATATTGGCAAACGAAGCGTCGCAAAAAAATGGGCCAGAGGCGGGTATAAACCCGCCTCTGACCCATTTTTTCACTTTCACCTCTAACAATTTTTCTCACCCGTTCGAAAAAGAAAGGGGGAAAACATCAGGTGAAACAAAGTCTCTCACACAAAGTTTTTTGTTTCGAACAGTTCTTCGAAACGTCAAGTGGAAAAAATGTCTCTCACAGAAAGTTTTTTTCGAATAGATCTTCGAAATATCAGTTGAAAAAAAGTCCTTCACACAAAGCTTTTCTCGTACTGCTCTTTGAATTTCAGGAAGCTTTTACCTTTCAGATTAAAAATGTACTTATAATCTTCTGCATCCGGCGAGAGAATCAGGATAGAATCCGAGTCGAAAGTGAACTTGGAAGGCTCGAATTTCGTAACGTGTTTCCGAAGATCTCTAGTTTTCTGAAAGGGTATTTTGAAAACCTCGTCTTTTTTCGACCGGGCGGGGGCAATCTCCATGGCTCGAAACACTTTCCTTTCCTCTTTCTTCGTCCGAGGAATTCGAAGATTTTTCCGCTTCGGCTCCGCAGCTTTCGAAACCATCTTTTCGCGAGAAATCGGTTTCGATTTCTCTTCGGGAACCGGCGTTCTCTTCGGGATCTTGAACTGTTTCAACCCCTCTCGAATTTTAGCTCTGGAGGCCTCCACGGCTTCGAAAAATTTCCTTTTCCGAAAATCTTCGGCAGGAACAGGGATTTTCTCTCGGGGCGGCTCTGGTCTCTCTGGAATTTCGGCAGGAACAGGTTCTTTCTCTCGGGGCGGCTCGGGTTTCACGGGAATTTCGGCGGGAACAGGCTTTTTCAGTTTCTCGTTCACGGGCTCGGGTTTCGCAGGAACTGGTTTTTTCAGTTTCTCGTTCACGGGCTCGGGTTTCACAGGAATTTCTGCAGGAACAGTTTTTTTCAGTTTCTTGTTCACGGGCTCTGGTTTCACAGGAATTTCGGCGGGAACAGGCTTTTTCAGTTTCTCGTTCACGGGCTCGGGTTTCACGGGAATTTCGGCAGGAACAGTTTTTTTTTCTCGGGGCGGCTCGGATTTCACAGGAACTGGTTTTTTTTCTATCGGCGGCGAGAAAACGAGAGCCTTCTTCGATTCTTCCGGGGCGAGATTTTCCGGAGGCAAGAAAACGGGAGAGAATTTTTCGGGCTCGGGCATCGGTGCAGGCGGCGGCAAGAAAACGGATTCTTCCAGGGCGAAAACCTCCGAAAACTTTTCCTCTCCGGACGAAACCGGCATAGGATCCGGCGGGCAAGGACGATCTTCTTCGTAAGTGACGAGCGGCGTGTGCAGTACCATGCGGTACGGATCGTAGACTCCGTTCCGGTCGGAACACTGTTCGTCACACCATTCCATCAGTCCTTCCAGGTCTTCGAAATTCAGAGCCATCTCGTCCGAGAAAATCGATCCGATTCGACAGCACTCTGGCAACGAGTAAATGAAATTTAAAATCCAACGGGACTCTGGCAACGAGTAAATGAAACGTAATCCAACGGGACTCTGGCAAACGAGCAAAGAAAAATCAGCGGAGCAACAGCAACAGCGACAGCGCGCTACGAAAACTCAGGAGGGTATGATTTCGATCAGAATATCTTCGCCTTTTTATACGGAACATCGAGGTCGCGCGTTTCCCGCGGCCCCGACCGGTTCGAAGAACGACAGGAAATCCCCAGCCGAAATTATCCGAAGGTTTCCTCCAGGCAGATAAAAAAAGCCCCCGGGGAAGGACGTTGTGCAATCCGGTTCGCAGAAGAAAACAAATCTTTCCGGGTCGCCGCACCCGTTCCGAGAAAAAAGGGTAAACACGCGTTCGTCTTCCCACGATTTCCTTTCGGTCGCGGGATGTTGCGCAACTCGATACGCGGAACGACAGGAAACGCCGGAACAAAAGCGGCCTGTTATCGCGGGAAGTTGCGCAACCGGATTCCAGAAAAACGAGGCCACGCGTGTTTTTTTCATCCGCGTTTCGCACGACCGCGACCGACCGAGGTCACGGGAAGTTGCGTAATCGATTCGGCCGAAACGGCGACAGGAAGTCGTAGAACGAATTCGGCCGAGATTCGAAAACTACCGCATCGAAAAATATATTTAATTTTTTTCACGAGTCGTAGTATTGATATTTTCCCAACCATGAAAAAAAAAAAAAAAAAAAAAAAAAAAAAAAAAAAAATTTTTTTTTTTTTTTTTTTTTTTTTTCAGTATTGAGATTTTTATATAATTTAGATTTTCGAATCTTGATCAGATTTATGCTAGCGTTCTGAACTTGTAAAATATTTTAGTTTTTTCAGCTTTTTGATAAACCGTGTTGTTTTTGCACGCGACAGTCATTAATATTCTCGGAAATCGATTTTCTTGGATATTTTCTTTCCGTTCGAAAGGGTAAATATTTCTTTCCGAGCTGGATTCTTGCACTTTATTATATAAGATACAGTTCGACAGTTATAACTTTTTTCAGCTTTTTGATAAACCGTGTTGTTTTTTGCACGCGACAGTCAATAACATTCTCGGAAATCGATTTTCTTGGATATTTTCTTTCCGTTCGTTTTTTTTTAAGATGGAGGTTTGTATCTTTTACGCTTTTGAATCTTAGTTAAATTTATCGTAGCATTCTGGACTTGTAAAATATTTCAATCTTGATTCGCGTTCTAAACTTGTAAAAATTTTCGAACAAATTTCCTAGTCATAGAAACCATGCATGAAAAAAAAAAAAAAAAAAAAAAAAAAAAAAAATTTTTTTTTTTTTTTTTTTTTTTTTTTACATTATAGAGTTTTATGTAAGCAGGAAAACTTGTGAAAAAATAACGGAGAAACTGGTGTATACGAAAACAGTCGGATAACGGAAAAAGTAAAGTTATTTGGTAGACTAGAGAAAAAGCCAAGTGTCACGCGGCACAGTATCATCAAATACGTCACCATAACACTTTGTTTCGAAACGTACAAGTTTTATTCTGAAGAATTTTTCAATATTGGTTGTATATTTAACGCAAAAAAACGGGTCGAACGAGGCCTGTGAGGAAAGATACGTATCTTTCCTCACAGGCCTCGTTCGACCCGTTTTTTTTTTTTTTTTTTTTTTTTTTTTTTTTTTTTTTTTTTTTCAAGTTTACAAGTATCACAAATATTTTTACAAGAGTTTTTTTTACAACACAGAAGGACACAGATCATAATTCATGGCGGGAGAAGAATTGTACAAGTCGGAAATGATGCTGTCCAGGGCGACGTCTTCTTTCGGATCGAAGGGCATGTCCAACATGGCATCCAGATCCAATTCTTTTTCTGGAGAATCGGATCGGTCGACCTGGGGGCAGTCTGCGAAATTCTCGGGATTCGAAACGTCAGAGTTTTCCGAATCGGGCGTTTCTGGATTCGAACCGTCGGAGTTTTCGGGCATTTCTCCAGTCAGATCCACGCATTCCGCGTTCCGGGGGATCGTCAAGTCCAAGGGTTCCGGATCCGGTTCTTCGCTGCGAAAAACCACCGCTTTCGGATCGTCCAAGACCTTCGAGTTCAAGATCTGGTAATTTTTCACGAAATCCGGAGAAGCCGTGACCACGCGCCTTTCCAGAATCGGCGGATTGGGAATCAGCCAGTACGTGATCTGTTGCTGCGGCGCTTCTGGCATTGGCTGCGGCGCTTCTGGCATTTGCTGCGGTTCTTCGGGCACGAAAAACTCGTCGAAATCGCTTTCCGCTTCGGTCCTGGCCCGCTTTTGCGGCTGAAAGTAAGACGGAGTGCAAGGTTGCGGTGGAAAGTAAGGAGAAGTCACGGGTTGCTGTTCGAAATACGAAGAAGCCGAAGAAGGGCCGGGCTGCAGTTCGACATAGGAAGAAGCCGAAGAAGAGCCGGGCTGCGGTTCGAAATACGAAAAAGTACTAGATTCCGATCGCGGCAGAGGCGGCGGCATGGCGGCCCGATCTTCGTCTTCGTCCCTTTCGTCGTCGATGTACGGGGTCTGGGGTGGAAAATCCATCGAACATTCCAGTCTGGTGACTCGCTGGGCCACGGGATCGGTCGTCCGGAAAGGAATCGGAAAATCGCTCGCCAACAGATCCAGAGAGAAAAAATTCTTCTGAGTCGTGAAAAGCATGTACGTGGTTCCCGGGGGAACGGCGTAAGCGCCGTCGGCCAGCAAAATTTTCCTGTCGAAGAGATGGACGTTGTCGTAATGAAACAGTTTGTCTTCGCGGCTCAGTTCTTTTCTCCCCATCGTTCTCGGGAGCAGATAAAACAGCAAGGGCACGTTCAGGGTCTGGATCAGATGGATCGTGCCTTCCGTCACGGTTCTCAGGCCGAACGTGAAATAAGCTTTCACGAGAAACTGATTTTCCATCTTGAAGCTCATCCTCACGTCCGCGTTCTTCCGAAACTCCTGCCTCGGGTTTCTCCTGTACCTGGTGGCGATCAGGGACCAGTCTATGCTCTCGGGGTGAAACGAGTCGAATCTCTGGCATTCTTTTCCCATGTACTGCACGCTGGACATGTTTCCGTCGTGGCCTACGTGCTTGCAGAAATATATCTTGCGGTCTTCGTTCATGAACGGGACGAAAACCTTCACGTCCTTATTGGAAGTCCAGCACTTGAAGTTTTTTTCGGGATACTGGAGTCTGTAGACAGACGTAGACGGGCGTTTGGGGAACACGTCCGTTCCCTTGAAAGATTTCTTGGTGTTCATGGCTTTTCGAAAAACACGAAGGAAAAATGAAACGATCGGCGGTCGGGCACGCAGGTCTCGATGAAGAATCGAAATGATGCTTTCGGCCCGAAGCTCTGGCTTTTATACGCTCGGGCCGCGGGAAGTTGCGCAACCGGATTTCCAGAACGATCAGAAGGAAAGACAGAAATAAACGAGGTCGTCCGGTCGCGCGACGCCTGTCGGATTCGTCGCTTCGAGGAAAAGACGGCATAACATCCGGTGACCTCGACGAAAATATCTCATCGAGTTCGAAAGCGTAAAAGATGTAAATCTCCAACCTCGAAAAAAAAAAAAAAAAAAAAAAAAAAAAAAATTTTTTTTTTTTTTTTTTTTTTTTTTTTTTTCATGCATGGTTTCTATGACTAGGAAAATTGTTCGAAAATTTTTACAAGTTCAGAACGCGAAACAAGATTGAAATATTTTACAAGTCCAGAACGCGAAGCAAGATTGAAATATTTTACAAGTCGAGAACGCTACGATAAGATTGAAATATTTTACAAGTCCAGAACGCTACGATAAGATTGAAATATTTTACAAGTCCAGAACGCTACGATAAGATTGAAATATTTTACAAGTCCAGAACGCTACGATAAGATTGAAATATTTTACAAGTCCAGAACGCTACGATAAGATTGAAATATTTTACAAGTCCAGAACGCGAAACAAGATTGAAATATTTTACAAGTCCAGAACGCTACGATAAATTTAACTAAGATTCAAAAGCGTAAAAGATACAAACCTCCATCCTTGAAAAAAAAAAAAAAAAAAAAAAAAAAAAAAAAAAAAAAATTTTTTTTTTTTTTTTTTTTTTTTTTTTTTTTTCAAGGATGGAGGTTTGTATCTTTAAAAAAAAAATTTTTTTTTTTTTTTTTTTTTTTTTTTTTTTTTTTCAAGAATGGAGGTTTGTATCTTTTACGCTTTCGAACTCGTGCCAGATTTATTCCAGAACTTCCGGTCGGTAGCGATAAGCCGTCGGGGTCACGGGAAGTTGCGCAATCTTTTTCCTCGAAGCGACGAATCCGGAAGGCGCGACCGGACGACGTTTTTATCTCGCGCGGAAATCACGTGGCCCGGTGTTTTTCCGGAACCGATCGAGGTCGATCGGGCGTATAAATGCGTGTCTCCGGGGGAAGGGAAAATCATTCTGAATTTCTGTTCTCGCCAGCGGACACGTCGAAAATTTTCTCTCCGCATCACTCTGCTGTCTTTTCTCGAAAAGCAAGCCGCCATGAGCCTGTCCGAAGTCTGCATGGTCTTGGACCTCGACGGATTTCGCATCGACCGGAAATTTCGGGCCCGCGAGATGGGATTCGCTTCGCTGACCCGAAACGACTGTCGTTGTTTCAGGTTCCGGCTGGACCATCTGACCCCGACCCCAAAAGAATGGCAGAGCATCCGCTATTGCACCGACAGGATACACGGAATGTCGCTCCGGAGCCTGCCCGGAGAAACGGACCTGTTCGACGAAGATTTCCTGAAAATCCTCCTGCGTATCGTATACGAGGAAAACGCCACGGTGGAAAAGCGCCTGGTCGCGTATAAGGGGGGCCACGTCGAAAAGGACGTCTTGGAAGAACTGGGCATACCTTGCGTGAACCTGGAAAATTTCGGATGCCCGAAATTCGACGACTTGCTGCATCCCATGAAATCGGCGGTCAGAGACTGCGGACACCACGGAAAACTGAAAGGGAAAGGGGCCGCGGCTCACTGCGCTAAAGTCGAGTGTTTCTTCTTCGCCGAGTGGGCGAGAGACCGGCTGGAACGAGAGTGAAAAAAAAAACTTTGAAAAAAAAGAAAAAAACGGGCCGAACGAGGCGCGAAGGGTGAAAAGACGCGAGTCTTTTCGACCCGGACGCGCTTCGTTCGGCCCGTTTTTTTAAATCGGACGCATCGCCAATATTGTAAAATTCAGAAGAATAAAACTCGCGTTTCGGAACCGAGCGCGGCGCAGTGTCGAAACTGTATTAAATATAAGACACAGGTCGATGACATTCTCGGATATCGATTTTCTTGGATATTTTCTTTCCGTTCGAAAGGGTAAATATTTCTTTCCGAGCTGGATTCTTGCACTTTTTTTACATTACGTGTTTGAAATAATTGTTATTGAAAATCTTTCGAAACATTTCACGAGTCCAGAACGCTACAATAAATTTAACCAAGATTCGAAAATCTAAATTATATAAAATTACAATATAGGATATTACAATATTACAATATAGGATAGAGATGATTTTTATAATAATAAAAAAAAATTATTTTCAGATTGGATCTTCCATGTTTGTATACGGGCTGACCATAGTGTCAAAATTGTATTGTCAACCTGTATTATATAAGATACAGGTCGACAGTCATAACTTTTTTCGGCTTTTTGATAAACCGTGTTGTTTTTTACAAACGACAGTCGATAATATTCTCGGATATCGATTTTCTTGGATATTTTCTTTCCGTTCGAAAGGGTAAATATTTCTTTCCGAGCTGGATTCTTGCACTTTTTTTACGTTACGTGTTTGAAATAATTGTTATCGAAAATCTTTCGAAACATTTCACGAGTCCAGAACGCTACAATAAATCTAACCAAGATTCGAAAATCTAAATTATATAAAAGGAAGGAAAAGTCTGTGACATGAAATTTTTTTTTTTTTTTTTTTTTTTTTTTTTTTTTTTTTTTTTTTTTTTACAATATAGAATAGAGATGATTTGAAATCACGCGCAAGATCTTTTTTCGTCTCGAAAGGAAGTTCCGCATCCGTTCTTCTAGGTCACGGGAAACCGCCCATTCTTTTCTCGGACGCGTGATTTCCTGGCACGCGCGCAATCTTTTTCTGGCGAAACGGGATGTTGCGCACGCAATCTTTTCCGGCGAAACGGGATGTTGCGCAATCGATCGGGTATAAATGCGGGACTCTGGGCGAAAAGAAAATCATTCTGCCTGAGACTACCGTGCTGTCGAATCTCTGTCACTCTAGCCTTCGTTTTTTTGTCACTCTCGCCATGTTCTTCAACCTGTGCCACGATCGCCTGCCCGTTCCCATCCTGATAGTCGTGTCTTCCGACGGCCGGCCTTTCCTGAGGGCGATGGACGTGATCCGGATCCTGGGCCGCGAGAATCTCCGCCGGCCGGGCGAAAGACTCGCCGCGCTCAGAGTGCGGGACGTCGTCCGCAGGAAAACGGACTTGCCCCGTTCCGCGCTGAAAACCAGGATATTCTCCGTGGAAAAGACCCTGGATCTGCTCCGAGACTGCGGCGACAGATCCGCCCGCATGATCCGATTCTGGTTCCGGAATCCCGAAGTACCGAGGGTGTCCCTTCTCGAGCCCGTCAGGCCCTGCACGGACCGGAGAAAAGCCCAGGAAGTGAAGATCGGGGTCGAAGACTATCGGAACGCGCCCAGCTTCGAGGAATTCTTGAAAGAATTCTCGCGCGCGACCGCGGAGATGTACGAGACCGCGGCGAGGGATTTCGCGGCGAGAAACCTGGAGATTAGCCTGAGAAACGAGAGCCTGGAGAACATGAATCTGCCGGAGCCGCCCGAAAGCCTGCTGGTTCGTTTCGGCGAACGGACTTTCGAGTACAGACTGTCGTAATCTCTCTTCGAAAGAAAGAGAAAGAAAAAACGGGTCGAACGAGGCGCGCGTGTGGAGAGACTCTGAGTCTCTGTCCGTACGCGCCTCGTTCGGCCCGTTTTTTTGCGTCGGTAGCATCGCCATTATTGTAAAATACCGAAGAAAAAAATTCTTTATTTACGAGTGTTTGCGCTAAATTTTTCAGTTTTGATCTCGCGTCGCGGACTCGTAAAATATTTCGAAAAGTTTCTCCGAGCAATAAAAATTCTCTCGATCCTATAATGTACGCGTGATCCTGTAATAAACGCGAAACAAGATTGAAATATTTTACAAGTCCAGAATGCTACAATAAATTTAACTAAGATTCAAAAGTGTAAAGTATATAAATCTCCAACGTTGAAAAAAAAAAAAAAAAAAAAAAAAAAAAATTTTTTTTTTTTTTTTTTTTTTTTTTTTTACATTATAGGATTGAGATATTTTATACACTTTCTTTTATACACTTTCTCGGATAAATATCTGGAAAATTTTACAAGTCCAGAACGCGAGATTAAATGTTGAAAATTTTACAAGTCCAGAACGCGAGATTAAATGTGGAAAATTTTACAAGTCCAGAACGCGAGATTAAATGTGAAAAATTTTACAAGTCCAGAACGCGAGATTAAATGTTGAAAATTTTACAAGTCCAGAACGCGAGATTAAATGTGAAAAATTTTACAAGTCCAGAACGCGAGATTAAATGTGGAAAATTTTACAAGTCCAGAACGCTACGATAAATTTAACTAAGATTCAAAAGTCTAAAAGATATAAATCTCCAACCCTGAAAAAAAAAAAAAAAAAAAAAAAAAAAAAACATTTTTTTTTTTTTTTTTTTTTTTTTTTTTTTTTTTTACATTATAGGATCGAGAGAATTTTTCCTTTCAATTACAGTTTTGAATTTTCACGTCTTTTAGATTTTTCGATACAACTTTTTTATCGTATTTATTTGTCTTTTGAAAGTAATACGGTTGCGGGGGATCGATGTAGCCGCGTCTCAAACACTCTTCGTCGTCGGGAATTTCCGGTTCCCAATAATGTTCCGGTGTTTTCGGAGGTGATTTTCCTCTGTGTCTGGACACCCGATTCTTTCTTTCTTCCAATTCTCGATCGTTTAAATTCAGACATTCGTAATAATCGTTGCAGAGGGAACACGCGCGACCTCGATGACGTTTTCTTTCCGCGCGTTTACGAGACATTTTTCCGAAACAGTCGGGATTTTTCTTTTCGACGCGGTCGAAATCTTTGAGGTGTTTCGCCGTCTCCTCCGGGAATTTTTCGAACGGTGCGTCCATGCTGCGATCTCACCTTTTATAGGTTCGAGACGCGAAAGACGAATAAAGCGAGCGGTCGAGAATTTTCTATCGATACGAAACCCCAGGCTCAAAACGTTACGAAAGCTTATAAAAAATAAATACCCTTTTTTACTACTCGATCCCGCGTCGAATTTATAGGCAACAAAGTTTCCTCTAAATATAAATCCCATAACGTAAAAAAAAAAAAAAAAAAAAAAAAAAAAATTTTTTTTTTTTTTTTTTTTTTTTTTTTTTTATTTTTACATTATAGGATCAAGAGTTTTTTTTTTTTTTTTTTTTTTTTTTTTTTTTTTTTTTTACTTTGATAAAATTTTTAAAAGTTAAGTTTAGAAATCTTTTTTTGACCCTGATCATATTTTTAAAAGTTAAGTTTTGGATTCTTTTTTGACCCTGATCATTTGTTGCCCTCCGTGGCGGGACTTTGGCGAACCCGACCAGCATTCGCTCGAGGTTCGAAGGAAACCACGGAAAACTTCGAACGGTCGGGATGAACGGACGATGTATGGCGGAATGATCGGACGGGGCTCGGGATTCGGGATTCGGGGCAGTGCACGAATGGACGATGTACGGTGGAATAATCGGACGAGACGATCGGATTCGGGGCAGTGCACGAATGGACGATGGACGGTGGAATAATTGGACGGGATTCTGGGCAGTGGACGAATGGACGAATGGACGATGGAATAATCGGACCGGGCTCGGGATTCGGGATGGTGAAATATTTGGACGGGGCGAATGGACGGTGGAACGATCGGATATGATGGGATGGGGCTCGCGATTTGGGATTTGGGATTTGGGATTCGGTACGGAACGATGAAATGATGGAATGATCGGACGGGAAATCGGATGATGAAATGATGAAACGACGGACGAGCTGAAAAAGAAGAGCTGAAAGAGAAAATCTGAAAGAGAAAACCTGAAAAAGAAATCGAATCGATTCGAAAAAAACAGAGTTCCTAGAGCGTGTGAGAATAAAGTACGCGATCCGTCGAAGGAGAACCAGCGTTTTTTATTACCAGAAAAATTTTTTTCGCTCTGTTCCCGCCCGACGGATCTGTTTTCTGTCTGCGTGGGAAGAAAAAAATAAGGACTCGACTCGAGAAACAGACACGTACACGAGCGTTTGTAAAAAACTTTATTGAAAAAATAAAAATTTCACTCACCTCGTTTCCAGATTCCGCGGTACGGTTCCCGTTTTCTCGCTCGTCGGCCCCGCGTTTTTCCACCGGCCATCGGCAGAACGAGTGATTCTCGGCGGAAAATTCAGTCATTCGAAAAGTCCCAGAGCCGCACATCGTAGCTCGTTCCGTTCGGGGTGCCTAAACGGTTTACGCGCAGATCGCCGCCACCTACCGACCGATCTCGCATCGGCCAGCATCGTCCGGAGATTCATCTGCGTTACCGAGCAGGTGGACGGTTACTGCGGTTTACCGAACGGGAACGCCATCTTTACGCACCTCCTCGAGAAAAAGATAAAAAAACATAAAAAACGAAAAAACGCCGTCACAACTGGGATTGGATTCACCGCGGCTTCACGGAGGACAGCTCGACGGAAAATTTACTCCCGGACTTTTTCTGGCGCCGGGGGTGCGTGAAAAGATGTTCGCCGCGGACCGGTTCGCGTTTTCCTTCCCGATTCGAGAAGAAAAACGCGTGGATTGTCTCCGTCGACGCCGTCGGTATCTTTTCCACCGAACTGGAAAGTGTCTACCCGCCACGCCTTTCTGCGGTGCGTACCAGGTCAGACCACACGCAGCTGCAACGGGAATCGACCCGAAAATCGATTCTCGCTCCAGAGGCCACGCGAAATCTCCCGCAAGGGAAATTATATCGAGTGCTTTCCTTAAACGTTCGCCGGAGACAAAAGAAACCCTCCGAAAATCCGCGGCTTGGCGTCTGGGAACAGATCGTCGAGAAAATCCACGCTCGAGAGCCCGAACGGCTTCCGGCCGGCGTATAAAACGGGGACACCGAGAGAGAGAAGAACGGGAACCCGTTTCGAAAAAATTCTAGACCTTTCGAACCCCTGATCCACGAAAACACATCGCCGAATCGAACGAGCGATTCACCGACGCAGTCGCTGAAGGCATTGCACGTCTCTTCGCTCGAACGACGACGAAGGGCGGGTTCGATCGGTCGAAAAAAAAACATTTAAGAAAAATTCGAGATTCGGCCCGAGCCCCGATCCACGAAAACGCATCGTCGAATCGAACGAGCGATTCACCGACGCAGTCGCTGAAGGCATTGCACGTCTCCTCGCTCGCCCGAAGACGAAGGAATGGCTCGATGGGTCGAATCCAAAAAAAATAGTTAAGAAAACACTCCGACTCCGAGATCGAATTCGTCCGAGATGGCTCTTTCCTATCCGCGCGTTCGTCTCGGGAAAAAACTGTTTCTCGAGACGAACCGTGCCTCCCAAGACCAGCACCAAGGAAAGGACTTTTTGATTCGTGAAACTGGTTTTTTAGAACGCGCTAGAACCGCGCGTTTTTCGTTAAACACGCGCTCTGAAAAACTCGTCTTTTGCCGCAAGACCAGGATCAAACGGACTACCTGACTCGCGCCTGGTTTTTTTCGCTCGGTAATTGGCGGAACGCGCACTGACTCGAAGCGAATCCGACTCGGAGTGAAAAAAAAAATGCCTGGGAAAAAACGAAAAGAATACTCACCCCTTTTTCCGGTCCGTCTGTCGAATCGGAATTCTGGCTGGCACGTCTGTCGAATCGGAATATTGGCTGGTACTTCCAAAGAATCGGAATCCTGGCTGGCACGTCCTTCGAATCTGTTGCCTGGCTGGCACGTCCTTCGAATCTGTTTCCTGGCCGGCACGTTCCGAGAATCTGTCTCCTGGCTGGCACGTCCTTGGAATCTGTCGCCTGGCTGGCACGTCCGGAGAATCTTCGCTCGCACGAGTGAGGACGAAACGACACGCCAGAAAAGAATCGAGACGCTTTCCGTTAACACCGCTGGGTTTCCGGCGCCTCGAAGAAAAAGTCGAAGGGTTCGGGCACTTTACGTTAACACCGCTGGGTTTCGGGTGCACCGAACGAGAAGAAAGACAGAAAAAGAATCGAGACGCTTTCCGTTAACACCGCTGGGTTTCCGGCGCCTCGAAGAAAAAGTCGAAGGGTTCGGGCACTTTACGTTAACACCGCTGGGTTTCGGGTGCACCGAACGAGAAGAAAGACAGAAAAAGAATCGAGACGCTTTCCGTTAACACCGCTGGGTTTCCGGCGCCTCGAAGAAAAAGTCGAAGGGTTCGGGCACTTTACGTTAACACCGCTGGGTTTCGGGTGCACCGAACGAGAAGAAAGACAGAAAAACACAAAAAAGCTGAAGGGATCGAGACGCTTTCAGTTAACACCGCTGGGTTTCCGGCGCCTCGAACGAGAAGAAAAGATAGAAAAACACAAAAAGAAAACACGAAACTTACCAATTTGTTCGTCCGAAGAGTCTTCTTAGTTTTCTGAAAGAAAACGCACACATTTATACATTGAATTTAAAAAAAAAAAAAAAAAAAAAAAAAATATATATATATATATATATATATATATATATATAATTTTTTTTTTTTTTTTTTTTTTTTTTTTTTTTTTTTTTTTTTTTTACTAGAGGGTAATGATGAAATTTTTTTCGAAAAGATTTCTTTGAAAATTTTTACGAGTCCAGACTGCGAGATCAAAACTGAAAATTTTTACAAGTCCAGACTGCGAGATCAAAACTGAAAATTTTTACAAGTCCAGACTGCGAGATCAAAACTGAAAATTTTTACAAGTCCAGACTGCGAGATCAAAACTGAAAAAAATTACAAGTCCAGACTGCGAGATCAAAACTGAAAATTTTTACAAGTCCAGACTGCGAGATCAAAACTGAAAATTTTTACAAGTCCAGACTGCGAGATCAAAACTGAAAATTTTTACAAGTCCAGACTGCGAGATCAAAACTGAAAATTTTTACAAGTCCAGACTGCGAGATCAAAACTGAAAATTTTTACAAGTCCAGACTGTGAGGCAAAACTGAAAAAAATTACAAGTCCAGACTGCGAGGCAAAACTGAAAATTTTTACAAGTCCAGACTGCGAGGCAAAACTTCAAAGTACGATTAAAGAAATAATCAGAAATCGACTTACCCACGAGTCCATCTTCCGTCCAGCAGAACTTCTGGTAGCAACTCCTTTGGCACCGACGATCAAATGAACGAATGTGGCTCGCACACCTGTATTTATACCCCGGGATTGCGTAACCTTCCTGAGATATTGCGTCAGAAAAGAAAACTTGAACTTGATTCTCGAAACGCGTGGAAGAAAAAAAAAAAAATATATATATATATAGATTTTTTTTTTTTTTTTTTTTTTTTTTTTTTTTTTTTTTATGACTATGAAATTTGTTCGAAAATTTTTACAAGTTCAGAACTCGAAACAAGATTGAAATATTTTACAAGTCCAGAATGCTACAATAAATTTAACTAAGATTCAAAAGTGTAAAGTATATAAATCTCCAACGTTGAAAAAAAAAAAAAAAAAAAAAAAAAAAAAAAATCTATATATATATATTTTTTTTTTTTTTTTTTTTTTTTTTTTTACTGAAGGGTAATGATGAAATTTTTCTCGAAAAGATTTCTTTGAAAATTTTTACAAGTCCAGATTGCGAGATCAAAACTGAAAATTTTTACAAGTCCAGACTGCGAGATCAAAACTGAAAATTTTTACAAGTCCAGACTGCGAGATCAAAACTGAAAATTTTTACAAGTCCAGACTGCGAGATCAAAACTGAAAAAAATTACAAGTCCAGAGCGCGAGGCAAAAATTTCCATCTGTTCGAAAAAACTTCAAAGTACGATTAAAGAAATAATCAGAAATCGACTTACCCACGAGTCCATCTTCCGTCCAGCAGAACTTCTGGTAGCAACTCCTTTGGCACCGACGATCAAATGAACGAATGTGGCTCGCACACCTGTATTTATACCCCGGGATTGCGTAACCTCCCTGAGATATTGCGTCAGAAAAGAAAACTTGAACTTGATTCTCGAAACGCGTGAAAAAAAAAAAAAAAAAAAAAAAAAATATATATATATATATATATATATATTTTTTTTTTTTTTTTTTTTTTTTTTTTTTTTTTTTTTTTTTACTAGAGGGTAATGATGAAATTTTTTTCGAAAAGATTTCTTTGAAAATTTTTACAAGTCCAGACTGCGATATCAAATCTGGAATATTTTACAAGTCCAGAACGCTACGATAAATTTAACTAAGATTCAAAAATGTAAAGTATATAAATCTCCAGCGTTGAAAGATTTATATATTTTCTTTTATACACTTTCTCGGATACCTATCTGGAAAATTTTACAAGTTTTTTTTAACGTTGGATATTTCTGTCATCCCCTTTCTTTTCGCGAAAATTCAATCAGTGGATCGCGTGGTCGAAAAATATTTCGAAAACCTCCGAGAGCAAGGACACGGCGATCCACCTGTGACAGTTCGCGGATCGGCAGTAAGCGCACGTCGCGTTCGCGTGCTTCGGGGCCTCGTGCCTTTTCACTTCCATTTTTCCCAACAGGTGCGGGTACGATTTTCGGAGATCTTTCACTTTTTTCCAGGTCCTGTCGTCGCACACGTGCAGTTTCCTGACGCCGCGTTTCGCGATTTCCCGTACCAACCCGGAATTGCTGAGGCCCCCGTCGTGGACCACGCTGAATCGTCCGTCGAACAGGGTGAATCCGTTCGCGGACACGGCCAGCGAGGCCACGCACCTGGAATGTTCGTGCACGATTCTCGCGGGCCGTTCGGATTCGGAAGAACGGACCTTCGGCTTTTCGCCGGCGGGGACCGAGATCCTGGTCGAGTGGATGCGATTGTTCGTGACGTTCATCGTGTAATTCATCACGTTCACGGTTCCGCTTACGTTCACGATGCTCAGGGACATGAGTTTGGTCGAAAGGTTTCGTAGCAAACGCGTTCTCGGGTTTTCCGCGAGACCGTTTTATGGAGCAAACGAAAAAAAAAAAAAAAAAAAAAAAAAAAAATTTTTTTTTTTTTTTTTTTTTTTTTTTTTTTTTTTTGTATGGTTTCTATGACTAGGAAATTTGTTCGAAAATTTTTACAAGTTCAGAACGCGAAACAAGATTGAAATATTTACAACTCCAGAACTCGAAACAAGATTGAAATATTTTACAAGTCCAGAACGCGAAACAAGATTGAAATATTTTACAAGTCCAGAACGCGAAACAAGATTGAAATATTTTACAAGTCCAGAACGCGAAACAAGATTGAAATATTTTACAAGTCCAGAACGCGAAACAAGATTGAAATATTTTACAAGTCCAGAACGCGAAACAAGATTGAAATATTTTGCAACTCCAGAACTCGAAACAAGATTGAAAAGCGTAAAAGATACAAACCTCCATTAAAAAAAAAAAAAAAAAAAAAAAAAAAAAAAAAAAAAATTTTTTTTTTTTTTTTTTTTTTTTTTTTTTTTTTTCTAAGTAATGAGAAAATATCAATCCTGCAAATTTAGTGAAAACACTCGTAAATAAAAAATTAATATAAAATTGTATATCGTAAAAATCAATTATTTAATTATCACGCTACAAGCGTCGAGAGTCGAATGCATCGAACGAATCTATCGCGGGATATCTTTACTATCGATTTCCCGTTCGTGGAAATCATACCGAGTACCGTGGAAACCTAATTTCCGTGTTTGAAAAAGTGCGAGAATCCAGCTGGGAAAGAGATATTTACCCTTTCGAATGGAAAGAAAATGTCCAAGAGAATCGGTTTCCGAGAATTTTATCGACTGTCGCGTGCAAAAAACAACACGGTTTATCGAAAAGCTGAAAAAAGTTATAATCGTCGCTTCTTTTCGATACTTGCAGAATTTCGTCGAGTCGTTTCAAATTTCATGAAAAATCGAACGTATGGGTTTTACGCTCGAGGAATTCCGTCACGTTATTTCACACGAGTCGGGTAACGAAAAAAGTTGGGATTTTTTAATACCGAATACGGTTTTTGGCGACAATCCGTTTCGAAACGTACAAGTTTTATTTTAAGATATTTTCAATATTGGCGACCTGTCTGTTTTTAAAAAAAAGGCCGAACGAGGTGTGTGTGGACAAAGACATAAAGTCTTTCCTTACACACACCTCGTTCGACCTTTTTTTTTTTTTTTTTTTTTTTTTTTTTTTTTTTTTTCATAAAAAACATTTTTTTACAGAAATCAGTTCAGTCGGTACTCGAAGACTTCGTCCCCGAAATGTACCAATACTTTTCTCGGCGGCTCGGGAAGTCTGAGGATTTCCAGGCTCGAGTTGTACGAGTGTATTTCGATCCTTTTGAACATGTATTCTCGGGCCAGGTCTTCGTACAGGAGAAACGTCTTCGTCTTGAACTCGTTCAGGAAATCCCGAAAAGTCATGGAATTCGAATACTCGGCGACCAGGAACTTGACGCGCATGGCCCTTTTCTGCATGGTGGCGGCCCTGATGGTGTCCAGGGGCAAGACTCGACAGGTATCCGACATTTCGAAGACGCAACGCAAGTAGAGGGCCGATCTCCGCCTGCACGGCTTGAGAAGTTCGACGGCTTCTTCGGCAGAAAAAATTTTCGTGTCCAGCACCTGGCGGGGCAGCTCCATTCTCTTGTACACGATGTCCCGGATCCTGAGACTGGCGTACATCGAGGAAAATCGGTACGTGTTTCTGTATTCCAGGATCCGGGCCACGTCCGCGGCCCTCAGGAAAGGCAGCCCGTCGGCGGACAGGACGACCAGCACGGGGGCGGGCAGGCGATCGTGGCACAGGTAGAAAAACATGATGAAACTCGGCAGACGAAAGACTGAAAAACACTCGGCAGGCAAAAGTCGGAGAAACTCGGCAGACGAAAGACTGAAAAACACTCGGCAGGCAAGAGTCGGAGACACTCGGCAGGCAAAAGTCAGAGAAAAAAACTCGTCGGGAACACGGAGCTGTCCACACGCAGCGATTCTCTGAGGCAGAATGATTTTCCTTTCGCCCACGGACCCGTATTTATACCGTCTCTCGAGGTCGAGAGATTGTTCCAGAACATCCTGTTTCGCCGGAAGAAAAACACGCGATCGCGTGACTTCCTTTCCACGACTCGTGGAAATCGAAGCCGAAACGAAAATAATCTCGCGCGGCGTAAACATCCTGTTTCGCGGGAAACGGATCACGTGATGTCCTTTCGACCCGTTTCTTTTCGTCTTTTCTCGGAACGACGCGGGCGGAAGCCGATAAGAAAACTCGCTATAATTAATCGCCCGCGCGACCTTTCGACCTTCCGGATGAAAAAAGCCGACGCGTCCTGTTTCCCGCGCGACGGGCTTCCGATGACGATCCCGCCTTGTTTTCGCTGTTTCGGGAAAAAAGTGTGGAATCTGACTGAATCTGAAGTTTGGAGAAAATCCGTGCATTAGTTTTCGAGATAGAGCTATAGCGAAAATCGTGAAAATTACTGCATAGCGGCGCCCCCTATTGGGTGATTAACACCAAAAACTAATCAGTATCAAATTGTATCGGGGACTAACAGAATATAAATTTTTATTAAATTCCGTGCATTAGTTCTTGAGATAGAGCGCCCACAAAATTTGTGTCACGTACACACAGACAGACAGACTCACAGAGTCACAGACAGACATTTTGTAAAAACATGTTTTTCGGGTTCTCTGACCCCTAAAACGTGTAAATCCGTCGAAAACCGGAATTCGAAAATTTTCATGAATCCAATACTTTCTTCTGGTAAAGACAGAAGAAAGTAAAAAATGTCTTTTCCCCACCCGATGTCGAAAACTGGGCTTTTCGTTTACGCGATGTTTTCTCTCTCGCGAAGAAAAGAACGAGATGTAAAGAAAAAATTAAATATAAAGAAATGGAATGGAAAGACGTGTTCTGGGGGATCTGTGCCGTGTTCGAACTCGCGTTCGCCGCGATCACGTTGTTCTTTGCTTGTTCCGTGGTGTGATCGACCGCCGATGTCTTTTTCGACACCGGATTCGATTCGCGGACGCGGTGCTCCGAAAGACTGTTCGAAAAGAATACGATTCGGGGTTTCGGCTCGTGAATACGACGACGAAGAACTTAAAAAAGCCACCGAAAATTTCGCGTGGACGCTTCGAGAAGTACGGAGCTCGTGAATACGACGACGAAGAACTTTTAAAAGCCACTGGAAAATTCGCGTGGACGCTTCGAAATGAATACGGCTCGTGGTATCGGCTCGTAAATACGACGACGAAGAACTTAAAAAAGCCACTGAAAAATTCGCGTGGATGCCGGAAATGTTTCTCGAACGCTCGGAGATGGAAAAATTTCCGAGAAAAAGCATAGCGCTCTAGCCATTATCGTTTATCGCGACTCGTCTCGGTCTGTAATTGTTTTTCGACCGTTCGAAACGAGTTGGAAATTGCTCTTCGAACGTGGCAAATGAGGTGCGTTCGTACTATAACTAGTTTTATAATTATTTTTTGCATCCCATATCGTACCGAATGTATATTTTTTTGCACTTCATGAGTGCGTAGTCTGTAACATCATTGAAATGCACTCGCGATAATTTTTTCCCGTTCCCCGTAATGTAACGTAAAACTTTCGGCTGTCTCTGTAATTAAACTATACGCGGATTTTCATAAAATTTGAAATGACTCGACAAAATTTTACGACAATTACATATTTAAAATTTCAGACCATTCGGAAGGCTGTGACATCATTGAAATACACACATCCGTTGTTGGTGTTTTGTCCCCCCCCCCACACACACACGCGAATTATATTTCCCGATCCGTGATTCGACTGTCGGGTGCCGTGTGTCGAGAGTTTAATTTTTACCCCGTTCCCCGTGCGATCGACCTCGAACCCTTCGTCGTTGTCTTTTCCTTCCCCGTTCTCGCTTCTTTTTCGGATTCGGAAAAAACCCGAGGGGGTCAGAGTGCTCGAAGATTAAATCGTCCGACTGTCAGAAAGCGGGTCAGGTACCGCGATCGCAGATCCCGTCTCGCGTTTACGGTATCTCTCGTTCGACAACGTTTCGTGACGGGCGAAAATATTACCGCGTGAAATCGTACCTTTTTTTCGAGTCGGGCGAAATCCAGATCCGTGAAACTGTTTTCCGGAATCGGCAGACGTGCGAACGAAAAACGGGGTTTCGCCACCCAAAAATATTTATCGGGCGTAGGGAAAGGAAAAACGTAAAAGTTCGAGAAGGAAAAAATGTCCGATGGAAGATTGGGTTTTATAGAGTTGTAAAAAAAAAAAAAAAAAAAAAAAAAAAAAAAAAAAAAACTTTTTTTTTTTTTTTTGTTTTTTTTTTTTTTTGTTTTTTCGGGTTTGGAATTTGTTTTGGGAATATAACTTTTGGAAATAAAAACTTAAAGATTTACTTTTACATTTTTTTCAATTATTAAATACTCTAAACGTGATACTGATTCTAGGTTCCTTCACTTTCCTTTCGGCCGGTATTTCGTGAGTCCATTTTTTATTCGTGGGATACTCCATGACGTATAGAGATTCGTTTTCCGGCTTAAATTCGAAACGCCCCGTTCCTCCCTTTTCTCTAAAAATTAGTTTTCTGCTGGCTCCGAAATTCAGGCAAGCGATCGGTTTAGTCGGATCCATGCAACTTTCGCTGTCTGAGTGTTTCCCTATGCCGGCTCTGCCGTTCGGATAACAGTTGACGAGAGCAAAGTTAAACTTCACCCCCAAGTAATTTTCCACTTCGCGTTTCATTTCCTCGATCAGTGGAGGCCAGACCACGGCTTCTACGCATCGTCTAGCGTAATAGTATCGTTTTCCGCGCACGTCGGAGAACGCGCAAATTTTCCGTAGAGGTTTTCGGTAAAAAGAAGATTGGTGATACGTTACGTCTTTGAGGGGTAGTGCGCCGTACAGTCGATCGAACGAACACGAGTAAAACTCGGGAACGTATTCCAAGTGTAGTCCGTCAGATCGGTTAATGTAAAATTTCCCCATGTCGAATTGGAAAAGTAAGACGAGTCCTTTCCGAGGTGTGTGAAAATATAAGAATCCAGAAACTTATATTACTCAATAAAGAAAAAAAAAAAAAAAAAAAAAAAAAAAAAAAAAAAAAATTTTTTTTTTTTTTTTTTTTTGTAGGGTAGTAACCAAAACTAAAAATATTTTAAACTTTACAGTATCGAATCAGAGATACAAACTCTTTACCACATCTATTTTTAGAAATAATGACGTCATTTCATTTACGTATTAAAAGTCGAAGATTTACTCCTCGTTTTCTTCATCTAGTTTTTAAATCATATCATATTTTGATTATTGAGAAAAATATTGGTTGGGATGCAGTGCTCGAATAATTTATCGATCGACTGTCAGGAAGCGGCTCGGGTACCACGAAATGGAAATCTTTTTTCATTTCTCGGTACCTGGTAGTACGATCCAATGTTAAAGAATTACATTGTTGTCTGCACTCGCGGAAACATCGAGTGAAGTGGGATCTCGGATTATGAAAAAATTTCTCAAGATATTTTTACAAGTAAAAAAAAAAAAAAAATTTTTTTTTTTTTTTTTTTTTTTTTTTGAATGATTAAAGATTTGAATTTTATTCGGTATCCCAAAACTGATATTTAATATGTAATTGAGATGACGTCATTATTTCTAAAAATAAATCTTGTAAAGAGTCCGAACCTCGAAACAAAAGCGGTTCGTCGAGTTTACAGATTCTTTTTAAAATTAACCGGTACTTTTTCGTTTCGTATTTTTTCTACGAGTTTCTCGCCGTCTACGAAATTATAAACTTCCTTCAGATATTTCCACGGATTCATCATGGCCGACTGGCAGTGACACGTATCGGGCCCGTTGTCCCATTTCACGCACTTGATGCAATCCGTCAAGTGCCACTCTTCGCTGTCCGTGCTGTAAACCGCGTCGATGAGATCTTGTTTCTTCAGTTCTCTTACTTTCACTCGAAATCGAAGAACGTTCGTCCTTACCTTGTACATTTCGTACCATTTGAACACGTTTTCGGAATCCGAAACCCGAAACATGTAAAAATCGTACAGGTTTTCGTCTTGGCACATGTCCAGCGGTTTGTAGTACATCGCTTTCGAATTTCTGTGTCTGACTAGATGGAAGTTCGAAACGTTATTCGTGTGAGCCAACATCCTCTCTTCGAAGAAACTATCGGGAGAATCGAGTTTCGAAAGACACTGACAGGTTTGGGAACCGCGGGCGTTTTTCAACGACCAGAAACATTCGTTGAGGTGAAACTCTCCTTTGTCGGTCAGCAAGAACCGACAACGACTGTTGAGACGAACGGCCGTGCATTGAAAGAGTAAAATTTTGGTCCTGAAGTCGTAAGTCTCTAGTCGTTTCCGTAACTCGATCAACTCGTAAGTCTCTATTTTTTTCCGTAAATCGAACAACTGGCGATCGTTCTCGGACATGATGAACAGTTTAACCAAAAGACAAGAGCTGAAGGATACTGTATCGCGTTCCGCGTTCGATATATATTCCTTTCCTGGTTAAAAAAAAAAAAAAAAAAAAAAAAAAAAAAAAAAATTTTTTTTTTTTTTTTTTTTTTTTTTTTTTTTTTTTTTTTTTTTTTTACATTATAGGATTGAGATATTTTATACACTTTCTTTTATACACTTTCTCGGATAAATATGTGGAAAATTTTACAAGTCCAGAACGCGAGATTAAATGTGGGAAATTTTACAAGTCCAGAACGCGAGATTAAATGTGGAAAATTTTACAAGTCCAGAACGCGAGATTAAATGTGGGAAATTTTACAAGTCCAGAACGCGAGATTAAATGTGGAAAATTTTACAAGTCCAGAACGCGAGATTAAATGTGAAAAATTTTACAAGTCCAGAACGCGAGATTAAATGTGAAAAATTTTACAAGTCCAGAACGCGAGATTGAATGTGAAAAATTTTACAAGTCCAGAACGCGAGATTAAATGTGGGAAATTTTACAAGTCCAGAACGCGAGATTAAATGTGGAAAATTTTACAAGTCCAGAACGCGAGATTAAATGTGGAAAATTTTACAAGTCCAGAACGCGAGATTAAATGTGAAAAATTTTACAAGTCCAGAACGCGAGATTAAATGTGAAAAATTTTACAAGTCCAGAACGCGAGATTAAATGTGAAAAATTTTACAAGTCCAGAACGCTACGATAAATTTAACTAAGATTCAAAAGTCTAAAAGATATAAATCTCCAACCCTGAAAAAAAAAAAAAAAAAAAAAAAAAAAAAAAATTTTTTTTTTTTTTTTTTTTTTTTTTTTTTTTTTTTTTTCGTCAGAGTTTTCATGTCGATTTGTTTTTGTTTTTTATTGAACTATTCCATCACTGGCATAAGAAACTTTTAAATGATATTTTTTGCGATCGCTCGAATCAGGTTCGTAAGGCAGATATCGGCGATTGGAATCGTAATATCGACAAACTCTCCTGACGCCCGCACAAGTAGGTAATGGGAAATGGACGTCGGTTTCGTCGCATTCGTCGTCGGACGGACTGATGGATATCATGGACTCGTGGCCGGAAATTTCGTCGTCCGAAAAACTACCTAACGTGGAACTATACTCTTGCTTCTTTTTAAGGTTTACGCGCTGCGTTCGTCTCGTCGGAGAAGTATTAGTCATAAACCGTTTAGCATATTTTTTAATCGAGGGACGCATGGAAATGGCAGCGTTCCAGTCGTTGTCGCTAACCGATAAATTTTCCTTGAATTTTTTAAAAGCCGAAGGGCTTGCGAAGAAGCGTCTGAGTTTCGATACAGGTACCAACCCGCCGTGATCGACTGTCAACTCTCGCAATTCGTTTATTTCGATCGGGTCGGGATATTCGTATCCCCGATTCGATCCCTCCAACATATGAAAAACATACAAGACTGGTATTTTGCTCGGTTTAGGCATGCTTTATTATCTACATATTTTATTATCTAAATATTTTACAAGTCTAAAACGCGATATCAAATCTGGAATACTTTACAAGTCCAGAACGCTACGATAAATTTAACTAAGATTCAAAAATGTAAAGTATATAAATCTTCAGCGTTGAAAAAAAAAAAAAAAAAAAAAAAAAAAAAGTTTTTTTTTTTTTTTTTTTTTTTTTTTTTTTTTTTTTTTTACTAGAGGGTAATGATGAAATTTTTTTCGAAAAGATTTCTTTGAGAATTTTTGCAAGTCCAGACTGCGAGGTCAAAACTGAAAATTTTTACAAGTCCAGACTGCGAGATCAAAACTGAAAATTTTTACAAGTCCAGACTGCGAGATCAAAACTGAAAATTTTTACAAGTCCAGGACTGCGAGATCAAAACTGAAAAATTTTACAAGTCCAGACTGCGAGATCAAAACTGAAAATTTTTACAAGTCCAGACTGCGAGATCAAAACTGAAAATTTTTACAAGTCCAGACTGCGAGATCAAAACTGAAAATTTTTACAAGTCCAGACTGCGAGATCAAAACTGAAAATTTTTACAAGTCCAGACTGCGAGATCAAACTGAAAATTTTTACAAGTCCAGACTGCGAGATCAAAACTGAAAATTTTTACAAGTCCAGACTGCGAGATCAAAACTGAAAATTTTTACAAGTCCAGACTGCGAGATCAAACTGAAAATTTTTACAAGTCCAGACTGCGAGATCAAAACTGAAAATTTTTACAAGTCCAGACTGCGAGATCAAAACTGAAAATTTTTACAAGTCCAGACTGCGAGGCAAAACTGAAAAAAATTACAAGTCAATTAAGTTTTCAGAAAGTTATATTTCTCAAAAAAAAAAAAAAAAAAAAAAAAAAAATTTTTTTTTTTTTTTTTTTTTTTTTTTTTTTTTTTTTTAACATCCCTATACATTTTCACCTGGCTGGACTTGATTCAATTGATTCGTAAATTTTTCAGTGTTGTCTCGCACTCTGGATTCGTAAAATTTTCCAGTTTCGTCTCGCGCTCTGGACTCTTACAAATTTTTCGAAACTTTTTTCGTTCTTTCTTAAACTTTTGGTAAACGGTTTCAAAGTCTTTCACTATCGATTCCAGTTTATTTAACAGAGCCAGCGGATCTGTTTGTTCACCCATCGTTTGGAGAAATCTCTCACTTTATATTTATATCGCGTTTCACATTCGCCCTGCGACGTAAACTCGACTGAAGGAAAACAGAGCGTACGCGTTTTCGCAATGGACGTAGCGAGATCCATCGGCCGTTCGTTTCTTCAGAACTTCCAATTCCTTTCTGAGCGCGAGCAGTTCCGACTCCAGTTCGGCCAATCTCGCGTCGCGAATCCCCGACCCGTGATTTTTTCTCGAGAGCCTCGGTTCGAGGGCCACGGAAACTCGTCCGCCCCGTTCCGCGAAAGACGCATCGACCGGACGAATCCCGAACTCGCGATGCCACGTGGCGGGTTTCTCGAGCGCGGGGAATCGGGTTCCGGAGCGACGTCCGAAAGAATCTGGAGAAAACATCGTTCGGACTGGTGGCACGAGCGAGTTTCGAATCGACTGGAGGAAGAGAGAAAGTCGTAACGAGATTTTTTAAAGAACGATACCAGAACAGTACGACTCGGAACAGTACGATCTACACAAGTGTATCCACTAAATTTGAAGGATTGATATTATCCCAATCCTACAAAAAAAAAAAAAAAAAAAAAAAAAAAAAAAATATATATTTTTTTTTTTTTTTTTTTTTTTTTTTTGAGGCATACAAAGTGTATACCTTCGGCAGAACCGACCAGATTAAATTAAATTTAAACAATTGCAATAACGCTTCAGAACACGTAATAAAGTTATATTCGAATCATGAACGACGTGATCGTTTATGAAAAAATATATTGTTTTTTACTTGGGCATTATGATAAGTCGCATAGTATTAAAAATATTTGTAGATTTGCTGGATGTGATAAAAGAACGGCAAATAGATGCTTGTATGACATGTTAAAATCGGGAATAGTTTTGAAAACGAAAGAAAAAAACCACCCTGTTGGCAATATCGGAATCTTTAAAAAATGGACTTGTAAAAATGTTCAAAGTTATACATCTCAAAAAAAAAAAAAAAAAAAAAAAAAAAAAAAAAAAAAAAATTTTTTTTTTTTTTTTTTTTTTTTTTTTTTTTTTAATTTTCAACAGTAGATTTTTCTTTTAAAATACAGTACCGTAATAAAGTTGAATCAAACTATGGATTTGGATCAACGGCAAAACACGGAACCTTTGTTAAAGGAAAACCCTAAGCGGTTTGTTATTTTTCCCATTCAATATCATGATTTATGGAAAATGTACAAAATGGCCGAGGCGTCTTTTTGGACTGCCCAGGAAGTAGATTTATCCAAAGATTTAAACGACTGGCAAAAACTAAAACCCGAAGAAAAACATTTCATTTCTCACGTCTTGGCCTTTTTTGCAGCAAGCGACGGTATCGTGAATGAAAACTTAGCCGAGAGGTTTTATCAGGAAGTTCAAATATCCGAAGCTCGATGCTTTTACGGTTTCCAAATAGCGATGGAGAACATCCATTCGGAGATGTATAGTTTGCTCATCGACACGTACATCACGAATCCTTTCGAAAAAGAAAAGCTTTTCGGCGCGATCGAAACATTACCCTGCGTGAAAAAGAAGGCCGATTGGGCCATCGCCTGGATTAAAACGTGCGATGCCTCTTTCGGCGAACGACTCGTCGCTTTCGCCGCAGTCGAAGGTATTTTTTTCTCCGGTTCGTTCGCTGCTATTTTCTGGTTAAAGAAGAGAGGTTTAATGCCAGGTTTAACGTTCAGCAACGAACTCATCAGTAGAGACGAGGGTTTACATTGCGATTTCGCTTGCATGATGATGAACCATTTAAAACATAAGCCTTCGGAACAAAAAATTATCCAAATTATATCGGATGCGGTTAAAATCGAACAAGAGTTTTTAACCGAGGCGTTACCGGTAGCCCTCATCGGAATGAATAATCATTTGATGAAACAATACATAGAATTCGTGGCCGACAGACTTTTGCAGGAATTGAATTGCAAAAAAATTTATCACGTTGAAAATCCGTTCGAGTTTATGGAATTTATAAGCTTGGAAGGTAAAACGAACTTTTTTGAAAAGAAAGTGAGTGAATATCAAAAAATAGGCGTCATGTCGTCTAAAATGGATGATCGTACTTTTACGAAAGATGTTGAATTTTGAAAAAAAAAAAAAAAAAAAAAAAAATTTTTTTTTTTTTTTTTTTTTTTGACACTTGCAGTTTCCTTTATATACTAAAGACCCTCGGTCGATTTTCTTATCCATGTTATGGACGATTATTTCAGACAGTGGAAGTCGGTCGAAAAGCTAAACGAAATAATCGCGACTCCCGTTTGTAATTACGTTTTGATACTCACCGAAACGCGTTCGTTCGACGTCATAGAGGATCTGAAATATGCGTTACACATCACTAAAAAACCTTCCTTTTGGTTCGTCGAAAAATTCAGAGCTCATGGCGTCCGAGTGGAATACGCCACCATCTTTTGCCAAAAGGACATCGAACAGTTCGGTCCCATTGCCCAAGCGACCTCCCAAGGAATCTTCCGAGAGTATTTGCTATCCACCTATCGATCGCCGGTCGTCCTCGTCTGCGAAAAAAGACACGCCAAACAATTTTTACCTTTCGAATCCATCCATCCAGAAACGTTTGTCCGCAAGCTCCTTGGACGACGAGATTAAAAAATTACTGCACGAAAAACTCGTGCGCCGAGTGGTTTCGGGTCGACCTTTCGAGACGTTGCGTTTCCATCGTCGCCAGTTGATTAAACAGTTGGCCGATTGGATAGGTTTTTTCGACGAGGACGAAGATTCTTCCACCAAGGACGAAAACGGTCGTTATCGCCACGAACTCGTGACTTTGCTCGCTGCGACCTCGAAAAAATATTTCGTCGACGTTCCTGCGGACAATTCCGAATGGACGAAACTCTTAAACAAATGGTTGAAAGCCCACACGTCCGGGGCCGTCCTTTCGAACCGGGCCGTGTATCGAATTTTAGCCGTGGACGGGTTTCGCGGGTTCAAACCCAAGCATCTGACCTCGTATCTGCCCGATGTTTTGCTTCCGTTGAGAGAAGAATACAAATCTCACGTCCGCGGGGTGAGAAGCATGTATGAATTTTTCGACGAAAACGAAAAAGTGTCGAGTCTGACGGGAACCGATTCGGCGTGCGTGATTTTCTTGGCTCTGTTGCATTGGTACGAGCGTCGGATGGGAGACGATTTGATGAAGGACGACCAGATTACGTTTCAGGTGAAACAAGCGAAATTATGGGCGGAAGGATATTTGCAACAGAACGGAGAATATTATCACGACGTGAAAAACGTGGACGAAAACTTGTTGGAGAGGTTTGGTAAAATTTACGGCGATGAATTTAAAAACGACGACGAGTCTTGGAAAGTGATAGGATGCGAATTGCTATCGATGGTGAACAGAGACAAAATGTGAACCCGGACTCGTAAATTTTTTCAGATCGTACCCTGCGTTTAGGACTCGTAAAAAAAAAAAAAAAAAAAAAAAAAAAAAAAAAAAAATTTTTTTTTTTTTTTTTTTTTTTTTTGAGAAATATAACTTTCTGAAAACTTAATTGCCTTGTAATTTTTTTCAGTTTTGCCTCGCAGTCTGGACTTGTAAAAATTTTCAGTTTTGCCTCGCAGTCTGGACTTGTAAAAATTTTCAGTTTTGATCTCGCAGTCTGGACTTGTAAAAATTTTCAGTTTTGATCTCGCAGTCTGGACTTGTAAAAATTTTCAGTTTTGATCTCGCAGTCTGGACTTGTAAAAATTTTCAGTTTTGCCTCGCAGTCTGGACTTGTAAAAATTTTCAGTTTTGCCTCGCAGTCTGGACTTGTAAAAATTTTCAGTTTTGCCTCGCAGTCTGGACTTGTAAAAATTTTCAGTTTTGCCTCGCAGTCTGGACTTGTAAAAATTTTCAGTTTTGATCTCGCAGTCTGGACTTGTAAAAATTTTCAGTTTTGATCTCGCAGTCTGGACTTGTAAAAATTTTCAGTTTTGATCTCGCAGTCTGGACTTGTAAAAATTTTCAAAGAAATCTTTTCGAAAAAAATTTCATCATTGCCCTCTAGTAAAAAAAAAAAAAAAAAAAAAAAAAAAAAAAAAAAAAATTTTTTTTTTTTTTTTTTTTTTTTTTTTTTTTTTAGGTAAATTTTATTATAAAACCTGCAACTGATTTCGCTCTCGATATTTACTTTCCATTTTACCATGGTCCTACAACTTTTCGTCGATTGGTTCGTCCCTTTTCTTTTCAGTCGATTTCGACCACGAGTCAAGTTTTCGAAAAAGTTTTCCTGGGCCATAACTCCGACGTGTCGAAAC
This sequence comes from Maratus speciosus, assembly GCA_963932465.1. Lineage (NCBI taxonomy): Eukaryota > Metazoa > Arthropoda > Arachnida > Araneae > Salticidae > Maratus > Maratus speciosus. The sequence continues at coordinate 181,862,249 of OZ010798.1, read as the reverse complement.
GATGGATCTTTAGGTTGGGATTTCTATACTCCGATAGATCTCGAATTCAAACCCTATGAAACTATAGTCGTCGATACCGGAATCGTTTTGGAACCTCCGACTTTCTTGGGTATGTTCGTCTGGGACAAATCGTTTATAGCTTTACACAAAAATCTTTGCGTTTGCGGCGGTGTCGTGGATCCTGGTTACAGGGGCTCCGTCGGCATAATTTTGCGAAATAATACTCTGAAAAGAATTACGATCAAGAAAAATGATGCCGTCGCACAAATGCTATTTCAGTTAGCGATACGGCCGATTATGGTCGAAGTGGACGAAACCGATCTGTCCGAAAGCGAACGTGGAGAAAGAGGATTCGGAGGCGATGCCACTTGGAATATTCCAAAGAGGGAGTTTAGCCCGAACGATCCTTAACTTTAAAATCATGTTCCGGATTCGTAAAAATTTTCTCTGAGTAAAAGTTTGTAAAGTTAACGGGTAAAAAAAAAAAAAAAAAAAAAAAAAAAAAAAAAAAAAATTTTTTTTTTTTTTTTTTTTTTTTTTTTTTTTTTTTTTTTACTGTTAGGTTTTTCGATTTGGAATTATAAAACTACTTCTGAACGCTTCCGTGACTGGAATTACACTTTGGAATCAAGCCATGGATGACATTATTTCTCCTGTAGAGAATCGGTCTTCGGATTCGAACGTGACGGACGAGTGTGCCATTTGCTTAGAAACTAAACTACCCGAGGATTCTTTTACGCTTCCGAAATGCAAGCATTCTTTCCATAAAGATTGCGTCGCCTTATTGATAACCGAATCTGAATACGAATTACGTTGCCCGTGTTGTCGGACGAAATTGAACAGAGACGAATTACTTTCCCAGATCGGTAGAAAAAAAGAATCGATTCGTCCAGGCGAAAAAGAATCGATTAATCCGGGCAACGTAGGGCGATTACGGATACCTCGATTTCGGTACGATAGAGTGTTAGCTTACCTTTCACTTAATTATCCACGAATAACTATAAGACCGAATGGCATATTCGATTCATTTTCAGAAGACCGCAACCAAATTAGACCAAATTTACATTCAGATGATGAAGATTCACAGGATTTAGACGAACATGATGACCAAGTTGGACCAAATTTAGATTCAGACTATGACAGTTTATTTGATTTGCATTTATCGGATTCGGATGATGAAGAATTACCGGATTTAAACGAACGTGTTGACCAAATTACGCCAAATTTAGATATAGATTATAGTTTATTTGATTCGAATTTATCGGATTCGGATGATGAAGAATTACCGGATTTAAACGAACGTGTTGACCAAATTACAGCAAATTTAGATATAGATTATAGTTTATTTGATTCGAATTTATCGAATTCAAATGATAAAGATTTACCGGATTTAAACGAACGTGGTGCCCAAATTACGCCAAATTTAGATATAGATTATAGTTTATTTGATTTTAGTTTATCGAATTCAAATGATAAAGATAAATGTGTAGACCCAATTACAGCAAATTTAGATTCAGACTATTTCCGTTTGGAAGAAGTTGATTGACCTAAAAAAAAAAAAAAAAAAAAAAAAAAAAAAAAAAAAAAAATTTTTTTTTTTTTTTTTTTTTTTTTTTTTTTTTTAAGAAAAAAAAATAATCGTTATAGACAGCTAGTCATCCATCTTTCGCACAGAGGACACTTTAGATGGGCTTGGCATCGCAAGTAACAAGATTCTTTCACGTACACCAAATTATCGACCGAATCCCTCATGTATATCAAAGGTTCGTTTTCGCACACGTTTTGTATATGATTCCAGGGAATCATCGGATGACCCTTGCGATTTTTAGCATAATAAATTTCTCCGTTTTGTTTTCGCATTAAATAAGGTTTTCCGTCTTCCGTCAAGTAATATTCGTTTCCTTTGGAATCGGCCGGGTACCGCTGACTACCGTCTGCATTGAGGGCCAATTTAATGTTCGGATTCAAAGAGTCTTTGATGAAAATCGACCTGTTCTTTTTCACGGGATAGATTTCGTTACCCATGCTGTCTTTGGCGTAATAAAACGCGTCCGAATTGTCTCGAGCGAAAACGTCCCCTTTCCGTTTGGGATAGTACTCGTTGCGGTTCCTGTCGCGGGCATAGATTTCTCTCCCGTATTTGTCCGTCATGAATTTGCCACGGGGATAATACTCGTCCCCGTTCCACCTTCTCCGATACGCCATCGCTTGTTTATAGAATGGCCGTGAACCGATACCGCATTTCCTTGCTCGAGTTGAAAGACTGTCGCTTGCGACTGACCCCGAAAGAATTACTCAGAGTTTTGAAAGCGTGGCGAAAAAAGAACGAATTCGGAAACGTTTGTTCGAAATGCGAAACGAAAATAAACTTCGGGTCGACCAACTTTGCCCTGTGCTGCGACCAGTTTTATTTCGACGATCAGCGTCCGTTTTATTCTCTCGAGTCCATCGCCGTACCCACGCCCGGATACACTTTTCTTCTGCCCCAACTCAAACGCATGATCGAAAAAGCCGGCATCGAAACCGATCAGGATTTTTTGATTATTCCGGATCCCGTTTACTGGCAAATGGCGACCACTCTGATTTACGAAAAAATTTTGAAATTCGTGTCGGGCCAACCCATGACTTGTCGAACGAAGACCGTCCAACCGCCTTCCAAAACTCCGACGTTTTACAAACAGATTCAAGAAGCGCCTCTGAACTACGGCAGTTTGGATTCTCGGTCTTGCGGAAAAGCCACTTTTATTCGTCAGGCTGCGTTCGGGAAACGATGCTGTTACTCGATGCGGGGTATGATCGTGCCCGACGCGACCCTCAAGGCCAACGAAATTCGACTGCCCGATTCCATCGTGAAAAAATTCGGACTGAAAGGTAAATGGGTCATTCTGAACAGGATGCCGTCTCTCCAACCCGAAAATTTCGTGGCCTTGCGAGTACCTTCGGACGGACCCTCGTGGCCGCACGACTGTTTCGGCGTACCGTTGGAAATTTTACCGAGCATCAACGGCGATTTCGACGGAGACGAGGTGAACATTTACCTGTTTTTCAGCATCCTGTCCCAGGCCGAATGCGCCACCTTGCTGAATCCGGAATGGGAAATGGGTAGTTTCGTCATGGGGATGAAATTGAGCCCGAGCCAAGACCAGTTGGTCGCTTATTACCAGTTTTACGGCGAGATTGATTTTTTACCCTACAAGAATCCGGATTTGAAGAAAACGTTCAGAGTCATCTACGAAATTTACGGGTCGAAGAGGGCGTTCAAAGCGTTCGACGACATGCGGAAATTTCAACTCGAAAAGTTCGAAAACCATTACTGTTTCGCTTTGACTTTAGAAGAGATGGATTGGTTGGTGGAAACGATCGCGATCGGCGGCGATATAAGTCGCGGTCGCGGCTGTCTGGTAATTCAGGTCAAGGCGAAAGCGAAAGGTAATTTCGAACATTTGCATCAGATGTTTGGCGAAATCGGCGCGCAGGGAAACTATTTCGTGAAGAGTTCGTTTTGGTCGGGATTGACCCCGTTCGAAGCGGTGGCGCATGCGAAAGCGTCGCACGTGGCCCTTTGGCAAACGGCTAAAATTTGGCAACCCGGATACGGTCACAACAAAATAATATTTAACGTTCAAGGCTTGAAACAAGATTATTTAGGACGGTTGATAGACGGCAAGAGTCGAGTCGTAGAACAGGACGTACTGTATGCCATTCATCACACGGACGTCATGTCGGAGGAAACTTTCGATCACATATTAGAAGAAGTACTCGTCAAGAAAAATTTCGAGATGGCAAAATTGGATTTAAAAAAAAAAAAAAAAAAAAAAAAAAAAAAAAAAAAAAATTTTTTTTTTTTTTTTTTTTTTTTTTTTTTTTTTTTAAGTTGTTCTCCCGGCGACTATACTATTTATTTCACACGAATATTTTTTGTTCTCTCTATTTGGTTTCTTCGAGATGAGTTTCGACGAGATTTACGGTCGTCTAAAGAAACAATGCGTTGGTTCAATCAGATTAATTTCCCATGATATAAATTTTTCAAAGCATATGGTTTTTCATCATGTCGTAATTCATAAATCAGCTTTGGGAATGCTAGAATCAAATCTATTAAAGATTAAAATTTCCCAGCTGTGGAGAAACGAACATGTACATTTGATCGTTCATTCAACAAAAAAGTTAAAAAACAGTGCGGGAATTCGATCAGAATGGTTTGATTCTTCTAAATTAGATTATTTTGTCACTCGTTATTTTCAGTGCTCTGAAAAAAAACACGATTTTTTTTGCGACGCTACGTTTAGTATTCCCCCACTAAAAAATACGTGTATAAAAATAATTTTAAGAAACTTAGACTGTTTACACAACATGGAGAAGCTAGAGCTTCCGAAACGTTTTTTGATAGATATTTTTCAGCAGAGTAAATCTCGTTTTCATCTACGAGAATCCGACCCTCCCACGAAAAAAAGTTTAGTACAGTGTTATAAAATTTTTGGATTTTACACCGAACGAGATTTCGCCTTTGATAAAAAATTTGTAGTTTGGTTCCAGGATAACGAGAATTACGAGCTCTTGCGTGGTATTTATGCTAAATTTTCAAAACAACTGATCGTGCATTACGATTTTAGAACTACTGCTAACAATAGCGTTAAACTGTGTTTAAAATGTATGAAATTTGAAAGCGATGACGGTTATTACCAGAGAAGGTATATGTTAAAGGAATGGCGTTTTGTTTCAAGGAATGTGGCGTTTTTCCAAAATCCTATGAATTGGTGCCACGCGTGTCAACAAGTCCCCCTTTTTCAATTATTAACCGTTTCTCAGTTTGATGACTCGTATACATTTAGTATATCTGGATATTTCGAAAAATACATTTCATTTGATGAAGTGCGTGAACCTGTGATAAAAATCGAGTACTTTGAAAAAGGCGTTAAAGTTAAAAGCCATTATGTTTTGTCTGAAACATCGTTTGGTGGTATTAATCACTCATACATAAACTAATAAAAATAATAATTATAATCTGTGTAATAAAGAATGAGTACGGAAAAAGTGAGGACAGATTTTATTCTAGCGAATACATTTATCCATTTGAGAAAAAGCGTTCATCCTATAAAATTATCTTCAATACCCGCTTTAAATGAAAAAGAAGAAAGAGTCTTGAAACGGGTGTTTAAATTCTGCAATATTATTCATTATTTTCATTTTGCTAAAATATATTACCTCGTTTGCAGTTTTTTTCGAGTTGAAAAAAACAAATTAGAAGAATTACTGTATGGTTTATATGATCAACTTTTTTCGAACGGTATTACATGGTCACGAATCTTGTTATTTATAGATATCATTGCGTTTTTCGCCATCACACACAGTCCTAACGATCTTTTGTATAAATATTTTTCTATAATTGTAAAGGAAAAACTTCAACCCTGGATCGACGAACACAATGGTTGGGAAGCGATTGTATTGGATGAAGAAATGGAAGTTTTTCCGCATGTAAATTTAGATGATATTATTTTGCGCCGCAGTAAAAGACTGTCTAGAAAAAAAAGAATAGACCATCTCGAACAAAATCATTAATGAAAAAAAAAAAAAAAAAAAAAAAAAAAAAAAAAAAAAAAAAAAATTTTTTTTTTTTTTTTTTTTTTTTTTTTTTTTTTCATTATAGGATTGAGATATTTTATACACTTTCTTTTATACACTTTCTCGGATAAATATGTGGAAAATTTTACAAGTCCAGAACGCGAGATTAAATGTGGAAAATTTTACAAGTCCAGAACGCGAGATTAAATGTGGAAAATTTTACAAGTCCAGAACGCGAGATTAAATGTGGAAAATTTTACAAGTCCAGAACGCGAGATTAAATGTGGAAAATTTTACAAGTCCAGAACGCGAGATTAAATGTGGAAAATTTTACAAGTCCAGAACGCGAGATTAAATGTGAAAAATTTTACAAGTCCAGAACGCTACGATAAATTTAACTAAGATTCAAAAGTCTAAACGATATAAATCTCCAACCCTGAAAAAAAAAAAAAAAAAAAAAAAAAAAAAAAAAAAAAAAAAAAAAATTTTTTTTTTTTTTTTTTTTTTTTTTTTTTTCGAGAGTGGGGTATTTAACAGATTCAATTTCTTCACGGCTCGTATTCTTTCTCCAGACGTTTGCCGGGAACCATGACCGTGTTAAAGTTTTCTTTGATCGTGGATCGACATCGCCCGCCCGTCCACGGATTTATAACCGAACGTGGTTATTTGCTCTGGAAAACCGTCGATCTGGCAAAGTTCGTGGGTTACGCGAACCCCTACGTGTTCGCCGTTGACCGGAGCGACAAATGCCTGGGTGATTTTTGTCGCGATTTAGACGACAAGTCGAAGAAAATTCGCGTTTCGAACACCGACGAAACGCTGGACTTGCTGCATTCGATGGTGACGGACAAGAGGAAAAATTTCCGCAAACGACCGAAGAGAAAACTCTGGAAAGTTTTCCAGAGATTGATGAACGATCCGATGACCCCCGTGTTGGAGACCGAAGGCGAAAGAGATGAAACGCAATTCGAATTGGAAATTTCCACCGCCGAAGGATCTTTTCCGTTTTGGAACTGGGTTTGTCAAAAGGGAGAATTTTTACGATATGTAATTTGAAAAAAAAAAAAAAAAAAAAAAAAAAAAAATTTTTTTTTTTTTTTTTTTTTTTTCATGCATGTAACCATTTTAAAGTAAAGAGATATTTTACTACGTACATTCATTATGAATACTCTACTGCAACTGGTCAAGTTTAATTCTAAAAACAGTCAAAGTCACAGTATTTTGGTTGATTTTCAACAAATCTACATTCGGAATGTTATTTTATTCTGTACAGGCCTGAGCATGGCTCGTTTGTTGTTTGGAGAAAATATAATTTGCCAATCGACGGTAAAGAGTCTAACGCAAAATTTCATCGACACTAAATGCTATATTAACGGAACCATGACTAAAGGCGTTGAAAATGACGTTACGATTTACCACGATTACTATCAATGGATATCCGTTTATATGTTGTTGTTGGCGTTTGGATTTTATTTTCCATACTCGATCTGGTCAAAGTTTTTCGGGGGTTATCTTCGACATCTCGAAAATCTGGCCGATAAACCCAACGAGGCGATACAAGTCATTAAGGATTCGAAAGGAAATTTAATATTCTTAAAAACTTGGGCTTTGGAATTTTTTTACATAATATATTTAATTTTAATTTTACATATAACAGACTTGTTTTTCAATAATCTCTGGAGCCTTTCCGGATGGTCGTGGGATGCAGTTTATAAAATATTCCCGGATAACGGAACTTGCTTCGTGCGATATTTCCAAAGTAGCGGGAGCACGGATGCTTGGTTCCAATGTCTTTTGCCGTTATGTAGCGTTTACCGTAAAATATTTTTGGCCTTTTACGGATTGACTCTAATCTTGATTTTCTTTAACGTTTCGATGGTCGTTTACAGAATAAGATCGATCGTGTCAATTAATGTGTGGTGGGCGTTTTTAATCGTTCGACAATCTACTACATCATGGAATACGAAAAAGAAATTCGACAGCGCTATGAAAACAATATTGAAAGGCACAGTCGAAAGCGATTTGATATGTTTGAATCTTATGCCTTCGACGGATGAAATGAACGAATTATCAAAAGTATGAATAAAAAAGTCATTACGGATTCCAAAGGAAATTTATTATTTTTAAAAACTCGACATTGGAATTTGTTACATGATATATTTAGTTTATTTACCAATAATCTTTGATGCGTTACGAAAAAAAAAAAAAAAAAAAAAAAAAAAAAAAAAAAAAAAAAAAAAATTTTTTTTTTTTTTTTTTTTTTTTTTTTTCAGTTGAACGTTTTATTCTTAATCGTTTCCAATCAAGCTTTCCCTCAGATCCACCATGAACTCGGAATACAAACGTCTGAAGAGTTTTACCAGGAACAAGTTTACCAGGAACAGGCTCAGAGATTTACAGTTTACCGGTTCTCCGGCGGAATTTGCCGAAAACGGTCTGTATTGCGACGATACGGTCCACACCATCCGCTGCGCTTTCTGCCCGTTCGCTTTTTCGTTCCACTACGATTCTTCCGAGTCGAAACTTTTTTTCGACCGACCGTGCTACGTGCACGTTCGAAAAAATCCCCGATGTCCCCACGCGATGGGTATCACGGACGATCCCGTCTATCGCAACGTTTCTCTTCTCGACCATCCGCTGCACATTTTCGTTCGGAACGATCCTCGGTTGGAATTGGTTCGCCTGCAGAGTTTTTACCATCGAAACTCGCCGCTCGAACGGCATCGGGATCGAGAGCGCGCGGCTCAAAAAGGTCTGTACTACAGGAATCGGGATCAAACCGTCCGCTGCGCTTTCTGCCCTTTTCTCGAGTCGAAGTACGCGTTTCGAGAAGATCGGCTCAAGATCGAAAGGAACCACGCGTCGTGTCCCTTTTCGGAAAAATCTACGGACTTATTAAAGTCCCGCATCGCGAGGGATTGCGAAAACGTACCCGTGGCTCGAACGGACGCGATCTGCGTTCCGATGCGTCCCGAGATGGAAAATTTCCGAAAACGCCACGCGACCTTCGGCTCCGAATGGCCCCACGAAGCGTGGATCGGGAAAAGCGAACTCGCCAGATGCGGTTTTTATTACAGAAACGTGGCGGACACGGTGACTTGTTACTGGTGCGGCGTCACGCTGGGAAACTTTGAAAAAGACGACGTGCCCCGTCTGGAACATTTCCAAAAGAATCCGCGCTGCCGAATCGCCTTGCTCGAGATCGAGCCGCACGAAATGGTCGCGACGGGGCGAAAGGGTCTAGAGCTCGAAAGTTCGAAAGTCGGGATGTCCGAAGCAGAATTTCAAAAACTGATTCTTCGAGAAAAGAATTTGAACTACCGGGTCGACGTAAAAGAAGACTCGACGACTTGCGTGGTCTGTTTCCAGAAGTCGAGAAACGTGATGTTCCTGACATGCAAGCATTTCGTGTGCTGCGAAGAATGTTCGCTCCGAATCGACGACCGGTGCCCCGTTTGCAGACAACCCGTATCTGAAAAAATCACGGCGTTTTTGTAATTGAATAGCTTGTTTTAAATCAGTTTATTTTTTCTCCGACATTTTTTCAAACTAAAGTTTTGACTGTAAAAAAAAAAAAAAAAAAAAAAAAAAAAAAAAAAAAAAATTTTTTTTTTTTTTTTTTTTTTTTTTTTTTTTTTTATTAACATATGTAAATGTAACATGTTCAATAAATCAAGATACAATTTCTTAATACATGATAATGGCTAAACAGAATAGGTTTTATAAATACCATCTCATTGAGAGTGAACCGTTTTCCGGTGAATCTATTGTGACTGAAAAGATTCATGGTTCTAATTTTGCAATCGGTTATATTGAAAATTTACTTCGACTTCAGACAAGGACTAAAATAGTCGAAAAAAATTTTAATCAATTTGGTTTACAAGAAATCATAGAACCGTTAACCCAAATTGTGGAAAAGATCAAAAGTATCTTAGACTATAATTTCCTAATCTACGGAGAAATATTTGGTAAAACGTTTCCTATGATGAACTATTATGATTCTGAATCTGTAGCTGTGTTCGGTAGTAAAGAAGTATTTTTCAGAGCCTTTGATCTTTACAATGTGGATAAAAATACATATGTAAATTACAGTGATGCTATTCAGATATTTAAAAAAGTTGAGTTACCTTGCGTACCCATTTTAAATATAAATTACAAGACTATTGACGATTTGTATATTATAGTGGAAAAGTATCAAAGTCAATTTTCTGAAAAGTTTGTAGAAGGGTTTGTACTAAAAAAGGATGAAAATCAATTATCTAAATCGAGAGATATTTTCAAGCTGGTAAGAGAAGAATTTCGCGTAAAAAAAGTTCCATTGTTAAACAAGAATAAAATTAAATCCTACATAAACTATAATAGATTCTTTTCAGCTTATTCCAAATTTGGTGATTACCCAGAAGAAATAAAAAAAGAGATGATACGAGACTCTTTAAAGGATATGACGTCGGTAATTTGCGATGAAGTAAAAAAAGAAGTTGAAGAAAATTTCTTAGGATTTCAGAAAAAGTTGACAAAACAAAAACTAAAAAGTGGAAGCTAAAAATATTAACTATTTAAAAAAAAAAAAAAAAAAAAAAAAAAAAAAAAAATTTTTTTTTTTTTTTTTTTTTTTTTTTTTTTTTTTTTTAGGGTTGGAGGTTTATATCTTTTAGACTTTTAAATCTTAGTTAAATTTATCGTAGCGTTCTGGACTTGTAAAATTTTCCACATTTAATCTCGCGTTCTGGACTTGTAAAATTTTTCACATTTAATCTCGCGTTCTGGACTTGTAAAATTTTCCACATTTAATCTCGCGTTCTGGACTTGTAAAATTTTACACATTTAATCTCGCGTTCTGGACTTGTAAAATTTTTCACATTTAATCTCGCGTTCTGGACTTGTAAAATTTTTCACATTTAATCTCGCGTTCTGGACTTGTAAAATTTTCCACATTTAATCTCGCGTTCTGCACTTGTAAAATTTTCCAGATATTTATCCGAGAAAGTGTATAAAAGAAAGTGTATAAAATATCTCAATTCTATAACGTAAAAAAAAAAAAAAAAAAAAAAAAAAAAATTTTTTTTTTTTTTTTTTTTTTTTTTTTTTTTTACTCATTTTGAGAATCGAGTTCAAGTTTTCTGACGCAATATCCCTGGAAGGTTACGCAATCCCGGGGTATAAATACAGGTGTGCGAGCCACATTCGTTCATTTGATCGTCGGTGCCAAAGGAGTTGCTACCAGAAGTTCTGCTGGACGGAAGATGGACTCGTGGGTAAGTCGATTTCTGATTATTCCTTTAATCGTACTTTGAAGTTTTTGCCTCGCGCTCTGGACTTGTAATTTTTTTCAGTTTTGATCTCGCAGTCTGGACTTGTAATTTTTTTCAGTTTTGATCTCGCAGTCTGGACTTGTAATTTTTTTCAGTTTTGATCTCGCAGTCTGGACTTGTAAAAATTTTCAGTTTTGATCTCGCAGTCTGGACTTGTAAAAATTTTCAGTTTTGATCTCGCAGTCTGGACTTGTAAAAATTTTCAGTTTTGATCTCGCAGTCTGGACTTGTAAAAATTTTCAGTTTTGATCTCGCAGTCTGGACTTGTAAAAATTTTCAGTTTTGATCTCGCAGTCTGGACTTGTAATTTTTTTCAGTTTTGCCTCGCAGTCTGGACTTGTAAAAATTTTCAGTTTTTTTGCCTCACAGTCTGGACTTGTAAAAATTTTCAAAATATTTTCGAAAAAAATTTCATCATTACCTTCTAGTGAAAAAAAAAAAAAAAAAAAAAAAAAAAAAAAAAAAAAAAATTTTTTTTTTTTTTTTTTTTTTTTTTTTTTTTTTTTTTTAAATCAAGTTTACGATGGAGCCTCGGATTGAATACGATAAATTTATCGACGTCTACGGGAACAAGTTCAGACGACAACATTTCATCGCCGTGCGTTTCAAACGGCCCATTACGTCCTACCGATGTATGGGGTTAAACGTTACCCCTATAGAACCTCCAGATAACAGCATCGTCGTTCTTCGCGGCCCGTGTCCCCCGATCCGTTTCGACAAAAATCCATCCGTTTTGTTTTTCAGCGTGGGAAACGACTACGAAAAAGGTATAAAAGTGACCGACGAATCAGTCAACACTTTACTGCGAGCCTTGTTTCCACCGAGCAAAATCGTTTACAGTCATTTTACGAATTCGACGCTTTACGTGGTGGCCACGTGGAATCCTTTCGATAAAATCACGAAACGGTGTCGAAGGGAAGCGGCCTTTCATTGTCTGGTCACCATCGTCGAAGCGAAGAAAAACAAACGTCTCCTGACTCTGGACGAAGCGGCCAGGCTTCGGTTCTTCAAGAGGCCTTGCGGGAAATTGAACCGCTTCAATCGCTGGAGTCCGTTCGCTTTCCACCTCTGTCGCGAATCTTTTTTCCCCGTCACCAAAGCTCTGCCTTCCGAATCCACGGGGCGAGAGATATTCAAAATTTTGAAACGATCGGAAAATTCCCCCGAGAAGGTGCACGATTCGGATTTCTACGAATGCGAGATTTTCCTCACGGATTCCGAGCCAGTGGGAATACTCTGCGCGTTTTCCAAAGACGAATTTCGTCGGTTGGAATACGTGTCCCCCATGGTAGTGAAACGAACGAATCGATCGTATCTCGACACCCGTTCCGTCGTATGCGACACTTGGATGCCGCTGTACAAGGATCGGAAAACGTGGAAAGACTACGGTTTGCCGTTTTACGCGTACGATCTACGTTCGAAAAAAGCACGGCTCGCGCAAGTCGTTTCGTGGCTGCGAATACAAACTGCCGATAAATACGAGTCGATTCTCGAGGATCTGACGGTAGTGGCCAAAATACTCTTCGGGGAATTGAAACAAGATGGTCTTTAAAGCGTTGGTCGAAGCCTTGATCAAATTTAAAAGGGATCCCGAAGATTCTTTGGCTCTGAATACCGTAAATACGTTGAATCGCGAGTTGAGAAAGGATTTGATTCAAGCGTACGATTTGAGTCGACCTCTGATCGATAAAAACGCCACTCTCTTTTTCGAAAGTAAGAGTTTTTTAGATTTTTTGCTCAAACTCAACCGGTTGCCGAACGATCTCGACTACGAAACGAACCGAGACGCTTCCGCGCAGTCTGGCGATCCGACTCTTTTATCGCAACAATTGAACGAGTGCAGAGAAGAAAAAGGTTCTTTGACCGATCGGTTACACGAATGCGATCGAGAAAAGAACACTTTGACCGATCGGTTACACGAATGCGATCGAGAAAAGAACACCTTGACCGATCGACTGAATAAAATGGACCAAGAATTGCTTTCCATTCAGAACAAAAATGATCAATTGCACGGAGTGTTGAATACTCTTGAAAGCGAGAAAAATAATCTTTCAAAAGAGTACGAAAAACAAATAAATGATTTGAAACAACAACTCGACAAATGCAAGCGAGAAAATGAACTGGTTCAGAGTTCGACACAAAAGTACGTGCTTCAAACAAACGACTCCGGAACAAGTAGAAAATACGCACTGAGTTCGAAACATCGCACGAAACATTTTCCGCAGCAACCCGCTTTTTCGGTTATTCCAATGCCAGATTTCAGTTCGATCGGAGCGTTCGGTCAACCTGCTCCCGCTATTCCGCTTTCACACGAAACGTCGCAACCCATCGCTCCGTATGAATTCTCCGCCCCTGCGATTCCGATGCCTGCACCGTTGGTTCCTGCCGATCCCCAAACTAGCCAGATGGATCATTCGCAAACGGACGAAACTCTCGAACGTTGGCGAGTTTCGAACGAGACCGTCGAAAAATTATCGGCACAGATAAATAATTTAGAGGAGGAAATAAAACGCCAACAATCTTTAAATGAAGCTTTCAAACAACGAAATTCAGACTTACAAAAGCGGTTGGAGAAATCGGAACGTCGGTCGAAGGAGCATAGTACACGTGTAGAAAAACAGCAGGAAGAAATAGAAATTCTGAAAATTGAAAACGAGAAATACGGTAACTCGCAAGCGGATTTAGAAGAGTGCAGAGAACGTGAAAGCGAGTACGAGAAAAAAATAAAACGTCTGGAAGAATTACAAACTCTAACGGACGACCAAAAAAATAAGTCGTTGATGAAAGACAACGAATTATTATCGGAACAAATAGAGGAGTTAAAAGAGAATATAAAACATGAAAAACAATTAATTGAAAAGCTTAAACAACAAAATTCAGGTTTAGCAGATAATTTGAAAGATTTGGAGCATCGGTCGAACGAGTGTGAGAAGCGTGAACGATCTCACGTGAGCGAAATAGAAAATCTGAAAATTGAAAACGAAAAATTTCAGAATTTACAAATAGATTTAGAGCAGTGGAAAACACTTAAAAACGAGTACCTGATTCAAATACAAACTCTGGAAAAGGAAAAAGGTAAATTGCAAGAGGACTCGGAAAAGTACAAAGCACGTGAAATTGATAACGAGGAAAAAATAGGAAAACGGGGAAATGTTGCTTCTCAGACGGAAAACGCTTTAGATTTTCAAATGCATTCGCAGGATTATCAAACAGATGGAAAAATTAACACGGATCAAAATTCTAAACGTAATAGTGAAGAAGACGAAATCATCGAATATTTGCGTGAAAAATATAAAGGTACGGTTGGTTGGGAAAAATCTTTCATCCAAGAATTTGAAAAACAAATCGAGTCGTTAAAACAGGTGGAAGAGCAATGCAAAGTATTAGGAGAGAGAGCGGATCGCATGGATGTGACTCCGGATAATTTCGCAGATAAATTGATGAATATGCTGGAAAATAATCCGAATTATTTGGCCAAATTGAACCAAATTGCAGATTTAGCTCATTTGAAAAACGACGAAGACTTGATCGCTAAGTTGGGTGAAATTTTGACGAAGTTTCGTAAATATGAAGACGATGTCAAGAAACTGGGTTACGGTTTAAACGTCGATAATTTCCTTGATAAAATCATCGAAGTATTTGACCGTCTGAAACGAATCGTAATTCTTTTCGACTCTAAATACCTGACTGACGAAAACTGGTACATTAATTTTTCGAATTCGCTTCCAGGTTATGAAGAAAACACGAAAAAACTTTTCCCCTCTGTAACGGAAGCTTTTGCGTATCTCGAATTTTTGAATAACGAAATAATTAAAACGGACGCAAATTTAAAGGAGGACACGAAGAGGTTCGAAAAATTTACTTTAATAAATAAGATTTCCCTCGATAAACTTTACGCGAATGAAGCTATTTTAGGAGAAATAGTAGCCGTGACTTCGGACATTGAATTTAATGATAACAATGAGTGGAAAATTTTATTTATAAGAAGATATAAGAGTTTGTGGAATTTTGCTTTAAATTTCATCTCTGATAATCCGCAAACATTTAGAAATCCAGACTATCTTGATGATTCTTTAAGAAGTCTTCAAACAGATTTAATAGAAACCGCAACGCATTTGAATCCCGAAATCATGCAACATTCGGCATGGATGGCGATATTTATTAGAAATTTAATATTATTTGTTAAAACCTTACGTTTGAAAGATTCGTTCGAGGGAGACTTGAAACAGTGGATGTTTAAAATATTAAGCGGTAATAACACGTCACTCGAAAGTAGTGGAACCGCACTCGAAAGTGGCAAACTCAAAGTGGATAAAAAGACCAATAGAACTGTTCCTTATGATATAAAAGATAATACCTTAAATTCTCAATGCAAGGGTTTGTTAAAATATTTTCAGCCTGAAAAATATTTCGACCGTAAAACTTTTTATACAGATATAATAAATAGTGAATTCGTTAAAAACTGTAATAAAAACTCTGAACTCATACAAAATTTGAAGATGTATTTCGGTATTGAAAACATAGCTCTTGAAAATATTGTTTACAGAATCGATTCTGTTCTCGACGGTCTAATTACGAAATTAGGAATTTTGAAACTCGACATATTTTCTGTAACTGACAAATCATCAATCGAAAATCATTTCCAATTTTATTACGATTTAATTCAGAATCATTTCACTTCCCGACAAGACGATCACAAAGTTGATGAATCAAAAATTAATTCTTTCTATAACGAATGGTTAAAAATACTGAAATTTGCTCCAGATTTAAAACCAGAAAAATTTGCAGAAAAATTAAAAAGTTTAGAACTAAGGAGAAAACGTACATTGGTAGAGTATGTCGATGACGCAGGGGCAACTGACAAGAAATTTCGCCCGGATGCAGATTTTACGCCTCTTGAGATTCAAAATATGTTTTACATATTGTATCGATCATATTTTAAACTAAAAGCGACTATTTTACAAAATAAGTTACCGAATTTAGAGGAAATGCGAGATCTGATAATTTCAAAACTAGGATTATTAGAAAGTATAACGGGTACGAATATCCGTACCAACACACTATTGGATATTTTGGTGGAATACGTGTATCTTGATTTGGAAAGTATACTCGGAGAAAAGAAACGGATTAGTACAAAACTGGTGACTAAGGACGTGTTATTGAAAAAATGCATGAAAGATACTGAAAGTTACTTGACAACTTTATTCGCTGAAGAGTATAAAATATCAGATTGGGAAACTGAAGATGAAAATTCGGAAACTGAAGATGAAAATTTGAAAGCGGGAGGAGATGAAGATTCGAAAGCGGGAGATGAATTGTAAAAAAAAAAAAAAAAAAAAAAAAAAAAAAAAAAAAAAAAAAAAAAAAAAAAAAAAAAATTTTTTTTTTTTTTTTTTTTTTTTTTTTTTTTTTTTTCTTTACTAGTCTAGAACGCAAACTAAGATCTGAAAAAATATTTCAATCTTGTTTCGAGTTCTGGAGTTGTAAATATTTTCGAACAAATTTCCTAGTCTTAAAAAAAAAAAAAAAAAAAAAAAAAAAAAAAAATTTTTTTTTTTTTTTTTTTTTTTTTTTTTTTTGAGTTTTCCTTCTTTCGAGAATCGAGTTCAAGTTTTCTGACGCAATATCTCTGGAAGGTTACGCAATCCCGGGGTATAAATACAGGTGTGGGAGCCACATTCGTTCATTTGATCGTCGGTGCCAAAGGAGTTGCTACCAGAAGTTCTGCTGGACGGAAGATGGACTCGTGGGTAAGTCGATTTCTGATTATTTCTTTAATCGTACTTTGAAGTTTTTTTCGAACAGATTGGAAATTTTTGCCTCGGGCTCTGGACTTGTAATTTTTTTCAGTTATGATCTCGCAGTCTGGACTTGTAATTTTTTTCAGTTTTGATCTCGCAGTCTGGACTTGTAATTTTTTTCAGTTTTGATCTCGCAGTCTGGACTTGTAATTTTTTTCAGTTTTGCCTCGCAGTCTGGACTTGTAAAAATTTTCAGTTTTGATCTCGCAGTCTGGACTTGTAAAAATTTTCAGTGTTGATTTCGCAGTCTGGACTTGTAAAAATTTTCAGTGTTGATCTCGCAGTCTGGACTTGTAAAAATTTTCAGTGTTGATCTCGCAGTCTGGACTTGTAAAAATTTTCAGTGTTGATCTCGCAGTCTGGACTTGTAAAAATTTTCAGTGTTGATCTCGCAGTCTGGACTTGTAAAAATTTTCAGTGTTGATCTCGCAGTCTGGACTTGTAAAAATTTTCAGTGTTGATCTCGCAGTCTGGACTTGTAAAAATTTTCAAAGAAATCTTTTCGAAAAAAATTTCATCATTACCCTCTAGTTAAAAAAAAAAAAAAAAAAAAAAAAAAAAAAAAAAAAATTTTTTTTTTTTTTTTTTTTTTTTTTTTTTTTTTTTTTTACACTGGAGATTTATATACTTTTGAATCTTAGTTAAATTTATTGTAGCATTCTGGACTTGTAAAATATTTCAATCTTGTTTCGAGTTCTGGAGTTGTAAATATTTTCGAACAAATTTCCTAGTCATAAAAAAAAAAAAAAAAAAAAAAATTTTTTTTTTTTTTTTTTTTTTTTTTTTTTTTTTTTTTACAACCACATTCGAGGATAAATTTCATCCCCGTTTTTCTTTTGAGCATAGTATTGGATTTGTTCCCCATTTACAGTCATGTAGGCTCCGTATTCAGTTTTATTATCGTCTCTTGTTAGATAATATTCATCTTTGTTACTTCGTTTTGGATAAATTTGTTTTCCACCAAATTTTGCATATGTCTTGTTGGGCAGAGGAACTTCATTACCATCCGCATCCTTACGATAAAATTGGCGACCGAATGTGTTTGAGGGATAATCGTTTATTTTTCCGTCTGCATTCGGGAGATAAATTTCCTCATTTGTTTCTGGATCTCTAGGAAAGACTAATTCACCTGTATTTTTATTTTCAGGGTACCTTGGAACCCCGTGTTGGTAAATATATTCAAATTCACCATCTTTATTTCGCGTCGGATATTCAACTGTTTGATTCCAATCACCGACTTGTATTATTTTAGTTGCATATATTGTTTCTCCAGCTGGACCTGTAAAATATGTTTCATCTTTATCGCGGTTCTTTGCATAATATTCTACTCTACCCTCGTTTTGAGTAGCATAGCCTTTATTGAGATACATCTCAAAATATTCATTTAAATATGTATCCGATTCATCATTTCCCTCCTCTGTTTCACTGGATGCAGATTCATCCTTGGGTTTGTCGGATTCGTCTCCCTTTTCGCTAGATACGTCCGCGGGTTTTTCGGATTCGTTTCCTTTTTCGCCAGATTCGTCTCCCTTTTCGCTAGATTCGTCTTCTTTTTCGCTGGATCCGTCTGCGGGTTTTTCGCTAGATCCGTCTGCAGGTTTTTCGCTAGATTCGTCTCCTTTTTCGCTAGATACGTCCATGGGTTTTTCGGATTCGCCTTCTTTTTCGCTAGATCCGACTGCGGGTTTTTCGCTAGATCCGTCCGCAGGTTTTTCGCTAGATACGTCCATGGGTTTTTCGGATTCGCCTTCTTTTTCGCTAGATCCGACTGCGGGTTTTTCGCTAGATCCGTCCGCAGGTTTTTCGCTAGATACGTCCATGGGTTTTTCGGATTCGCCTTCTTTTTCGCTAGATCCGACTGCGGGTTTTTCGCTAGATCCGTCCGCAGGTTTTTCGCTAGATTCGTCTCCTTTTTCGCTAGATACGTCCATGGGTTTTTCGGATTCGCCTTCTTTTTCGCTGGATCCGTCTGCGGGTTTTTCGCTAGATTTTTCCATGGGATTATCTGATCCGTCATCTGATTTGCTAGCTCGATCCTCATTTTCATGTAGGCTGTTTTTGGGCTCCAAGTCGTTGTTGAAATTTTCCGCGTTTTCACGTTCTGCGTTTAAAACTGGAATGTTGTTGAAATTATCATCGAATTCATTAATTATCGGGTTACCAGGTACCTCGTTGATTTTATTCGATTCTTCTCCCTCAATATCCATTGCGGTTGATGGAACATTAGCGTCCCTTTTCTCACCTTCAATCAGATTCGATTTTTCTGATTCCGTTAACTTTGGATTTTTATTCAAGGGTTGCAACAAAGAAGAATCGCGCTTCCTGCGCCTACCCGTGTTTCCGTTAGTTGAAACTGATTTACCAGTCGACATACTTTATTTAATACGCATCTCGAAAGACAAGATAATGTTTATTATTTTGTGGATGTATATGTTATTTGTATGTTGGAATCATAGATTATATCGAATGTACGCTAACATAACTTGGAAAACATTATATCATAATATTCAACCGAACGAATGGCGTGAATATTTAATCGACGAACAAGTAAAAAATAAACGTGGATGGATTTCATAAAAAAAAAAAAAAAAAAAAAAAAAAAAAAAAAAAAAATTTTTTTTTTTTTTTTTTTTTTTTTTTTTTTTTTTTTTTTTGATGCAATCTTTTATATGATCCGTCTGCGAATTTTCGACACATCGAATCATGTCTCCTTTCGTCGTATGCATCGACGGCTTGATCGGAGCCGGTAAATCTACTCTGATAAAACGACTCGCCGACAGTTACGCATGTTTTCCCGAGCCCGTCGAGGAATGGACTCTACTTCCGTTTCTGTATAAAAATTTAACGCGCTACGGACCGGCTTTTCAGTTTCAAGTTTTGCTGTCTCAATTCAATCAAAAACAATCTTTCCGGAACACGGACGATTTGATTCTCGTGGAACGCTGTCCGTGGACTTCTCGGAATGTTTTCGCACCGTTGATACTGGACGACGAAACTCTTCGCACGTACGACAAACTCTATCGGACGCTGGGTTTCGAGGTGGATTTTTTCGTTTATCTGGACGTGGATCCGATCGACGCTTTCGACCGAATTCGAAATCGATCCCCGGTAGACAGTTTGATATCTCTGGATTATTTACGCAGTTTGCACGACTCTTACGCGTCCAATTTGTTGACGGGTCGATCGAACGTTTTCGTGGTGAAAGACGCGTCTCCGGACGCGGTAGAAAGAGAGGTTCGAGCGTTTCTGGTTAAAACAGCTGCTTCAGTTGTTTGAGATATTTAGAGAAATTGATTTCCGCCCAGCCACCTACGTTTTTGAGATGATCGGCGTTGTGCGAGGCCACGTACATCATGTAGGCCGTCAATCCGACGGTCAACAGGATCAAAAGCATGAAGATCCAACGACCGGTCGTCACGCCGATCGCCAAAAGAACGCAATTTACGTAAAGACTAGAATAAAATAAAACTCCGTTGGCCAATGAACGTTCGTCCATGATTTTAAACACTTGCTTAAACGTACAGCTGGCGGTCGAACGATTCGACGAAAGGAACGGGTCTGTGCGTGGCAAAAGTCAACGGTTTGCCCGTGAAATTTTTCAGTCTGACTAGAAATCCGTGATTCGGCGTAGACGTGTGCGCTTTTCTGTCGTTTCGATCGTCGTATTCGAATGCCACGTTGGGCGGATACGTGACTCTGAACCGAGGTTCTAACCTGACTGCTTGACTGGCGAGCAAATTGAGCCTTTCTCCCACTTTGACGTCCACGCCGCCGATGGGTAAAATTTCCTGCGGTTTGGCCTTGGTTCTTCGAATGTGTTGGTCTTTGTCGTCGTTCCAATACACTGGCGAAATGCGTTTGATTTCGTTCGTTTCGAAAGGGGTCCAGTCCGCTCGGTCGAAAACGTAAGATTTCGAATGCGGGGGATCGCAGGCAAAGTATTCGCCGGGTACCGAAACGATGCGCCGGCTGTGTACGGACGGACAGAAAACGAACGGTCGTTCCGCGTTGCAAGTGGCGTACACCGTGCTGTCCCAGACGAAATTCCCAGTTTGTAGTTTCTGACCCACCCGACAAGGTTTTTCCGTTTCGCCGTTCGATACCTTTTGAGTCCAAAAATGATAGTCGAAATCCACGGGTTCTTTCTTCAGCAGCTTTTCCGTTTCGTAAAATTTGCATTTGGCGCGGTGTTCGCGAGGTAACAGGACGGCCATGTCTGGAATCTGAGACACGAACGCGTATTTCGAACAATCGGGATGGGAGCAAATGTTGTACAATTCGATCAACGTCGATTCGGGATCTCGACAGGAAGGTACGGTCGC
This sequence comes from Maratus speciosus, assembly GCA_963932465.1. Classification (NCBI taxonomy): domain Eukaryota; kingdom Metazoa; phylum Arthropoda; class Arachnida; order Araneae; family Salticidae; genus Maratus; species Maratus speciosus. Next base: position 181,841,255 of record OZ010798.1, on the reverse strand, counting down.
TTTCGAATAATCCCACGGTTGGATCCAAGATTCGAAATTCAAAGAGTCGAATCGGAAGAGCGGCAAATCGTTGAATTTAAAGGCGTCGGCAGGTTCCGGGACGCAAGCGGAACCGTTGAAAAATGTCTGCGGGGGGCAAGTTTCGATTCTGCTCAGCGCGCAGTCGTAAAAATGTCCGGAATCGTAGTATATCGGTAATTTTTCGGGCGCCTGAGGTCCGCATGCGGATTCGGCTTTGAATCGTTTGGAAATTCGCTCGCCCGGCGACAGAAGCTTGCGCTTTCGAGTTTTATTTTCGCAAGCGAAACCCACAGAGCGATCTAAAAGCTCGGACAGATTCCAATTCTTGACGCGTCTGGTAAATTCGTAAACGGGTACGATCACGTCCGGGTCGTCCGAGAAAACGTTTTCGCAAAACGCGGGAACGGAGCACTGGTTGCTTTCGGGGTCGAAAACCATGGGTAGCGACAACAAGTTTTCGCCTTTGCTCAGACCGTCGTCCCAGTTTTGCGGACATTCTACGATTTCGTGAATTTTGTTTTTTCGACAAGTCATGTAACCGGGTGAAAATTTAAACGGATTCGTTTTCCGTTCGGGAAGGGGCAGTTTAGTTTCGTCGGGCAATCCGATGCAATCCGCGGGTTCGCAATAATCTTTGTCGATGAACTTTGTTCCGGATTTGCACGTGATGTAGAACGGTTTTCCGTTTCGACATTCGAGTCTCGTCTCGTCGTCCAACAGAATAGGCGCCGAAAAGTATCGACAGTAATGACTCAGATCGTCCATCGATTCGCATCGATCGTGACGGAAAATGGTCTTGGGGGGGCATTTTTTGATCGTTTCCTTTCCGCCCTTGCACAAAATGTAACGAGACGAAATGCGATCGGGAAGCACGGTTCCGTCTCTTTTTCCCGTACACGAATCGATGGCTTGACATCGATTCGACGCGAGTAACGTGCCCGAAGGACAAATTTGGAGTTTGTCCACGTGGCCCCCCGAGCACTTGAAATAAAACACGTCGCCTTTCTGAACGGTGAACGAGCTGTTTTCCTTGAAATTCAAAATATTTTTCTCGCGTTCTGGACTTGTAAAATTTTCCACATTTAATCTCGCGTTCTGGACTTGTAAAATTTTCCACATTTAATCTGGCGTTCTGGACTTGTAAAATTTTCCACATTTAATCTCGCGTTCTGGACTTGTAAAATTTTCCACATTTAATCTCGCGTTCTGGACTTGTAAAATTTTCCACATTTAATCTCGCGTTCTGGACTTGTAAAATTTTCCACATTTAATCTCGCGCTCTGGACTTGTAAAATTTTCCAGATATTTATCCGAGAAAGTGTACAAAAGAAAGTGTAAAAATTCTCTCGATCCTATAATCCTCGATTCAAAAAAAAAAAAAAAAAAAAAAAAATTTTTTTTTTTTTTTTTTTTTTTTTTTTTTTTTTTTTTTTTTTTTTTTTTTTTTAGAACTATAAATTATGTTAGATAAAACAACTACTTCTGAGCCTGAATTTTCACTTCGGATTCGAAACATGAGTGAATGCGCTATTTGTTTAGAAGACATTAAGCCCCGCTATTCTTTTACGCTTTCAGGATGCAAACATTTTTTCCATAGAGTTTGTATTATAGATTTGATAGATAAATCCAAATCTAAAGTGCAGTGTCCAAATTGTCGAAAAAAGCTGAAAAAATATGATTTACGTTCTGTACACGATAAAAGGTCAGAATCGGATTCAGATGACAGTTTACCTGAAAGCCACGATACTTGTAATTTTTTTCAGATTTATTTAGCGTTTTGGACTCGTAAATTTTTTCAGATTTTAGTTTGCGTTCTAGACTAGTAAAAAAAAAAAAAAAAAAAAAAAAAAAAAAAAAAAAAAAAAAAAATTTTTTTTTTTTTTTTTTTTGATTTAACAAGTTTACTATATAAGTTGCACTACTTGGACATATTACAGTATTTCATTTTCTCTTTATCTGAATTTAGTATAGCACACATCAAGTTGAAGGAGGAGGTTTGTTACTTTCGGAATCTTGTAAAAATCATACTGGTTCTTTTAACACAAGTAAAAAAATGGAGTACTTTAAAAAACGAAACCCACTAAGCGCTGGAGAACAGGATTTACAAAATCCTTTTGGTGTTGGAGAACAGGATTTACATCCTAACATTACAAATCAAAGAAAACCTAATGGTGGAATGTTGTTAAATCCATTTACTGCAAGGAAGCCAATGGTGAACTTTAATCCTATATTTCCCAAATTCGATAATGATGAATTACAACCTCCACATTGGGAAAATCCTGCGCCGTGGAAAGATCCGTTGTAAATCATTACCTAAAAAAAAAAAAAAAAAAAAAAAAAAAAAAAAAAAAAAAATTTTTTTTTTTTTTTTTTTTTTTTTTTTTTTTTTTTTTTGTTAGTTGTATATTAAAGTACACATTTTCGATTTGTTCTTTTCACCATGCACTTTTCTATTCACTGGAGATGATTACAGTATCGCGAAAACATTAATAAAATCGAAATTACATTTCTCGATCAAGAAGGAAACTGCGAAAGAAAAATTAAATATTACGAAGATTGGATCGGCGTATGCACGAACAACATCGACAAGCTGGTTTGCGCCATAAAGGAATCTTTTCCTTGTCATAAGGTTTTGTATCGTAAAATCGGGAGCGCTAAAAAAATTTTACCGTACTTCGAAGACAGGTTAGCCAAAAACAAATTGGATTACCGTTTGAAACCCTTCTACAAAGTATATACCAAGGCTTTCCACAAAGATGTCGGCGAATTATTACACAAATACAAAGTCAGTTATCTCGGTCCAGACGACTGGTTGATACGGATCTATATCGATTTGTGTTCTCAGTACGACACGTATTCGTTTTACTACAAATGGTACGAGTTGGAAAACGATTCTCAGAGTCTGACGGATTCTCTGCGAATGATCTCCGATCACAGAGACGAACCAGATTGGACCGTGGCCGCTTTCGATATCGAAACCGTTTCTTTAATCGGGAACGTGGTTCCGAAAGGCTATCGCAAATCCGACAGAATCGTCATGCTGAGCCTTTACAAATGGAACAAGCGACTAGGAGTTCGAAAATGGTTACTCTATCTGCTTCCGGAAGGTGCGCGACCCGTACCCGATTACGAACACGCGTTCGAAACCGAATCAGAAATGTTGATTCGGTTCCACGCTCTGTTGGACGACGCTCAAATCGTAACCGGTTACAACATCAACGAGTTTGATTTTCCGTGTATTTTCGCGAGGCTTTGCTGGCTCGATCTGTCCAACGTGCTCAGATATTACACGTCTAGCAAGGTGGGTTCGGACCTGGTGGTCACGTACAAGAATAAAATCGTCTTGGATCTCTACGCTTATTTCAAAACTTTTTCCGATTACGACTTGCCGAGTTACAAGCTGGACGACGTGGCGCGGGTAAAGTTGAAAGAGACCAAATTGCAAGTCGAGTCGACCGGAATATCGAGTTGGTATCGAAATCCCGATTTGACGCGCAATCTGTTGGACGAACGAGACGTTAAAAAATGTTTCGATTCGTTGAAACCCGACACGGTGTCCGGACTTTCCGAATTCGGAACGTTTCGCACGTATTTGGATTATTGTTTGAGAGATTCGGAATTGGTGTACAGGCTGTTCGTAGAAGAACACGTGCTGTCTTTCCTGGTCGAACGCGCCAATTTCACCGCTCTGGATGCCGTGAAAGTCTTACACTTGGGAAATTCGCGTTATTTACTGGAACTGTTCAAAACTTACGGTACGCGTCTGGGCTATTTCATCAACCCGAAGTTTTTCGGTACGTCGTTCGACCACGACTCCAAGTACGAAAGATTTTACCAGGGAAAAACTTATCAGGGCGCGTTGAATTTTTGCGTTCCCGAACAGATAAAAACAGACGTCTCGGTCATGGATTTTTCGAGCATGTATCCGAACGCGTTGCGGAATTGCAATTTGTGTTACGGCACCTGCACGATCATGACTCGAGAAGAATGGTCGTCCAACGACGCGGTTAAACGGATGGTTTGTATTCCGTACAGACAACATTCCGACGGCGATTTCACGAAAAGTACGAAAAATATGTCCAAATTTTCCTATCCGAAATTCGATCCCGCTTCGGACGAAGTAGTGATCGTCGTCAACCCCCACGCGGAAGCGTTTTTACCCAAAATCGTGGACCATTTCATCGAAATGCGGAAACACCATCAGAAAGAGTTTAAGCGAACCGAAGAAATTTATCATTACAACGTCCAGCTGGGTATAAAAATCTTGATCAATTCTCTCTACGGAGTCATGGCCACCAAGGATTCGCCCCTGGCCTATCTGCCCGTCGCCATGACCATCGTGACCCTCTCGCGCTACCAGTTACTCGGATCGTATCATTATTTGAAAAATTTGGGTTACGACGTGTGTTACGCCGACACGGACAGTCTGATGGTTCACAGATGGCCCGTCGAAAATTGCGATCGAGTCAACGAGTTTTTGAATCTACCGTACGTGGAACTGAAATACGAACAACGCATGAAACATTTGGTCATCTTGTCGAAAAAAAGGTACGTCTACGAACGATTCGACAACCCCAAACTCATAACGAAAGGCTTCCAGAAGAAAATCAACGGTCTCGTCGAGTTCATGACCGACAGGATACTGGACGAGGTTTGGAAAACCAATTTTTATCCGCAAAAAGTAGAAACGAAAAAAGAAAAATTCAGCAAAGGTTGGAACGTTTGGGTCGAAACTGTTCTGGCAGCCGATTACCTGTGCAGGGATCCTAAAAGATATTCGATTTACCGCAGGGTTAAAACTCTGAGCGAGTATAAATCTACTTCTTGCGCTTCGGTGAAATTTTTGAAAAAATATCCGGACAAAAATCAGGAACACGTCGAATTTACGTACAGCAGGGCCGACGTGTCCACGAAAGAAGCATCCAATTGGGTAGTGGCCGTGGAAGATTGTCAATGCGTCGATTTCGAAAAACTGTTCGTCAACCAGAAAAGAATATTTTGCCTGCTGTTGAACATGACTTATTGGCACATGAAAGATCCGGTCAAGTTGGCCTACTGCGTTTTGAACAACCTGCGCTGGAAACGATTCGTCCATGCCGAACTTTTACACTATCACGCCACGGGTAGACGCATAGCCATGTTGGTGGAACCGAGCGTGAAATACACGTTCGCTATAAACGATCATTCCGCAAAGAAAAGAAAAGTCGGTAGGAGTAAAAAGCTTTGTACGATCGGTAATTTACCCGCGGTCGACGATACAGAACGAATAACCGAGTCGTTCGAAGAATTTTCGTTGGACGATTGGGATTCCGAGGACGAAGACTAGGTAAAAAATACTCAGACGCTGTTACAAATATAACCGGACTATTAATTAAATTGTACGGTATCGAATCGTTACTTTCAGCCACGGCTGAAACGTAACTACAGGACCATGTAAATAAAGATGCAAATATTCGTAAAAACTCTAACTGGAAAAACCATAACTTTGGAAGTCGAACCCGACGATACCGTAGACGTAGTTAAAAATAAAATACAGGACAAAGAGGGAATCCCTCCCGACCAACAACGATTAATTTTTTCCGGTAAACAATTGGAAGATTCGAGAACGTTGGCCGATTATAATTTACAAAAAGAAAGTACTATACATTTAGTGTTGAGATTGAGAGGTGGATAAGACTTGAAAAATTTCAGAGTCATAGAAACAAAAAAAAAAAAAAAAAAAAAAAAAAAAAAAAAAAAAAAAAAAAAAAATTTTTTTTTTTTTTTTTTTTTTTTTTTTTTTAAGGATGTAATCCTTTGAAACAAAACTTAAAGAATTAACTCTAAGCCTTTTCCCTAGGTTTCAAAAAAAAAAAAAAAAAAAAAAAAAAAAAAAAAAAAAAAATTTTTTTTTTTTTTTTTTTTTTTTTTTTTTTTTTCAAAGCAACAGAGTTTTATAAAGGCGAGACTTGAACGCGTCGACCACATTATTTACCGAAATGGCCGACTCGGTAAAATTTCAATTCTCACTTCAAAGCGATCGTTTGCAAGTTCAGATCGCCGAACATTATTTTAGGCTTTTTCGTAGATACGACAAAATGGATCAAGTTCGATTTTTCATTCAGCGCTGGATAGACGTGGTTCAGACTTATTCGAAAATACCCCATTTCGTCGCGTTCGATCCGCCCGTTCCTGCTCTGAATCGTTTGGTTTCTAGGGCGAGAGGTGTCGTGCTGGCCCCTTTCAACAATTCGAAAGTTCGCAGGTTGCCTCGTTTCACGTCTGTTTTTCCATATTATCCGTTTCGAATCAAACTGGAACACACGGACGAGTGTTGTAAAATCGGCTTGGAATTTTTTCATCTGTATTTGGAATTGACGGATATCCGCTTCGTCTGCGTTTACAAAATGTGGTATCAACAAGATAAAATTATAAGAGAACTGCGAGAGAGACATCCGCACGTAAAAATTTACACCACGGCGTCCTACAAGAGTTTTTGCGCCGTCATGTCAAACTCTTTGACACGTGATTCAAAATCTCCACGTCGTCGGACAGATCCGGAGGATAAGCTTTCAAGACCGGCGGCTCCTTTATCCATTCCAACAGATACCGATAGTGTAAAATATCCCGTTCCACTTTCGCATTGATACAAACGGCCGGGATATACGTGTTTTTCGAAGAAGTAATCTCATACCTGTAAATCAAATCCTTATCCACCAAAACGTACACGTCTTGCGGAAAGATTCGTATGAGTGTGAATTCGTTCCATTTCCATATCAAAACGTAATGCCCGTGCCAAGGTCGTCCCGGTACCAGTTCCAAATTAATAGCCAAGAGCATCAAGCAAAGAATGCCGAAGAATAAATACATTTCTTTGATTTTATTCGCGATATTTTTAGTCACGATGATCAATTTGTATTACAAACCCAATCTCACGGATAAACATCGGCTGATCCGTTGGTTCGAAAGAGTCGCCGACCCCATTTCCAAATCCATTTGCCCCCTGCGAGGTTTCAAGTGTCCTTCGGGCGAACCGTGCGACTGTAAAAAATTTTGCAGTAACGCGACTGAATTCGTCCTTTATCACATCGCGGATAACGACGAACGCGTGTACGTGATGAACAAAAAATTAACACCCGGCACGTATTGTTTACCCAAAGGGGTAGACAAATGTAATTTGAAAGCAAACTATCACGTGTTTTCCCTGGCAGGGTGGTCGTGTTTGCCCCTGAACCTAGTCGTGTTCAAAGGGGACAAGAAACGGGCCTGTAAAAACGACGAAGCCGAAAACGACGATCTGAACGTCTTGTGGGATTACGAGAAAAACGAAGAGGCCGGGGATAACATCGACGATTATTACGAACCTCTGGGGGAAAATCTCAGATATCGATGCAAATGCGGATCGCAGTCTTTAGACGGGACTCGGATGATTTCCGCTTTTCCGTTCGTGTGTCTGGCCGATTACTGTTTACGGGACGTTCCGAACCCCTTGGATTTCATGGGTTGGAACGGGCGAGAGTGCGTGTGCGGTCCGTATTTTCATCTGGATTCGAACGATAAAACTTCTCCGTGCAGACGAGAAAAATCGAGGGTAAAAGACGAAACTTTTACGGGAAGAGTGGATTGCATGACTGAAAATTCATTCGTGAAACAGACTTTACTGTGTCCGACGACCGACAGAAGATTGATTTTTAGAGAATGGATTCAGACGGATTCTTCAGATCCTGTAAATTTAGTGGATACGCTCGTAAATAAAAAATTAATATAAAATCGTATGTAGTAAAAAAAATGAAAATAATAATCGGGATGGCTACAAACGTCGAGAGTCGAATGCATCTATCGCGGGATATCTTTACTATTGATTTCCTGTTCATAGATATTATACCGAGTACTATGAAAACCTACTTTCTATGTTTAAAAAAGTACAAGAATCCAGCTCGGAAAGAAATATTTGCAGTTTCGAATGGAAAGAAAATATCCAAGAAAATCGGTTTCCAAGAATTTTATTGACTGTCGTGTGCAAAAACAACACGGTTTGTGAAAAAGCTGAAAAAATATAAACATTGAAGATTCAATTTAAAAAAATATTTTTAAATATTTTACCTTATGTAAAAAAAAAAAAAAAAAAAAAAAAAAAAAAAAAAAAAAAAAAAAAAAAAAATTTTTTTTTTTTTTTTTTTTTTTTTTTTTTTTTTACCTGATGCATTTATTATATAAAAATATTTCCGATACATGCCATACAAGTTGTTTCTTTTTATACAAGTGTCGAATACAAGATTTAAAAATGTTGTTCTATGATGATTGTAAAAATTATACTTTAAAAAATGAAGGGGTTGAAGTTGTTGAAAATGTTTTAGATAATAATGAAATAATTAAACTCAGAGAAACGATGTGGAAATGGCTTCATCACAAAACCAAATATTTCAAAAAACCTGTAGAAAAAAATAAACCAGATACTTATGTTTCTCTATTTCAATTGATGCCTAAACACGGAATGTTATTTCAACATTGGGACTTTGGACATAATCCGTTATCATGGCATGTTAGACAAAACGCCAATGTAATTAAAAAATTTGCATCAATATGGAATACAAACGATTTATTGACAAGTTTCGATGGAATTAGCGTTTCTCTTCCATGTGAAATTACAAATCGAGGTTGGTATAAGGGTAAGGAGTGGTTTCATAGCGATCAATGTTTTAAACGAAATGATTTTGAATGTGTACAAAGTTTAGTCAATATTTATGATGTTTCTGAAGGAGATGCCACGCTGAGGGTCTTAAAAGGAAGTCATAAATTACATGGGAAATTTCAAGAAAAATTTCAAATAAAACAATCTAGCGATTGGCATAAGTTAACTCCAGAAGAAAAACATTTTTACATTCAGAACTTGGGATTCGACTCGGATATTTGTGTTAAAGCAAAAGCTGGTTCACTAGTGTTATGGGATAGTCGAACTATTCATCAAGGCGTTGAACCTCAGAAAGGTAGATCCAAAATGAATATAAGGTGTACACCTTATATTTGTATGACTCCAGCTACTCTAGCAAATAAATCTCAAATTCAAAAAAGAATCTATTACTTCGAACAAAGAAGAACTTGTAATCACTGGCCTCATAAAGTTAAAGTTTTTCCAACAGTACCTCAAATGTATGGTCAACCTGTTCCTCAAGTAAATAAAGATGTTTTATTTGTTACAGATTTGATGAAACAATTAGTCGGTTACAATCACTTAATTTAAAAAAAAAAAAAAAAAAAAAAAAAAAAAAAAATTTTTTTTTTTTTTTTTTTTTTTTTTAACTTAATGCTAGATACTGAATAAATACGAAGAGTAATTTTTTTTTCTGTTTAGTAAACCATGTCGTACATTTATATTCCTTACCAGACTGTCAAAGAATTAATCAATCGTTTTCAAAGTTCGAACGCGACCAGTTTCGCCATCAACCCCATGCAGCAAAATCCGGCTCCTAATTTCGTTTTGGTAAACCCGGAACTTTATCACGGATCGTACGGAGGAATTTTGTACGATGCCGTCGTTCGCGGATACGAGAAAGATTGCATCTCTGACTGCTTGGGAAAAGGTTCGTCTTTGGTTTGGTGGAATTCGTGCCCCGTGTTCGTCGGAGACGTATGCGCCTTGGCGTTCGAGGATCGCGTGGCCGTGACCCCGTCCATGTTTTCCAAAATGCGAGTCAACGAGATTCGAAAACAGAAAACTAGAAAATCTTCTTATTACGTCGACAGAGCTTGGCGCATGAATTCGGAATCCGATTTGTATTGATCTTCCGTGTAATCGGGTTCCTGTAAGAACCTGTTCGTTTCTCGCCTCATGGCGTGGGTTCGATTGTGTAACGTGAAAAACAATCGGGACAAGTCACCGTTCGGATCCATCAGTTGCGTTTCGAATTCTTTCAAAGCGGTCGAAAAATGAACCATGCAGATTTGACACCTGATCGTTCGATAAAGCGGTCCCTTTAATAATTCTCTCCATTGTTTTTTATACGGAGCCATGTTTTCGCCCCTCGAGTCGACGGCTTCGGCCATCCAGTGTAAAAAGCGCCAGTAAAAGGAACCGAACTGTAAGACTTGTAAAAAATTTAATTTTTCGAACGAGCGTTCCGCGGGATAGAGTTCTTTTCGGGCCGGGGTTATTCCCAAATCGATCAAGAGACTACGAAGAGCCGAACCGTCGCCGTTGCCGATCATTTTCGTGATCGTCGGTTCGAGAAGCGTGAAAATCGTCTCGGGAGTCCACTCGACGTTGTAGAGCAAAGCCAGACTCGAGCACAGGACGCCGCGCAGAATCGAAATCCAAGCCATCACTGCGTTATGCGATTCGGGTTTTTGATACGTGCGAACGTAACTCTCTTCTTTGATGATGGCCGCCACTCGCAGAACGAAAGCGAAAAAAGTTTCGTCTAACCTTTCGCGCGGAGATCCCGAAAGAAATTCCGAAGTGAACGGTTTGACGTCCCATTGGACCACGGGGGCATCGTTCGAGACGATGAGATCGATGAGATTTCGATAAAACGGATCCGACTCTTGTTTTCGGGATTCCAATAAACCCTTTTCGTCTACGACCCCCAAATGAGCTTGATACAGTTTTTTATAAGTAGAATGTTTCATCTCCTTGAATTTACGTGAAAGCGGAAAATTAAATTTTCGTTCGAGAGAGAAATTGAAACTTGTGAGTAAAAATATTTTTCATCTCAAAAAAAAAAAAAAAAAAAAAAAAAAAAAAAAAAATTTTTTTTTTTTTTTTTTTTTTTTTTTTTTTGAACTTAACAAGTTTACTATATAAGTTGCACTACTTGGACATATTACAGTATTTCATTTTCTTTATCTGAATTTAGTATAGCACACATCAAGTTGAAGGAGGAGGTTTCTTACTTTCGGAATCTTGTAAAAATCATACTGGTTCTTTTAACACAAGTAAAAAAATGGAGTACTTTAAAAAACGAAACCCACTAAGCGCTGGAGAACAGGATTTACAAAATCCTTTTAGTATTGGAGAACAGGATTTACATCCTAACATTACAAATCAAAGAAAACCTAATGGTGGAATGTTGTTAAATCCATTTACTGCAAGGAAGCCAATGGTGAACTTTAATCCTATATTTCCCAAATTTGATAATGATGAATTACTACCTCCACAATGGGAAAATCCTGCGCCGTGGAAAGATCCGTTGTAAATCATTACTCCAAAATCTCCTACTACAAAAAAAAAAAAAAAAAAAAAAAAAAAAAAAAATTTTTTTTTTTTTTTTTTTTTTTTTTTTTTGAGCCATGAGCGAATATATCATAGCGTTGTTGGTATCGATGTCTAAGCCAGAGGCGCCTACGAACACTTTTAATACGACTCCGGAAGAAATAATTAAACTCCAACCCAAAAAAAAAAAAAAAAAAAAAAAAAAAAAAAAAAAAAAAAAAATTTTTTTTTTTTTTTTTTTTTTTTTTTGCGTTGGATGTTATTGAATAAATACGAAGAGTAATTTTTTCCCAGTTAGTAAACGTAATGTTTTTTCATTTTCAAATTCAAGTCCGAAATGCCGCTTTGGCTTTCGATTCGCGAATGTTGGCGTTTTATATCGTTTCCTATTTTCGGTTGTATCATCGAGATCGCATCGCCGTCAAAGTTTTCATAGATTCTTGGAATTATCAAGGAACGTTCATAACTATACGCTGCAAGCTTTACAACTTCGATCACGGTTCGCGCCTCGCTCGTCGTGCCCGAGAACGTACAAAGAGACTTTTCAAACCCCGTTTTCGAAGAAGGACTCGAGACGAAGCGACCGCTCGAAGACGAAATATTTTCGCGTGAAAAATCATCTCGGCCTTTTCCGAAAGGCCGCGTTTCGGAGCGTCGTCTCGCAAAACCAAGTTCATGGATAATCCGGTACACGCACACGCCCTTCGATACGCCACCGAAGCCACCAAATGTTACTTGATGGAGGAATACAAAAGAAAATTTCCCCAATATTTCGAAAACGCCGTGTTGGAGACTCGACCGGCCACCGACGAAGATTATTTCGTTCCCCCGTCCATCTCGGACAAATGCATCGTGGTGGTGAAAACCGCGTTCGACGAAATCGGATGCAAGAGATTCGGTTGTTTTCCGTTCAAGAAAAACTGGGAAGCTTGCGAGGAAAACGATCCCTTGCAGTGGGTCAGAATAGGCGACGAATACGAGATGGCGTGTCAGAAATCTTGCGAGAAACATTCGATCAACGCGGAATGGTCGACCGACGGTCGTTGCTTGATCGCGAACCCTCTGAAAAAAGTATTGGCTTCCATGCCCGAAAAGCTTTTTCAGAGAGCTTCGAGACACGTTTTTCACGGCGGGTTGGACGTGGTCGACGGCGAGTTGAAACTCAACCAGAGATACTGCGAAGCGTACGGTTTGGATTTCGTGGACGGTGACTGCGTGGCTTCGGACGGACAAAAATTCGGCGAATTCCTGTTCGGAAAAACGCCCGTCCGAGCCGCCAAAGTGGGTAACATGCAACCCCTGGACGATCGACCGCCTCCCGTTCCAGACTACATGAATTACGCCACCCGAAAACGGAAGAGAATCAAGCGTTCCCTTTCGATTCCGGATTCGTCTGTCGAAAATTTCGGTAATTTCGCCGCGGAGTTGGCCAAAGACTTGGGAACCGACGTTTCGGAGTACGCCGTCCAAAATTTCTTGAAACGGAAAGCGCCGAAACTTTTGGCCAGGAACATCGACAGGATAGCCACGAAACTCGTTCTTAAAAATTCGATCGTGGCGAGCATGAAACGAGTCGGGACGATGTCGTTGAAAGTTTTGGGCTCGGCTGCGGGAATCGTCACGGCCGTGTACGCGGTGTACGATCTGGTCGTCGGAATCTTGGACACCGTAGATCCGTTCGATTATTTAAAAGTCATCGACAAAGAGAAATTGGAGAGAATAGACGACGAATTGGATTACACCTATTTTCAGGACGGACCCGTTCGCAGCGAATTGACACCCGTGTACGTTTGGGAAAACGAAATATTGGCGGACGAGGAAGACATCGAAAACCAGTTGGTTTTCATGACGTTCAAAGTAGAAGAGTATTTAACGGCGCTGGAAACCATACCGGAAAACGAATATCAAAAAGAAAGGACGACGAAACGAAACCCTTTGATCCAGTTTGTTTGGGACGAAAAGGAAGACTGGAGCAAAACGCTGTTCAAATGTATGATTTTCGTACTGATCTGTTGCACGTTATTGTTTTTGGAATGGATTCACATATGGACTTGCGGTTTATTTTTCACGATGCTGTTTTACAAGGCGTATTGATCTATTTTTAGAAACATGACGTAATCTCATATTCATAAGTCGAAACTTGAGATCTGAGCTTGTAAAATTTTTCGAAAAAAAAAAAAAAAAAAAAAAAAAAAAAAAAATTTTTTTTTTTTTTTTTTTTTTTTAACCATTTGAAAAAATGGTTGTTGTTTTCGGTCGAGATAGACCCCCTGACGTCGCCACTTTATTATTTTTAACCATTTCCAAAGAAATTCTTTACTTTTAGAAGAATTTGTATTTGAATAGGCGATCCAAATGCGTAAAATCGTTCATAATAAAGAAAGTTACAAAATGGGTAGACACAAATTATCAGATATGGAAAAAGCCGAATCCAAAGAGCGACGTCGGATGAAAAAATGTCTTGCAAAGCAAAAATCGAGGTCTTCAACTGATTATGTAACCCATGAAAACCAATTACGAAATGAAAGACGATCACGAAAAAGGAAACAATCTAATCTTGAATCGATTGATAGTAAAAGGCCGTGTTTCGAGGGGCTCCAATCCACTAACCACGGCGTTTCGCAATCGGTCGATTCTAGCCATGAAAAATTGGGTTCAAGTTCAGATTCTAACAAGCCTGTAAATGTACCACCTATTACTCTTTACTCTCCACTACTTAAAAAGAAATCTAAAAAACAACCCATGTCTGCTTGGGAAAAACTAGAGAAAAACTTTTTCGATTCGATGGCCGTTGGACCCACTCACAGGTGCACGTGTTGCGATCGGCTATGGTTCAAAACATCCATGACAAATGTTCCGCAATTTAAAATCAAAAAGTATTTACCAAACTCTTACGATTTTGTTTTTTCCGAAAAGATTCAAGATGTCGCGTCGTTTTGCAAAACGTGTTATTCTCACGTTCTTTACGGCCATACCCCACCTTTGGCAGCCAATTGCGGATTTAAATATCTCCCTCTACCACCTCGCCTTTCCAATTTATACGAGTTGGGAGAACGCTTGGTGTCACTTCGGATTCCTTTCATGCAAGCCCCACCAGTGGCTGAGAGGTTCTGCTCTCGAAGCTGGTAGACGGGAGCTGCTGGGTTCGAACCCAATCGCGCCCGTCGGCCTAATCGTTCGGAGTTTTCGTGGTTTTCTTCGAACCGTGGGTTTCCATGCGTTAATACGGATTAGGTTCCCTTAGAAAGACCTCCACGGAAGGCACTCCCCCTAGGGCCCATATTCCTCGTGTAGATAATTGGCCGTCAACAATCAACCCAACCCAACCCTTTCATGCAAATTAGAGAATTGGGATCCACTCGGCAATTTGGTTGCAAAGGTTCTGTGACCAACGTGCCGATCGAACTCGGACCAACCGTAAAATTCCTGCCAAGAAATCCCAACGAATCACAGACAATCTTCGTGAAACTGAAAAAACGCCTGAGACACAAATCTCATTACATGGCTCAAATGATCGATAAAAAACGAATCCACGAAGCGGCAAGGTATCTTTCGCGAACACCGCTATATCAGTCTCAAGGCGTCGAATTGGATTTGACTCGGCTCGGAAATTACGACGAACAAACGTTTCCATCGGGTACTGATACCGAGGTCGATTTAATTTCGTCGGATAATGATTATGAGGATGAAGAACCGATCGAGTTTTGGGACGATGAATTTCAAAATGACGATGGCGACGACGAATTTACGACCCTTGCTGAAACAATCATCATGCCACGCTATCAAGATTTCGAGAATAAGGGTTTATGTTTGGCTCCGGGTGAAAATAAAATGCCTATATCTTTGTGGTTCGATACGCTCGGAGATGAACTTTCCTATCCGAAAATTTACTGTGGGCAAGTTCGTCATTTCACGAGATTCAAAGATCCATCTTACTTAGAAATGTGCAAAAGCGAACTCCGTCGGTATGATCGAAGGGGAGCCACTCCCCAAAAAGTATTATATAATTTTCTCAAACTCTCGCACCAACAAATGTTGAGTTGTGCATGGTTTCTATGACTAGGAAATTTGTTCGAAAATTTTTACAAGTTCAGAACGCGAAACAAGATTGAAATATTTTATAAGTCCAGAACGCGAAACAAGATGAATTTTTTTACAAGTCCAGAACGCGAAACAAGATGAATTTTTTTACAAGTCCAGAACGTTACGATAAATTTAACTAAGATTCAAAAGCGTAAAAGATACAAACCTCCATCCTTAAAAAAAAAAAAAAAAAAAAAAAAAAAAAAAAAAAATGTATCGTTGAAAAAAAAAAAAAAAAAAAAAAAAAAAAAAAAAAAAAAACCATTTTTTCAAATGGTTGTTGTAATTTCTTAAATTACAATTTTTTTTTTTTTTTTTTTTTTTTTTTTTTTTTTTTGCCGGGTCTGTATTTGCGTGCATAAAAGGATTCCGTTTCAAACTCGAAATAAACAAACTGGAAACTACTCGGACTCGATTCGTCATGAAAAACCTTCGACTTTTCAACGCTCTCACTGGACGTCTGGAAGATTTCGTGCCCGACGATCCTCGCGACGTTAAAATTTATTGTTGCGGGCCTACGGTCCACGACGTGCCCCATCTCGGACACGCGAGAACGTACGTGTTTCTGGACGTGCTCCGGAGGATTCTTCGCGACTATTTGGGTTTCGGCATACGGTCCGTGATGAACGTCACGGACTTGAACGATAAAATCATCGAGAACGGCGGCCCCCGATCCGCTCGAAAGTACGAGAGCGAATTTTTCAAAGCCATGGACCTGCTGAACGTGGAAAGGCCCGATTTCTCGCCGCGCGTCACGGATTTCATGCATTTCGCGGATCACGTCTCCAAGAGACGTTTGGTCGAAGGGTTCGCCTATTATTCGCACGAAACTATATATTTCAGTACGGAAGCCTATCTGAAAGAATACGATCGGGTGTTTCCTCAAACGGAGAAACGAGACGAATCCTTTCGACAGAGTGCGCCGGAAGAAAACGAAGGAAAACGGGATCCCAGAGATTTCGCGCTCTGGAAATGCTCCAAAAAATGGGTCGACGTCGAAGGAAAGAAACAGAAAGGAATGCCCGGATGGCACACGCAATGCGCGGCGATAGCGAGTTTTTTCTTCCGCGATTCCTTGGACATTCATCTGGGAGGAATCGATTTGCAGTTTCCGCATCACGAAAACGAAATCGCCTTGTGCCGCGTCCATCGTCGAGAAAAAGATTGGGTTCGCTTTTGTCTGTACGCGGGCCATCTTCAGACCGAAGGCCGAAAGATGTCGAAGAGTTTAAAAAATTTCACGACGATCGACCAGGTTTTGGCGGACGGACACTCCGCGTCGGCCATCCGGTACATGTTCATGAAGTTCCCGCACGACAAACCGATGTCTTTTCACAAAGACGAAATGAAAAAAGCTCAAAAATCATACGATAATTTCATGCATCACATTCAGAAAATGAAACTCCGTCTGCTCGAATTGAAACCGAAAGCGATCGAAAGAGATTTCGATCCCGTATGGTACGACGACTACGGTACGATGATGGAATTGGGCGAATTGAATTACACGAAGGAAGAAATCGACGCCTGTTTGAAAGACAACTTGAACGTGGGAAAAGCGCTGGAAACACTCGAAAATTACGTGCGAGGTTTTTCGGACGAGCTGAAGCAAGACCTGTCTTACGAGTTACTCCTTTACTGTTTCAATTACGTCTCGTGGATGACAGACGCGTGTTTCGGATTGATGGAAAAACCGTCGGAAAAAAATAAGCCGTCCGATGCCTTGTATCCCGTTCTCAAAAATTTCAGAGCCAGAGTTCGGAGAGTGGCTCTGACGGAAAACGAAACGCAACGGGAATCTTTGCTGGAATTGTGCGACGCGGTAAGAGAAGAGATGAAAGAAACGGGTTACGTTATCGAAGACGGAGAAAACAGTTTGTCTCCGGGCGAATTACCGACCCCACGATCGGAAGAATCCGCACGCGCTACCGACTACGAGGATAAGGGCGATTCGACGGATTCGGAAAGTTTACCCGATGTGCCCGAATCGTGCCCGTTGTGCTCGCAAAAATTTCCCGAGTAATAAAAATCCTATAAGGTAAAAAAAAAAAAAAAAAAAAAAAAAAAAAAAAAAAAAAATTTTTTTTTTTTTTTTTTTTTTTTTTTTTTTTTTTACTTTATAGGATTTTTATTACTTTATTATTTTACGACTCTGGAAATTTTTACAAACAAGGACAAGATTATGAATGTCAACACCTACGGATCGCTTTACGGTAAATTTCATCAGTGTCCCGTTTCGCTAGTTCGAAACGACATCATCGTGTTCGATTTGGGAAATTCCCCTTACGAAACTTGGACGATATCCCGAATGTATCCTTCGGAAAAAATAACCGTAGATTCGGACAAGCCTTTTTTATCGGCTCTGAAATCCTTTTTCAAGTCCGACGTTCCCGCATCCGTCGTTTCCAGCAGCCTGTACTTGTGGACGATCAGCCTCGGAAAGGAACGCGTGATTTATCCCTTGGGCGCCGACGTGAAATCCGATAACACGCTCCGTCTGTACGCGACTCCGTATTTCGTGCAAAATCCCGATATCGTGAGCAAACACTTGCAGGGTATTCGACCGGCATTCGAAAACGTTTATTTTTATAAGAACACCATCATGTATCTCGACAATCAGGATTTGCCTTATCCGGGAGGTTATTATTTCGACCCGTGCGCGCCGACGCCTTTTTACCGAATCTGTTTCCTGACAGACGAGTCGATCGATTACGTGGCGAATCTGGCTTCGGAATGGCAAACCCGCCGCGACGTCTCGACCGTACCTTTCATGACGAGAGACACGAAAGTTCTTCCGAAATTCATCGATTTCGATCCCGTTCCCGAATTGAATTTTTCGGATTCGACCGTCGTGTCCACGGGGTTGATTCTACGCGACCTGAGTTTGAGAAAACCGGAACTGATCGTCCAAGACCTGTTGATTTCCTATTATAAAAACATTTCGCGACACGTCAACGACTCGAGCCATTTAGATTTCTCGTTTCTGGGTTTAGTCGTCGAATGGCCTTTGCAACTGACTTTCGAAGGTTCCAGGCATTCCCACACTAGAAACGAGGACAGGAGATTCGTCGCGTTGAGCGTGAACGGAAACTATCCCAACCGCGTGGTTTGCGTTTCGAGTCCGTACGATCGATACGTGGAATACGACGACGTTCCGGTGACCGTCTGGACACCCATCTCGTTCGTTTTTTACACGTTGCTGACAGAGATCGACGTGAAAAAAGTGATCGTGGACTCGGTCGTGATAGGACTGGTGTACAGAGAAACGTTCTTTTGTTTGAGCCAACCGTTACTGGAAGGCCGACCGACGAAAAGTTTCGCGCTCAACACCGAATATCTTTTGTCGGTGGCATCGACCTCAGACATCGAAGCGGATCCGAAGATTCGAATCGTCGAGAGTTTCAAGTACGACGAAGATTTTTCGTTGCGACGAGTTTATCTGAAAGACATCCAGTTGGAAACTTGGTGCCTGACGAGTGCCGAAGACACGCATCCGTATCCGAAAACGATTCGATTACCCTATCTCGTCAAAGAATGGTTAAAGTTGTTTAAGGACGCGGGACCGAACCCGTTCGACGTGGACGTGAGCACGGTACGGTTGGCGCTGACGTTGTCCAAACACGAAATTTGTTACAATTTAATCGCGTCCGAAGATTCCAAAGAGCCCGTGAACGTAACGGACAGCCAAACGAAATTTTACATGCACGAAAAGGTCGTCGAGTTTGTGAACGAGGCTCGCATCGCAAAATCCGAATTGGAAACCGAGGGAAATTCTTGCGTTATATCTTGAGCATTCGCGATTCGTTTTTTACAGAGTCGGAGGGTCAAATTCTTTACAGAATCTATTTTTATAAACAATGACGTCATCTCAATGACATAGTAAGTCGAATATCTAAGACGGAAACAGATTCAAATTGACTTCCGTTTCGAGCACACTACAAAAAAAAAAAAAAAAAAAAAAAAAAAAAAAAAAATTTTTTTTTTTTTTTTTTTTTTTTTTTTTTTTTTTTTTACTTTACCCTTCGTTTTTTGTACGCCTGCATTTCCCCTACATTCATCAATGTTTTTAAACGTTCGTTTTGTTCTTTAGATGCTTCACGTTTTGCAGAATAAATATGATTTAATTCAGCGTCACCATCTTTTGTTATCCTTACGAAGGTGTGTTCTTTTTCCGTCCCGTGATAAAATCTTACGTAACCCACGAATCGTCTCATGGCACGCAAGTAATCTCTCATTTTCAAATAATAATAGGCTAAAAGCGTGTTGGGATTCGTGGCATCACCCGCGTTTAGAGAAAGGGGTGTGCCGGGAACGAACGCAAGTCCATTACCAATCACGGGATTTTCCGGAAACAAGCTTTGATTCCCAGTTTTTACTGCATCTGACTCGTTATTCTCTGTTGACAGACCCTGTTGCGAAGAACCCGGAGGTACGTTTTCTGATCCGCTAATGGCTAAATTCGAGGGATATTCGACTGGCGTAGTATCGTCTTCTATACCCTCTGAACTTAATGCATCTGTTATCATTTGTGTGATCATGTCAGGAATTTGTCCTTCGTCCTCATATTTTACGGTTTTCTCAAAATTAAAAGGGTTATTGAACTCCTTTTTCTCTCTATTTATGGTTTGAGTCACGTGTGCCATGCTGAGTTGATACATTTCGTTTTTTAGTGTTTGAAATGGAGGTAGTTTTGGTAAACTCCCGTTCGCAGCGACAAATCCGTTAATGAAATCTACGTACTGATTTTTAAGTTCATCTCTTGTTTGACCGAGAATTGACTGGTTTGGGTCGAAAACGTTTTTGTATCGTCCTTCGGCTGTTTTTAATAATACTACCGTCCACTTGATCGCTTTCTCGGCCAAATTCGATGCCACTTGATCGCTCGCCGAGTCTGCTATTGCCTGTGCCATTTCCTTTGTTTCAATCAAGTCCGAATGTCTCTCCGAGAAATTTTATTTCGGTCGCCCTGGATACCCTACAACGACAAATTTCTCCGATCCCGAATAACCCTGACGTATCCGGAAAACGTAGTTTTCACCGCCCAGCTTTTAAAGCACGTGATGGAATCGGAAGTTTATAAAAACCACCCCCGAGCGGAAACGATGGACTGTTCGGAATTTCAGCGAATCGACTGGAACGACGCCATCATCGTCTTCGACAACGAATTGCATCTGATTTTGGCACCCGACCCCGTCCACCGACTCGTTCGCTTGGATCGTAGATTGAATTACGAGCTCGCCGCCGACGCCATTTTCGGCCCTTTTCGGTTTTTTCCGTTCCTCGAGTCTTTTCGCTATCTCGAATTGGGAATCGTCGCGATTCTGTTGTTTCACGTGTTGAACCGCGTATACGCATCACGGTACAGTGTTCGCTTTTTGACTCTATCCAATACGACTTCAAACGGTTCACGAGATCCTCCGAATCGACGAAAACGTGTCGCGCAGCATCGGGAACGGGCTGAGTGATCGAGTCTCTGTAATTCGCCTTGGCCTTTCGAAACGTTTCTTTGGAAAATTTTTTGTCCGTCAACCCGGTCAGTAACTGGTTCCTGTCGAACGCGTCGTACACTCGGTTCTCTAAAAACTGTTGGGGAAACGTGCGCACGGTGTAATAGTCTAAAATCCAAAAATAAGTAGTCCAGAAACAAACCATCAGTTTGGCGTCCACGAATTCCACGAGGGAGAAACGAATGTGGTTTTCCATGTTTTCGATAAACTGCGAAATGATGGTCGGGGGATCGTCGTCCTCGTCGATCGAGGCCAAACACTCGTGAATTTTCGTCGGATTCGAGTCCGTGATGGCCGTCAGGCTGGGGATGAAATCGTTTCCGAACAAAAACGAAACTACGATCAACCGCGAGAGCGGATACGGTAACTGGTTCGAAACGAAGCGAGTGACGTTATAAAATTGATTGTAGCGATAAATTTGTATCGATTGGTACCTGTCTAAGCGCAAAAATGACAACACGAACACGTCCTGGTCCACGCTGACCACGATCGGATTTCTGTATTCTTCCAGAGCTTCGGCCAATTGAAAAATTTTATGCTCGCCTTCGCCCGGAACGTTGCATCCGCACAAAACGATCTTCGTCGGACGGTGGAATGTTTTCAGTCTGTCGATTATATACGTTTCTACGCGATTCGTCAGTTTGTTCTCGCCGAATAAAATGTATCGAAAAAAAGCTTTTTTGGAAACGGATTTTTTGGATCGACGACGTTCCCTCTGCGTGGACCATTTCATAGGGACCCCTTCGCCGTCGAACGACAAGATGAACGTGAGGGGATCGACAGTGTAAGACAGAAATTTTTTCAACAACTCTTCCAGTTGACCCCACACGGAGTCGCAAATCTCTTCGAAGATTTTTTCTTCCTCGGTCTGCAAGCAATGTTCGATGGCCACGTACAGAAAACTCTGACAGTCGACGAGCACGGAGTCGAAACTGGCCGGATAAAAGGAAGGTTGCGCGATCGATCGAATCAGTTTACAGAAATTGTCGATACCCATATCGGAAGATCCTTTATAATAATTAAAAAAAAAAAAAAAAAAAAAAAAAAAATTTTTTTTTTTTTTTTTTTTTTTTTTTTTTTTTTTGTAGTATGGGTTGTCTAATTATATTTTTCACGATTCGAAATCGGCTCGAGTTTTTTTTATTATAAGAAAGTACTTATTAAGAGATGACCAATGAAACTGAGATTACTTTAAAGAACCGAAAGAACCGCGACCGATTTAGGGAAGTAATTTTAGGAAATCGATATGCTTGTAAAGGCGGATCGTGTTACTATCCGAGGGACGAATTTGGAAACGAATACAGAGTTGTCGGGTTGAGTTTGATCAAGAAAAACGGAAGCTACGATTATCCACACACTGTATATGGCAAACCTCGGTATTCCGTGGTGAATGGATCGCAAGTTTACGACTCTGTCGACGGTAAACAAATAATCGGAACTGGACTCGACGGTAAACAATATTATGCCGTAGACAAACATGGCGATGAATATTATCCGGACAACAATGCCCCGGCCTTACTGGCAGACGGTACTCCATATTACGCTTCCGCAAACGACGGAAAACATATTTTTCCCAACGACATGTTCGGAAACGAATACTATTTGACTTTTGTAGATTTAAACAAACCGCAAACGATTCCAAACCGATATGCTGTATCGATCGAAAACGACGAAATTTACCCCTTACGGTTAACAAACGACGATAACGAAGAACAATACCTCATCGAAAATGAATACGCGGTCGACAAAGATCAAAAACCTTTTTATCCGAAAGACGGTTACAAAAACGAGTATTATCGGAAATTTAATTCGGTTGACCTTAACGAACTCATTCGCATAGGAACGATGAGCAGAGTTTTATTGGAAAAATATGCCGTAACGTACGACGGCAAAATTATTCTACCGACTCTAAATAATGTTTATTATATAAATCCAAATATGGAACCATCAATCGAAGCAGGAAACGTAATCGGAAGGCTAATTCGAGAAGATTATGAAATTTCAGATTATCTCACAAATGTTTCAGATCCAACGTTTGATTCGACTACTTTAATGTACGTTAAACCTTATAAATATCGAACGTTAATTTCAAATGAATTGACAGTAGTTATCCCGAAACCTCCGCCAACAACTGTCGGTATCGTTGGAATTATAAAAACGGCGCTACCATTTTATCGCAGATGGTGTTTTTGGGTCTTGGTCATCATCATTCTAATTGTAAAAAGCTATGTAGTCTGGTGGTTTTATCTTAAAAACAAATTACCGAGAGGCTTTACGATAACATAAAGATTTTTAATACTACAAAAAAAAAAAAAAAAAAAAAAAAAAATTTTTTTTTTTTTTTTTTTTTTTTTTTTTTTTTTTTTTTTTTCAAAATATGTAAGAGTGATCAATACCACCGAATGCTTTTTTAGAGTAAACATATTTACTGTTTACTTTAATATCCTTTTCAAAATAATCCGTTTTTATTAAACAGGGAGGATGATGGTATTCATTGTAATCTTCAAATACATCATATGTATACAAGTGATTAAACAGTTCATAAGCTAATGTTTGAAAAAGAGGAACTTGTTTACATGCATGGCACCAATTCTGAGGGTCCCTGAGAAACTCGTCATATACATATTTTAATACCCAGTATTTTCTCTGGTAATAACCATCTTTGCTTTCAAATTTCATACATTTTAAACACATTTTAACGCTATTGTTATCAGTAGTTTTAAAATCATAATACACGATAAAAAGTCCTGAAAAATTATAATAAAGTTTGAAATTGCTATTAAACAGTAAATTACCTAGAATTTTTTTGTTGAAGACAGTATGTGGTTGGTTAAAAGATTCAATGATTGGGTTGATTTTTGTACGGCTTACGTTGTCGGGTTCTGGTATAAAAACACAAGATTTACTTTGTTGGAAAATATCTCTTAAGAGTTTTTTCGGAAGCTTTAACTTTTCCATGTTGTGTAAATAATCTAATTTTTTTAAAATTGATTTTATACACATATTTTTTAGTGATGAAATATTAAATGTAACATCGCAAAAAAATTCCGTTCTCCAGGTGCTTTTATAAAAATGATCGTAAATATAATTATATCTTCCTAGATCTTCAATTCGTTCAGATCGGATTTTCGCACTATTTTTTATCGGTTCTCTCGAATGAACGATCAAATGTACATGATCATTACTGCATATTTGGGAAATTGCAATAAAAACATTCGTATCGAATGTTTCTAACGCCGATGTCTGAATTACGACATGGTATATATCTAACAATTTCAGCACTCCATCGTCATTATATAAAAATTCCCAGGTTGTGACAACACATTTTTCAAGTATACGATTAATAACCTCATAGATATCCATTCTAATAATAATTTTTACAAAAGTATTCGAGATGTGTAAAATTTCTTTCACTTCTTACATAAAGCGCGTTCAAGTCTCGCCTTTATAAAACTGCTTAAAAAAAAAAAAAAAAAAAAAAAAAAAAAAAAAAAAAAAAAAAAAAAAAAAAAAAAAAAAAAATTTTTTTTTTTTTTTTTTTTTTTTTTTTTTTTTTAATGAAACGATTCGAGCTGGATGAAAAATTTTCAATCAAGATGTCGACGGTATACATTTTGTTATTTTTCGTCATGTACCTTTGCCATTGTTACATGGCACGCAATCTGTTATCGTATTACATGGCCAAACCCTACCGATTTCATCTAAACCTGTTTCGCTGGAACAAAGATGTCGAACTCGCGTTTACTTGAATGGTTCGACGGACTGTTATTCGGCAGTTCCAGCCCTCGTTCGCCTCCGTCCGAGCTCAGAAGATTCATATTGCGCATGGAAGTCGAAAAAATTCCTTGGTCCCATCTGATTCGTAACGGCGGTCTCACCGCGTTTCCGTATCAAATACACGGAGATTTGAATTCCATGACCGATTATCTGGAAAAACAATGGGTCGAGAAACAACCCTATTTCGATCCCCCGGCCTTTAAAACTCGGGCCGCGTCGAAATTCTGGGACGAGTTACAAATTTTGTTGGCCAGACGATTCGAAACCGAAGAGCCTTTGCCCGTTCCGTCTAAACGAGACGACGAGATTTTGAAAGAAATTTTAGAACCGACGAAACAGACTCGGAGCGTTCGATTCGAATACGATTCGGCCGAGTTTTGGGGAAACGTGGCTCGCAGATTCATCAATCTCGACAGGCCCGCAGAAGCTTCGGCTTTACCCGACGTTTCTCCCGACGCGTCGAAACGACTCGTGCAATTATACGACGCGACGTGCAAGGCCCGCGGCCAATATTTCGATCCTTTCAACATGTATCTGGTGCATCAGTCCGAGTACTTGAACGCGGTTCACTGGCAAACCGGTTCGAATCTGGAAGCGTTCTTGCACGATCGACCCGCGCATCCGTTGTCGGTTTCGGTCAAAGCCCTTTTGAAAAAGAATCTGAACAACCTGCTTCGCGGCGAAAAACCTTCGGTCGATTCTTGCCCGCAAATCGACGCTCTCTTGCACAACATCGGCGCCGTACACGCCGCGATTCCTCAAATTCCGCACGGAGACGCCCCGCCGAAACTGATCGACGTGTTTCAGAGACTTTTGGCTCTCTGTCGGCAAGACGGGTTGTGGGAAAAAGAAGTGCCGAATATCGAATCCGATCCCGTTTCTCCGAGCCTTTTACATCTCACGGAACGAGTGCGAATGCTGGAACGGGAAAAGAGAATTTTGTGGAAACATTCTAACTGAAATGGCTCGCGATTTGATTCAGAGCCACCAGAGCGCACTTGTTCGGATTACCTTTGTGTAAAGAACAAACGGATTCGACCGCCACGTTCCGTTGCAGCGGTGGCACGCCGAAATTTTCCACGTTCACGATGTCGGGTATGCCCGCGTCGACCAAAATTTTCGGTTGGTAATTTTCGCCTTTGTAGCCGAAGACTATCGGCACCCCGGGATACAACGTTTGTAAAAAATCGTATCGACTTTTCAGAAATTTCAACGCGTCCGAATAAGTAGTTCCGCCCTGCGTGGTGACTTCCACGTCCGGTCTGCAGTCGGGATACCATCTTCGCATTTTCGAAAAATTCATCGGACTCGTGATTTGGAAATGGCAGAGCAAACCGGCCACGTCTCGATACGCCAATTCCAGGGGCACGTACGTTTGTCCTAAAACCACACCTTTGGTATGGAGAACGGCATGCATTTTAATAAAGATGAAAGGTTTTGGATTTTCGACGATTCTCCTTGGTTTCGTGCTGGTCACTTTGATCGTGAGCGTGGGGTTGATTTCGTTCGCGATGTACAAATTGTCCACCTCGAAAGACCACGTTATCGACGCTACCACCAAGCAGGTAACAACCGCAGGGACTTCCGCAAAAGGATTTTGGGCCGATAATAAACTGATGCTCGTGATTCCGACCGTCTCTAACGTCGTTTCGATGGTCCTTATGGGCGTGCTATTGGTGACCGGTTAAGTAAAGTAAAGAAATCGCAACCATGAATTTAAGAATGATATTGTCTGCGGCGTTGCTCGTGTTGATAATCGTGAATTTGATAACGTACGGTTATCTGGTCTACACCGTCAAAGGGGATGATACTAACAACGGCACAGCACTCGTAACTGAGAAACCGTTGCTATTCTATAGTCCGCTGATTTTACAACTGTTTGAATTTATCGCTTCTGGCCTGCTGGTATATAAGAGTTAAGCCACAGTAAAAAAAAAAAAAAAAAAAAAAAAAAAAAAAAAAAAAAAAAAAAAAAAAAAAATTTTTTTTTTTTTTTTTTTTTTTTTTTTTTTTTTTTTTTTTTTACTAGAGGGTAATGATGAAATTTTTTTCGAAAAGATTTCTTTGAAAATTTTTACATGTCCAGACTGCGAGATCATCTGAAAATTTTTACAAGTCCAGACTGCGAGATCAAAACTGAAAATTTTTACAAGTCCAGACTGCGAGGCAAAACTGAAAAAAATTACAAGTCCAGACTGCGAGATCAAAACTGAAAATTTTTACAAGTCCAGACTGCGAGATCAAAACTGAAAATTTTTACAAGTCCAGACTGCGAGGCAAAACTGAAAAAAATTACAAGTCCAGACTGCGAGATCAACTGAAAATTTTTACAAGTCCAGACTGCGAGATCAAAACTGAAAAAAATTACAAGTCCAGACTGCGAGATCAACTGAAAATTTTTACAAGTCCAGACTGCGAGGCAAAACTGAAAAAAATTACAAGTCCAGACTGCGAGATCAAAACTGAAAATTTTTACAAGTCGAGACTGCGAGGCAAAACTGAAAAAAATTACAAGTCCAGACTGCGAGATCAAAACTGAAAAAAATTACAAGTCCAGAGCGCGAGGCAAAAACTTCAAAGTACGATTAAAGAAATAATCAGAAATCGACTTACCCACGAGTCCATCTTCCGTCCAGCAGAACTTCTGGTAGCAACTCCTTTGGCACCGACGATCAAATGAACGAATGTGGCTCGCACACCTGTATTTATACCCCGGGATTGCGTAACCTTCCAGAGATATTGCGTCAGAAAACTTGAACTCGATTCTCAAAACGCGCGGAAGAAAAACTCAGAAAAAAAAAAAAAAAAAAAATTTTTTTTTTTTTTTTTTTTTTTTTTTTTTTTTTTTTTTTTTTTTTTTTTTTTTACAAATCCAGAACGCGAGAACAAATCTGAAAAATCCAAGTCCAGAACGCGAGATTATTTTTTTCAATAAATAAAGTAAGATGGATTCTGAAAATATTATGAAAAAGGTATACGAAGAAGTAACTCGTTTTTTACAATCGATGGTCGGTATGGATAAAATGACCCTTGTCAACCAGCAACTAAATAAAATCTATCCGACCTGGACCGATTTGTGGAAAGTCATTCATAAATGGCTCGTGAACGAACATCCTTTGACAAACATGCAAAACAGTATTAAAAGTTTCGCACAATTGTTTCCCGATTACGATTCCTTCGCCGGGGCCTTAGACGATTCGTTGGTCATCCACGACGATTTTTGGAATAAAGTACATATGTATCTATGCGCGGCACAACAAGGTTTAAAATGTTAAAAGTGGGACAACTGGAACCTTTCGCCTTATTGACATTAGCCGGCGGATTGTTGTACTCGATCGGTGTTTTGACGATCGAGTCCAAAGCGAATAGCTGTTATCGAATACATTTCATCGTTCTCACCCTCGTGATTTTCACGGCCCTTCTCACCATATGCATGTTTAAATATCTCAAGTATCGTTTCGCTTGTCGCCAGATGGACGATTTTCTGATGGCGATGAAAATAAAATAGACAGGTTGTGGTTTCTATCGTCTCGGAAAAGAATAGCGTCCCCGTCACGAAATCCGAGCAGTTCCCAATAACCGACCGGAGACGAAATGCAGTGCTCCGTATTTCCCGAAATAATTTCGTATTCGAGGTGTTGAACGGTACACAAAAACTCTCGAAGACCGACGTCGTCCTTTTTGCAAATTTTAACGCCGTCTTGGAATTCGACGCAAAACGTGAATTTCGGTAACAATATGTCTGCGGATTTCATAGGTCTGAAAGCTTTTCTCTTCACGATTTCCAAGTAATCCATGCTTTAAATATATATTAAAGAATGAATGATTTTCAGACTCACGATTCGATGGCCGAAGCCCTCCTTTTAAAAGACAGAAACGTGTTTGGTAATTATTTTACCAAAGACGGATGTATAGCTAATATTGACCCCGACGTGAAAAAAACAGCCGAATATATTTTCAAAACCATGTATCCCGATGATACGACCTTCCCGTCCTTCGAAGTGTTTTACGAACAGTGGAAGAAATCTAGAACCCACGATGCCAGCACGGATATTTCGGAAACGTCTCCCCCGAGTCAAATATGTAACAGATTGACTTTCGACCCGTCGAAACGCGAGATGGTCAGCGTACTGGGCCCGCGCCAGAAGAAAAATCGCTCGACCGAATTCGACGTTTATGAATTTTTATCGATCAGGCAGGGAAGCGGATGTCCTATCAGATTTCAATCCGATGTGGACTTGGAACCCGATCTGGAGGTTTTGATGGAACCGCAAAAGAATACGGTGATCGATGCCGGTCTTAGAAAAATTGCGCGTGCAATAACCGTGTTGAATTCGTCTTGTAGCTATCGGTTGTTGGACGTACATAGCGAACGAATCGTACATTAAATAATATTATGATTTAAAAAAAAAAAAAAAAAAAAAAAAAAAAAAAATTTTTTTTTTTTTTTTTTTTTTTTTTTTTTTTTTTTTTTTTTTACTCTCAAAATATTTTTGTCTTGCGAGTTTGAATATGTCTCGAATTTTTTTAATCAAGAGGTACGATGCAATCCCTCCAAGACCTTTTAAATTTCATTTTACAACGAGATCGTTGCATCGTTTACGGCGATTTGGGACGATATCCCCGACATTTACTGGAAGCTTTCGAAGCCTTACCGATGTTAAAAGTCATCGTCGTCACACGAAACCAAGACTTGCATTCGACGGACAATCGAATTCGCGTGGTGCGATCGGCAGATCTCTTGGAAAAATGCGATTTGCTAGTCTATTTGGAACCCGCGTCCATGCAAACGATCGAAAAACATCCACTCGCGCTCCGCGTCGCCGTGTTCGCTTCGCATTACACGTTCAAAACTAATCGCAAAGATCGGTGGTCCGACGTTTGTTTTTTCCTCAAGGTCGACTCGGAAGGGACGCGACGGCTGCTGGAAAAGCAAGATTTTTCTATCCAGACTCGAAACATCGGACTGGTGCAAGTCGATCACGCCAACGTTTTAACGATTTCGGGAAAAGATTCGACTTCTCCGAACGATCGAGACACGTACGTCATCGTCGACCTGACGAAATTCAACAAGGACACGTTGAGCCTGTATCTGGCGTTTTGGGACGCGTTCGATTTCATGTTGGAAAACAAACATTCTATCGACAGATGGGTCGCGTGTTTTCCCGAAAACGGACGACAGCCCTTTACGCGATTCACGCAAAAAGTCTTAGATTCCCTTTTGTGCAAAAAATTCGAACACGGTAACGTGAAAGACATCCAGACCCTCGCGACTCTGCTTCCGTTTTATAAATCCGGCACCGTCGACAGAAAGTTCGACGTGAAATTATCGTCTTTCGGCGGAATTAAATTCGCGGCCCCCAAAACGATCGAAGACGCGTGCAAAGTCGCCGCGATGTACGACGTTCATCCCTTGGTGAAAAACATACTCCTGATTCGGGAATAACGGAACGGAGGAAGAAATAAGACGATGGCGACGTTTACCAATCTAGATACGTTAGTTGCGTCCATGTTACCGACTGGTTCCAAGTCGCGCGGTCGACCGCCGAAATCACCCCATTTTTCGAACGATAGCAGTACTTGTAGCACGTGTTCGACTGGAACTCATCGCAGTCGAAGCAAAACTAGGAAACCGAACCCCAGTCGGTTTTACGTAGGTACTTCCGTTCGAAGTAATAATCCAAATCTCGTAGGAAATCAAACTCCGCGTCCCGGCGGAAGCCCGACCCCCAGTCTCAGTCCTAGTTCTGGCAGAAGCCGAAGCCCGATTCCTAAAGCGCGCGGAAGCAAAAGTCCGAGCCCCGGTCCTACTAGAAGCCGAAGTCCGAGCCCCGGTTCTAGCGGAAGCCGAAGTCGAAGTGGAAGTAGCAGTAAAAGCCGAAGTCCGAGCCCTGGTTCTAGTAGAAGTCAAAGTACAAATAGCAGTGGAAAGCGGAAACGCGGCATAAAAAATCCGTATTTGAAGAGAATTTCCGATAACGAGTTACGTTACGATTACCCTCCGCACAGTCTTTCCTTCAAGTTACAAAACGGGAAATTTAAAGGTACTCGTGTTCCGAATAAAGTCTGTAGGATTTTAACGAGCCATTGCACTAAACGGCACCCGCTGCTGCGAGATCAAAAACCACGCCACACGAAAATACAACTTCGACAATTGTAAAAAAAAAAAAAAAAAAAAAAAAAAAAAAAAAAAAAAAAAAATATGTATGGGTGATTGGTTCCGCCGAATGACGATCGAGCATAAACATAGTTATTTTTAACTTTAATACCTTTTTCAAAGTATTCCATTTTTATTATTTTAGATTTACCATACGTATAATAATCGGATAAAACACATGGATACAAGTATTCAAATTCTGAAAAAGTCAATAATTGAAAAAGAGGAATTTGTTGACACGCACGACACCAGTTTATAGGATCTTGCATAAACACGGAATAACGGTAAGTGACATATACGAATTTTAACTTATATCTTCTCCGATAATAACCATTTTCGCTTTCAAAATTCATACATTTTAAACACATTTTAACGATATTGTCATCCGCAGTTATAAAATCAATAACCACGAAAATTAAATGTGAAAAATTATGTTTCTCGTAAGTTTTTAAACAGTCCGCGAAATAGAGGTCGTTTTGAAACCAAACTACCAATTTTTTATACCAGATGATATCTTGTTCTGTAAAAAGTTGAAAGATTTCGTCGTAGGTTATCGCGACGCTCTGTTCGTGAAATTCCGGTAGATGATAACGAGATTTACTTTGATTGAAAATATCTCTCAACACATATTTAGGGAGTTTTACCATCTCCGACGTTTCCATCGAAAGAGGTTTGGGAACTTTTACCGTTTCTATGTCGTGTAAATAATCCAAGTTTCTTAAAATTGATTTTATGCACATATATTTCAGCGGTAGAGTATCAAATGTAACGTCACAAAAAAAATCGTGTTTTTCCGAGCATTTTGTAAAATAATGCTCGCTAATATGAATTAGTTTTTTTGAATGTTTGAGTTGTTCTGAGCGAATTTTCGGAATGTTTTTGAACGGTTCGCGTGTCTCTAAACGGGTCGCGACTAAATGTACATGTTCGTCTCTAAACAAATCGGAAACTTGTATGACGTACGGACTCGACAGACTCGACACCATACGCTGATCAAACACTGATTTATGAATTACGAAATGATTATAAGTCATCTTTTCCAGAAAATTTTCATTAAAAGATATAACAATCTAATTTAACAAAAATCCTCTTACATATGACTATTGATCTTGCTGAAGATCATCCAATGAATTTATAAGGTATCAGCCTCAGTCAAAAAAAAAAAAAAAAAAAAAAAAAAAAAAATTTTTTTTTTTTTTTTTTTTTTTTTTTTTTTTTTTTTTTTTTTTACAGATTTCAAAGGACTCGTAAAAATTTTCAAATTGTACCTCACGACTTTGCTTCGTGTTTTTTACTTTATAATTCTATTGCCAATATCTGTTCCATTTGCCTGACGCGGCTCAGAGCCGTATACACCAGATTCGGATTCTTATTTTCGTTGAAATTAATTACAATTTTAGATTCGTCGATGGTATCGCCTTGATATTTATGGATCGTACCGGCAAATCCCAATTCCAAGGGAAATTTTTCATTAAAATAATCCCTTCTTACTTTTATTTCCGAATTTGTCTTCGGGTCTCTGCACATCGCGACGTCTTCGTCGCGAATGTAATTCCGGAAAACCAGTTGGGTTCCGTTATTGACCCGCGAACAACCGTTTTTTGTCACGAAAACCAAGCAGCCCGGTTTCAAGACGAGATCTGGAGGAATTAGAATTTCGGGACCGCCGATCTTACTTTTCAAGTAAAATTTATTGTACGTTTTGACGGTTTCCTTCTTGCAAGCCATGGCCCTGTCTGCCCGCGTCAGTAAAAGATGATCGATATCTTCCACCACGGGAAAACATTTGCGCACGAGATCGAACATGCCCGTCGCGTCGTTTTCGTCGACGAATTTACGTAAAGCGTTTATCAGTTTTCCGTATTCGGGCTCGAATCTTTTGCTTTCGGTCAAATGAATTTTACGAATTTCGTATTTCGTTTCCGAGAAGGTGATGGAGAATAAATTGTGAATGTATTTGATCGGAGCGAGTTGATGCGGATCCCCCATACAAACGAAAAAGAGGGGCGAATCGGTCCCGTTCATGAAATAATCGATCAACCAATATATGAACCACCCTTTGACCATGGATATTTCGTCCACGACGATCACGCGAGGACGAACGTTGCAACGAAACGACGATGCGATTTCGCGACTCTGCTCGATGGATTTCAGCAAGTCCGTTTCGTTTGCCAGCGACCTTTCCAGATCGGCCAAGTCGTCCGGTTTCAAGCCGAGGGTCGAATGAATTGTTCGCCCCCCGATGGCCGCGGCGCTTCGAGCCGTGAAACTCATCCTCAGTTGTACCGCTCTGACGCAATCCAGAGTGTTTTTGACCGCGTACGATTTTCCGGTTCCGGGCCCGCCAGAAACCACGACCAGCAATTTACGAGGCCTCTTTATCCAATCGATCAAGAGTCCGACGAAACCGCGTTGACATTTCGTCAAAGTCAAGTAATGTTTACTGAGCCCCACCTTGTCGATCTGTATTTCGGAGGATACAGCATGCGCGGATGCCATCGTTGCCCGATGAAGATCGTCACGCTGATTCTCGTCGAGCCTGACGGAACGAGCGCGGAATATACCCTCTTGATTTGCTCCAGAGTCGCCAAGTCATATCTGTTCGATTTGTATTCCTTGTATGCGGGACGCGCCCGAGAAAAAGAAAAGGCCGAATACGTCGAGTCGATTATCACTTTCGCCGTAGACGAAATAGCGAATCCGGACGAGTGGTCGAACTGTATCGCTTGGTCGCGATACCGACGAGAAGAAAAAAAGGCTAGCTTGGAACTGTTCGTCGTGCGACCCGCGAAATCCGAATTTTACTACGCGGTCGGAACCGACGGCACGCTGTTGATCAGCCGGGAAAACCCAAACGAATCGATCGCGATCCACGAAAGTACGGTCGACGTGCTGTGCGGAACATCCAGATTGTATTGCAACAAACCGACTATCGTTTGGATTGATAAAGGACGAAAGTAAAAAAAAAAAAAAAAAAAAAAAAAAAAAAATTTTTTTTTTTTTTTTTTTTTTTTTTTTTTTTTTTTTTTTTTTTTGAAATATTATTTATATATCATTAAAATCTTATTTTTTTCTGATTTCATATTTCTTAGAGTTTTTATTTTAAACTTTAAATCTATACATAAAATTGATAGATATTCGATATGGAGAACAGTACAGAAAAGTTGTCTTAACGGATGGTTTTTTATAGGAACGGAATAATGAGCTTTGAATAGCCTCTCATGTATAAAATCAGGTAATAATAATTTATATTTTGGTTTTGACAAAGTACAACAAGGTACCAAACATAACATTGAAGATTCAGGACCATGTTTAATAAAGGTTTCCACGATTCTTACAGATAAATTTTTACAAGCATGTATAGCTATCCATATATTAAATATGGATGATATGGATTCAAAAATTTTACCATGTATATCGCATTCTATAAAATCACAGATATTCATTTTATTTAGTAGATTGATGCCCATATATTTATTTAAATCAAGGCAAGTCATTTTACAGTCAAGAAGATGTATACCACATGCATTTCCTGAACATATATTTAGTATTTTTTTATTATTATAATCGATAATATTAAATACAGATAATGTTTCCGAATACTCTTTTTCTAAACATTTTCGAGAAAAATGATGTTTATTAAATATACTTATTAAATAATTAATAGTAGTGTTTACGGAATCATTCAATACAATTAAATTATTTGATATAAAAGTTTTTAGACAATTACAATCTAATTCAAATGACTCGTGTTTTAAATAAAAACCCATGTATTTTCTTAAAGAAAGTTCAAAAAACATTTTAACATCACATTCTTCATATTCTTTAGACATGTAAAATAAAATTATAAGATTTTTTATAATTGGATGTATATTATATAGATTTGTTATACCGATAATTAGATCATATGTGGTATCTTGGAATATAATTTCCTTTTCTGTTTCAGATTCTAATAAATTATTTAACAATTTATCATATTTAGTTGAAACTAATAAATCTTTAAATGCATTTCGCAATGAATCTATGTTTTCTAGTTCCGATCCATAAAAGTCATAAAAGTCATTAATATCTCTATATATCATCAAATCCATTTCAGACAACAAAAATGGTTAGCTTGAAACTGTTCGTCGAGCGAAATCTGAATTGTACTACGCGATCAGAACCAACCGTCCGCTTTTAATAAGCCAAAAAAAAAAAAAAAAAAAAAAAAAAAAAAAAAAAAAAAAAAAATATATATATATATATTTTTTTTTTTTTTTTTTTTTTTAATATTACAGAAGAATTTTTTTAAAAAAAGATTACCGAGGTTTTCTGGACTTAATGATTTATGACAAATTTATTCGACGATCGAGTTTGTTACATTTTTTAATCTTTTTTATCCTGCTTTTCGGCCTCACGGCAAAACTATAACCGTCACCCTCGCAAGGCATTTGACCGAAAAACATTCTATCGGCCGAAGCAGATAGGCCATCAAACCATTTATTTCTAAATTCACCCGTACTGAATTTACCTAAATTTTTCTTCACCGCTTCGAAACTCACCACTTCTATCTGAGTCCTGTCGGGATTTTTCGCCAATCCGTCCCGAGTCAACGGTAGAGGTTTTCCGCTTCGACATTGATATTTCATCAAAGTCAAAACGTCTTTTTCGTACGCAGAATCGTCGTTGATAAACAGTTGTCTTTCTACGATCTCGATCATGTTGAAAAAATGGCTGACGATTCCGCATTTTTGAAACAGGTTGCGGACGTCCGAAAACGCCACGATTTCGTTCGGAGCGATCCTGCGTAACAAACCGTACAGATCTCTGAGCGACTGATACAGAATTTTGACGGAACCTCGGTCTTCGACTATAATATATTTAAAAGTACTCAAATACTGAAATTTCCCATCCGAATTTCTACCTTTGTTACGTTCGGCATGCGGTACCAGATAGCAGGCTTCGGGTAACAGATTCATCAACTTTTCGACGGGGCAATCCGTATAAACGCTCGCGTATCGACGTCTGTTGGAAAATTCGAATACCTGTTTTTGAGTAGAAAACAACGCCAGTTCGTGCAAGACGTTCCTTTCGACGTTAAATTTCGATCTGGAATCGGAAGACGACGAGTTGTGTTTACTGTCCAACGCGGCTTGAGTGTCGGATTTCGACGCGCGGCAGGCCTGACAGATTCCTTGCGAGGTTCCGGGTTGTGGAAATCGCATGTGTTTGACGACGGCCCACACGAACTCTGGTACGGCTTCTCGATTTTCTTCGAAAACTTGCAAATCATAGCGGCGCAGATGACCTTCCATCAAGCACAGCACCGCGTCCAATTTGTGCGGCGTTATTTTTCTCATGATGGCTTCGAAGAGATCGGGTCTCGTCTCACGCGTACGTTCCATCAAACGTTGCGCTAAGAAAATCATCTCGGAAAGAGAACAAGGATGCAATTTTCACTCAGAGATTTGAAAATAATATACGACAAGGTTCGTTTTCGAAAAACGACCGAAGAATTGAGTATGCTCGTATATATAATGATGTTTACGGATCTAAAAGTGTCGGATCTCCTGGGATGGTTTAACGAGGACTTGGGTAAACGACGAGAATGTCTGAAAGATTTAAATATTTTAGAAGACTACGAGTCGTTGCGAAAATTATTTACTAAGAAACATCAAACGTACTTGATTAAATGGAAAAGGGTCGTCGAATGGTGGATCGGTAAAAAGAACGCCACGTTCGAAGCCTTTCGACAATCGTGTAAAAATGCGAAAATGAAAAGTCATATGCAGGTAGACTCTGATAGAATTTTATTCGGGTCCAAATATAAAATGTAAAAAAAAAAAAAAATTTTTTTTTTTTTTTTTTTTTTTTATTTTTTTTTTTTATTAGAGGGTAATGATGAAATTTTTTTCGAAAAGATTTCTTTGAAAATTTTTACGAGTCCAGACTGCGAGATCAAAACTGAAATATTTTACAAGTCCAGACTGCGAGATCAAAACTGAAAATTTTTACAAGTCCAGACTGCGAGATCAAAACTGAAAATTTTTACAAGTCCAGACTGCGAGATCAAAACTGAAAATTTTTACAAGTCCAGACTGCGAGATCAAAACTGAAAATTTTTACAAGTCCAGACTGCGAGATCAAAACTGAAAATTTTTACAAGTCCAGACTGCGAGATCAAAACTGAAAATTTTTACAAGTCCAGACTGCGAGATCAAAACTGAAAATTTTTACAAGTCCAGACTGCGAGATCAAAACTGAAAATTTTTACAAGTCCAGACTGCGAGATCAAAACTGAAAATTTTTACAAGTCCAGACTGCGAGATCAAAACTGAAAATTTTTACAAGTCCAGACTGCGAGATCAAAACTGAAAATTTTTACAAGTCCAAACTGCGAGATCAAAACTGAAAATTTTTACAAGTCCAGAACGCTACGATAAATTTAACCAAGATTCGAAAGATGCTGTATAAAATATACTTTTCCAAACTAAAAAAAAAAAAAAAAAAAAAAAAAAAAAAAAAAAAAAAAATATTTTTTTTTTTTTTTTTTTTTTTTTTTTTCAAAGGGTGAATATTTGTCGAAGAAATTTTTAAATACTTTTCCGTGGTTATGCTCGTCGATTTTTACTGAACAATTCGATACATTTTTAAAGCGACTCGACGTGACATTCGCCCCTTTTTCACGCCGGCGGGTCTTTCGTTTTCCGGTTCGATTTTCTCAATTTCCTCTTTGCCAGTTTTCTGCGGCAGAGATTGGATTTCCCGTTCCTCGCGTTTTCTTTTACAGTCGGCCACTTCATTTTTTCGGCGAGTTTCTTTCGAACGAGTCGATTCCAGTTCCCGATCGAAACCGGAAATCTGACCCTGTCGGATCCACTTTTCCGGTCCCAGGATGCAATGGAAGAAAAGATTACCCTTTTCGGCTTGTCTCTTCAACCATTCTCTCCGGTTCAATTTTTCTAGATCCGGGTTGCGTTCGAAAAAGAGTTTTCGACCCCTGGTGACGTGTAAAAAGAACGCGGTTTCGTGCCGACAAGGCTCGAAGCCCGCGGAGACCGGAAGGACCGTGTCGAGATCGACGCCGGGAATCTCTCTGATTTCGAATTGCCGTTTGCGTTCGAAAAGATTCGTGATGGATCTGAGCAGATCGACCCGTTGCAAATTCCCGAAGCTTTCGTTTAAAAATTCCAAGAGACCGTTTTCCCATTGCATGACGAGCGGCAACGCGTAATCTCTCGGAAGGCTCTCGAACAAATAGAAACGGTTGCGTATTTCGGGAAATTTTATTTTATCGCGTTCCGAAGAGAAACTGCACGCGGATTCTCGTCGACAGAGATCGCCGATCGTGCGCACCAGGTCCATGGTGCGCACGATGGGTCTGCGGATCACGCACGTCATCGTTCCGCGCGACCAGATGCCGGAACTGCATTTCTCTAAAACTTCTCGCACGAAATGTCCGGGCGGAGAAGAAACCACGATCACGTGCCTGTGAAGCGGTTCCGCGGGATATCGGCCTTCGCACCAGCAAGAAAACGGCAGCGTGCGAGTTCGTCCTTCGTCGGCGTCCATGGCTTCCAGAAAAGCGGGAAAAGCGCGAACGTGCACCATCGCGTGAAACCATTCGGCGGAATTTCCCAGTTTCAGGTATTTTCGGACGCAGGCGACGGCCGCGTTCAGAGAATCGCTTTCGAACGTCAGGGGATTCGGGTCCAGAAGCACGGGCCAGACGGGCTCGAAAGCTCGGCGCGGCGGACGACGAAACTCGCGATCCAACGGGCATTTTTTCTCGGCCATGGGTTTCGTGTCGAAAGGAACGGGGCCGGGTCGGACGGGTGGCGTGCGACTGTCGGACGTTTGCGGTGAATTTTCGAATCTCGCATATTTCGTGAATTTGCGAAAACAGGAAAGAAGGTGATCGACGTGTCCGGG
This sequence comes from Maratus speciosus, assembly GCA_963932465.1. Classification (NCBI taxonomy): domain Eukaryota; kingdom Metazoa; phylum Arthropoda; class Arachnida; order Araneae; family Salticidae; genus Maratus; species Maratus speciosus. The sequence goes on along the minus strand of OZ010798.1, from coordinate 181,802,614 downwards.
CTTTTGTTTCTTACAGCTCCAAGAAAATTTCCCGAGACACCACACGCAACAGATTCGAGGGTTCAATCCGTGGCGGTGAAAAAAATGATGTTCGAATTGCTCGGGTAAAAGAACGCTTTCGCAACGAGGACACGGGAAATATTCGGGATTTTCAGAGAGACTTTTCGTGTAAGCTTCCAAAGATTTAGAATCTCTACAGTTTCGACTCGGCGACATGATGAGAAAATCGTAACACGATGTCAAAGTGTGTCGAGACAGAACCAGAAGGTGATGGAGGCGAACGGTCGCACCGTTAATATACCAATTTGAAGCGTGAAAAAAAAAAAAAAAAAAAAAAAAAAAAAATTTTTTTTTTTTTTTTTTTTTTTTTTTTACATCTCGTAGACTGGATTAGGTAAACTCGTATTAACTACATCGAATAAACAATTATAAACTGCATCGGATAAAATTTCATATCCTAAATCAGGTATACCACTTTCCTCATTTAAATCATACAACATGTCATTCTCGTATGAATTTGATTCGAGTAAAACACTGTCATTCATATCAAACATCTCAAATTCGTACGAATTTGAATCGGGAAAACCACTGTCATTCATATCAAACATGTCGAATTCATTTGAATTTGAATGAGGTAAACCACTGTAATTTAAATCTAACATGACATATTCATTTGAATTTGAACCAGGTTGGTCGCTGTTGTCCTCTGATACTTTTTTTCTGCATATCGGACACATGTTTTGTTCTTGAAACCATTTTTGTATACAATCCTTATGATAAGCATGGTTGCATGACAAAAGTAAAACGTCTTCATTTAAGGAATACTTTTCTGTACAAATGGCACAAGATTCATTTAAATCAATTAACTTTTGGTCTATTTTTACGATAGGTAGTGCTTTGAAAACGTCATCTGGAACGGGTCTTTTCGGTGAAGGTTCGTTTAGCGAAGCTTCTATTTCATCTCTGTAAACTTCATTTAAAAACGGGGATTGGTTTATAAATTCCGCTAATCTTTGCCTCTGTTCTTGAATATTTCGTTCCACTAAAGGATCGCTTCCGACGTTCGTAAAATATTCGAACGAACGAACTATATCGGGGATATCGTTGATTAAATATGTTTCGGCTAATGAATCGGCATCCGTACGAGGTAAAGTTTGAGAATTTGACGTGCGTGGTATATCCATGTCATATCCATTTAATAACTGCACAAACTCGGATAAATCATTATCAATATCATCATCGGAAATATCCAACTCATCATTAGTTTCAAAGACGAATGGATCAGAAGGATTAGAAAAATCCATTGCGATTTGAAAATGTACTTTTCGTGGTTAAAGCTTATTTAACACCAAGAGCTTTTATACACGGGAATAATATATAAGTAAAAAAAAAAAAAAAAAAAAAAAAAAAATTTTTTTTTTTTTTTTTTTTTTTTTTTTTTTTTTTTTTTTTGAATTTTGGGAAACGGGAAAAGGCATTTGGAATTATGTTTTTTCTATATCTAGTATAAGTTGATCATTATACTTTCCCGGCTGGGAATTCACCGTAGCAAGCTCTTCGGCAATCTCTGCTAGCTCAATCTTTTTTATCTACAACATTTGTTACGGCAATCGGTCTACTTATTCCACTATCCTCTATAGGGAGTTACTTTTCTGGAGATTCATATAATTTTGGAAAAGACATGGTTTCTTTCTTTACTTGAAAACTGGGAAAATAAAACAAAAGAAGTAATTGAGAATGAATTATGTAAAACTAGTTCTCGCTGTTGGGATCTTGGTTGCGATCCTAACCTTAGTTTATCAGCAACGGTATCTTATAACTTCTACAATTGCAAGCTTTGGTGTGTTTTCCTTCGTACTGTACAACAAGCAGTATTTTAAGAAATTGTTTGCATCTAATGATTCAAAAACGAATAAATAATGTAAACTAAAAAAAAAAAAAAAAAAAAAAAAAAAAAAAAAAAAAAAAAAAAATTTTTTTTTTTTTTTTTTTTTTTTTTTTTTTTTTTACATTATAGGATTGAGATATTTTATACACTTTCTTTTATACACTTTCTCGGATAAATATGTGGAAAATTTTACAAGTCCAGAACGCGAGATTAAATGTGGAAAATTTTACAAGTCCAGAACGCGAGATTAAATGTGGAAAATTTTACAAGTCCAGAACGCGAGATTAAATGTGGAAAATTTTACAAGTCCAGAACGCGAGATTAAATGTGGAAAATTTTACAAGTCCAGAACGCGAGATTAAATGTGGAAAATTTTACAAGTCCAGAACGCGAGATTAAATGTGAAAATTTTTACAAGTCCAGACCGCGAGATTAAATGTGGAAAGTTTTACAAGTCCAGAACGCGAGATTAAATGTGAAAATTTTTACAAGTCCAGAACGCTACGATAAATTGAACTAAGATTCAAAAGTCTAAAAGATATAAATCTCCAACCCTAAAAAAAAAAAAAAAAAAAAAAAAAAAAAAAAAAAAAAAAAAAAAAATTTTTTTTTTTTTTTTTTTTTTTTTTTTTTTTTTTTTTTTCTTCAACAATTACTTCGCCTTCCTCATGATTCGTTAATGGTTCATTGGGGAACTCGATAGCATAATTTGACAAATACTCAAGTGATTCAAAATTTTCCCCATTCAAAGACATTTTTTGAAAAACAATCATTTCCTCGATACTTCCAGATATTTTGTAAGAGTTTTCACCGAACGATATTCGATTTGAAATTTTCATATTACAAATAGCCATAAAATTCTGCATTAACATTAAAGCTGGTTGTATTATCGTCGAAGAACAACACTTAATTTCATTACCGTTAAAAATTTTAACGCTCAAAACACACCAATTCTGTCGTACGAATGGAAGTTTCTCGTCTTTGTGGTGTTTAGTACAAAAATGACAAAATAATGGATGGCATGTTTTTACGAAAAATCTTGCACCGGTATGTAATTTTTTTTCGTCGTTTTCTTTCATGACATCTCCGATTCTGTCTAGGGGATCGCAATCATTCGCAACGATAGAAATTACTCCCGTTTCAGATTTTTGAAAACTAAATTCCCCCGCGGCAATAATATTGAATACATGATCGCGATGTGTTTTTTGAATGAATGCTTTTTTCTCCGGGCCGCAATACTTCCCTTTATTATATTTTGCTTTTCTGTCCTTATGAACCTGATATACTGAAGAAAATTCTAAATTTTTCAACCAATTTGTAGTTATGAGGTTGAGGGCACAAGTATGCTTTTCCACGTTTTCAATCGCTTCTCGAAGAACAGGGGTATTTAAAATACCATTTATTAATATACTATAATCCGAGTTCTCCATTATCTTGGTTATAAAAAATAAACACGTGCCGTAAAAATATCCACTTTAAAATTAGATGACACCGATAACCTTATTTATTAAGATTAATAAGGTAAAAAAAAAAAAAAAAAAAAAAAAAAATTTTTTTTTTTTTTTTTTTTTTTTTTTTTTTTTTTTTTTTTTACAATTATATAAAAAACTTATACAAAATATATTCAAAAAATGCAGCTACTAAGCATGGTAATTGAAATAATTCAAGTGAATTTTCAATTTCTTTAAAAGAAAGTATTATTTCGTCTATAATCGATATTGAAAAATTCATGTTTCGGAAATATTGAAACACATAATCGGACATTTTCATAAATAATTTCTCAAATTCTTTTTTTCTTTCATTTTTGAAACGTGCTTGGATTTCTGACACAACAAAAAAAGGTGCGTCGTAACGTCGTATTTCGGGCGACTCCAAAGCAATTTCACTCAACTTACAGATTTGTGTTAAAAAATATCGATTGCGTAATAAATCTCTTTTAATAAAATGAATTTGTTCCTTAACATTTTCAGTATTAAGGTTTTCCTGATCAAAAGGTAACGATATAAAATCAGATTTCAAATCCTTATCGTATTTTTTATATAGTTTTTTCAAATGACCCTTGATAATAGGTTCAAGTTCGATAAAATATAAGTACCCGAAAACATCATATCGCTGTAAAAGGGTTGTTTCATTCCATAACCGTGTAGCCATTTTAAAAACTGAAATAAAAGAACTTTACACAACTTTAATGTAACTTATAAAAGTATATATCTAAAAAAAAAAAAAAAAAAAAAAAAAAAAAAAAAAAAAAAAAAAAAAATTTTTTTTTTTTTTTTTTTTTTTTTTTTTTTTTTTTTTTTTAGTCTGAACAAAACAACAATTTATTTTTGTCCACGTCTCCGACCGGTTCCCGTTCCGTCCAAGTAAAGTTTCTTTCGGGAGACATGAGCAAATGAACGTGTTGTCTCAAACTGTTGATCATGTATTCGACGGCCAACCAAGTCAATTTCGGGTTCACGAGTCTCACGAAGAAATAATAAATTTCCACCGTGGTGATTTCGTGCATCATGCTTCCTCTGCATGCAAATTCGCTCGCCAATTCGTCGATGGTTTTCAGGATTCGATCCCTGTCTTCGACTTCGGTAAACACTTCGATTCCCTGAAATTTAACGGTGAGCGGTATCAACAAATTTCGACCGCTCAGATAATAAACGTATCCGTATCGTTCCTTGTCTTCCAACAGTTTCGAAATGTATTTACGGACGACGTCCCTGATTTTCGGATGCGTGACCAGATCCAACGAAACGTAAAACTGAACGGGCCACTTGCCGTATCGCAGATTCAAAGATTTGACGACGGGCTCCAGGTTTTCTCCTTCGTAAAATTCCGACAACAGATCGTCGACGGGTAAACGGCAAACGGCCAATCTTTCATACATCTTTCTTTCTCGTCATCCGAAAAAAGGATCGAACGTAGTATGCGATCCAGAGCACGAATACGGCGGCCAATCCGTACAAGACGTGCGATATCCAGGGAAAAACCGTTCCGATGCCCGACCAAACGGTCGAACCGACTTGGCTCGCAAAATGGTTCAGCGCATCGGCCACCGTAGGTCTCTGGCATTTCATGGTGTCGCCCGGCAAACAGTCGACGTATTCGCAGTCGCAGAGTCGGCAGCAGGATTTTTCGTCGTCTTCGTCGAAATCTTTGCAAACGTTTGTCAAATTTTTCGTCCCGTGGCAAAACGGGACGTTGTCGAGCTTGCCTTTTTGGCAGCAACTCAGTTCGTCGTATTTACACACCGACCCGTCGGATTTTTTCTTGAAGCATCCGGAATTGGATTCTATATAACTCCAGATGCTCGCCACGCCCGTTCCGACCAGCGCACCCGCGGCCGCCACCTTCAAACCCTTTTTACTGAAAACGGTTTTGATCGCGCCTTTCAGTTTTTCGTTACTCGAAACGAGCTTTTTCAACGCCTTTTGAGATTTCGTCAACACCTTGAAATTGTTAAAACGTTTGGAAATCGGTTTGGCATTGAAATTAAATTTGCGTTTCAACATCGCGTCTAACTTGATTCGTTACAATAAAGGAAAACATGGCGAACACGGAACCCACAGCTTGCCTGTTTAACGCTTCCGGTTCGAAGTGCAGAGCTCCGAAAAGAAGCAATCTGAGCATGGTCATGTGCCAAAAACATCTCAGAGATTTTTACGGTTTGGAAATGGGTTATCACCAAGACGATCATCCGACCAACGTCGCATGGGTCGGACCCTTTTTGAGACCAGTTAAAAACGCGGCTTACTTTAAACGATATACGGTCATTTTTCCAACGAAAGAGTTTTTCGACAGGACGCAGCGACCGGAAGAGTTTCAAGACAAAAATAGCAGCTACCGACAATATCAAATGAATCCTTTTATTTTAGACTATATTCGACAATACGGAATGACCGCCAACAAAAGGGTAGAACATAGGCTACCCATCGAAATTTATCGAAACTTGAACAGTCTGGATAAAAACGTCGATCCGGGACCCAACCACGAAACTCTATTCCCAAATTTAATTTCTCTAGTTCGAAGTAAAAAATCAATTTCCGAGTCTCATATACGGGATCAGGCCATTTTCAAATGTCTCAAGGACGTTTCTATTTATACGAAGGCTGGAATTAAAACACTCGAGGATACAGATTTGTCCATCAGCATGCAATATATATTGTTCAACTGTCAATTTTCAGAAATGAGAGTCACGTTCGATAACGATAATTTTGCTGATTATTTACCTTACAACTGCGAGTTTGTAGACGGAATCGGTTTAATTGCAACGGAATTGATTAACCACCCACATCCTCTGATTGTAAACGGTGTGGGCTCTGGAAGTCAAATTTTCTATAACGCATTCGTGTCAATGGTACAAAAGGAAGTTTTACACAAAAATTATTCTTTGAAAGATATTCCGTCTCAATTTGCTCTGACGAACGCTTTGAAAAGCGGAGCGACGTGTTGATAAAAAAAAAAAAAAAAAAAAAAAAAAAAAAAAAAAAAAAAAAAAAAAAAAATTTTTTTTTTTTTTTTTTTTTTTTTTTTTTTTTTTAATAGAGTTAGACATCAACTAGTATTGTAAGAGTTGTAAATATGAAAATAAATTATACTAAATTATTATGGATTTAATTATACGAAAAGTTTAAAAGTATAATAAAATTCATGTTTATGAGATTTACTCTTTAAAACACCACTCGGCAGTATATCCTAAAATCATTATCGTATCATATTTGTCATTATCGTGAGTTTCTATTTTATATTTTAACTCGGGTACGTTAAATTCAGGGATTTGCTCCCAAACTTCGCATACAGCCTTTTTGTGATATTCGAGGTCTCTTAAATAATACTGAACTGATTCCAAATTGACCAATTCGTCATATATATCATTAATACATGTATCATTTTTAAATTTTTGAAATAATTCCTTCAATTTTTCTTTTTCCTCATCTGGAAATTTTTTCCATCTTTTACCACAATCGGGTGCAGTAGCGGATGCAATAAGTAAGTAATTTTTTATAGCATGTTTCCAATGTCGCCACTTTTGGTTTTCAATTATACATCTACATTCGGATAAAGACAGTGATAAATCTTTTTTTCTAAAAGTTCCCAAAACTGATCCCAATAAATCACACGTGAGTTCCATTCTTGGAATTTCAGTCATTTCCACGTCTGGATTTTTAAAATGCTCCGGATGATGGTCGTTTTTTCTATAATGTTCTTTTAAACACCAGTTATACAAGTCTGTTAACGTCACGCATTCTTTTGCCATCGTTAATAGTTACTTTATTTAACTCACTTTTCATTTACTTAGCGACCCAAACTTTAGATGAAGTAAATTTTTGATATCATTATATACGTATTATAGACTATACAAAAAAAAAAAAAAAAAAAAAAAAAAAAAAAAAAAAAAAAAAAAAAAAATTTTTTTTTTTTTTTTTTTTTTTTGCTTTAGTTAATTTTAAATAGAAATTTCTCGATTTCGTAATCGTCCGCATCGGACATGTTTAGTTTTTTAGTTTCTGTTTCCCCTTCCTCATCTGGGCTCGATCTCTGCCGCTTCCGTTGGTCGCTACTCTGCCCTTTTTCTTCTATAGCGAGCGGTTCTTCGTTTTCGAAGATTTCGTCGAAATCGTCGAAGCCGTCGTTACACTTCACTTTCGAATCCAGATCCGCAGATTTCTTTTCCTCATGTTTAATCGACGGGGTTTCGGGCTTGTATTCGAATTGAATCAGTGGTCCCAAATCGACTTTTTTAGTCGGCTTCAATTTGTTCTCGAGAAATCCGACGAAATCTAAAACTTCCCCGCTGATGCGATAAACGTTTTGCTTCTTTAAATAATATCTCGCATTCAGTTGTAACCGCAAAACGGCTAAAAATGTATCGTTAAACATCTCTTCCATTTGAGAATAAAACCGATTGACTACGCGCTCTCCGTCGAACACTTTCGTGTCGGATATGCAAGGCTGGTTGATTCGATTCACTCTGTATCCGGCTTTTTGAAATTTCTGCGTAAACTCGCTGCATTCGCTGCATGCCATGAAACCGCATTCGACGAAAGGAAATTTGTGATCTTTCCAAACGTTGACGTCCGGTCCTAAATCGGAAGTCATCGCCCGCGCGATTTTGGTCAGAGGTTCGGAATCGAGGACGAGAAGGTTTGCTCGACGACTGTTCGGATAGTAAGATTCTTTTTTGTACGCTTTTAAAAATTTACAAGTAGCGACTAAGACGATTTCGAAATGGTCTTTTTTTGATTCTTCCCAGTCGCAATGGTTCGTCGAGAATGCCGGTTTCCATAACTTTTTAGCATGATAAAGGTAATTTTGATATGTGACATTATTTTGTAATTGCGTCGACCAATCTGGATTCACGAGATTTAAACAGTGCTCGTCGACCATATTCTTAGCCGCGTTGGCCAAAGATTCGTTGGCCAACACTTTCGAAACGAGATTATCATAGCCTTCCATAGTTTCCTTGTTATTAGAAAAGGAAAAAAAGTCAATATTAGTTGGTTGAGGGTTTCAGCGTTTATATATTCGAAGACAACTCCTCAAAAAAAAAAAAAAAAAAAAAAAAAAATTTTTTTTTTTTTTTTTTTTTTTTTTTTTTTTTTACTAGAGGGTAATGATGAAATTTTTTTCGAAAAGATTTCTTTGAAAATTTTTACGAGTCCAGACTGCGAGATCAAAACTGAAAATTTTTACAAGTCCAGACTGCGAGATCAAAACTGAAAATTTTTACAAGTCCAGACTGCGAGATCAAAACTGAAAATTTTTACAAGTCCAGACTGCGAGATCAAAACTGAAAATTTTTACAAGTCCAGACTGCGAGATCAAAACTGAAAATTTTTACAAGTCCAGACTGCGAGATCAAAACTGAAAATTTTTACAAGTCCAGACTGCGAGATCAAAACTGAAAATTTTTACAAGTCCAGACTGCGAGATCAAAACTGAAAATTTTTACAAGACCAAACTGCGAGATCAAAACTGAAAATTTTTACAAGTCCAGAATGCGAGATCAAAACTGAAAATTTTTACAAGTCCAGACTGCGAGATCAAAACTGAAAATTTTTACAAGTCCAGACTGCGAGATCAAAACTGAAAATTTCTACAAGTCCAGAATGCGAAACAAGATTGAAATATTTTACAAGTCCAGAATGCTACAATAAATTTAACTAAGATTCAAAAGTGTAAAGTATATAAATCTCCAGCGTTAAAAAAAAAAAAAAAAAAAAAAAAAAAAATTTTTTTTTTTTTTTTTTTTTTTTTTTTTCTACATTATAGGATTGAGATAATTTTTATGGTTCGGAAAAAAAATTACAAATCCAGAACTCGAGATCAAAACTGAAAAATTTTACAAGTCAAGAACGCTAGAATAAATCGGACCAAGATTTTTTTACTTGTCATATCTTACTCTTTCTTTAACTGCCAACCTTTCGCTACGGCGAAGAACAAAATCTTCCAAAAACATATACGGAACCTTTATACGAACTGCGGTGAACCGTTCGTCGATTTCTATCGCTTCCCAACCGTTACGTTTTTTGATCCAACGTGAAAGTTTTTTCTTCACGATGTCGATAAAGTGTGATAACAGGAGATCGTTAGACTTGGAATGGACCATTAAATTTGCGACGTTGCACATGTATAACATAATTCGAGACCAACTAATACGATTCGCAAAGATTTGTTTATACAGGCTGAACAACATTAGCTTTAATCTGTCTTCTTTAACGTATCTGAGACAGTTATCGATTTCACGTTTTTGAGAAAAGTGAGCTCCATAAATAGTTTTGCAGAGCTTCAGCACGCGTTCGAAAACATTTTCTTCCTTTGTATTCAAAGCGGGTATAGGTATTTTCATAGGTTGAAAAGTATCTCTTATATTGGTAACTACATTCGACAAAATATAATCTGTTCGCACTCGCCTAGTAGCCATGATTATTTCAAATCGGTAGGAAAAGGAAAGAAACTTTATCCTGTCCCATTACCCACTGCCTATATATTGATATGGATATTAAAAAAAAAAAAAAAAAAAAAAAAAAAAAAAAAAAAAAAATTTTTTTTTTTTTTTTTTTTTTTTTTTTTTTTTACGTTTGATATTCGATAGGTGGCCCGTTCCAACCATGAGCGAGCACGCTCTCGAGTTGTTTGTCGGTATTTCCTTTGAATCGATCGAATCTCCTTCGAACGACCCTTCCGTCGGCTGTCGAAATTTCGTACACGCGGCCGTTTTCTAAATTCCCATCCAAACATTTTATCCGGCCGTTCGGTAACTGAAAATACCCTTCGAAATAAACTAAATCGACGGAATGGTTAGTTTTGAATTTGAACACGACGTCCTGTTCGACGTCGTGAACGACTATTCCGTCGGTTTTGAACGGTGTGGAGCCGAGGGCATTTCTGTCCGAGACGTACTTTTGGACGAAATATCCTTCGATTAATTTCACCTGCGGTAAAAAATTCAGCAAGATTCCGCGCCTGCACCAACTCGCCGTGTCGAATCCTCGAACTCGATAAACGTCCAGCAAAACAATTTCTCCAGTTTCCATTTTCTCGGCGGCGAAAACGTATCCGTCTCCCAGAGTCTGTCCGCTACGAATGCGCGATTCGTACCCTTCCCATTTTTCTTTCACTCTGTCCGGATAACTGTACACGAGTCCGAAGACGCCGTCCATTTTATGGGCGTACAGATATCGGTCTCCGTCTGGAATTTCCCGCACGCACGTCACGGGTTTCCGAAAGACGTTTTCGTTCGGCTGGTACGGAGGCGTGGAAAAACCACTCATGGCGTCGTAGATGCGCTTGTATTCGCTCAAGCACTCGAGCAGTCGGACCGGTTTGAAATTTTCGAGTTTTTTCTCGAACGTTCCGTATTCCCATTCGAACACCAACTTGTAGTCCAAGCCGCTTCTGAAAGCGTACAGTTGAGCCCGGTCGTCGATCTGGACGCAATCTCGGATTTCTTCGGCGAAAGGATTTTGAAAATTTCCCGTTTCGTGCAAAAAAGATCTGTTGGTAGATTCCTTCCATTTCCCGTAAGGCGTTTCTACGGAATGGACCCATTTGAACCACGCGCCGTCGTGGTAAACGAAATGGGTGGATTCGACGCGTTTCACCTCCCAAGTTCCGTTCTTGAAACGAAAATGCGGTTTGGCGTAGTACACCACGTTTTTCCGAGTCGAATAACCCAAGTCTCGGAAAACCGGGGCGAAAGACGAAGAATGCTGGACCACGAGCCTAAACTCGTATTCGTGCATCGTAGCGGTTGTAAATTTCTTGCAGTCGCGAGCTCGTCCACACGATCCACGAAAATTTGAAACGAACGACGAGCGAGAAAAAACTCAAGATGGTCAACAATAAAAACACGAGTTTGAAAATGCTTCGGCGTACGGACACGTAAAGGACGGGTATGAGCAGAATGGGTACGGTCATGCACAAAATGATGGCGTAACTGATTCCTTTTTCCAGCGAACCGAACGAACCCGGGTTGAGTTCGTCTAGCTGTAACAATTCTTCGACCTGATCCATGAGCTTTATTAGACTCTTGATTTTTTTATTAGACTCTCTCAAAAAAAAAAAAAAAAAAAAAAAAAAAAAAAAAAAATTTTTTTTTTTTTTTTTTTTTTTTTTTTTTTTTTTTTTTTTACGTTGCAGGGTTGAGATATTTTTTATGGTTCGGAAAATTTTTCCGAAACATTTTACGAGTCCGTTTTACGAGTAAAAATTTCACATTTAAAACTACAAGTATATGGCTAACGAAAAGTGGATCCATCTGACGTTTGCGCCGCACATATTGAAAGACGATAATCTGTACGAAATGATCGTCTACGTAGACAAACACGGTACGATTTACTTTTTCGCAAACGCGGTATTTTGGTGTCTGGGGTTCGACGAACCTCACGTGTCGGTTCAGCAGTTTGTGCCGCCAGACGAACGACATAAACTTTCTTTCGGCAGCGGAATATTTTTAAAAGAAGCGACCGTACGCAAATCGATAAGCGATAGGTTAAATTCCGGCGTTTTGAAATTCAGAAAATTTCAGACCGTGAAAAGATTCGAGACGTGGTTTAACAACTACCTCGTCAGATGCAAGAGTGATAATCCCGGAAAAGCATGTCCTTATTAAATACAGCAGTAAAATATGTTTTTCCAAGGAATAAAACCCAGTTCTTCGATTTTTCTTTCCGTCTCCGGCAAAATTCGGTTTAAAATCTCGCGGTCGCGATCATCCATCAATATTTTATAGGGTCTTTTGCGAATTATTTCTTTTCCGGTCAGCAATCTGAGATACGCCTCGTTTGCCGATTCCGAATTACGAACGTCTAAGAAAACGGGTTCGTGATCCTTCGGTAAGGAATCGATCCGTCGATCGTGAAAAATCGGAGGTTTAAACTCCGTACCTTCTCGAAGATCGGAGCGCGGCGGAGCGTATTTTCTGTTACTGGTCAGGTGAAGATGGTCGTATCTTCTGTCGCGATCGGAAGCGAACAGATTCAGATGACTGGTCAGAACGACCAGATGTTTGGCTCGCGGAGGTTTTTTGATCGTGTCTCCGAAATTCGGTTCGACGACGAATAAAAAATCGACTTCTTTTTCGAGGCTTTCGATTTGATAGGGGGATTGGAGTTTCCAGCGACACGTTACGTTCACCTCTTCTCGGTAAGAAAAACACATGTCCAAGTAATAGTCTAACAAGTAGGGTTGGCGTCCCAAATTACCGAAAACGATACTAGTGTCGTGTTCTCTCCAAGACGAAATGACGCGTCGAAACCGATCTAGTCCGGATGAAGGTGAACGAAATACAGACTGTTCCACGCGTCTACGATACGACGATTGGCGCATGCAATCCGAATCGAACGAATCCACGCCTCGATAGTAATGTTCTTCTACCTCTTCCTCAGTGGGTATAAAAACTGATTTCTTTTTCTCCATGCTTGTTGTAAAGGATACATTTTTACGTTGCATGATTTCAACGACTCGGAAATAGTTTTCGAAAAATATCACACAAGTCCGGAACGCGAGACGAAAATGTGTAGAAGTAAATCTTTAAGTTTTTGTCGAAGCCTTATATTCCCAAGCAAGCAAAAAAAAAAAACCCAGAAAAAAAAACCAAAAAAAAAAATTTTTTTTTTTTTTTTTTTTTTTTTTTTTTTTTTTTTTTACATTTCGATAGGTTTATCGTTCGTTTGAATTTGATTCGCTTTCGTCGAAGGTTTCGGTTTCGGTTTCTACGGCGGCCTTTTTCTTGGTCGCTTTCTTTTCGTCTCGAGGCTTAGACTTTTTCTTTTCGGTGCAGTTTTCTTCTTCGCTAGTTTCCGTTTCGGCGACCGTTCGTTTTTCTCCCCGCAGCCTCAGACTCTTTACGAGACTCTCCATCTGTTCTCTTTTCATGTTGTTCATGTACATGATGGCGATTTTCCCTTCCAACTCGCCGTCCATGGCCTCTTCCTCATTGAATTCGATTTCGGGGAGATTGGTCCCGACGGTCTGGTAGAAACATTTTCGCAGAATGTCGTAAACGTGTTTGGTGGGCTCGGGCGTACCCGCCATCATTCGATACATTTCTCGAACGGTCTGGACGTGCAGTCGCTTGAATTCGCTTTCCTCGTCAAAGTTGGATTTGGGTTCGCCCTTGTCGGCGAAGCGAAGGTTACCGATGTAATGTTTGTATTCGAAATTGGGTCCGTTGCTGATGTTTCCCGCCAGACCGTCCACGGCTAAAATTTCAGCCATGTTCGCTTCGCGCTGAGCCATCTGTTTGACGATGCGCACGAGTTTATCGTTTCGAACGAAACACTGAGACAGAGCGCATGCGGTTTCGTCGTCGCCGTACTTTGAAAGTTCCTGCGCGATTTTAGGGTGAACGGGCGTGTGGGTCTTGAAAAGCTTCAGGACGAAACTCCAACCGCCTAGCCTGAGCTTTTCGAGAACCGTACCCACCGTATGTAGTTTCATGGTTTTCATGGTCACGGAGTCTTCGCCGTTCGCGTTGAAGGCGTCTACGGTGGAATTCAACAGCTCGCGGATTCGACCGTCGAGTGATTCGGACGTGTTAGTTTCCATCTTGTTTATTGCCGACCAGCGTTCCGAGGACGCTTTTGATTTCGGCTTCGTATTCCGGATCGCTGGCCAGAAACAACTGGAACGTGTCCACGGTCCAAAGCAACTGGGTATTTCGCGATCCGTCCGGCATCGTTTCGAAATCTCTAATCTTGGCGATAAACTTTTGGACCGCATGGTGAAGGCTCTTGGCCGTTTTGAACATGCCTTTCACGATCCTTCCGTTGTTTCTGTTGAGCGTCTGGACCAGATAGTTGTGGCCGATCGTGAATCCCAGTTGGTCCCCGTGGTCCGTAAAACAAACGGCGGGAAACATTTGATGAAACGCCATTTCCTGCACGCGGTCGTGTTTACCCCTGCAAAATTTTCCTTTCAAAAACATTTGCAACTCGTGGAACGGCATCAGAAACGTGGAATAGTGTTCGATCGATTCCCCCGTCGTGATCTTCGTCAAGGTTTTGTAATGGTCGGATCCCGCCCGGCTGAGGATTTCGCGGTAGACGATTCGACTCATTTTCTCGACGAACGGGCAATCGGGATACGATTCCCAAAAGAATCGGCCCCTGCAGACCCTCGCGATGAAATCCATGACCCAGTTTCCGACCACGTCCATGTCGGCCGAACAAGCGAAACTGCAGACCATCACGTGAATCATGTCGAACGGAATCGAAAATTTTCCAAACTGTTTGCGGATGGTGGAAGACAGTTGGAGTTGCTCGTGCATTTCGCGGGCCAGATTAGGAAAAGGATCGTTTGCGAGTATCGGTTCCTCGTCGGGCACGCAACGTTTGACGAAAGGAACCAGATCGTCGAAATAGGTGCTAAACAGGTCGATCGATTCTTTGCTCGTGTTCAAATGCTCGTACATGGAGTGTAACAGTTTGTTTATTATTTCTCTCGCGGAGGTCGATTCGGGATGTTCCTTCACCATATTCAAAAAATCAAACAGAAAATTGTTCATGTCTTCGAAACGATCCACTTGCGGTCGGGTGGTGAAAGGGGCGTTGATGGCTCGTAAAAGTCTCAAGCTCTGGAGCACGCGATTCAGAGACTGGCCGACGATCGTTTTCGGAAATATACCTTCCAAGTCCACGAGAGTGAAATTCATGGGCACGTTTTCGTCCCCGGTCCATTCGCGAAAAGCCTGCGCCAACTCGCTGGAACGAAAATGATCGGTCGAAATCCTGGTGATGTATTCGTAGACGGAGAAACCTTTTCCGCATTGGTGACAGAACAGCGCGGGCCCGGGAACCAGAGAAACTTTTTCCGGATGACAGATATCGGTCTGGACGAGATTAAAAAAATACATCCTCTTGATTATTTTTTCTTCATTTTCACGAACGTGATTTTTCTGGTCCGGCACACGGCGCACGTGCCTCTCAACATCGGCCTGTGAGTTTTCGACATTGTTTTTTTCACGTCGACGGTTTTCGTTTTGGTTCGACACCTCGCGCAATACATCTCGATCTCGGAATCCATCGTGGATCTGTTCTTTGTTTTCCGTTTTCGACGTTTTACACACAAGGATGGAACACAGACGCGAAATCGTCAGATTGCACGAAGAGGAACATTTATCCGAACGCCAGATCGCGAGAATATTTCGAATCGCTCCGTCGACGGTTCATTACTGGCTGGTCAAAGAAATCACGGGAACCGTTCCCAAAAAGCGCGGAAGGCCTCGAGTGACGGACGAAGCTTTAGACTTGTACATCTTGAACGCGTCCACGACGAATCCTTTCATGTCGGCCGTCGAAATTCGAGACGAATTGGCTCCCAGAGTCAGCGTGGACACGATTCGCAAGCGTTTGAAAGAAAAGGGCCAGAGATGCCGCGTTCCGGCACGCAAGCCTTTTTTGAAGCCCGTGCACGTTCAAAAGCGATTCCAGTTTGCCGTCAATCACATCGCGTGGAGCGCGGACGAATGGAACGGCGTCGTGTTTTCCGACGAAAAAATATTCCGAGCCTCTTCGAGGGGCCCGTTGCGCGTTTACAGACCGCGGGTCAGCGACCGATTCGACCAAAATTACATCGTGTCCAACAGTAATCCGAGAGGGCGATTCACCATATGCGTTTGGATGGCGTTCGGAAACAAATTCAAATACATACACAGGATCGCGCAGAGAACGCTCAACGCCGACTACTACGTGAACGAAATCCTTCCGATCGTGGAAGACGACGTTTTGGACAACGATTTGACTTTCATGCACGATCTTTCCCCGATCCACACGAGTCGACTCGCGAAACACTGGTTGGAAACGCACAACGTGACCGTCATGCACGATTGGCCGCCGAAAGGCCCGGACATGAATCCGGTGGAAAACGTATGGGCCGAACTCGTGAGACGAACGCGCGCGGATTCGGCCAACAAAGACCAACTGTGGGAAAACGTGCTGGCGGCTTTCAACGAATTGGACGACGATTACTTTAACACCCTCGTCGAATCCATGCCCCGGAGAATAGCGGCGGTTTTAGAGAAACGCGGAGGTTGGACGAAATATTAAGGGAACAATCGAATGGAATAGGTGTCTAAATAGTACTCGAACAGGGTTCGTTGGTCTTCTTGCGTCACATATCTCCAATTGCAGGGTTTTATCCTGGCATTTCTCAAGCACATTTTTTTAAGGTGCGGCCATTTCTCGACTCGCACGAAATACAAGTCGCGTTCCGAGTCGTAATTCACTTGCTCGATGTCGGGAATGACAGATTTGAGATCCTCGACGGCATCTTTACCTTTGAGAATAAACGTGTTCGATTCGTAAAAGTTTTCGACTTGAACCCTTTCCTCGGGCGTGATGATCTCGTTCGCCACGGCCACGTCCAAGTGCGTTTGGCTGAACCTTCCGTAATACATGCCGTGATGAATGTTGAAAAACATGAGAATTGAAACGCGAGAATGTAATTTATAATAAACTGAGCAATGTAGAAAAAAAAAAAAAAAAAAAAAAATTTTTTTTTTTTTTTTTTTTTTTTTTTTTCAAACTACGAGTTTGATTCATAACCCGAGTCCTTATCGACAATATCATGAAATAATATAATTCTTCCTCGACCTACTTCGTCAAAATAATTCCGATCAACTTGCGAAAGTACTGTTCTACATTCAGGACAAGTGATTGAACGATTTTGAAAAAAGTTAAAAAGACAACGTGTGTGAAAAATATCTTCACAATCTAAACAATAATAAGTTCGCGGATCGAAAATGCATCTACGACATATTAAACATATATCCATAATTTTTTAGAAAATACAATGTTTTATTCTTTTATTATTAACCCCCCTCCCTTTAAAAAAAAAAAAAAAAAAAAAAAAAAAAAAAAAAAAAAAAAAATTTTTTTTTTTTTTTTTTTTTTTTTTTTTTTTTTTTTTTTTTTTTTTTTTTAAAGGAATGATTCGTCTTTAATGCGTTTTGTTTCCTCACCATATTGGTCGCAAAAGTCTTGTAGACTTAAAATTTGAAACAGAGGTACTCGTTTGCAAATTTCGCACCAGTAATCGCATCGATTTCGTATGGACTTTAAAAAAGTAACGTCTCTGATTTTGTAGGTTCTGGCAAAATAATCCACGACTCTACATCCTCTCACATATCGTCTCATGCATTCGAAACACATTGAAATCTCACCGAGAGTTCCACCGTATTCCTCGACTATAAATCTAATTAAAATTAACTTATGCGTGTCTTTGAATTGTTCGAAACAAATCGAGTCGTCGTTTAGAAACCAATCGGTAAAATATTTCGAAAATATTTCATCCTTTTTCTTGAAAAGGTCGATTACACCGCGTATGTCAAAATATCGTACTATATCTGTTTTTCCCTGTTCCCGAAGTGGGATATAATGATTTTTCTGATATATATCTCGTTTGTAAAACGAGAGCTGTATACATACTTTTCGAGGCAACAGAGAATCCCATTTTCCTTCCTCGAATCCGCGTAAACCCGTCCGCTCGACGATCGCCCACATGCACAACTCCGACAAACGGGAGGGCATGGCTTGGATGCAAAACGAATTTCGCCGAAGTTTCTCCAAAGCTTCGTGGTGGGAAATGAACATTTTTTCTTCGTCCTTCAACTCCATGTCTCCGAAGTCGAACTTGTCGGGCATTTTGATAGTGTGGACTTCTAAAGGGTGAAGTTTGTATGGCAAGTTGTATTTCTCGTGTTTCATGATTTCACCTTTGAAAAAAGACCACAACAAATGTGGCACGAGCAGTCTATCGCAAATCCGTCGCTGTTTTTCATCGGGTGGATGTTTTTCGACCATCTTTCGGGCGGTTTTAGACTTTGCGTCAAACTTGTAAAAAACAATGTCTTCTTTTAGATGATTATTTATATTGTCGAAATGTTGACAATAGGCGATACATTTTCCTCCCATGACTTCAAAATTGAATCGTTACATGCGACGAATAGTTGGAAGAACACAAAGTGCTAAGATTCGTCTGAAAGCAAACCGCTCTATAACCTCTCGTGTAAAAAAAAAAAAAAAAAAAAAAAAAAAAAAAAAAAAAATTTTTTTTTTTTTTTTTTTTTTTTTGAGAAATGTAACTTTCTGAAAACTTAATTGACTTGTAATTTTTTTCAGTTTTGCCTCGCAGTCTGGACTTGTAAAAATTTTCAGTTTTGATCTCGCAGTCTGGACTTGTAAAAATTTTCAGTTTTGATCTCGCAGTCTGGACTTGTAAAAATTTTCAGTTTTGATCTCGCAGTCTGGACTTGTAAAAATTTTCAGTTTTGATCTCGCAGTCTGGACTTGTAAAAATTTTCAGTTTTGATCTCGCAGTCTGGACTTGTAAAAATTTTCAGTTTTGATCTCGCAGTCTGGACTTGTAAAAATTTTCAGTTTTGATCTCGCAGTCTGGACTTGTAAAAATTTTCAAAGAAATCTTTTCGAAAAAAATTTCATCATTACCCCTCTAGTTAAAAAAAAAAAAAAAAAAAAAAAAAAAAAAAAAAAAAAAAAAAAAAAAATTTTTTTTTTTTTTTTTTTTTTTTTTTTTTTAATGTACATATTTATATTTATATTTATATTGTTCTATAATTATTATATAATTATATATTACTTATATTACATTTGTTTACAAATTCATTTAAATATGCTATGACTTTGTCGGTTCCTATAAAATATTCCAATGTAAGCAGAAACAGTCCAGTCAAAGTACACACAGCAAAAAAAAGATTTGTAATGATCACAAATATAACCATGGTTATTATCAAGAAAAAACAATTGGATAACGCAAGAAAAATACTTCCCATGATTTCAAAATTGAAGTGTCACAAGTGACGAATAGATCCAAGAAAACAAAGTGGAAAGATTCATATGAGTGCAAGCCAATATATAGCCCATATACAAAAAAAAAAAAAAAAAAAAAAAAAAAAAAAAAAAATTTTTTTTTTTTTTTTTTTTTTTTTTTTTTTTTTTTTTTACGCTGTTGGTAACCAAGGTAATCGACATGTATTTCAGCGTATACAATTTGCTTTCGCGTTTGAAAAATCAACAGACCAAACTCAAGTTTATAAAATACCTCGAAAAGCTGAACGCGGTCGATCCGTCGATCGGTTTGGCCTACCATCGAGGCCTTTTTAAAATCGTTCACATTTACTAAAGCATGTTGTTAGCCTTTTGGCTCCTTTTGTTTTTATACGTAGGCCTGACTCTTCTGTACGCGGTGACGAAAACGCAAACGACGGAAATTTCACCCTGGCCCGTTCTGACCGTCTCGCCCGAACCAGAACGGATAAAATCGGAATGCGCGACCGACAAGGAATGTCCGTCGAGTCACGTTTGCCTCGGAAACCTTTGCGTTCCGAAACTCTTACGTCGCGGTCGATGCAACCCGGCCACGGGTCGTTGGATTTCGTACGTTCATCAAGGTGCCACGTTCGCGATTTGCGTCTGTTCGAATCCGCATCTGGTGAACCAAAAATATTTCGGAGGAAACTGCGACGTGAACGTGGGATGCGGAGTTCACGGTCGATACGATTTAAACAAACAGGTTTGCGAGTGCGATCCGGGGTACAAAGCGGTCGGTTTCGGCTGTAAAAAACTACCGGCGATCGATCACATCAATTCTAATCCTTGCGGACCCGACGAAATCCGAGTTTCGCAGATAAAGCCTTCGGACGGATTTCACGCGGATTACGTGAAAAGTCTATCGAAATTCAAATGCGTGAAACGACCGTGTTCGTTCGACGCTCTGAGCGGACGGCCCCTCAAGCGCGCCAAGCACGTGGACGGATGGGGATGCGTCTGCGATCCCAGATACGGTCTTTTCGGCGTCGTGCTCGAAGGCGCGGACAAAAAATATTTAAACTCGCCCGGTTACGACGCATGCGCGAGTATTTTCACTCGAGAACCGCAAGACGCGATCGACGTCGAACACATCACGTATTTTTATTTAGGAGATCGGAATCCGTTCTCTGTCGTTTTCTTCGACAAGCCGAACGACGAGGATTTGATCGCGCCGCTGAAGGGATCGACGGGAATCACGCTGAGTCAAAAGAACTGGCGATACGATTACGCTCAGTATTTTTTCAAAACGAATCCGGTTTTCCGAGCGAGGACGCGAAAGATCCATTCGTCTTACATTTTCCAGATCGAATCGGTCCACGAGTGGTTGTACGTGAATAACTTTCACCCCGCGAAATGCGACGCGATTCCGACTTTTTGGGAAGACAGATTCAATCCTCGCGTGGACGTGTACGACATTTTATACAAAAGTCCAGTGTGTCGAATGACCGATATCGATCCGAAATATAGCATGTTTTGGGACAAGGTCGTGGTCAATCCTCAGCATCTGACGTATAAAGAACACACGAATCTGCATCGTTTCAACGCGTTCGTCTTGCAATACGACGCGAGCGTAGGCAACGAACGCTGGACGCTGGATTTGGGTCGCGAATACAAAGTAGACCGATATTTAGCCATGCAGACGAACGTGCCAAAGTACTACATCCGAAAGAAACCGGAGCCGGAGAATACGATAAACGCCCCCGGGCCTATCGCCATCTCCTAGCGATCGGGTCTATAAAAAAGTTTTTAAAATCAAGAATGAAACGTTCGGTGGAAGAAGTGGATTCGGAAATCGAACCGACCGCGTCGAAACAACCCAAGTTGAAAGCGGAAGGAACAGAAGAAGAAAAAGAAGACGATGCTTCTCCCAAAGAGACTTTGATTTTAAAAGATTTACAGGCAAATTTAATGAAAGGGGATCTGAACGACCACATGGAAAAACGTTTGTTCGAGACTCAGAGACAATACTTTACCGTTTACATGGAAAGACTCATGAGCAAAATGCCACTGGGAAAAGAACTGGTCAACATCATCTCGAGCAGGAACGGGCCGAACGATTTCGAATACATGTTCACCGCGGCGAAAAGCCTGATCCAGTCTCAGATGCGCGTAAAACAAATCAAAGCCTTCCACGCCGTGTTCGACATGGTTTACGGACTCGTCTTGCGTTACGTTCACGAAAAAGTCGTTTCGCCTGCGCTGCTCAAAGTTTTATCGTCCAAACAATTACAACTGGCATACGAAAAATATCAAAACTGTTCGGAGACCGAGGAAGACGGGACGGAAACCGAGTTTCAATGTCTTTTGTACTGTATTCAGGAAATGTTGGAAAATAAAGAAACGGTTAAAATTCCGAATCCGTTATACAGTCGATTCACTCAACAGATGAAAGCCATGAGCGAATATATCATAGCGTTGTTGGTATCGATGTCTAAGCCAGAGGCGCCTACGAACACTTTTAATACGACTCCGGAAGAAATAATTAAACTCCAACCCTGAAAAAAAAAAAAAAAAAAAAAAAAAAAAAAAAAAAAAAAAAAAAAAAAATTTTTTTTTTTTTTTTTTTTTTTTTTTTTTTTTTCATGAGGTTGAATTTGATGATGGAGATCTGAGACTCGGAAATTTTTTCAAGTCCGCTGTAACTGTATAATTTGTAATTAATCAATTTAGTCTTCTGGATTTCGATATTGCCAACAGGGTGGATGTTTTTCTTTTGTTTTCAAAACCATTCCCTTTTTTAACATGTCATACAAGCATCTATTCGCCGTTCTTCTGTCGCATCCAGCACATTTACATATATTTTGAATACTATGCGACGTCTTAAAATTCACAAGTAATATATGATAAATGTTTTCAGAAACTGTAGCATCGTTCATGATTCGATATATTACGATAATTTTTTTACGTGTTTTAATAAAGATGAATATTTCGAAGCGTTATTATAAGCGTTTAAACTTTTTAAACGCTTACAACTTGAAATTTTTCTTAAGTTGTCTGATGGGTGTTGGTATCGCCTGTACGATTCGGCAGTTGTTAATTCTGTCCGGAATGAAAATATTCGAAAGAGGACTGGTACTTGAATTATACGACTCGCACAAATATAGCAAACCCTTTTTTTTTTTTTTTTTTTTTTTTTACGATACGTTACAGAAACATTTTTTTCGCAAGTGTGAATCGGAACTGAGAGTCATCTTGCCGAGATCTCCCCGAAGACGATTTAAATTATCCCGTAGACGTTGCACAGAGTAATCGTAATATTGTAGACACTCGAGTACGGGAAGTAAACTCTCGTCTTCCGCACACCAGCCGTCGCAATCAATTTTTTCGACGATATCGGTCCATCTTTTCATAAACTTCGGATAAACCTTTTCGAAATCTCTCACGACACGCTCGAGTCTTTGTAAAAGAGCCAATCGCTCCGCTTTCGTAGAATCAGCCATCTTTCGAAAGATTACCTTGTTCTATTTCTGCCGATATTTTTTTCACAGCGACCAAACTTTTTTCACGCACGTTTTCATCGTGCCTTTCAGTCGCGTTCCGAACTGGTGGTATCGGTTTCCGTTCGCCATGTAATCCACGGTGATCCAATTCGTATGAGGATTCGCTAACAAGGCGTAAAAATATATCAGATACAGGCACGCGACGTCGTGATCCATCGTATTCGGATCTGAAAACTCTCTGGCAATCTTTCGAATTTTATTCAACACGCATTGCCTTTTGATCATCAGAGGAAACTGTTCGTAATCGAAATACGGAGCGTTGTACCAATGACTTTTATTTTCCGCCACGAAATATAAATAGCCGTAAAGACTCGGATTCTCCCTTACGGATTTAACGTGGTCGCGTGCTTCCCTCTGAAAAGCATCGACCAAGTTTGGCGTCACGTCGTAAAACATGCTCCAAATTCTACTCTGCGATCGCGTTTTACCGATCTCGCTGAGATTCTGAGACGCGACTCGGTCGATCAGGCAATCGATGGGTAAATTGCCCTGGCTCAAAAGTTTCAACTCGTAGTAATCGTCGAAATGTTCCTTTTCGAGTTTGCAAGTCATTTCATCTTGGTTAGATTTCCGTGTTGGTTCGCCTCAAATTTTTAATCACGACCCCTTCGTAATACACCAGTATCGAATCGCTCGCCTTTGCCATTTTCGCGGGCGGTTCTTCTTCTTCTCGATCCACGATGCTCGTGTAACTGAACGGTTCGGACTTGAAATTCATGTCGGAACGACGCAGATGGCTAAATTCTTTCTGGAAGTGAACGAAAAGATCCGTTTCGTGAAACGAAGTGTTTTTGGTCGTTTTCAAAAATTGTCTGACGGCCGATTTGACGTCGTTTATCGTCGTCATGGTTCCCGCCATCAACTGCACGTCCATGAACAGTTTGAACTGAACGTAAATGTCCGTGTGAATCAAATAATCGTGCGTGTATTCTAGCACGTATTCGGGTTCGGGTCGGTAATGGAGCAGACCGTCGTCTAAACTCATGAATTTTCTCAGATGATAATACAACATGAAAAAACAACCTTTGTACGATTGTTCCACGACGTACACGTCCTTCATATAAGTGTTGGTGCCCACTTGTTCCGAAGTCGTTCCGGGAGCGTTGTCCGTGAATTCGGCGTCGAAAGGTATGGCCACCACGCGATCCTTGAACGCTTCCGAAGCCTTGCATTCCGGATAATTGTTCGTCGTGACGAACAACTTGGCCGTCGGTATCCCTCCGGAATTTTGTTCGTACATGTTCCTGAAAGTCACGAAAGAATTACCCGTGATTTGTTTCACGCGGTTTTCGTTGATTTTCTTTTCCAGTTCTTCGCTCGTGACCATCCGACACGAAAACAACGTGGAAGCCAACTCCGGAGTCGCGTTGTTCGCCGAATGACCCGGAGCCAAATTTTCCGACTGGATCGAATGATAATAGCCTCCGAGTACCTTACCCATCAACTCGAACAGTTTGCTCTTGCCGTTTCGCGTCAAACCTTTCCACACGAAAAATTTTCTCTCGTAATTCGTTCCGATGAACACGCTCGCCAAAATGTCCAACATGTACATGAAAACGTCGTATTCGAACGCGGTGCATTTGCAAAGGTTTATGAAAAAATGCATCATGGACACGGACAACTCGTCGTCCGTGTCCACGTCTCGGACGAGATCGCCGAGCGTGTCGAACAAATTGTCCTTCACGTCCAAAAACAAATTCAGCAAGTATTTGAAGAAAAAAGTCTGGTCCGTCAGCTTTTCGTATAATCGAACGTGTTTCGGAGACTCGTCGCACAAAACCATCATTTCCTTCAACGGTATCCCGATGTCTATCTGTCGATCGGAAAGAAAAAATTCAGGAACGACTCCGCCGATGTGCCCGGTCAGCAAATCCAAAAGTCCGTCGTGTAATCGAAGAAACCATTTATGGGTATCCATCTGAATGTGTTTTCGTTCCATGCTCGTGTCGCTCATGATGGAGGAAACGACCGCGTTGATGCTAAATTTACATATCAGCTCCTCGTCCGGCCCGCCCATTCCACCCGACGCGTGATATTCGTTGAGAAACTGTTTGATGTTGTTCCATAAATTGTTGATGTGATCCGAAACTTCGCCCGCGTTTGCGATGTCTTGCCAACAATCGGAAAGGGCGTTCCATATGTATCGACTGGATTTTTTCAGAGTGTTTTTCAGTTTGAGAACTCGAATGGGGAAATGTCTGTCCTGTATGCTTCGGATCAAATCACCGATTTGATCGTGAGTGGTGACGGACAAAATCGCCCGTTTGTTGTTTTCCACGATGGATCTGAGCAACAACTGGTAACTCTTCGGCCTTTCCAGATACATGTTGTTGGCGCAAAAGTGCAGAGTGTTGACGGTGATGTTCGTCAACTCGTATTGTATGATGTTCGGGTTGATCGACTGTATTTTTTTCAACAGCGGATGAAACTCGTCGTCCAAAAGCGGATTCAAATTTTCGGCCATCGAATGAGAATCCGAATTGTAATGTCGACAGAGAGAGTAAAATATGGGTAAAAAATAATATCCGTTGTTGAATTGCAATACGGTTTTTATGGGATTCGTGTTTTCCGACAGGGACGCGTGTTCGAATCGAAGCGATTCGTGCAAGTCGAGAAACATCTCCGGAACGTGGGAACTGGGGTAACTGAGAGAGTCGTTTTCGCAAATACGTTTGTACCAAGTTTTGATGACGTTGTTGTCGGTCTCGAAATCTTTTATCATTTTCGCGTTGAATTGTAAGTATTGATACACTTTGAACAATTTGTGTCTGTCGAAACCGAGAGTCTCGCTTTTGCGGATGAAACCTCGATCGTTCGACTTTTTAAAAACGAAACTCGCCACGTCTCGAGAATCCGGCGAATTGCTTAAATGATTTCCTATAACCGTCGCGTACGCCAAGGTGTGAAATTGAGCCTTGACGACGACGGGCATCATGTATTGCACCAGTTTGATGACCATCATACTGGGCGTACAATTCAAAATTTCACGAAAGATGGATTTTTCGTTATCTTTTCGCTTGGTAAAATTTTTTTTCAGATTTTGTACTTGTTGTTGAAAACACGGTTCCCCGACTTTACTGACGCCCAGACAAAAATTTCTCTGTTCGTCCACGTAACATAATCTGAAGGGTACGTAAGGATTCTGATTGGGTTTAGCGGCTCCGGGTAGCATGACGTTGGATAAAATGTCCAGTTTGTAAGCTCGCTGACCCATCATGGCCTCTTTGAATTTATACTGGAGCGATTCGCAAAACAGAATATAATCGTCGCTTCCGATTTTGAATTCGGGTAAATGAACGTGCACGCCCTTTCCGTCCTTCCTCAGAGCGACGATGAAAGTGAAATTTTTCACGTTGGGTAAAAGGATCGATTTCAGTACGTATTCGATCGCATCGAATAGCGCCGTTGGGGAAAACGGTTCCCCGGCTCGGTAATCGAAATCTAAAACGATCGAGTGAACGAGAGCCGACGACAAATCCATCGTCAAGGAAGGTCGATTCGATGCTCCGATCCATTGCAAAACGAAATCGGGATAATTTTTGGTTTCGATCCAAAATATTCCTCCGTTGAGATCATATACGATATAAGTTTCCGGTGGAACTTCGGACGTGCTGTTGACCTTATTCAGAAAGGGTGACTTGAAACTCATAACTTTATTTTCCCCCAAAGTGAATGAGGAAAATATTTTCAAATTTTCTCATTTTTCGATGAAAAAATTCAACACGGAAAGTATTAATGTCGTCGCATACAAAAACGTGTCGAATAAAAAAATAATATTATAAAAATAAACAATTGTTTTTATCTTATACCAGCGATTATAAAAAAAAAAAAAAAAAAAAAAAAAAAAAAAAAAAAAAATTTTTTTTTTTTTTTTTTTTTTTTTTTTTTTTTTTTTTTTTTTTTAAGGATAGAGGTTTGTATCTTTTACGCTTTTGAATCTTAGTTAAATTTATCGTAGCGTTCTGGACTTGTAAAAAAATTCAATCTTGTTTCGCGTTCTGGACTTATAAAATATTTCAATCTTGTTTCCCGTTCTGAACTTGTAAAAATTTTCGAACAAATTTCCTAGTCATAGAAACTATACATGAAAAAAAAAAAAAAAAAAAAAATTTTTTTTTTTTTTTTTCTTTAAAGCAATAGAAAAAGCATTTCAATGCATTTCCATGTCCGCGTTCTCTTTCTTAGGCCTAGTTAATAGTTCAAGTCTCTCTGCTTCTTGTTTCTTAAATAATTCGTCACGTTTAGATTTATGAGCTTGAAGCATTTGTACATACATATATTTCATAAAGTCATTTGCAATGGTTACTGGAGCGTCCGCATCATAATACAAATGATAGAGTTTGTTATCACTTTCATTATACAATGGGTGTTCTTCGTCCGTTCCGTGGTAAAAATAAACTAAACATTTAAATCTTCGCATCGCACGTAAATATTTCCTCATTTGAAAGTAGCTCAAAACTTTGTCGTTTTCAGGCGTAACTTCTTGGTCGACTCCACGCAGTTTCAGCTCTACTATTTTTTTATTTCGTTTTAATCCTTCTGCAGCGTTATTCATAGCTATATCCTTATTTATTTCGGCTGTTCTCTCTTTTTCGACTTTGTCACCATCCCCCTTCATTTCATCATTTTTACTATTGTATTTTGCCAATTCCTTATCTATTTCGACCGTTCTCTCTCTTTTGATTTTTTCACTATCCCTTTTCATTTTAACCTCTCTCTCAGTGTATTTTTGAGATTCCTGAAAGTTCTTATTTTTCTTATCTTTGTCTTTACCCATCTTTGCTTGTACTCACCAACATTCGATAGATACGCATCGGGTCGGCGTAAAATCTTTCGTCGAGCTGACGTTTTCGACAATTTTTTCGCACACATCCAACAAAACTCGGTCTTTGTTTTCGGGTTTGTCGTACGGCTTCACGTGTATCCTGGCGTCGTATCCAGGGTCCATGTTTTCGGTGACTTTGTCGTCCACCCCGATTAAAAATATAGGCTCGTCGTACATTTCTCGAATGCGTTGCGACGCTTTCGAATATCCGTACAGATTCATGGAAACTTTCGCTTCTCTCCGAGCGAATATTTTATGCGCGTGCTCGTAAATGGAAGGTAAAAAACCATTCACGACTCTCTGGACGTAACTGTCGTCCCCTAAACTCCACAGTATGATTTCGACGTCCATGGCTCGCATCATTTTTATCATGAAATCTAATTTGGGACGCGGATGAAAAACGTTGTTTTGGTAAACGCCCAGAGTTTCGTCCATATCTAAAACGGCTACGATCATTGCTTGCCTTGGAAAATAAAGTCGAGCGGGAATTAAAAAAGACATGAGTCGTAAAGAAAAACGCTCGACTAGCAGCAATTCGGATAGAGTCAAAAGTCTCATTCGCCACATTCAGAAACAAAACCCTCATTTTTCCGCGTCTCTGTGCGTTTTCCATTTCAACAAACCGTGTCTCACGCTGCTCAACAATTTCAATTCCGAGAGATTCCACTGCCTGTTTTCCAATCAGGCCAGCCGGTGGATGTCGTATTCCATCACGAAATCGTGCGACATTCCCGAACACTTTAACGACATGATGATTTTGAATCGGATTTTGGGAGATCGATACGTTTTACCGTTCGCGGGCCATTTTCGAGAAGAAACCGGGTACACCATCGGCATGTTTCGACAGAACGTGGGCATGTATCCGCCGCACATAATCGACCCGTCCAATTTCGTCGAGACCGTTTTCACGACAGTCGTGTTTTTCGTAGCCGTCTGTCACCGACTGGGCGGCAATGCTCCCAACATGAAGTTTTTTTCCGTCTTGTACACCAAAGACCACCCGGTTTTATGCGACATCGGTAATCATAACGTGGAAAACAAGGAAAGGCACACCGATCGGAAGGAACATTTTAACAAGAAAAAATGGAAAAAATTCATGCAGCGTAGGACGCATAAACCCGTCGTTCAGTACTTGAAAGCTTATTTTCCGAAATTTTTTCAAAAGAAGAAAAAGGGAAAAGTCTGTATTTTGAACGAGGCGGAAAAACCGTTTCCGGACGAAACGCATCGACTCGTTTGCAAAAGCGACAAGAAAAGCTTACTGGACATCTTAAAAGAATTTCGACATTTAATTAGAGATGGAAACATATCGTCGGGCTTATTGGTGGATTGGATCGCTTCCGTAGAAGAAGAAGAGGGTTGTTGAAGGTAAAGCTTTTATAAACTCTCAAAAAAAAAAAAAAAAAAAAAAAAAAAAAAAAAAAATTTTTTTTTTTTTTTTTTTACACTTTTAATTTTTCTTCGAGGATTTTCTTTTCCCGAGTCAATCGCTCAATCTCTCGATCGTTCGACTCTTGCAATTTGTCGTTCAACTTTAAATTTTTTTCCCACAGAGTCTTGACATCCGATTCAACAATCTCGCATTTCTTTCTCCAGTGAGACGCTTCCTCTTCCAGCGCTCGGCACATCGTCGCCGACTGTCGGGCTAATTCAGTGTTTTCGATTTTCAGCTGGTCGTTACAATGGACCAAATTTCTGAAATGGTGGATGAGTTTTTCGTGGTCCGAACGCAGAATCCAATACTCGTTTTTGACCGCGTCATAAAATAAATTACCCATATCGGCCTGTTTCTTCAACCAGGCTTCGCGAGTCAATTTCTTCGTATCGGTACTGTGTCGAAAATAAAACTTTTTATCCCCCGTCAGATGGAGAAAAGTGCTCGTGTGATACGGGCTAGGTTCGAAATTCCGAGAAACGGGTAACACGACGTTGAGCTTGATGCCCGGAATATCTTTGATCTGCAATCGCCACTTTCCTTCGTAGAAAGACAATTTGACCCGCCCCAGTTCGACCGGGTTTAAACTTTCGAAATTCGAATCTAACAACTCTTGCAGACCTCCTTTCCACTGCAATACGAGCGGCAACTTATATTCTTCGGGCAGACTTTCCATTATATAAAAATGATTCTGTTTTTCCGGTAAATATTTGTCTTCTCCAGAAAAAATACAACGGGTTTCCCGTTTGCTCAAAGACCCCATCAAATCCACGAGCCGCATGACTGAAGCGATGGACTCGTGACGTATAAATTTGTAACCTGTAGGAATCTCGTCGTCGTTTTCGACTTTAACTCGCGGTAAAAAGTCTGTTTCGAAACGTCCCGGGGTATGCGAAACGACGATCCAGTGACGGTGTTGCCTGAATCTATCTTCTTTTTCTTCGCCTCCGTCGCACCAGCACGAAAAAGGTAAAGTTTGAGTTTTTCCTTCGTCTTCGTCGAGAGCACGGCGGAACGAGGGAAAGGCCGGGGTTCGAACCAACACGTGGAACCATTCGACGGGATCTTCTGGTTCTAAGAATAGTCGGACGCACGCGACGGCCTTTTCCAGTGTTTCGTCTTCGAAACTCAGATCGTTTTTCTTTAAAAGCACGGGCCATACGTGATCGAAAGCTCCCAAAGGTTCGTTCTCGAGAAGATGATTAAAAAAACAGTTTTTCCAGGCCATGGGCCTCATGCTGAAAGGAACACGTTTAGGTTTCGGACGTGATGGTGTAATATGGGAATCCATCCTGAAGCAGAATTAAATTGATATGCTTGGCGTGCGTCGTATTTAAAGTCTTGAGACGATCAATGTAATCTAAAAAAAAAAAAAAAAAAAAAAAAAAAAAAAAAAAAAAAAAAAAAAAAAAAAAAATTTTTTTTTTTTTTTTTTTTTTTTTCGCAATTTAGTTTTCTGAATTTAGTTTTCTGAAAAGTTGCACTAAGATACCAATCAATACTATTGTACTCGTGCTATAGAAGATAGTTGTAGCCCATCTCGACTTGGGACACTTTAACGAATTTTCTGTTTCCGTGACAACCGACAAGCTTCTCACGCCTTCCCAGCCACCGTGATCTTCCACCCACGATTCGATCTTTTCTTTCACCAGTCTAGAAAAACTTTCGTACGTTACGTCGACGACCGAAGTGGGTAGATTTTTTTCAATACCCGCGATGGCCAATTCCCCGACGAAAACGAAAAAAGCTATTATCCGGCTCCAAGTTATGCCTTCGCTAAACAGTTCGTTAGATACGCCTAGTAAAACAGATTCAACAGTATTTTCGTTTACGACACCTAATTCCGCACACAGAATTTTCACCGCAAGTTTGTAAGAGTCTCTAAAAGTAACGAGGAGTTTCGTCGTCTCTTCGAAGACAAGTTTTTCTTTTTCGTTCATCGGATCGATCGGGTGGAAGTTGTAATGATCACG
The DNA here is from genome assembly GCA_963932465.1 of Maratus speciosus. Taxonomy (NCBI): domain Eukaryota; kingdom Metazoa; phylum Arthropoda; class Arachnida; order Araneae; family Salticidae; genus Maratus; species Maratus speciosus. Next base: position 181,771,672 of record OZ010798.1, on the reverse strand, counting down.
TATCAAATAGGAAAACACATTTTCGAGGAAAAAATCTGTTCTGAATATATTTTCTTTAGTGCAAATTCTTTTTTCAAAATCATTAATTTCTCCACGCTGAAACACCGCTTTAAATAAACGACTCCAGGCCATTTTACCGCAAAATGATGGGTATCGTTCAACTTTATCCAACACTGTTTTCCGAGTCTGAACTTTTAAAAACTGAATGAAGACAAGGCAAGCAAACTATTTATGATAACCCTTAGAGAATATACTGTAAAAAAAAAAAAAAAAAAAAAAAAAAAAAAAAAAAAATTTTTTTTTTTTTTTTTTTTTTTTTTTTTTTTTTTTTTTTACTAGAGGGTAACGATGAAATTTTTTTCGAAAAGATTTCTTTGAAAATTTTTACAAGTCCAGACTGCGAGATCAAAACTGAAAATTTTTACAAGTCCAGACTGCGAGATCAAAACTGAAAAAAATTACAAGTCCAGACTGCGAGATCAAAACTGAAAAAAATTACAAGTCCAGACTGCGAGATCAAAACTGAAAATTTTTACAAGTCCAGACTGCTACAATAAATTTAACTAAGATTCAAAAGTGTAAAGTATATAAATCTCCAGCGTTGGAAAAAAAAAAAAAAAAAAAAAAAAAAATTTTTTTTTTTTTTTTTTTTTTTTTTTTTTTTTTTTTTACTAGAGGGTAATGATGAAATTTTTTTCGAAAAGATTTCTTTGAAAATTTTTACAAGTCCAGACTACGAGATCAAAACTGAAAATTTTTACAAGTCCAGACTGCGAGGCAAAACTGAAAAAAATTACAAGTCCAGACTGCGAGATCAAAACTGAAAATTTTTACAAGTCCAGACTGCGAGGCAAAACTGAAAAAAATTACAAGTCCAGACTGCGAGATCAAAGCTGAAAAAAATTACAAGTCCAGACTGCGAGATCAAAGCTGAAAAAAATTACAAGTCCAGACTGCGAGATCAAAACTTCAAAGTACGATTAAAGAAATAATCAGAAATCGACTTACCCACGAGTCCATCTTCCGTCCAGCAGAACTTCTGGTAGCAACTCCTTTGGCACCGACGATCAAATGAACGAATGTGGCTCGCACACCTGTATTTATACCCCGGGATTGCGTAATCTTCCTGAGATATTGCGTCAGAAAAGAAAACTTGAACTTGATTCTCGAAACGCGTGGAAGAAAAAAAAAAAAAAAAAAAAAAAAAAAAAAAAATTTTTTTTTTTTTTTTTTTTTTTTTTAAGCTTTACTAGTTTACTCGACGCTTCTGAATCAAGTATCGAAGAGTTATGGATTATCGAACTCTAGTTTTACGGCTTTTGAAGGAAAGGAAATATCCTAAATTAGAAGATTACGTCGTCGTAGACGTTTACTACAAAATGATTCCCGCGGATTATCCGTCTTCGTCCGTTTCGCGTTACGATCGGCGGTTCGATAATCCCGAAGACGTTTACGTACGAGATTCGAAACCTTTCAGCGTCAACTTTATGGTGTGCGTGGGAGATTACGCTTTCTATCTACACGAAACGAGCGCACTCGACCTCGAAACGTTTCCGACGAAATGCGTTTCGGTCAAGATCGATCGATCTTATTTGGACGACAGCGTGCTGCATCAGAAAAGCGACACTTTCGAAGAAGAGATTTATAAATTCTTGACGCTTTTAAACTACGACGTTCCGCGAGTGGCCGGCGTGTTGAACATGGAATTTTTCGCCAGTACGCGATTTCTACCGCAAAGAGTCAACCTTTTCGTTTTCAAATACGGCGTACGAGACGTCACTTACGAACCGCTCAGCGAGGCCGAACGATCGTGTTTCGGTCCCTCCGAGCGAACGGAAATCTTTCCGGCCCGAACGATCCTGGGTCGTTTGTCCGAATGCAAATCGAGTTCCGTTCTTCTGTCTCTCAACGACAACGTCGAATTTCCGCGTTTGAAATACACTCGACATTTTTCCATCCTGTGGCGCACTACGATTCCTCTGGCGTACAATCCGTTGGAAAATCCGATCATCGTTTAAGGTTGGCGGTCGTCGTACGAAATCTGGAAAAGATATTGTTTGTTTTCGCTAGAATCTGGCGAGTAACTCATGTATCGGCGATTGACATCGTATTTTCGACAGACGCGTCTCACGCCCGCGCAACTGGGCAAAGGCAAGTTGACATCGGTCGCGTCGCATTCGTCGTTCGAAGGAGCGATGGATATCGCGGACGCATCCGAATCCAAGTCCGAAATTTCTTGATCCGAAAAACTACCCAACGTGGAACTGTATTTTTTCGCCGGACCTTTCGTACGCGGCCTTCCCTTCTTTTTGGGAACTTTTTTCATGAACCGTCTCGCATATTTCTCGATCGACGGACACAGATCTATAGTGCGTGTCCAAAAATCATCCGCGACCGACATCATTTCTTTAAATTGCTTGAAGAATATCGGTTTTGCGAAAAATTTCCTCAGTTTCGCTACGGGTACTAAGAAACCGTCGTTGACCGCCAACGCGTTCAGTTCGTCCGCGTCGATTTTTTCGGGATTTTCGTATCCTCGATTCAGATCGTTCAATATGTAAGCGGCGTAGATAATCGGTACTTTCGTAGGTCTAGGCATACTTTATTTACGGTACACGACTTGTCCGTAAAAATGAAATTTGAAAAAGGGCGAATCTCTCACGTTCAAGTGCGTGTCGTAATAACCGTGTTCGTATTTGTCGTACGCGTCCCAGTGGGCCAAAGCGTGGAGCGTGTAAATGAACAAAAGGTGCCAGCAAGTCACGGTCTGGAAATATTCGGCCGGATTGTACCGATCGCTTTCCATCATCGAAGCCAAGTTGACCGTCCCTCGAGCCTCGTTGAAAAGCATCTGGTTCGATTTCGTATAGTCGAGGCAATACCGCTTCTGAATGATTTGAAACTCGTAAATGTTGAAAATCACGTAGACCGTCACCTGCTCGTCGGCCACGTTTTCGTCCATGTACAGTTTGATGATTTCTTTCGGGCCGTTGGGTTGGTTGCAGTAGAAAAAAACGGGCTCGTATCGGTCCAACCGATGAATGGGTCGATCGAAAACCCAGTTGAGAACTGGAACCCAACGTTCGAATACGGTGTGAAAATGTTTGAGATCTACGGTGGTGAATTCTTCGACTATTCTATAGCACGCCATCCACGCGTCCCGCCATTTGTTGATCCTGCTCATGGACCGAATATTACTGGGATTGCGTTTGGATTCGTGCCGATCGATCGGTCTTTCTTCACCCGTCATCTTGACTCTTCGGGAGAACAAAAAAGCATGCGCGACACGTGGATCGTGTTTCTCTTGATGTGGTTGGCGTACGCGTGGGTTTGGAAAACTACGAAGTCTTCCAGCGACGATTCGATAACGATTCGAACCGAAGCTCCGACTTTTCGGCAAAACTGCACGACCAAAGAGATCCCTTGCATCGACGACTGTTCGTTTCTGTGCGTGGAAAACAACACCGCGTGCATAGGCGGAATCTGCCAGGTTCGAGACGAACTGATGCCCGTTCCCTGCAAAGAGGAAACGGGGGGAATTTTAATGATCGTGGACGATCCAGTACCTCATTGGTCCTGTATTTGCACCAACTCGACGTTTTATCGGGGTCCGGATTGTTCGGAATTGAACCGAGACGTTTGCGAGCACGGAATGTTTTTGTACAAAAATCGAAGAAATTTTCTGTGTCTGTGTCTACCGCCGTACCGTTCGATAACGATCGACGACAAACCGCATTGCGTGGAAAAGGCAAAGTTGAATTTTTTCGACACAGATTAATACGGCGTAATAATTTTATAAATATATATTTAAAAAAAAAAAAAAAAAAAAAAAAAAAAAAAAAAAAAATTTTTTTTTTTTTTTTTTTTTTTTTTTTTCGTTTGGCAATTATTATTATTGAAAGCGTCAAAAGAATAATAGCTATATCCATTGAAAGAAATAACTTTTCATAAAAGCTGAAATTGTTCTTATCAAACATGTCCTTACGAAATAATTCGACACTTTTATTTTTAATCGATTTTAACCACGAATAAAGGTCGCGAAAAACTTTTAGCATCGTAACACTTGGTCTTAATCAAGTATAATAATGAATACAGAAAGATACAATCCTCATTTGGACAGCCATACTCGAACACATAAACGACCTCAATTAGATTTCGAAGAGAAAGAGAATGATCAAGAATCAGTTGAGGATAGAGATGGGTATAGATTTAATAATCCCAATGCTAGATGGGAACATAAGGAGGGTAGGACTTTATTTGCAGTATTAAATGATGTAGAAAAGAAAGCATAAATGTGAAAAGTTTTACAAGTCGAGAACGCTAGAATAAATCTGACGGAGATTCGAAAATCTTAAAAATATAAATCCCTATAATTAAAAAAAAAAAAAAAAAAAAAAAAAAAAAAAAAAAAAAAAAAAAAAAAATTTTTTTTTTTTTTTTTTTTTTTTTTTTTTTTTTTACTAGAGGGTAATGATGAAATTTTTTTCGAAAAGATTTCTTTGAAAATTTTTACAAGTCCAGACTGCGAGATCAAAACTGAAAATTTTTACAAGTCCAGACTGCGAGATCAAAACTGAAAATTTTTACAAGTCCAGACTGCGAGATCAAAACTGAAAATTTTTGCAAGTCCAGACTGCGAGATCAACACTGAAAATTTTTACAAGTCCAGACTGCGAGAACAAAACTGAAAATTTTTACAAGTCCAGACTGCGAGAACAAAACTGAAAATTTTTACAAGTCCAGACTGCGAGATCAAAACTGAAAATTTTTACAAGTCCAGACTGCGAGATCAAAACTGAAAAAAATTACAAGTCAATTAAGTTTTCAGAAAGTTATATTTCTCAAAAAAAAAAAAAAAAAAAAAAAAAAAAAATTTTTTTTTTTTTTTTTTTTTTTTTTTTTTTTTTTTTTTTTTTTAGATATAGAATATCTAGTAGAAATAATAAGAATAATAAAATAGAAAATGAAAGGAAGTTGTAGTAAAAATACATATTGCTTTTTTCGTGGTTTAAAAAAACCTTTACATTCCGGAATTTAAAGTCAAGTTTAAAAGTTTTTCAAGTCATGCTTACAAATTTACACATGTTTTATTTTTTTACAAATATTTCTAATATTTTTGATATTTTTTTACAATTTTACTCTACTTTATATATCGTGCATGCTTCCGTCAAATTACTTTAAGCATTTTGCATCCGCTTCACAGATTTACACGATCGCTTCGCGTGATTCGGCAAGCCTGAGTCGAATCACTTTAAGCATTTTGCATCCGCTTCACAGATCTGCACGATCGCTTCACTTGATTCGGCAGGCCTGTGTCGAATCGCTCTAAACGAATTGCATCCGCTTCACAGATTTGCACGATCGCTTCACGAATTTTTTATACCTGTGTCGAATCGCTCTAAACGAATTGCATCCGCTTCACAGATTTGCACGATCGCTTCACTTGATTCGGCAGGCCTGTGTCGAACTGCTCTAAACGAATTGCATCCGATTCACAATTTTGCACGATCGCTTCACGTGATTTTGCATCCGCTTCACAATTTTGCACGATCGCTTCACGTGATTCTGCAAGCTTGTGTCAAACTGCTTGAAGCGTTTTGCATCCGCTTCACAATTTTGCACGATCGCTTCACGTGATTTGGCAAGTCTGTGTCAAATTGCTCGAAGCGTTTTGCACGAATTCGGCACCTAGAATGCTCGAAATATTTTTCACGAATTCTACAACCTGTTTTTTTACCGTAACAGAAACAAGTCTCGTCCGGAACGACGGATTAATTTAATCGAATCTTCACTTTAACACTCGAATATTTTTTCTAACGAAAAGGGTCAAAACATTCACTTTTTCTAATTTCAGGGTACAATTCGGAAATGCACCCCGAGATTAGAAAAAATGAATTTTTAACCCTTTTCGTTAGAAAAAAGGGACTTTTGCGGCATCGAGGTGAACGGTCCGAAATACAGGACGTCGACCGTTCACTCGCCGTAAGCTTTTCGAAAAACTAAAAAAAATATTAGTTTATCGAAAAGTATTCTGTTTTAATAAAGAAGGTTTCAAATCCGCGTTTTTACGTTTTAAAAGTTTGTTTTCGTGCTCAAATTATCGTTTTCTTGATAAACGGAGATTCGCCGAGAACGGATTCGAATATTTTCCGGTCGAAACTCAACGCGACGCGATTTGATTATTTTTACGTTTTTTATTTTCGTTCTTTTCTATCAGTTGCACCGACGGAGTACAATTAAATTCCATGTGATATTTATAACACTTTGCGTCTTCGATCACTACGTTGACCGATTTCGGTATCGTCACGGTCGGCGTCAGATGCACGAGATCCGCATGTTCGAAAAATTTTTCTAAAATAATAAATCCGGTTCCGTTGCCGCGCAGAGCGTTGAGTTCCATGTTACCGATCTTCATCCCGCCGTTCCTGCTCCGGCCTTTCAAAGGCTGGTTCGTCACTCTGTCGTAAGAACATTTCGCGATCGCGTACAAATGATCTTTCGCCCAATAAACGACGACGAAATAAAACGTTCTGCCGTAAAACGCCTTGGCCCCTTCGATCAAAACGCCGCTGGAATTTCGAACGGTCGCGGCATCTTTTCCCCCGCCCAACGCGACGGATTCCAGTATTTGACCCACGGTCATCCTAAACATACAGTACGGATTGACGATGATGTCGGGCGAAACGCCGTCGTCCAACTCCGGCACTCTGTCCATGACTCGAATGACTCCTTTTTGACCGTGCAAACTACAAAGTTTGTCACCCGTGTCGGAAACGTGTTCTTGCTCGACGCTCACGGACAGTTTGTCCCCCGATATCACGTGCTGGACGACTCGAAAAGGCAACTTGGAAAACCGGACGCGGTACTCGCAAGGTGAAATTTTTTCCAGACTCGCGTGGATGGAAAACGGTTCGACTTCCAAGGGTTTTCCGCTGATCAGAGTGCCCAGCAAATCGGAATCCGGATCTCGGTCGCCGCGAACCGGATAGAAAACCGTCCAAGTCGTCGGGTCCGCGGTCATTTTCATCCTCACGGTGTAAAACCGACAGCAATCGAAAGAACGAAAATTTTTTCTTTTCACGATACAGTCTTCTTGCGTGCAACCCTGGAAACTCATGTAAGTGACTACGGGTTGAGGCATCATCGCGACGAAATGTTTCGAAACTCCGTCGTCGGCGGGTAGAATCAAAACGCTGTGGTCGGGCGTCGGGTCTCGAAAATACGCAGTCACCGTGTCCATGAAATAGCGTGCGTATTTGTCGTTCGTAGCCAAAACGGCATTTTTCATGGCGTTGAACGCCAGGATGACTTTAGAAAATCCCGTGTGGGCGTAAAAAGGATTGAAATCCACAAAGTAACTGGTCGTGTGGGTATACAAATGATACCTGTTTTCCACTCCGTAAATACGCCTCGTCCAATAGATTTCGTCGTAAGGCGATACCCAGATCGGCATGTGGGGTAACTTTTTCATGATGATGCCCGTCTTGAAGCGGATGACGATAAACTTTCCTCGTTCGAAACACTCGATCGTCTCGAACTCGAACTTTAGTTTCTGCAAGTCGATGTCGAGAAAAGACCGTTTGGACACGGGCACGCAAGCTTCGTTCACGACCACGTAGTAAGGGCTGTCGGTTTCCGGCTCGAGATTCAACGCGTTCCAAAATTTTTCGTCGGGCTTGTCGTGATAAACCGGATCCAAGTCGTCGCACGTGGACACGATCGTGTCTCTCACCATCATGGTCGTGCGACCCACGTTTTTCGTTTCGAAAACGCCCAGTATGCACAGAAAGTACAAATAACTCGGATGAAACGATTCGATCGCCGAATGGTTCACTTTCTTGGACGTTTGCCTCACGATCAGGTACAACAGATACGGATTCAGAGGATAAGTCTGAGTCGACACTTCTCGGTAACAACCCACGTTCTTTTCCATAAAAACTTTGCCGTTCGATCCGATTTCCCGATGGGACTCTTGCGGTTCGTTGGTTATTTTACCCGCCGACTTACCCTCCTTGAAGTAAACGGTTTTTCTAGACAACACGTGAAGCAAATACCCGTTTTCGATCGAACTGCACACCAGAGCCGTTCTCGATTTGACCAGTTTCCAATCTCGCTCCCTCAGAGGCCCGTACAGATATTTTATGAAAAGTTTCGTAAACATGTGTCCGGGGCTCACGACCATTTTGTTACCCAGGTGATCGATGTCGAAATGTTCTTCTCGATAGAGATGGTTCATGTACGCCGTCAGATGGACGGGATGGGGGCAATGGTCGAAAAAACGGGGATCGTGGTCGGTTTCCGATCCGTCGTTGTGTACCACGACCACGTCCCCGCATTTCTTTTTGTTCTTGTCGGCTACGTAATAGTTCAGTTCTTTCCCTCGATCCTGAGCGTTGTACGAATAAACGCGAACGCTTTTTCTCTGGATCACGTGCGTGTTGGTCGGGTCGTTTGTGTAAAAATACGGAAGGTGGCGCACCAAACCGCCGACGATGAAAAATCCAGTCGCGATGTCCAGTTCTTCGAATCGGGAACGGGGCGAAGACTCCGAAAGGTCGAACGGCTCTCGAAAACTCCGAACGCCTGCGTGGCGAACGGCCAGATCCAGACGCGATCCGATCATGACGGGAAACACGTTTTTCAGAATCTTTTTGGGATTGCATCGAACCGAGCAGGCGTAAACTGTTTTTTCCAAAATGTGTTTGCGGATTTCGTTCGGACCTTCGTACACGAGATGAATCTGAAGCCTGTCGCGTAAAAATCTGATGAAATTATTCACGTGCGCGTCGTAATTGTACAAAATCGGCCTAATCATAGCCGGGACGTCGAGTCGTGGCATATTTGACTCTGAGATCGTGGACCCGTTGCCTGAAAGTGTTGTCGCAGACATATTGATGTTGGTGAAGCGTATACACGCAGAGCGAAATCGTCAAGGTGACGACAAAGAGACAATATAAATTCAACCCGTGGAGATACGGGCTATGAATCGAATATTGATTACCAAAGATTGATTCGAGAAAAGACTTGTAAGTCATTTTTAAACTTTATCTATCAAAAAAAAAAAAAAAAAAAAAAAAAAAAATTTTTTTTTTTTTTTTTTTTTTTTTTTTTTTTTTTTTTTTTTTTTTTTTTTTACTAGAGGGTAATGATGAAATTTTTTTCGAAAAGATTTCTTTGAAAATTTTTACAAGTCCAGACTGCGAGATCAAAACTGAAAATTTTTACAAGTCCAGACTGCGAGATCAAAACTGAAAATTTTTACAAGTCCAGACTGCGAGATCAAAACTGAAAATTTTTACAAGTCCAGACTGCGAGATCAAAACTGAAAATTTTTACAAGTCCAGACTGCGAGATCAAAACTGAAAAAAATTACAAGTCCAGACTGCGAGATCAAAACTGAAAAAAATTACAAGTCCAGACTGCGAGGCAAAACTGAAAAAAATTACAAGACAATTAAGTTTTCAGAAAGTTATATTTCTCGTTGGGTAAAAAAAAAAAAAAAAAAAAAAAAAAAAAAAAAAAAAATTTTTTTTTTTTTTTTTTTTTTTTTTTTTTTTTCCAAGAGGTATACGACTCTGAAATTTTCTACAACACCTGCACGTGCGATTTATAATAGGCCATGGTGGTTACTTCAGTACCCGGGCAGGGATAACACATTAATTTCGATCGATCATGATCATGGTTAACTTTTGCGATTTTTCTGCCAGTGGACAGCTTTACTCTTTTTACGTTTAGATACCCGCAAAAGTATTTGAAAAATCTATATTGCGATCGGCCACGAACGTACAATACAGTTTCCAGAGGAATAATGTTTTTCAATTGGACTCTCCATCTGCTGGGTTTTAACCTCATTTTGCGTAAATTTATATCCAAATCCAATTCGTCACATTCCGAATTGTAAAAACGATCCTTGTTGTACATTCTGGACCTACTGGTGGCCCAATCCCTTAAAGTCAACCAATAATAATTGGGTAACGGAGCCACTTGAAGTAAAGTCACCTCTGTAGGACAAGAGGTAAAAGCAATTTCTAATGGCATGTACCATCCACTAGAACAACTCGCCCAAACAGCTTCGGCGAACAACATGGTAGAGTAGTCGGAAAGAAAAGTAACCGTTTAATTTTTGATTTGGATATTTATAACAGAAAACCTTCTGAATACATATTAAAAAAAAAAAAAAAAAAAAAAAAAAAAAATTTTTTTTTTTTTTTTTAATTGAAAATTTTTTTCCACTACTTCATTTTCATCTTCGTCATAACAGCAAACGAAATAGCATTTGGGTAATGAATTCTCCAAAAGTAAATGTTTATAATCAATTTTCATTTCTTGTTGTTTGTTTAAAACTAAATACGCTTCCGATAAGGTTAACAATTCGCTTTGAAATACGAGTCGATCATCGTTCCAGCTTTTTATTTTAATCGTCGACAACAGAGGAATTTCGTAGGAATCGAAATATCTATATCTTCGCAGTTCGTTTACATTTTCGACGACAAAATAAAATTGCTTATAGTGCACGTGATTGCATCCTGTAAACTCTACTTTAACAATCGGATAATTTTTCACATCTTCTCTTTTGAAATAAAATCTATACCCAGTTTCTTCACGAAATTCCCTATACGATTCCATAAAATATTGATATAATGTTTGCGGGTGTTTATGAGATAATTGCCCATGTGGAAAATCATAAAGGTCTTCGAACATTTCGCCATTTATGAAACGCATGTAATCCAAGCGGTCGCTTTCATCGAGTGTCGGTAACCATCTCTCTTCGAATAAATCTTTTATGTGGACGAACGGATCGTGCGTCATTAATTCGTACGGAACATTATTTTTATGTAAATAAATATAAAAATTTTGTACGCAGTAAGGCACCTTACGTTTTATCATTACAACTCGACCATTATTTGTCTTAACGATCAAACCGTAGGAGTTGGTAAAATTATTGTAACGTTTCATCTCAATTTTACTGCTTTGCTATACAAATACTTATCAAGTGAAAAAGCTTAATATATATGAGATCGGAAACAAGAACCATGTCCTCATAAAAAAAAAAAAAAAAAAATTGTAATTTAAGAAATTACAACAACCATTTGAAAAAATGGTTTTTTTTTTTTTTTTTTTTTTTTTTTTTTTTTTTTTTTAAATGATACATTTTTTTTTTTTTTTTTTTTTTTTTTTTTTTTTTTTTTTTTTTAAGGATGGAGGTTTGTATCTTTTACGCTTTTGAATCTTAGTTAAATTTATCGTAACGTTCTGGACTTGTAAAAAAATTCATCTTGTTTCGCGTTCTGGACTTGTAAAAAAATTCATCTTGTTTCGCGTTCTGGACTTATAAAATATTTCAATCTTGTTTCGCGTTCTGAACTTGTAAAAATTTTCGAACAAATTTCCTAGTCATAGAAACCATGCACAACTCAACATTTGTTGGTGCGAGAGTTTGAGAAAATTATATAATACTTTTTGGGGAGTGGCTCCCCTTCGATCATACCGACGGAGTTCGCTTTTGCACATTTCTAAGTAAGATGGATCTTTGAATCTCGTGAAATGACGAACTTGCCCACAGTAAATTTTCGGATAGGAAAGTTCATCTCCGAGCGTATCGAACCACAAAGATATAGGCATTTTATTTTCACCCGGAGCCAAACATAAACCCTTATTCTCGAAATCTTGATAGCGTGGCATGATGATTGTTTCAGCAAGGGTCGTAAATTCGTCGTCGCCATCGTCATTTTGAAATTCATCGTCCCAAAACTCGATCGGTTCTTCATCCTCATAATCATTATCCGACGAAATTAAATCGACCTCGGTATCAGTACCCGATGGAAACGTTTGTTCGTCGTAATTTCCGAGCCGAGTCAAATCCAATTCGACGCCTTGAGACTGATATAGCGGTGTTCGCGAAAGACACCTTGCCGCTTCGTGGATTCGTTTTTTATCGATCATTTGAGCCATGTAATGAGATTTGTGTCTCAGGCGTTTTTTCAGTTTCACGAAGATTGTCTGTGATTCGTTGGGATTTCTTGGCAGGAATTTTACGGTTGGTCCGAGTTCGATCGGCACGTTGGTCACAGAACCTTTGCAACCAAATTGCCGAGTGGATCCCCATTCTCTAATTTGCATGAAAGGGTTGGGTTGGGTTGATTGTTGACGGCCAATTATCTACACGAGGAATATGGGCCCTAGGGGGAGTGCCTTCCGTGGAGGTCTTTCTAAGGGAACCTAATCCGTATTAACGCATGGAAACCCACGGTTCGAAGAAAACCACGAAAACTCCGAACGATTAGGCCGACGGGCGCGATTGGGTTCGAACCCAGCACCTCCCGTCTACCAGCTTCGAGAGCAGAACCTCTCAGCCACTGGTGGGGCTTGCATGAAAGGAATCCGAAGTGACACCAAGCGTTCTTCCAACTCGTTTAAATTGGAAAGGCAAGGTGGTAGAGGGAGATATTTAAATCCGCAATTGGCTGCCAAAGGTGGGGTATGGCCGTAACGAACGTGAGAATAACACGTTTTGCAAAACGACGCGACATCTTGAATCTTTTCGGAAAAAACAAAATCGTAAGAGTTTGGTAAATACTTTTTGATTTTAACCACTTCACCGGTGACAGGTATAGGGAAACAGTGCTTTTACCCCCGACTTATCTCGGGGCAGCCGGTGAAGTGGTTAAATAGCGGAACATTTGTCATGGATGTTTTGAACCATAGCCGATCGCAACACGTGCACCTGTGAGTGGGTCCAACGGCCATCGAATCGAAAAAGTTTTTCTCTAGTTTTTCCCAAGCGGACATGGGTTGTTTTTAGATTTCTTTTTAAGTTGTGGAGAGTAAAGAGTAATAGGTGGTACATCTACAGGCTTGTTAGAATCTGAACTCGAACCCAATTTTTCATGGCTAGAATCGACCGATTGTGAAACGCCGCGGCTAGTGGATTGGAGCCCCTCGAGACACGGCCTTTTACTATCAATCGATTCAAAATTAGATTGTTTCCTTTTTCGTGATCGTCTTTCATTTCGTAATTGGTTTTCATGGGTTACATAATCAGTTGAAGACCTCGATTTTTGCTTTGCAAGACATTTTTTCATCCGACGTCGCTCTTTGGATTCGGTTTTTTCTATATCTGATAATTTGCGTCTACCCATTTTGCAACTTTCTTTATTATGAACGATTTTACGCATTTCGATCGCCTATTCAAATACAAATTCTTCTAAAAGTAAAGAATTTCTTTGGAAATGGTTAAAAATAATAAAGTGGCGACATCAGGGGGTCAATCCTCGACCGAAAACAACAACCATTTTTTCAAATGGTTAAAAAAAAAAAAAAAAAAAAAAAAAAAAAAAAAAAAAAAAAAAAAAAAAAAAAAAAAATTTTTTTTTTTTTTTTTTTTTTTTACGAGTGTTATCGATTAATATGATTTGTCAAAACTCTACGGATTATATTGAAATTTATTCGTTTTTTTTAAAACGTAAAATTCTTTAAATTCGTTCGTAATCTAACGTTCTCCATGAGACTCGGCGAAAGCTTATCCATCAATTTTTTATTGTTAAACCGCCAACACAGCGACGCGTTAGGAGTCGACGCTTCTACCGATATTTTATCTTTACCCTTCAACGAAATTTCAAACCGACACGCTTTTCTGCTGAGGGGTAACGGATCGCAGCCTATCCAATTTTCGCTCGAGAGATATTTTTCGGATTCGGTATGAAGGCCGTCGTCGGTCAAGAGGATCGACTTTAACGACCTGGATCGGAGCTTGCGTATTTCGTCGCAACCGTCGTGTACGGTCACCGTCTTACCGTTTTCCAATCTCACGTGAATATCGGCCGAGAACAAGTTCCACGGACTACTTATAGAACACGTATCGCATTCGATCGGATACACGAAACCGTCGTGCCACAACACTGCGTTTCTAGAAGAATTGATAAAAAAGTCGTAAGATCCTTGGTACCGATAACCCGAGACCCGTTTTTCTTCCACCGGGCAATAACGGTCGAGAAAATACTCTACGAATTCACGCAGGTTGGAAACGGACGTAGAAACGTCGAACCGATGCATTTCCAAGGGGCTCGTGTAGTCGATTTTTTCACCGATGCAACACAGTGTGAACGCGATTTTATCTTCCGAGTCTTCCCACGAAACGTAATAGCCGTGATCGGGTAAATCTGTCGAAACGACGTACAGACCCTCTCGGAGCGATCGGAGAACCGCGATCGACCGCTGGAATTCCTCGGACACGTTCATCCACGAAGACCGATCGCGAAGCATTTCCGAAAACTCGGGTATCTGGTCGAGCGCGTGGATCTTGGAGAGAACCGGAACGTACTGTTTTAAAATTTTAGATTGAACCAGCGCGGGTAACCGAAGAAACGGGAAAGGTTCGACCGCGGGACGACTCAGACGATTTCGAGGATTCTTCCGGTGATTCTTACGGCGATTCTTCATGATGAGGTAGGCACAGATCTTGTAAATTATATTTTGAAAAACTCGAATACATATAGAAGAGAATATCCAGCCAAAAAAAAAAAAAAAAAAAAAAAAAAAAAAAAAAAAAAAAAAAAATTTTTTTTTTTTTTTTTTTTTTTTTTTTTTTTTTTTTACATTTATTATTTCTGCGACTCGATTTTTTTTGAAAAAAAATTTACGAGTTCATTCCGACGAGATGAAATGTATTTTCTATTTTGAGATTTAATAAAGTAAGTCAAAAGTTATTTTATTATCTAATAAAATAATGCAAGTTTTTCGAGAGGCCCTTGCCTCTAAACGTTCCACGATTATCTATGGTCATTACGGTCGTTACCCGTCTCTCGTAAAATTTTATTTAGATTCCGTTCCTGAATTGGAACCCGCATCGGATTACGAATTGGTGTTTTGGTATCGTCCGAGTTTATACGAATCTCGACTCTTGTACATTTTAATCGAACCCCCGTTCGATACACTCGTTTCGTCTAAATATTGGACGATCGTCCTGTCGAGCCATTTACAACTCTTTTGGGATCCTTTGACGACGCGAGTCGTAAAATGCGAAAAATATTTAAACATTTCACAACCCGTCGAACCGGAAGCCGATCAGACGATCGTGATACCCCCTACGTGCCACGCTGATCCGATTCTTCCCGCATTCGATGACGAAGAAATTCGAATCGACATGTCGAACGTAAAGAATTGCCACGAAGGATATTTAAAACTGTTTACGGTTTTCGACCTCCTTCGACCATCGACGGTGTGGTCGTTATCGATTCCACAACGATTACGCCGAGACTTGTTGAAAAAAATAAAACCTCACGATTCAAATTACGATAAGCATCTCTTACGAGTTTTAGATGGATGATTCGGAACACAATTATTAAATTGCAGGTCCAATGCGTACCGTGTCGTTTTCGATAGATGAAATTTGTGTAAGAAAATAAAACTTGCTTTTGAACAGTTTACCTGCCATGAAAAAAAAAAAAAAAAAAAAAAAAAAAAATTTTTTTTTTTTTTTTTTTTTTTTTTTTTTTTTTTTTTTTTTACTAGAGGGTAATGATGAAATTTTTTTCGAAAAGATTTCTTTGAAAATTTTTACAAGTCCAGACTGCGAGATCAAAACTGAAAATTTTTACAAGTCCAGACTGCGAGATCAAAACTGAAAAAAATTACAAGTCCAGACTGCGAGATCAAAGCTGAAAAAAATTACAAGTCCAGACTGCGAGATCAAAACTTCAAAGTACGATTAAAGAAATAATCAGAAATCGACTTACCCACGAGTCCATCTTCCGTCCAGCAGAACTTCTGGTAGCAACTCCTTTGGCACCGACGATCAAATGAACGAATGTGGCTCGCACACCTGTATTTATACCCCGGGATTGCGTAATCTTCCTGAGATATTGCGTCAGAAAAGAAAACTTGAACTTGATTCTCGAAACGCGTGGAAGAAAAAAAAAAAAAAAAAAAAAATTTTTTTTTTTTTTTTTTTTTTTTTTTTTTTTTTTTTTTAAGCTTTACTAGTTTACTCGACGCTTCTGAATCAAGTATCGAAGAGTTATGGATTATCGAACTCTAGTTTTACGGCTTTTGAAGGAAAGGAAATATCCTAAATTAGAAGATTACGTCGTCGTAGACGTTTACTACAAAATGATTCCCGCGGATTATCCGTCTTCGTCCGTTTCGCGTTACGATCGGCGGTTCGATAATCCCGAAGACGTTTACGTACGAGATTCGAAACCTTTCAGCGTCAACTTTATGGTGTGCGTGGGAGATTACGCTTTCTATCTACACGAAACGAGCGCACTCGACCTCGAAACGTTTCCGACGAAATGCGTTTCGGTCAAGATCGATCGATCTTATTTGGACGACAGCGTGCTGCATCAGAAAAGCGACACTTTCGAAGAAGAGATTTATAAATTCTTGACGCTTTTAAACTACGACGTTCCGCGAGTGGCCGGCGTGTTGAACATGGAATTTTTCGCCAGTACGCGATTTCTACCGCAAAGAGTCAACCTTTTCGTTTTCAAATACGGCGTACGAGACGTCACTTACGAACCGCTCAGCGAGGCCGAACGATCGTGTTTCGGTCCCTCCGAGCGAACGGAAATCTTTCCGGCCCGAACGATCCTGGGTCGTTTGTCCGAATGCAAATCGAGTTCCGTTCTTCTGTCTCTCAACGACAACGTCGAATTTCCGCGTTTGAAATACACTCGACATTTTTCCACCCTGTGGCGCACTACGATTCCTCTGGCGTACAATCCGTTGGAAAATCCGATCATCGTTTAAGGTTGGCGGTCGTCGTACGAAATCTGGAAAAGATATTGTTTGTTTTCGCTAGAATCTGGCGAGTAACTCATGTATCGGCGATTGACATCGTATTTTCGACAGACGCGTCTCACGCCCGCGCAACTGGGCAAAGGCAAGTTGACATCGGTCGCGTCGCATTCGTCGTTCGAAGGAGCGATGGATATCGCGGACGCATCCGAATCCAAGTCCGAAATTTCTTGATCCGAAAAACTACCCAACGTGGAACTGTATTTTTTCGCCGGACCTTTCGTACGCGGCCTTCCCTTCTTTTTGGGAACTTTTTTCATGAACCGTCTCGCATATTTCTCGATCGACGGACACAGATCTATAGTGCGTGTCCAAAAATCATCCGCGACCGACATCATTTCTTTAAATTGCTTGAAGAATATCGGTTTTGCGAAAAATTTCCTCAGTTTCGCTACGGGTACTAAGAAACCGTCGTTGACCGCCAACGCGTTCAGTTCGTCCGCGTCGATTTTTTCGGGATTTTCGTATCCTCGATTCAGATCGTTCAATATGTAAGCGGCGTAGATAATCGGTACTTTCGTAGGTCTAGGCATACTTTATTTACGGTACACGACTTGTCCGTAAAAATGAAATTTGAAAAAGGGCGAATCTCTCACGTTCAAGTGCGTGTCGTAATAACCGTGTTCGTATTAGTCGTACGCGTCCCAGTGGGCCAAAGCGTGGAGCGTGTAAATGAACAAAAGGTGCCAGCAAGTCACGGTCTGGAAATATTCGGCCGGATTGTACCGATCGCTTTCCATCATCGAAGCCAAGTTGACCGTCCCTCGAGCCTCGTTGAAAAGCATCTGGTTCGATTTCGTATAGTCGAGGCAATACCGCTTCTGAATGATTTGAAACTCGTAAATGTTGAAAATCACGTAGACCGTCACCTGCTCGTCGGCCACGTTTTCGTCCATGTACAGTTTGATGATTTCTTTCGGGCCGTTGGGTTGGTTGCAGTAGAAAAAAACGGGCTCGTATCGGTCCAACCGATGAATGGGTCGATCGAAAACCCAGTTGAGAACTGGAACCCAACGTTCGAATACGGTGTGAAAATGTTTGAGATCTACGGTGGTGAATTCTTCGACTATTCTATAGCACGCCATCCACGCGTCCCGCCATTTGTTGATCCTGCTCATGGACCGAATATTACTGGGATTGCGTTTGGATTCGTGCCGATCGATCGGTCTTTCTTCACCCGTCATCTTGACTCTTCGGGAGAACAAAAAAGCATGCGCGACACGTGGATCGTGTTTCTCTTGATGTGGTTGGCGTACGCGTGGGTTTGGAAAACTACGAAGTCTTCCAGCGACGATTCGATAACGATTCGAACCGAAGCTCCGACTTTTCGGCAAAACTGCACGACCAAAGAGATCCCTTGCATCGACGACTGTTCGTTTCTGTGCGTGGAAAACAACACCGCGTGCATAGGCGGAATCTGCCAGGTTCGAGACGAACTGATGCCCGTTCCCTGCAAAGAGGAAACGGGGGGAATTTTAATGATCGTGGACGATCCAGTACCTCATTGGTCCTGTATTTGCACCAACTCGACGTTTTATTGGGGTCCGGATTGTTCGGAATTGAACCGAGACGTTTGCGAGCACGGAATGTTTTTGTACAAAAATCGAAGAAATTTTCTGTGTCTGTGTCTACCGCCGTACCGTTCGATAACGATCGACGACAAACCGCATTGCGTGGAAAAGGCAAAGTTGAATTTTTTCGACACAGATTAATACGGCGTAATAATTTTATAAATATATATTTAAAAAAAAAAAAAAAAAAAAAAAAAAAAAAAAAAAAAATTTTTTTTTTTTTTTTTTTTTTTTTTCGTTTGGCAATTATTATTATTGAAAGCGTCAAAAGAATAATAGCTATATCCATTGAAAGAAATAACTTTTCATAAAAGCTGAAATTGTTCTTATCAAACATGTCCTTACGAAATAATTCGACACTTTTATTTTTAATCGATTTTAACCACGAATAAAGGTCGCGAAAAACTTTTAGCATCGTAACACTTGGTCTTAATCAAGTATAATAATGAATACAGAAAGATACAATCCTCATTTGGACAGCCATACTCGAACACATAAACGACCTCAATTAGATTTCGAAGAGAAAGAGAATGATCAAGAATCAGTTGAGGATAGAGATGGGTATAGATTTAATAATCCCAATGCTAGATGGGAACATAAGGAGGGTAGGACTTTATTTGCAGTATTAAATGATGTAGAAAAGAAAGCATAAATGTGAAAAGTTTTACAAGTCGAGAACGCTAGAATAAATCTGACGGAGATTCGAAAATCTTAAAAATATAAATCCCTATAATTTAAAAAAAAAAAAAAAAAAAAAAAAAAAAAAAAAAAAAAAAAAAAAATTTTTTTTTTTTTTTTTTTTTTTTTTTTTTTTTTTTTTACTAGAGGGTAATGATGAAATTTTTTTCGAAAAGATTTCTTTGAAAATTTTTACAAGTCCAGACTGCGAGATCAAAACTGAAAATTTTTACAAGTCCAGACTGCGAGATCAAAACTGAAAATTTTTACAAGTCCAGACTGCGAGATCAAAACTGAAAATTTTTGCAAGTCCAGACTGCGAGATCAACACTGAAAATTTTTACAAGTCCAGACTGCGAGAACAAAACTGAAAATTTTTACAAGTCCAGACTGCGAGAACAAAACTGAAAATTTTTACAAGTCCAGACTGCGAGATCAAAACTGAAAATTTTTACAAGTCCAGACTGCGAGATCAAAACTGAAAATTTTTACAAGTCCAGACTGCGAGATCAAAACTGAAAATTTTTACAAGTCCAGACTGCGAGAACAAAACTGAAAATTTTTACAAGTCCAGACTGCGAGATCAAAACTGAAAATTTTTACAAGTCCAGACTGCGAGATCAAAACTGAAAATTTTTACAAGTCCAGACTGCGAGATCAAAACTGAAAATTTTTACAAGTCCAGACTGCGAGATCAAAACTGAAAATTTTTACAAGTCCAGACTGCGAGATCAAAACTGAAAATTTTTACAAGTCCAGACTGCGAGATCAAAACTGAAAATTTTTACAAGTCAAGACTGCGAGATCAAAACTGAAAATTTTTACAAGTTCAGACTGCGAGATCAAAACTGAAAATTTTTACAAGTCCAGACTGCGAGGCAAAACTGAAAAAAATTACAAGTCAATTAAGTTTTCAGAAAGTTATATTTCTCAAAAAAAAAAAAAAAAAAAAAAAAAAAAAAAAAAAAAATTTTTTTTTTTTTTTTTTTTTTTTTTTTTTTTTTTTTAGATATAGAATATCTAGTAGAAATAATAAGAATAATAAAATAGAAAATGAAAGGAAGTTGTAGTAAAAATACATATTGCTTTTTTCGTGGTTTAAAAAAACCTTTACATTCCGGAATTTAAAGTCAAGTTTAAAAGTTTTTCAAGTCATGCTTACAAATTTACACATGTTTTATTTTTTTACAAATATTTCTAATATTTTTGATATTTTTTTACAATTTTACTCTACTTTATATATCGTGCATGCTTCCGTCAAATTACTTTAAGCATTTTGCATCCGCTTCACAGATTTACACGATCGCTTCGCGTGATTCGGCAAGCCTGAGTCGAATCACTTTAAGCATTTTGCATCCGCTTCACAGATCTGCACGATCGCTTCACTTGATTCGGCAGGCCTGTGTCGAATCGCTCTAAACGAATTGCATCCGCTTCACAGATTTGCACGATCGCTTCACGAATTTTTTATACCTGTGTCGAATCGCTCTAAACGAATTGCATCCGCTTCACAGATTTGCACGATCGCTTCACTTGATTCGGCAGGCCTGTGTCGAACTGCTCTAAACGAATTGCATCCGATTCACAATTTTGCACGATCGCTTCACGTGATTTTGCATCCGCTTCACAATTTTGCACGATCGCTTCACGTGATTCTGCAAGCTTGTGTCAAACTGCTTGAAGCGTTTTGCATCCGCTTCACAATTTTGCACGATCGCTTCACGTGATTTGGCAAGTCTGTGTCAAATTGCTCGAAGCGTTTTGCACGAATTCGGCACCTAGAATGCTCGAAATATTTTTCACGAATTCTACAACCTGTTTTTTTACCGTAACAGAAACAAGTCTCGTCCGGAACGACGGATTAATTTAATCGAATCTTCACTTTAACACTCGAATATTTTTTCTAACGAAAAGGGTCAAAACATTCACTTTTTCTAATTTCAGGGTACAATTCGGAAATGCACCCCGAGATTAGAAAAAATGAATTTTTAACCCTTTTCGTTAGAAAAAAGGGACTTTTGCGGCATCGAGGTGAACGGTCCGAAATACAGGACGTCGACCGTTCACTCGCCGTAAGCTTTTCGAAAAACTAAAAAAAATATTAGTTTATCGAAAAGTATTCTGTTTTAATAAAGAAGGTTTCAAATCCGCGTTTTTACGTTTTAAAAGTTTGTTTTCGTGCTCAAATTATCGTTTTCTTGATAAACGGAGATTCGCCGAGAACGGATTCGAATATTTTCCGGTCGAAACTCAACGCGACGCGATTTGATTATTTTTACGTTTTTTATTTTCGTTCTTTTCTATCAGTTGCACCGACGGAGTACAATTAAATTCCATGTGATATTTATAACACTTTGCGTCTTCGATCACTACGTTGACCGATTTCGGTATCGTCACGGTCGGCGTCAGATGCACGAGATCCGCATGTTCGAAAAATTTTTCTAAAATAATAAATCCGGTTCCGTTGCCGCGCAGAGCGTTGAGTTCCATGTTACCGATCTTCATCCCGCCGTTCCTGCTCCGGCCTTTCAAAGGCTGGTTCGTCACTCTGTCGTAAGAACATTTCGCGATCGCGTACAAATGATCTTTCGCCCAATAAACGACGACGAAATAAAACGTTCTGCCGTAAAACGCCTTGGCCCCTTCGATCAAAACGCCGCTGGAATTTCGAACGGTCGCGGCATCTTTTCCCCCGCCCAACGCGACGGATTCCAGTATTTGACCCACGGTCATCCTAAACATACAGTACGGATTGACGATGATGTCGGGCGAAACGCCGTCGTCCAACTCCGGCACTCTGTCCATGACTCGAATGACTCCTTTTTGACCGTGCAAACTACAAAGTTTGTCACCCGTGTCGGAAACGTGTTCTTGCTCGACGCTCACGGACAGTTTGTCCCCCGATATCACGTGCTGGACGACTCGAAAAGGCAACTTGGAAAACCGGACGCGGTACTCGCAAGGTGAAATTTTTTCCAGACTCGCGTGGATGGAAAACGGTTCGACTTCCAAGGGTTTTCCGCTGATCAGAGTGCCCAGCAAATCGGAATCCGGATCTCGGTCGCCGCGAACCGGATAGAAAACCGTCCAAGTCGTCGGGTCCGCGGTCATTTTCATCCTCACGGTGTAAAACCGACAGCAATCGAAAGAACGAAATTTTTTTCTTTTCACGATACAGTCTTCTTGCGTGCAACCCTGGAAACTCATGTAAGTGACTACGGGTTGAGGCATCATCGCGACGAAATGTTTCGAAACTCCGTCGTCGGCGGGTAGAATCAAAACGCTGTGGTCGGGCGTCGGGTCTCGAAAATACGCAGTCACCGTGTCCATGAAATAGCGTGCGTATTTGTCGTTCGTAGCCAAAACGGCATTTTTCATGGCGTTGAACGCCAGGATGACTTTAGAAAATCCCGTGTGGGCGTAAAAAGGATTGAAATCCACAAAGTAACTGGTCGTGTGGGTATACAAATGATACCTGTTTTCCACTCCGTAAATACGCCTCGTCCAATAGATTTCGTCGTAAGGCGATACCCAGATCGGCATGTGGGGTAACTTTTTCATGATGATGCCCGTCTTGAAGCGGATGACGATAAACTTTCCTCGTTCGAAACACTCGATCGTCTCGAACTCGAACTTTAGTTTCTGCAAGTCGATGTCGAGAAAAGACCGTTTGGACACGGGCACGCAAGCTTCGTTCACGACCACGTAGTAAGGGCTGTCGGTTTCCGGCTCGAGATTCAACGCGTTCCAAAATTTTTCGTCGGGCTTGTCGTGATAAACCGGATCCAAGTCGTCGCACGTGGACACGATCGTGTCTCTCACCATCATGGTCGTGCGACCCACGTTTTTCGTTTCGAAAACGCCCAGTATGCACAGAAAATACAAATAACTCGGATGAAACGATTCGATCGCCGAATGGTTCACTTTCTTGGACGTTTGCCTCACGATCAGGTACAACAGATACGGATTCAGAGGATAAGTCTGAGTCGACACTTCTCGGTAACAACCCACGTTCTTTTCCATAAAAACTTTGCCGTTCGATCCGATTTCCCGATGGGACTCTTGCGGTTCGTTGGTCATTTTACCCGCCGACTTACCCTCCTTGAAGTAAACGGTTTTTCTAGACAACACGTGAAGCAAATACCCGTTTTCGATCGAACTGCACACCAGAGCCGTTCTCGATTTGACCAGTTTCCAATCTCGCTCCCTCAGAGGCCCGTACAGATATTTTATGAAAAGTTTCGTAAACATGTGTCCGGGGCTCACGACCATTTTGTTACCCAGGTGATCGATGTCGAAATGTTCTTCTCGATAGAGATGGTTCATGTACGCCGTCAGATGGACGGGATGGGGGCAATGGTCGAAAAAACGGGGATCGTGGTCGGTTTCCGATCCGTCGTTGTGTACCACGACCACGTCCCCGCATTTCTTTTTGTTCTTGTCGGCTACGTAATAGTTCAGTTCTTTCCCTCGATCCTGAGCGTTGTACGAATAAACGCGAACGCTTTTTCTCTGGATCACGTGCGTGTTGGTCGGGTCGTTTGTGTAAAAATACGGAAGGTGGCGCACCAAACCGCCGACGATGAAAAATCCAGTCGCGATGTCCAGTTCTTCGAATCGGGAACGGGGCGAAGACTCCGAAAGGTCGAACGGCTCTCGAAAACTCCGAACGCCTGCGTGGCGAACGGCCAGATCCAGACGCGATCCGATCATGACGGGAAACACGTTTTTCAGAATCTTTTTGGGATTGCATCGAACCGAGCAGGCGTAAACTGTTTTTTCCAAAATGTGTTTGCGGATTTCGTTCGGACCTTCGTACACGAGATGAATCTGAAGCCTGTCGCGTAAAAATCTGATGAAATTATTCACGTGCGCGTCGTAATTGTACAAAATCGGCCTAATCATAGCCGGGACGTCGAGTCGTGGCATATTTGACTCTGAGATCGTGGACCCGTTGCCTGAAAGTGTTGTCGCAGACATATTGATGTTGGTGAAGCGTATACACGCAGAGCGAAATCGTCAAGGTGACGACAAAGAGACAATATAAATTCAACCCGTGGAGATACGGGCTATGAATCGAATATTGATTACCAAAGATTGATTCGAGAAAAGACTTGTAAGTCATTTTTAAACTTTATCTATCAAAAAAAAAAAAAAAAAAAAAATTTTTTTTTTTTTTTTTTTTTTTTTTTTTTTTTTTTTTTTTACTAGAGGGTAATGATGAAATTTTTTTCGAAAAGATTTCTTTGAAAATTTTTACAAGTCCAGACTGCGAGATCAAAACTGAAAATTTTTACAAGTCCAGACTGCGAGATCAAAACTGAAAATTTTTACAAGTCCAGACTGCGAGATCAAAACTGAAAATTTTTACAAGTCCAGACTGCGAGATCAAAACTGAAAATTTTTACAAGTCCAGACTGCGAGATCAAAACTGAAAATTTTTACAAGTCCAGACTGCGAGATCAAAACTGAAAATTTTTACAAGTCCAGACTGCGAGATCAAAACTGAAAAAAATTACAAGTCCAGACTGCGAGATCAAAACTGAAAAAAATTACAAGTCCAGACTGCGAGGCAAAACTGAAAAAAATTACAAGACAATTAAGTTTTCAGAAAGTTATATTTCTCGTTGGGTAAAAAAAAAAAAAAAAAAAAAAAAAAAAAAAAAAAAAAAAATTTTTTTTTTTTTTTTTTTTTTTTTTTTTCCAAGAGGTATACGACTCTGAAATTTTCTACAACACCTGCACGTGCGATTTATAATAGGCCATGGTGGTTACTTCAGTACCCGGGCAGGGATAACACATTAATTTCGATCGATCATGATCATGGTTAACTTTTGCGATTTTTCTGCCAGTGGACAGCTTTACTCTTTTTACGTTTAGATACCCGCAAAAGTATTTGAAAAATCTATATTGCGATCGGCCACGAACGTACAATACAGTTTCCAGAGGAATAATGTTTTTCAATTGGACTCTCCATCTGCTGGGTTTTAACCTCATTTTGCGTAAATTTATATCCAAATCCAATTCGTCACATTCCGAATTGTAAAAACGATCCTTGTTGTACATTCTGGACCTACTGGTGGCCCAATCCCTTAAAGTCAACCAATAATAATTGGGTAACGGAGCCACTTGAAGTAAAGTCACCTCTGTAGGACAAGAGGTAAAAGCAATTTCTAATGGCATGTACCATCCACTAGAACAACTCGCCCAAACAGCTTCGGCGAACAACATGGTAGAGTAGTCGGAAAGAAAAGTAACCGTTTAATTTTTGATTTGGATATTTATAACAGAAAACCTTCTGAATACATATTAAAAAAAAAAAAAATTTTTTTTTTTTTTTTTTTTTTTTTTTTTTTTTTTTTATTGAAAAATTTTTTCCACTACTTCATTTTCATCTTCGTCATAACAGCAAACGAAATAGCATTTGGGTAATGAATTCTCCAAAAGTAAATGTTTATAATCAATTTTCATTTCTTGTTGTTTGTTTAAAACTAAATACGCTTCCGATAAGGTTAACAATTCGCTTTGAAATACGAGTCGATCATCGTTCCAGCTTTTTATTTTAATCGTCGACAACAGAGGAATTTCGTAGGAATCGAAATATCTATATCTTCGCAGTTCGTTTACATTTTCGACGACAAAATAAAATTGCTTATAGTGCACGTGATTGCATCCTGTAAACTCTACTTTAACAATCGGATAATTTTTCACATCTTCTCTTTTGAAATAAAATCTATACCCAGTTTCTTCACGAAATTCCCTATACGATTCCATAAAATATTGATATAATGTTTGCGGGTGTTTATGAGATAATTGCCCATGTGGAAAATCATAAAGGTCTTCGAACATTTCGCCATTTATGAAACGCATGTAATCCAAGCGGTCGCTTTCATCGAGTGTCGGTAACCATCTCTCTTCGAATAAATCTTTTATGTGGACGAACGGATCGTGCGTCATTAATTCGTACGGAACATTATTTTTATGTAAATAAATATAAAAATTTTGTACGCAGTAAGGCACCTTACGTTTTATCATTACAACTCGACCATTATTTGTCTTAACGATCAAACCGTAGGAGTTGGTAAAATTATTGTAACGTTTCATCTCAATTTTACTGCTTTGCTATACAAATACTTATCAAGTGAAAAAGCTTAATATATATGAGATCGGAAACAAGAACCATGTCCTCATAAAAAAAAAAAAAAAAAAAAATTGTAATTTAAGAAATTACAACAACCATTTGAAAAAATGGTTTTTTTTTTTTTTTTTTTTTTTTTTTTTTTTTTTTTAAATGATACATTTTTTTTTTTTTTTTTTTTTTTTTTTTTTTTTTTTTTTTAAGGATGGAGGTTTGTATCTTTTACGCTTTTGAATCTTAGTTAAATTTATCGTAACGTTCTGGACTTGTAAAAAAATTCATCTTGTTTCGCGTTCTGGACTTGTAAAAAAATTCATCTTGTTTCGCGTTCTGGACTTATAAAATATTTCAATCTTGTTTCGCGTTCTGAACTTGTAAAAATTTTCGAACAAATTTCCTAGTCATAGAAACCATGCACAACTCAACATTTGTTGGTGCGAGAGTTTGAGAAAATTATATAATACTTTTTGGGGAGTGGCTCCCCTTCGATCATACCGACGGAGTTCGCTTTTGCACATTTCTAAGTAAGATGGATCTTTGAATCTCGTGAAATGACGAACTTGCCCACAGTAAATTTTCGGATAGGAAAGTTCATCTCCGAGCGTATCGAACCACAAAGATATAGGCATTTTATTTTCACCCGGAGCCAAACATAAACCCTTATTCTCGAAATCTTGATAGCGTGGCATGATGATTGTTTCAGCAAGGGTCGTAAATTCGTCGTCGCCATCGTCATTTTGAAATTCATCGTCCCAAAACTCGATCGGTTCTTCATCCTCATAATCATTATCCGACGAAATTAAATCGACCTCGGTATCAGTACCCGATGGAAACGTTTGTTCGTCGTAATTTCCGAGCCGAGTCAAATCCAATTCGACGCCTTGAGACTGATATAGCGGTGTTCGCGAAAGACACCTTGCCGCTTCGTGGATTCGTTTTTTATCGATCATTTGAGCCATGTAATGAGATTTGTGTCTCAGGCGTTTTTTCAGTTTCACGAAGATTGTCTGTGATTCGTTGGGATTTCTTGGCAGGAATTTTACGGTTGGTCCGAGTTCGATCGGCACGTTGGTCACAGAACCTTTGCAACCAAATTGCCGAGTGGATCCCCATTCTCTAATTTGCATGAAAGGGTTGGGTTGGGTTGATTGTTGACGGCCAATTATCTACACGAGGAATATGGGCCCTAGGGGGAGTGCCTTCCGTGGAGGTCTTTCTAAGGGAACCTAATCCGTATTAACGCATGGAAACCCACGGTTCGAAGAAAACCACGAAAACTCCGAACGATTAGGCCGACGGGCGCGATTGGGTTCGAACCCAGCACCTCCCGTCTACCAGCTTCGAGAGCAGAACCTCTCAGCCACTGGTGGGGCTTGCATGAAAGGAATCCGAAGTGACACCAAGCGTTCTTCCAACTCGTTTAAATTGGAAAGGCAAGGTGGTAGAGGGAGATATTTAAATCCGCAATTGGCTGCCAAAGGTGGGGTATGGCCGTAACGAACGTGAGAATAACACGTTTTGCAAAACGACGCGACATCTTGAATCTTTTCGGAAAAAACAAAATCGTAAGAGTTTGGTAAATACTTTTTGATTTTAACCACTTCACCGGTGACAGGTATAGGGAAACAGTGCTTTTACCCCCGACTTATCTCGGGGCAGCCGGTGAAGTGGTTAAATAGCGGAACATTTGTCATGGATGTTTTGAACCATAGCCGATCGCAACACGTGCACCTGTGAGTGGGTCCAACGGCCATCGAATCGAAAAAGTTTTTCTCTAGTTTTTCCCAAGCGGACATGGGTTGTTTTTAGATTTCTTTTTAAGTTGTGGAGAGTAAAGAGTAATAGGTGGTACATCTACAGGCTTGTTAGAATCTGAACTCGAACCCAATTTTTCATGGCTAGAATCGACCGATTGTGAAACGCCGCGGCTAGTGGATTGGAGCCCCTCGAGACACGGCCTTTTACTATCAATCGATTCAAAATTAGATTGTTTCCTTTTTCGTGATCGTCTTTCATTTCGTAATTGGTTTTCATGGGTTACATAATCAGTTGAAGACCTCGATTTTTGCTTTGCAAGACATTTTTTCATCCGACGTCGCTCTTTGGATTCGGTTTTTTCTATATCTGATAATTTGCGTCTACCCATTTTGCAACTTTCTTTATTATGAACGATTTTACGCATTTCGATCGCCTATTCAAATACAAATTCTTCTAAAAGTAAAGAATTTCTTTGGAAATGGTTAAAAATAATAAAGTGGCGACATCAGGGGGTCAATCCTCGACCGAAAACAACAACCATTTTTTCAAATGGTTAAAAAAAAAAAAAAAAAAAAAAAAAAAAAAAAAAAAAAAAATTTTTTTTTTTTTTTTTTTTTTACGAGTGTTATCGATTAATATGATTTGTCAAAACTCTACGGATTATATTGAAATTTATTCGTTTTTTTTAAAACGTAAAATTCTTTAAATTCGTTCGTAATCTAACGTTCTCCATGAGACTCGGCGAAAGCTTATCCATCAATTTTTTATTGTTAAACCGCCAACACAGCGACGCGTTAGGAGTCGACGCTTCTACCGATATTTTATCTTTACCCTTCAACGAAATTTCAAACCGACACGCTTTTCTGCTGAGGGGTAACGGATCGCAGCCTATCCAATTTTCGCTCGAGAGATATTTTTCGGATTCGGTATGAAGGCCGTCGTCGGTCAAGAGGATCGACTTTAACGACCTGGATCGGAGCTTGCGTATTTCGTCGCAACCGTCGTGTACGGTCACCGTCTTACCGTTTTCCAATCTCACGTGAATATCGGCCGAGAACAAGTTCCACGGACTACTTATAGAACACGTATCGCATTCGATCGGATACACGAAACCGTCGTGCCACAACACTGCGTTTCTAGAAGAATTGATAAAAAAGTCGTAAGATCCTTGGTACCGATAACCCGAGACCCGTTTTTCTTCCACCGGGCAATAACGGTCGAGAAAATACTCTACGAATTCACGCAGGTTGGAAACGGACGTAGAAACGTCGAACCGATGCATTTCCAAGGGGCTCGTGTAGTCGATTTTTTCACCGATGCAACACAGTGTGAACGCGATTTTATCTTCCGAGTCTTCCCACGAAACGTAATAGCCGTGATCGGGTAAATCTGTCGAAACGACGTACAGACCCTCTCGGAGCGATCGGAGAACCGCGATCGACCGCTGGAATTCCTCGGACACGTTCATCCACGAAGACCGATCGCGAAGCATTTCCGAAAACTCGGGTATCTGGTCGAGCGCGTGGATCTTGGAGAGAACCGGAACGTACTGTTTTAAAATTTTAGATTGAACCAGCGCGGGTAACCGAAGAAACGGGAAAGGTTCGACCGCGGGACGACTCAGACGATTTCGAGGATTCTTCCGGTGATTCTTACGGCGATTCTTCATGATGAGGTAGGCACAGATCTTGTAAATTATATTTTGAAAAACTCGAATACATATAGAAGAGAATATCCAGCCAAAAAAAAAAAAAAAAAAAAAAAAAAAAAAAAAAAAAAAAAAAAAAAAAAAAAATTTTTTTTTTTTTTTTTTTTTTTTTTTTTTTTTTTACATTTATTATTTCTGCGACTCGATTTTTTTTGAAAAAAAATTTACGAGTTCATTCCGACGAGATGAAATGTATTTTCTATTTTGAGATTTAATAAAGTAAGTCAAAAGTTATTTTATTATCTAATAAAATAATGCAAGTTTTTCGAGAGGCCCTTGCCTCTAAACGTTCCACGATTATCTATGGTCATTACGGTCGTTACCCGTCTCTCGTAAAATTTTATTTAGATTCCGTTCCTGAATTGGAACCCGCATCGGATTACGAATTGGTGTTTTGGTATCGTCCGAGTTTATACGAATCTCGACTCTTGTACATTTTAATCGAACCCCCGTTCGATACACTCGTTTCGTCTAAATATTGGACGATCGTCCTGTCGAGCCATTTACAACTCTTTTGGGATCTTTTGACGACGCGAGTCGTAAAATGCGAAAAATATTTAAACATTTCACAACCCGTCGAACCGGAAGCCGATCAGACGATCGTGATACCCCCTACGTGCCACGCTGATCCGATTCTTCCCGCATTCGATGACGAAGAAATTCGAATCGACATGTCGAACGTAAAGAATTGCCACGAAGGATATTTAAAACTGTTTACGGTTTTCGACCTCCTTCGACCATCGACGGTGTGGTCGTTATCGATTCCACAACGATTACGCCGAGACTTGTTGAAAAAAATAAAACCTCACGATTCAAATTACGATAAGCATCTCTTACGAGTTTTAGATGGATGATTCGGAACACAATTATTAAATTGCAGGTCCAATGCGTACCGTGTCGTTTTCGATAGATGAAATTTGTGTAAGAAAATAAAACTTGCTTTTGAACAGTTTACCTGCCATGAAAAAAAAAAAAAAAAAAAAAAAAAAAAAAAAAAAAAAATTTTTTTTTTTTTTTTTTTTTTTTTTTTTTTTTTTTACTAGAGGGTAATGATGAAATTTTTTTCGAAAAGATTTCTTTGAAAATTTTTACAAGTCCAGACTGCGAGATCAAAACTGAAAATTTTTACAAGTCCAGACTGCGAGATCAAAACTGAAAATTTTTACAAGTCCAGACTGCGAGATCAAAACTGAAAATTTTTACAAGTCCAGACTGCGAGATCAAAACTGAAAATTTTTACAAGTCCAGACTGCGAGATCAAAACTGAAAATTTTTACAAGTCCAGACTGCGAGATCAAAACTGAAAATTTTTACAAGTCCAGACTGCGAGATCAAAACTGAAAATTTTTACAAGTCCAGACTGCGAGATCAAAACTGAAAATTTTTACAAGTCCAGACTGCGAGGCAAAACTGAAAAAATTTACAAGTCAATAAAGTTTTCAGAAAGTTATATTTCTCAAAAAAAAAAAAAAAAAAAAAAAAAAAAATTTTTTTTTTTTTGTGGCGAACGGATTTTGTGGCGAATCGGCTGGGGAAATCGGTTGCGGAATATCGATCGACGAGTTTTCTTGAGTCGGAATTTTTCTTTTACGTTTGTTGGGTTGCTGCTGAGCTTGCAACTTGGACAATCTGTCCGACCTTATGCGAGCCATTTCGTCTTTTCCGACCATATCCGCATAAAGGCCCACGCATCTGTCCATGTCCGGGTCGGATTCGTACGGATTTTCCTGCTGGATGTCGAGCGCCGTCCCCACGATCTGTTTGATTTGTTCCGGATTACTGTAATAACCGTACAGTGCCCTCACGGCCGTGTTATGTTTTTCGAAATTCGTGGAAAAAGCGTCGTGTACGTAGACCTTGGGATGCGTTCCGATGATTCCGTCGACCGCCAACCATTTACACGCGGTCGTGGGATCGTGTTTGTACCAGCAACAAGCAAATTTAGTCAATTCGGTCGGATGAGGACAATCTTTGGACAAGACGCGTTCGACGCTGGCTCTCTCCTCGTGAGACATGTTGGACTTGAGGGACTCGTAAGCGTTTAAAATTTCATCGTGCCATTGGGAAAACAAGACGGTTTTCTCGAACTGATAATGGGCGACTCGTGTGTGCTCGAAAATTTTTCTATACACTCGTAAAATGATGGTTTCCAACGTCAGATATTGATTTTTATTCTGCAAAACTTCGTGTTGAATGGCTCCGTCGATCAACATCGTAATGGGATCGAATTCCATTATGAAAAAAAGTCAATGTAATCGACAAAAGGCGAAAGCGTAACAAAAGATCGAAAAGAAATTTGAAAGTCGTCGGCGATCGAATGGTTATATACACTCGAACCACTTGATTACTAACAAAAAAAAAAAAAAAAAAAAAAAAAAAAAAAATTTTTTTTTTTTTTTTTTTTTTTTTTATATATGAGGTAAATATGGTTTTCAAATTGTTTTTTAATTTTCGCAAATTGTACATTTTTTCTGTTTTTTTATTCGTTTGCAATTTATAACGTTTTTACCAACTTCTACCTCTTCCTCCATTTTCCTTTTCATTCTTTTCGCTTCCTTTTTTAGGTTTTTGATCTCTCGTTCAATACCAAGTTTTAATTTGTTGTAACGCCGATTGAGGCATGTTATCGAAACCGATGCTTCTGCGCAAGCCAAAAAGTGTTTTCTTCTCAATACAGCATTTTCCGTAAACAATAATTTATTAAACATTGATAGAAATTCATTAGTTTCTCTAAACTGACCATTTTCTGTTTGCAATTCGCTTTTGTCACGTTCGAGTTGATCGATAGATTTTCTCAATTTTTCAACTTCTTCAGTTTCTAAGCATGCAATCACGACTTTATCCAGGCCGTTTTCCGAACATTTATCGTCAAATAAAAAGTAGTTTAGTAGATCGTCCAAATCGACATCCTTTAATATATCATCTATTGATTTTGTTGCTCGTCTATCTGCTGAGTTTTCAGATTCCATCTTGAACAAGTGAAAATTATTCCAGCAAAGATTTGGAATCCTTTTATACTTGTTACAGACACACACACACACAAAAAAAAAAAAAAAAAAAAAAAAAAAAAATTTTTTTTTTTTTTTTTTTTTTTTTTTTTCATGAGGTAGATAAGGTTTGTTGAGGTAGATAAGGTTTGTTGAGGTAGATAAGGTATTTTGTTCGTTCAACTCGAAAAACTTTTTTTCGATTATTTTTGCGCTATCATATTCTTATAATGTTGTCGACATACGGCGGCAAAATTTCGATCTACCCCTACAAACGTTAAATCCAATAAGATGACAGAGTCAATTACTTTCGATAAATAGTCGTAAGTGGGTTGATCTACAGCCCCCAACTGAGCCGTCCACCCATCCTTCCAGTATTCGTCCATATATATAGCGTAAAGATCAGACTTGAAATTTTCTAACTTTATTTCTTGATTCAATTCGATGGAACCGTATCTGGGAAAATCATCAGTCATCCTTAAGTTGTATTTCAGATCATCGTGATTCCACGTCACATCGTTCGTCGACAAGCCGATTCTGAACGTGTTGAATGGAGGTTTATTAGCCGTCAGAGTAACATGCCAGGGAACCAAGGACCCTTGAAGGCGAACGAAAGAAACATGAGCCGCGTACAAAAATGCAGACATTTCTGTATTCGAAATCACGCTGAACAAACAACTCGGAATGATATACGACGTAACAGTAGTGTAAAGCGAGATGGAAAATACTGCGAGGCGGGGATATATATAAGCCGAGAAAACTAAGGTTCGAGCATTTACAAAAAAAAAAAAAAAAAAAAAAAAAAAAAAAAAAAAAAAAAAATTTTTTTTTTTTTTTTTTTTTTTTTTTTTTTTTTTTGAGACTTGAAATTTTTCAGTTTTGACCTCGCGTTCTGGACTTGTAAATTTTCTAGTTTTCTTTAGCTTCTGGACTCGTGTAAAAATTCGACTCGTAAAGGTTAATTCGTTAATTCATCTTTCCGTAAACATGCATCAGCCCACGTGAATATATGTAAATTTCGTCCGGTAAATTGTCGAGTGTTTCGTATTTCATTTGAAAAGTGAAATGGTTCGAGGCAAGCCGAAACGGACTCGCGATCGGATCGTTTTCCTCAACGAGATTCGAAGACGGAGCGGGCACGTTTCGTTCTGCAAGATTCGGAGACGATACGGGTACGTTTTCGGCCTCCATGCGATCCTGAAACGGAGTGGGCTCGTTTTCTTCTGGGACTCGATTCGAGGGTTCGATTTCGTCGACGGCGGATCGGGAAAGATCGTCGTCGATCACGTGACAATTTACCTCGAGAGAAGATTGCGGAAGACGATCGTCTGACGTGGACGGCGAAAGACGCGACGCATCGAAACTGGAAGACGAAAACCGATTCTCGACTGCGGACGGCAGAGAAACTCGGTCGGACGGCGGCGAAAGAACGCGAGCTGAATCCAAACGAGGTCTCTTGGAGTTTTTCATCCGATTGTGAATTTCTTCCGAGTTTTTCCATCCCGTCAATTGCTCGTCGATGAATTTTCGAATCCAGTCTTGAAGATTCGCCTTTTCCCTTCCCAAAGGTCGCACGTGCAAGGTGAACGCTTGACGCGGTTTGAGTAGCAAGTGGCGGGGCGTGAGTTCGTTGACGGATCCGAAACACCACAAGTCGATCAACTGCTGAGTCGTGTTCTCGTCCAATCGACCCGACATCCGAATTATCTCGATCATTTCCAGGAAATCGACCAAGTGTAATCTGTCTTTTTTCCAATACGAGGGTAAGTAATCCCGAGGTATTATTTTGGACAAATCACCAGTGCCGTATTTCCGCGCGAAAGAGTAAGTGTCGGAAAAACCCAAGAATTTTCCCAAGCCCGCCGCTCTGAAATATACTTTTCCGTCCGACGAGACGACGGCGAGCAGGCTCGGCCTGTCGGGGAAGAAGAAAAACTTTAACCACATGGTCGTTTCGCTTATGGAATGGAAAATGTTACCACCACTAAGAAAAATCTGCGATTATTAAAAACGTATACCTCGAACGAGATTTATGTACTCTAGCAATTTGCATGCTCTGTAAAAAAAAAAAAAAAAAAAAAAAAAAAAAAAAAAAAAAAAAAAAAAAATTTTTTTTTTTTTTTTTTTTTTTTTTTTTTTTTTTTTTACAGAGCATGCAAATTGCTAGAGTACATAAATCTCGTTCGAGGTATACGTTTTTAATAATTTTTTCTCAATTAATATTTCTTGACAATATATTTTTTTATCGTTGCCACATTTTATCACTGTCGCAATTCCTGTACGCCGCTGCAAGAGTCAGATCTTCGCTTTGCGGTTTAGAATCTAAGAGAATAACGTCTACTATTATTTCTTTCAAATATTTATACGTTGCAACGTCTACTGCTCCGATAACCGCTTCCCAACCACCTGTTGTATGTTGCATGTTTCTATACACGTCTTGAATGGTTTTTCGCATTTCTAATACATCGACGGTATAATCATGCGTAAGTCCACGAGGTTTAGGAAAGTTATTCACGATGTAATTATAACTGAGATCATCGTGATAAAATATAAGATTTTCAGTTTTCAAACCGATTGAAATCGTGTCAAAAGGTGGAATGACAGACGTAAACGCAACGTGCCAAGGTATCCAACTTCCTCTCTGTAGGACAAAAGTTATATGAGCAGTACAGTCAAAGTTTAACATGTTGACGAATTATATTGAAAACAATTTGTCTGTGCTCGCCTCAAACAAAGTTTATATAGTCTGGCAAGCCGATTAAAAAAAAAAAAAAAAAAAAAAAAAAAAAAAAAAAAAATATATATATATATATTTTTTTTTTTTTTTTTTTTTTTTTTTTTTTTTTTTTACTAGAGGGTAATGATGAAATTTTTTTCGAAAAGATTTCTTTGAAAATTTTTACAAGTCCAGACTGCGAGATCAAAACTGAAAATTTTTACAAGTCCAGAACTCGAAACAAGATTGAAATATTTTACAAGTCCAGAATGCTACAATAAATCTTTTTTTAATCTTGCTTTTTTATCGACTTTCGTTTTGGCAGTTTAGCGAGTTTTAGGTATTTTTTACACTAGGTGGAGTTTTTTTCAACACTAAAATCTTTTCCACGATGTCATTTGAAAGTATATTGAATAAATCAGCATTATTAAAACGCCAAGTTACATAATCGTTAGCCGTCGACACGTCTACAGATATCTCTTCGTTTTGTTTCAATGAAATTTCGAATTGACCGGCTTTTCTGGTAAACGGTAACGGACCCCCTTCCCATTCGTCACGGAGCAAGTCCTCACGTCGGTTATGAAAATTATACTCGTCATCGTTTAGCAGGTGCGACTCTAAAGACTTGGGTTTCAGTGTATATTTTCTACGGTACATGTGTAATTCGACCGTATCATCTTTTTTCAAGGAAAGTCTGTAATTTCCAAAGTAACCGGAAAATTTTTTATCTTTAATCGGATATATTCCACCACACCACATCAAGGTGTCGGTGAGCGGATCGATGAAAAAATTATGAGAATTTTCGAATTGATAGGCAAAGATCTTTTTCCGTTCCAACGGACAATATTCCTCCAGGAAGCGTTTTAAAAAGTCGTGCAGGTTCGACGCTCGCGTGGAAACGCCGAACCGGTGAACTTTGAAAGGGAACAACTGATGCACCCTGGAAGTTATACAACACAGGGTAAACGTGACGCTGTTTCCCGAGTCGCTCCACGACACGTAATAGCCGTGTTCGGGAATGATTTCTCTCGAGGGTACGTACAGGCCTTCCCGGAGAGATCGAAGGATCGAAGTCGATTCGGCCAACTCGTCGGAAACGTCTGTCCACGAAGAACGATCCTCGAGCAGATTCGTAAACTCGGGTATTTTTTCGAGCGCGTGGATTTTAACGAGGATCGGAACGTACTGCCTTAGAATTTTCCACTGAACGAGCACCGGTAATCGGAAGAAGGGAAATCCCGCGGTTGCGTCTTCAGAACTCGTCATGGCTGAGGGATGATTCGAAAAACCTAGAAACGTGGTTTGGAGTTTGTTTATATACTTGTAGTCTCGGATAAAAAAATAAAAATAATCTTTGATAAATCTCGCAACTCGAAAAAAAAAAAAAAAAAAAAAAAAAAAAAAAAAAAAAAAAAAATATATATATATATATATATATATATTTTTTTTTTTTTTTTTTTTTTTTTTTTTTTTTTTTTTTCGAGTTGTGAGATTTATCAAAGATGATTTTTTTATTCCGTAGTTATAAATTGTTCATCGAAATTCGGTGGCTTGGTAAGTGGTAAAACTCTTATTCTTTGCCAATCCTTTCCCGGGCAATATTTTGTACATCTTTTACATTCGATTCCGTCAACATCGTTAAATATAATTTGCCTTGCACAAAATCCATGATAATAATGTCTACATGAAAATAAAAACATCTCGGACGGACGTATTTCAGTATCGCAAAATTTACACGTCATACCAATCGGAAAGGCTTTTTCGCATACTTCAGCTACCTTTTCCCCGTGATCAGTTGTATCTGGAACAACTTTCGTCCGTCCACTAAAGGACGAAGAACCGCACTCGATTCGGCAACTCTGGGACATGACAATCGATCACTGATAGTCGACAGTTCTCTCAGCCACTTTACATCTGGTTTTCCAGGATACGGTTATCGATCCACTGTTGAGTTTCTGCGAGCCTCATTTCATCTATATCAGAAATGTTTCTGCATGTCTTACATCGTATGAAATTTCGATATTTATACACGCAATTACAATGATAACAATGACCACATTCAAACATAAACAAAAATACCAAGTCTATAGATTGTTTACAAAAATTACATTTAAGATTTGGTAAAGCGTTTTTAGGGATCTCTGTCGTATTAAAAGTCGAAATCTCCATAAATTTTCAACAGAGTCGGAACGGCCTGTAACTCGCGTAGACGGCTAGAGTCAGTCTGATCCGATCGGCCAGAGCACTCGCTTTATATACCCTCAAAAAAACTATCAAACTAGAACAAACTCTAGCAAATCAAAACTCAAAAAAAAAAAAAAAAAAAAAAAAAAAAAAAAAAAATTTTTTTTTTTTTTTTTTTTTTTTTTTTTTTTTTTGTGTGTGTGTGTGTGTGTGTTAGAGTTTTGATTTGCTAGAGTTTGTTCTAGTTTGATAGTTTTGTCGAGTTATAAAATACGTAAAACAAGACATAAAAATAAGGTTTGTCACCTTCTTACCGATTTGAAAAATGGCGATTCAGCGAGCACGGACAGATTACATTTTGTCGAATGTTCTTCCTCTTCTAAAAGTACAATTTTACACTACCACGGTGCCTGTATTACCTCCTTCGGATATGCATGAAGAAAACGTTCTCGAACGTGTGTTGGAATATTGCAAAATAGTTTATAAAAAACACGTATCATGGATATTTCAAATTTCTTCTAATTTTCCTCACGTCGAGACAAACAGATTAGAAGAATTGTTGACGAGTTTATATGAACAAATCTTTGCGGATCGTATTAGTTGGTATCGAATCATGTTATTCATCGGTGTCGTTGCAGATTATATGGTCTATTTCCATAGTAATAATATTTTGTTTCATCATTTTTACGATATTGTGAGGAAAAACCTTTTATCTTGGATCGAAGATCATAATGGTTGGGAAACGATAAAATTTGACGAGCCTTTGTTTGAACCTCCGAGTGTAAATTTGGACAGCGCAATCTTTCGACGCAGTGAGAGGCTGGCTGGTAAAGAAGAAATAAATTTCGAAAAATACTTTTGTGATGAAAATCCTAATTAGTGACTTATAAAGACAAGGTATACTTTCCATATTTTACTCTACTTCATCATGGGTCTACAAGCTTTCATTGATTGGTTAGTTTCTTTCACTTTTAATCAATTTCAACCACAAATTAAATTTGCTAAAAAGTGTTCTTGGGCCATAGAACCAACACGTCGAAAAGATGGGTCTTTAGGCTACGATTTGTATACGCCGATAAGTCTCGAATTTAAGCCTGGTGAACAGATAGTCGTCGACACCGGACTTATTTTTGAATTTCCATCGTATTTAGGCATGTTTATTTGGGACAAATCATCCGTAGCTTTACGCCAAATCCATGTCTGTAGCGGTGCTGTGGATCCTGGTTATACCGGTTCTGTCGGTGTAATTTTGCAAAATGATTCTTCAAAAACAGTTACAATTGATGAAGGTACAGCTATCGCCCGAGTCATGTTTCAATTGGCAATAAGACCGATTATAATTGAAATAGACAAAAAGGATGTGTCTGAAACTGCACGTGGGGAAAGGGGATTCGGAGGAAATAAGGAATGGCATATTCCAGAAAAGGAAGTCCGACCAAACGATCATTAAAAAAAAAAAAAAAAAAAAAAAAAAAAAAAATTTTTTTTTTTTTTTTTTTTTTTTTTTTTTTTTTTTTTTTTTTTTTTACTAGAGGGTAATGATGAAATTTTTTTCGAAAAGATTTCTTTGAAAATTTTTACAAGTCCAGACTGCGAGAACAAAACTGAAAATTTTTACAAGTCCAGACTGCGAGATCAAAACTGAAAATGTTTACAAGTCCAGACTGCGAGATCAAAACTGAAAATTTTTACAAGTCCAGACTGCGAGATCAAAACTGAAAATTTTTACAAGTCCAGACTGCGAGATCAAAACTGAAAATTTTTACAAGTCCAGACTGCGAGATCAAAACTGAAAATTTTTACAAGTCCAGACTGCGAGATCAAAACTGAAAATTTTTACAAGTCCAGAGTGCGAGATCAAAACTGAAAATTTTTACAAGTCCAATCTGTTCGAAAAAAACTTCAAAGTACTATTAAAGAAATAATCAGAAATCGACTTACCCACGAGTCCATCTTCCGTCCAGCAGAACTTCTGGTAGCAACTCCTTTGGCACCGACGATCAAATGAACGAATGTGGCTCGCACACCTGTATTTATACCCCGGGATTGCGTAACCTTCCAGAGATATTGCGTTAGAAAACTTGTAAAAATTTTCGAACAAATTTCCTAGTCATAGAAACCCAAAAAAAAAAAAAAAAAAAAAAAAAATTTTTTTTTTTTTTTTTTTTTTTTTTTTTTTTTTTTACACCCATCAGAGTTTTCATGTCGATTTGTTTTTGTTTGTTTTTTTACACGACTCACAACTCTGTCATTTTTTCACTCGGAGCGGGAGTTTCTATTTCTCGTTCCGTTTCGGTTCGTTTTTCGCCTCGGAATCGTTTCAGACCCTTCACCACACTTTCGATATTTTCTTTTCCCATCGCCCTCATGTAAAAGGCGCCGCATCTTCCCTGCAGTCTGGCATCCATCGTTTCGTCCTCGAGAAACTCGATGCGCGGTAACCTCACCCTGGCCATTTCTTCGAACGAAACCCTTAAAATTTCATAAATTTGCTTCGCGGGTGCCGGTGCATCGCCCAACATGTCGTACATTTCTCGAACGGTTTGAACGTGAAGGCGTTTGTACTCGGGATCCAGATCGAAGCACGATTTGGGATCGCCTCTGTTTCCGTATCGGAGATTAGTCACGTAGAGTTTTCGTTCGAAATTGGGTCCGTGATGCAAGCTACCTGCCAACCCGTCTACGGCTAGGATCTTGTTCGTATTCACCTCGTGTTTTTCCAACACTTTCAACAGGCGAACGAGCTTTTCGTTTCGGACAAACATTTGAGCCACCGCGCAATCGACTTCTTCGTCGCCGATCCGTTTGAATTCTTTCGCGATTTCCGGGTGAACGGGCGTGTGCGTTTTGTACAGGTCGACGATGTAGTTCCATTCCAAACCGAGGCCTTCCAACACTTTCGCCACCAGCA
Source organism: Maratus speciosus (assembly GCA_963932465.1). NCBI lineage: Eukaryota > Metazoa > Arthropoda > Arachnida > Araneae > Salticidae > Maratus > Maratus speciosus. The sequence continues at coordinate 181,731,227 of OZ010798.1, read as the reverse complement.
TCAATTTCAGGGTTCTCAAGCTCACGGCATCGTCTTCCATCAAGTTGTAGGCGCGAATGCTAGCGTACAGCAAGTCATGAATTCGTTCCTGGAGAAAATCCGGACTGAGGTTTTCCATCTTTATTCCTTGTCTGGAACCGGCAGACGAACAAATCGCGAAATTTTCGAGAATCGCCGGCCGAGACTAGTTTGGCCGGGTTCCAGACGAGACGGGTCGGATCCTCTTTCCACGAGATGTGAGAAAACTTTGAACCGAAATTCAGTAAAACTCGAAATATCTCAACTTTTCTTTACTCGACAACCTGTCGCTACGACGCTGAAGGAAAACGTGTTGCAAATTTATGTACGGTATTTTCGTCGGCGGTTCGTCGACATTCATCGCTTCCCAACCACCGTGACCCTCGATCCAAGGCGAGAGTTTTTCCTCCGCAAACTCGGAAAAGTACGAATGCAATTTTTCGTTAGAAACGAAAGGTTCGATGAAACTAGAAACGATGCAAATAAATAACGCTATTCGAGTCCAACTCGTATGGTCTGCGAAGAGTCTGTCGTGCAAGCTCGACAGAAATTGTTCGATTCTGTTTTCTCTAACATACTGAAGACCTTGGGTCATTTGAATTATCTTGTACTGGTACGTCTGATAAATTTTTTTGCAGACGCTCAGCGCATGTTGAAAAATCTTTTCTTCATTTGCATTCAAAGCGGGTAACGTTATTTTTATGGGAAAAGAACGAGGAAACCATCCATTCATAAATATCTGGACATTGTTCAGATTGACGAGTAAATTTGACAAAATGTATTCCGTTCGAATTCGTTGACTGGTCATCCTTATTTTATTTGTATGAGTAATTGTAAAAAAAAAAAAAAAAAAAAAAAAAAAAAAAAAAAAAAAAAAAAAAATTTTTTTTTTTTTTTTTTTTTTTTTTTTTTTTTTTTTTTTTTTTTTTTAGAAAATTGAAAGTCCAGGAAACAAGGTATTTTCGAAACTCAAATTAGGTGTTATATTTTTTACTATTAGACGTTATTTCGAATCAACGCGTTTCCCAATTTCAACTGAAGTTCGGTCCATTCGTCTTCCTTCAATTCCCACAGGCCGTCGTCCCTTTCAAAGTACAACTCGGATCCGTCCATCGAATACAAAAAGTAATCGGTCGGACCTTTCTTCGCGGGTCTGAAATTCTGTCGCACCGGAAAACAAAATCTCGGCGGGGGTGATTTTTCCTCGACTCGGAGCAGCGTCTGCAATCCGCCCTTCCACAGACTCGCCAGGACCCAGAGGCTGTCGCGCGGTAACTCGCGACTGGCGAAAGGTAAATTACCGATGTCGACGAGCACGCGAACCAGTTCGATGGGTTTCGTGATCGTAGAGACGCATCTGTCGGCCACGCGAGCAACGTCGAGTTTTCCCCACACGTTTTCCACGAAAGTATCTTCCGGGCACGCCTTGACGTAATGGTATTGTTTTTTTTCGTCGCGGCCGAAGATTCTCAGAGTCCAGCGATCGAAACGAACGGGTTTTCCGAGAACGAGGTGATACCATTCCAAGGAACTGCCGAGAAATTTACGCACGTAGTGAGCCATCCAGTTCAACCGTGCGTCGGAAAAGGGCAAAATCGAACCGGAAGCGTCCTGCAAATCGGGCGATTCCGGCACGACTCGCGAGTCCATACCGGATTTAACGTAACCGCCTCGCAGCCTGCGGCAACGTGTGGGCATTGTTCGAATCGGGAACGATTTTCGGGAAAATCAAAAGTATAGTCTCCGAGAAGCCTACCGAAAGAAATGGAAACGGTGGAGAGTTTTTTATGAACACCGCGAACCGAAACTGACACAGGAAAGGTGACGGTATTAGAGATGTGGAAATTTGCGAGGTGGGAATATATATATAAGCCGAGAGAAATACAATTCATATTTAAAAAAAAAAAAAAAAAAAAAAATTTTTTTTTTTTTTTTTTTTTTTTTTTTTTTTTTTTTTACATTATAGAATTGAGATATTTTATACACTTTCTTTTATACACTTTCTCGGATAAATATCTGGAAAATTTTACAAGTCCAGAACGCTACGATATACACTTTCTTTTATACACTTTCTCGGATAAATATCTGGAAAATTTTACAAGTCCAGAACGCGAGATTAAATGTGGAAAATTTTACAAGTCCAGAACGCGAGATTAAATGTGAAAAATTTTACAAGTCCAGAACGCGAGATTAAATGTGGAAAATTTTACAAGTCCAGAACGCGAGATTAAATGTGAAAAATTTTACAATTTTTTTCCAGAACGCTACGATAAATTTAACTAAGATTCAAAAGTCTAAAAAATATAAATCTCCAAAAAAAAAAAAAAAAAAAAAAAAAAAAAAAAAAAAAAAATTTTTTTTTTTTTTTTTTTTTTTTTTTTTTTTTTTTTTCAAGCATGAAATTTATTCGGAAAATTTTAAAGTCAAAAACTGAAGATTCTTCAGTTTTGTCTAGCGTTCCGCAATTGTAAAAACACGTGTTTCTTCCCGCGCACGACTACATGAATTTCTTCCGGTAAATTATTTTCGAAACCGTCGTATTCTAATCCGAATACGGGATAAACCGACTTGAAATGTTGGGGTTGTCGCTCGTTTTCCTGTTGTCGATAAGAGTTACACGATGGCGGCTGCGAAGAATAATAATCTATATTTACGGATGGAGGGGGCGTATCGTATAAATCATTCACCGGTTCGTTCGATTTCGGCGAAGACGCGTAACCACCGTCTCGTCTTATTTCTTTTCCACCGACGGAGACGGAAACTCCGTCTCCTCGACGAAGAAGAAAATCATTCGCTTCCTCGAACATTTTCAAAACGCGGTCCGAAAATTCTCCGATCCATTCCTGGACGTTCACGCCGTCCGGTCGATCCAGGCGCACTTCGAGCGGGAACGGCGCCGTGTGAGACATGTGCGATATCGGATCGGGTACGCGGATCTGCTGCCGAAAATTATCGGCGTCGTGTTTTTCGGTCGTCACGGTCCCTGACTGCCACAGTTTTTTGAGTTGATCGATCCTTTTCTCGTCGCAAGGTATTTCGTGATTCTTAAATGTTTTTCGGATGGTCGAAATCATTTCCTCGAAATCGAAAACCATGGTAGTGTTGACGTCAGTGGCAGCTCGTCCGCCTCGTCCGTGCGTGAATTTACAGGGAATCATTTTCCTGAGATTCCTGGTTGCGTGTCTCTTCGCAAAAGTGTAATGACTCGAATAACCTAAAAATTTACCGACTTCCGAAGCCTTGAAATACACGTTTCCGTCCGACGCGACGACGGCCAGCAGACTGTGCCTGTCGGGAAAAAAGGACAATTTCAGCCACATGACGAAAGTTTTTTCTGAATACCGCGAACCGAAACTGGTAAAGGAAAGGTGACGGTAAGTAGAGTGAGATGTGGAAATTTGCGAGGCGGGAATATATATAAGCCGAGAGAAATACATTGCGTAAAAAAAAAAAAAAAAAAAAAAAAAAAAAAAAAATTTTTTTTTTTTTTTTTTTTTTTTTTTTTTTTTTTTTTTTTTTTTTTTTTACAAACATGTGCAATGATACGGGCAAGAAAATATGTGTACGTATACTTCTTTTTTATCTTTTGAAGTATTTAATTCGTCAATCTCAACATTCATATCAAATTTCAGATCGTACTCAACCCCAACTTTAACATTATGGTAATTTCCTCTGTAAATATACGTTTTTTTAAAATCGTTCAAATATATTCTGAAGTTCATTACACCACATTCTTTTTCAAACCCGCAACGAATCAGAATAGGTTCGAAATTTCCATTGTTATTTCTTCTAATAGTTCCCTTAAAATACGAACGAAAACAATCTAATCCGATCTCGGAAAGTAATTCGTCTCTGTTCAATTTCGTCCGACAACACGGACAACGCAATTCGTATTCCGATTCGGTTATCAATGAGGCGACGCAATCTTTATGGAAAGAATGCTTGCAGTTCGGAAACGTAAAAGAATCCTCGGGTAGTTTAATTTCTAAACAAATGGCACACTCGTCCGTCACGTCCGACGGTCGATTATCTACAGCGACCGTCAAGCGTCGAGCGGTACAGGCATCCATGTTTGAATCCAAAGTTTACATTCAGATACTTTTGCGTCCCAGAAGTAGTTGTTTTATTCGAACAAATCTAATTCTAACAAAAAAAAAAAAAAAAAAAAAAAAAAAATTTTTTTTTTTTTTTTTTTTTTTTTTTTTTTTTTTTATGACTCTGAATTTTTTTTTAGAAAATTAAAAGTCCAGGAAACAAGGTATTTTCGAAACCTAAACTAGGTGTTTGCATCTTTATCCTTTCAAAGAAACCGCCGTGACGGGTAATAACGAAAACGGCGAATTTTTACCATTCGAATTTTTCTAAGAGGATGCTTTGCCAGCCATAATCATCGAAAGTAACAGGAACGGGAAAGCGTAAGTCATATAATTGGGGGAATTTAGAACATCTTGCAGAGTCGGCGGTTCGCATTTTACTTTGTCGACCGACGGCACCCACGATCCGTGTGCCCCGCAAAACAGAGATTTGTTGCCCGTCATTTTATAACCGTCCTTACACTCGTAACTCACTTCGCCGTTATATGAGAAATCCGAACCCGTTCTCGTCGCGTGATCCACCTGCCCCGGATCGCCGCAGTTTATCGGATCGCATTCCGTATCCATCTTCCACACGGCAGAATCGCCATCCAGCTCGCATCGAAACACGGGAGTGTTCGTTCCGATAGCGAAAGACATTTTGTCGCGGAAATCGTAACCCGGATTACAGTAATAGGGTACGTAGTCGCCTATGGCGAACGGAGGTTTCTTCCTGGGGTCGAGTACTAACGATGCGTTTTTCGCCGTAGGATAATTTTCACATTGAACCGACATTTTTTACACTTTATTTTTAATCCGAATGTGGTTTTTCGAGCCGTTTTTCAAAATGTCGAAAAACCCGAAATTATTTATGACGTCACGTGAATTCAAACGAGCAAACACCGTTATCAGACAACGTTTCGAACGAGAGACGCCGACGATTTCACGTCATTCGTCTACCCGTTCAACATTTTTCGTTCGACCGGCAAGCACTTTCCAACGTCGGACCCCGGCCGTGAATCGACAACACGACGGATTTCAACATAAACACGGGATCCTTCTCGAGCGTGTAGATTTCGCAACACTCTCCGTGGCGAGTTTTTCGAAACAGGCCGTCGTGCGTCGCCGGTCCCAAAGTTCTTTTCAACGTTTCTTCTTTGTCGTAGTGTTTGACATAGGGGCCGCCGATCTCGACGACGCTCCGAAAGGTTTTCATTCGGTGGCGCGATAACCACGCGACCACGACGTTGGTTTCTTCCGACGTGCAATCGGGCGGCAGAGCGTACAGGGGGTAACCCACCACGGCGTGTCCGTCGCGCGGAACCGTGACGCTCCGTCCACGAATGGCCAGACCGTGGCGGGTGGAACAGGCGCAGGAATCGGTTCGATCGAAAAGTGCGTGGGGCTCGGTGAGCACGGGAACCAGGCGAACGAGCTGCGAATCTTCGGCGGCAGTTAAAAAATCTCTGGGCACGCCGTCGGGAACGTAGAGAGAAACGAGCGCCATGATCGAGCGCGGAAAGAAAATTGTAGTAAAGAGACGAAAGAATGCGAGTCGCGTATAAAAACGAAAATAAATTTCAAATATAAATCTATAAGCTTGAAAAAAAAAAAAAAAAAAAAAAAAAAAAAAAAAAAAAAAAAAAAAAAAAAATTTTTCACATTTAATCTCATTTTATTCATCTCATCATTTAATTCACATTTAATCACAAAAAAATTTTTCACATTTAATCTCGCATTCTGGACTTGTAAAATTTTTCACATTTAATCTCGCATTCTGGACTTGTAAAATTTTCCACATTTAATCTCGCATTCTGGACTTGTAAAATTTTCCACATTTAATCTCGCGTTCTGGACTTGTAAAATTTTCCAGATATTTATCCGAGAAAGTGTATAAAAGAAAGTGTATAAAATATCTCAATCCTATAATGTAAAAAAAAAAAAAAAAAAAAAAAAAAAAAAAATCAAAAAAAAAATTTTTTTTTTTTTTTTTTTTTTTTTTTTTTTTTTTTTTTTTACATGTATGATTTCTACGACTAAGAAATTTTTACAAGTCCAGAACTCTGGGCAAGATTGAAAATTTCTACAAGTCCAGGAAACAAGGTATTTTCGAAACCTAAACTAGGCGTTATATTTTTTACTAATCGATGTCGTTTCGAATCAATTCGTTTCCCAATTTCAACTGAAGGTCTGTCCATTCGTCGTCGTTCAAATCCAGCAAGCTATTGTCTTTTTCAAAGTATAGCGGCGATCCGTCCCTCGAATACAAAAAGTAATCGGTCGGGCCCTTTTTCGTGGGTCTGAAATGCTTTCGCACCGGAAAACAAAAACGCGGCGGAGTCTGTTCTTCGTTCTCGTAATCGAACAGAGTCCGCAATCCTTCTTTCCACATGCTCGCCAGGACCCACTGGCTGTGAGGCGGCAACTTGTAATTGGCGATGGGTAATCGACTCGTTCTGACGAGAACGCGAACCAATTCGATGGGTTCGTAGATCAGACTGGCACGCTTGTCGACCATGTCGAGTTTTTCCCACACGTCTTTCTCGAAACGACCCTCGTGACACGCCGCGACGAAATGGTAGCGTTCTTTTTCGTCTCGGCCGAAGATTCGTAGAGTGCAACGGTCGAAATCTATAGCTTGGCCCAGAACGAGGTGATACCATTCGAAACCGCCGTCTAAGAACGCGCGCACGCATTTAGCTATCGAGTTCAAGTATCCGTCCGAAAAGGACAGCTTTGAGGTCTTTGGGATATAAACGTAGCGGCCCGATTCGTGGGAAATTTTCATCTCGGAACAAGCAGACCCTGTCGACTGTGGAACGCTGGAAGGCGATACGAAATTCTTTTCCATCGCTGATCGGACACGAAAGGAAAGTCGAATGTAATGGCGGGCGAGAGCGAGATGCACTATCCGAGAAAAGGAAATTATACACAAGTCGAACCGAAGGAAAGTCTTTAAGTATCTTCATAAAAAAAAAAAAAAAAAAAAAAAAAAAAAAAAAAATTTTTTTTTTTTTTTTTTTTTTTTTTTTTTTTTTTTAACGATCATGTTCATTTGTTCTTGTAGTTGTTTCATATGATAATATTGTTTTTGTCGTTTTACAGAGTTTGACATTGGAATATAAAAAATATTCCTAAGTCTAATATTTAAATCTGGTAGACTCGCACATCTTACACAAATGTTGTATCTTTTTCTCCGAAATAACCAACATTTTATTTTTTCCGGTTGCTCCTCAGTGGGTCTATCCGTCAAAGCTTTGCATTTTGGGGGAACGGTTCTATCATCCGTAGGGTCCATATGGTTTATAAATAAATTTTCGTCGTCCGATATAATTTTTTTCTCTCTTCGTAGCCTGAATTCCGAAATGGCGTAGTCATTCAAAACATCTATTGTACGTTCAAACGAGTCATCTACAACTGTGGGATCGACAGCGATTTCATATGGGCCAAAATCTGGAGGATGGCAACAAACGCAAGAGGAGCCTAGAAGAGTCGAATCGTCAGAACTTGCCATTGTACCCTTCATGGAAGTAAAACAATTATCTCCGTTTATCTCAGCTCCAATATATCTTACAACAAGGTTTAAAAAAAAAAAAAAAAAAAAAAAAAAAAAAAAAATTTTTTTTTTTTTTTTTTTTTTTTTTTTTTTTTTTTTAAGAAAATATTGTCAAAAGAATTTTATCTTAAACAATTTGATAATGGAATATAAAATATATTTTTAATCCTAGTCTCTAAATCTGGGAGAGATGCACATTTTACACAAATCTTGTATTTTTTTATCTTAAGTTTCCAAGTTCTCGTTCCACTTTGTTGCATCTCAAAACGTTTTTGCGTGGGTTCTTGACTTTCTGGTGTAATTATTCCATACTCCGTTGGATCAATGTGATTTATAAATAATTCCTCATTTGATTTTCCTTTTTTCATTCCTCGCCCTTTGAATTCCATAATAGAGTACCTATTTATAGTGTCTATTCTGTGTTCAAGCAAATTATCTAAAGGTGCGGAATCGACAATAGATTTATAAGGATTAAAATCTGGAGGATTACAACAAACGCAAGATGAATCTAAAAGAGTCGTCGAATCATCACAACTCGCCATCTTAGTATCTGTCCAGAAAGTAGAACACGATTTTTCTAGCAAAGTAATATAATACACACACAAAAAAAAAAAAAAAAAAAAAAAAAAAAAAAAAAATTTTTTTTTTTTTTTTTTTAGAAGAGAGAGACTTGAAAAAATATACGTTTTTGGAAACTGAAATTACATTTGATTTCTTTTACTAATCGACGTTTTTAGAATCAACTCGTTTCCCGATTTCAACTGAAGTTCGGTCCATTCTTCCTCGTTCAAATCCCACAGGCCGTCGTCCCTTTCAAAGTACAACTCGGATCCGTCCATCGAATACAAAAAGTAATCGGTGGGACCTTTCTTCGCGGGTCTGAAATTCTGTCGCACCGGAAAACAAAATCTCGGCGGGGGTGATTTTTCCCCGTCTTCGAGCAGCGTCCGCAATCTGTCCTTCCACAGACTCGCCAGGACCCACAGGCTGTCGGGCGGCAAAGAAAAATTGGCGAAAGGTAAATCGCTCATTTTCACGAGGAATCTAGCCAGATGGACGGGGTTCATGATCAGAGAGACTTGCCCGCGGGTCAAATCCCGACTTTTCCACGCGTTGCGCCAGAGATAGTGTTTCGGCGACGCGATGATGTAATGGAACCAACCTTCTTCGTCTTTTCCCGAGAAATGCACGAACCAAAAATCGTCGATTTCTTCGCGGAGAACCAGGTGATGCCATTCCAATCTACCTTCTGAAAATTTGCGCACGTAGTAGGCCGCCGTGTCCAAGTCTGCGTCGTGAAAACGCAAACGCGACTTTCGGTTCTCGTCGCGCGATTCCGCGGATTCGCTTCGGGGCTTTTTCGAAACGCGAAGGGCGTCGGATGTTTCCGCGGAATCGGAACGAGACGCCTTTCGGGATCCGGAATCGGGTGGATTGCCGGGAGGATCGGCCGGGATCAACATGATTCGCGAGTTTTGGTAAATTTCACTCTGACGAAAGACGAGAGTTGCGATTCTCTTCGAAGCCGGTTGGAATTGCGACTGGCACGAGACAGGAACCAGGACGAGGAAAGGAAATGCTAGTATAAAACCCGAGAGGGATAACGCGTATATAAGTAGTCTACCGAACCGAAGGAAAAGTCTGTGCCCTGAAAAAAAAAAAAAAAAAAAAAAAAAAAAAAAAAAAAAATTTTTTTTTTTTTTTTTTTTTTTACATTATAGGATTGAGATATTTTATACACTTTCTTTTATACACTTTCTCGGATAAATATCTGGGAAATTTTACGAGTCCAGAACGCGAGATTAAATGTGAAAAATTTTACAAGTCCAGAACGCGAGATTAAATGTTGAAAATTTTACAAGTCCAGAACGCGAGATTAAATGTGAAAAATTTTACAAGTCCAGAACGCGAGATTAAATGTTGAAAATTTTACAAGTCCAGAACGCGAGATTAAATGTTGAAAATTTTACAAGTCCAGAACGCGAGATTAAATGTGGAAAATTTTACAAGTCCAGAACGCGAGATTAAATGTTGAAAATTTTACAAGTCCAGAACGCGAGATTAAATGTGAAAAATTTTACAAGTCCAGAACGCGAGATTAAATGTTGAAAATTTTACAAGTCCAGAACGCGAGATTAAATGTGGAAAATTTTACAAGTCCAGAACGCTACGATAAATTTAACTAAGATTCAAAAGTCTAAAAGATATAAACCCCTAACCCTAAAAAAAAAAAAAAAAAAAAAAAAAAAAAAAAAAAAAAAAAAAAAAATTTTTTTTTTTTTTTTTTTTTTTTTTTTTTAAGCCTGTCGATTTATATCTGAAACTTATTTGTTTCCTCTGTTGTCTCGAAAAGAATTTTATACAGAGTCGAGTCTTATTTTTTCAACTTTACTATTCGCATAAGCACGGTCGAAAGAAGCGGTATCTAATCTCAAATCGTCTTCTTCGATTTCCGACGCGTACTCTGAAACCTTCGAAGCGATTACAGATTCCGCGACCGGTTTTTCCGACATCCAGCACGCATCGTAATCTTCGTTTTCGCTAGCTTCGATCATTCGTGAAGGATGAGGCGGCGGAAGCGGTATTCGAAACGGATCGCGACGGCTCTCGTTTTCAGCGACGGCAAACGTTAAAAAATCATATTGGAATCGGATATTTTCGGCCATCGAAACTTTTCGTTCTAATGACGATTCGCCCAAACACTCGCCTTCCCCTTTCTTTTTTCGTTCGTCGAACGGGTAAACATTACCGTTCTTCACATTCGGTCGTTTTTTCACCGGTACCTCCAGGTACCGCGAAACTCGAGTCGGCTCGGAATCTAGCGGTACGGAGACGATCTCTCCACGGTCGGCGGAAAAATCTTCCGAGCACGTGCTTCCCCGAGAGTGCACTCTGAGACGTAATTTATTTAACATTGCTTCGCATCGCCAGGTGCCGCGAAATCTAGAGCGCGTCGAGTATCGCGATACTCGGACCGTCTCCGTACAGTCGGTCGCGAAAATCTTCGAGCACTGTAGCCGTCGCGTTTTCCGACGGAAAAGATGTTTTCGGCCTCGAATCTAGTTTCGCCTTTCGCGCACGCTTTTTTTTCTCCAGAGACCGGTAAACGCGGAAGAGCCCGGACGAGAAATGAATAACCACGCGTCAAACTGGTATCAAATATACAAATATGTAAAAAAAAAAAAAAAAAAAAAAAAAAAAATTACCAGTTATATTTAAACGATTCCACACGCCAGTCAAGATTGTTAGAGGTAAATTTTCGGCAATGACTATCAATACACAGGTGGTTGTTTTGCACAGTTATACGCATTTACTTTCCAACCGCAATTTCAATACGTTCGATATATCTTCCGTCCCAGTTAACGTAGAGGAGAAAGAAACTATCCAAGTCGTTAAATTCCTAATACATAGATTTTATACCAGATTTAATCAGCGTATTCTTCGAGATGTAGTTACAGCAAAATTAACTTTTAAAAATCTATCGGATTGTTTAAATAATTTGCTTCTGCAGTCGTTTCCGTACGGAATCGATTGGAGTCACATAATCGGTTACATGGTGTACCTCGTAGAAGCAACCGTCTGTTATGTGCGAAACGACTCGACCGAAAACGCGTTCGACTTTGCCTGGTCGATCTTATGGAATAGCTTTGAAAAATACTTGGACGTTTGGATTCAAGAACAAGGCGGTTGGCCGACGTTGATAAAAATCGCCGTAGATAAATGCTGTATATGAAATTAAAAAAAAAAAAAAAAAAAAAAAAAAAAAAAAAAAAAAAATTTTTTTTTTTTTTTTTTTTTTTTTTTTTTTAACGCGTTTTGAGAATTGAGTTCAAGTTTTCTGACGCAATATCTCTGGATGGTTACGCAATCCCGGGGTATAAATACAGGTGTGCGAGCAACAATCGTTCATTTGATCGTCGGTGTCAAAGGAGTTGCTACCAGAAGTTCTGCTGGACGGAAGATGGACTCGTGGGTAAGTCGATTTCTGATTATTTCTTTAATCGTACTTTGAAGTTTTTGCCTCGCAGTCTGGACTTGTAAAAATTTTCAGTTTTGATCTCGCAGTCTGGACTTGTAAAAATTTTCAGTTTTGCCTCGCAGTCTGGACTTGTAAAAATTTTCAGTTTTGATCTCGCAGTCTGGACTTGTAAAAATTTTCAGTTTTGATCTCGCAGTCTGGACTTGTAAAAATTTTCAGTTTTGATCTCGCAGTCTGGACTTGTAAAAATTTTCAGTTTTGATCTCGCAGTCTGGACTTGTAATTTTTTTCAGTTTTGCCTCGCAGTCTGGACTTGTAAAAATTTTCAGTTTTGATCTCGCAGTCTGGACTTGTAAAAATTTTCAGTTTTGATCTCGCAGTCTGGACTTGTAAAAATTTTCAGTTTTGATCTCGCAGTCTGGACTTGTAAAAATTTTCAGTTTTGATCTCGCAGTCTGGACTCGTAAAAATTTTCAAAGAAATCTTTTCGAAAAAAATTTCATCATTACCCTCTAGTAAAAAAAAAAAAAAAAAAAAAAAAAAAAAAAAAAAAAAAAAAAAAAAAAAAAAAAAAATTTTTTTTTTTTTTTTTTTTTTTTTTTTTTTTTGATTGGGAATATAACCCTTTGAAAAACTAAAACTTAAAGATTTACCTCTATACATTTTCCCCTGGCGTTCTTGCACTTGTAAAATTTTCCAGTTTTATCTCAGCGCTCTGGATTTGTAAAATTTTCGTAAGGCTATTTCAATCGACGCATTTTCATTCATTCGAGATGAAAAAATTTTTCCATGTATCCGCTTGGAATAGATTCTTTATTCATGTCGACGGGATGTTACTTTCCATAGGGCGCCGTCGTCCGTACGAAATCTGTTCTCATCCACGGCGTTCGAAATTATTACGAGAACGATCGAAGTTCCTGTTCTTTCGAGGTCCCGAATCAGACGAAACACGTAAAGGTCAACCGTTTCCCTTTTTCGACTTACCGGTAGTCGTGATTCTGAAAATTTTAAAAGACTTCGTACCTGTTCCTGATAAAACGGGCCCTTTGTCCACGATCGAAGCGTTTCGACCGTATCTCGCCCTGAACGGCGTCTGGTATCGGTCGACCCTGAATTTATATCTTCTGGTTCGCGGTCTGGAACCGGGATGGTATTTGGACGAAGACAATCCTTGGAACCGGTACTGTTTGTCGGTCGATTACGATCGTCTCGCCTTTACGTTGCATTCGTTTAATATAGAGTACGCTGCCAGGTTTTTCAGCGATTTTTTCCGAAAACCGAATCTGTGTTATTTACACAGAGCCGAGGTACCTATTTATGACGCGCGACAGACTTTAACCACCTTGCGAAACTTTAATTTAACCCGTCTCGAGAGAAACAACGTCTTGGTGTATCGTTTCCCGAACGAATATTTTTACTTTTGGTTCTGCATCTTCATAAAAGAAAAAACTGTTTACTGGGGACAACGGCAAACGCGACATCGTCTGAAAAATAACGAATGTGTGATACCCGAATGGGATGACGATCATAAACACGACTTGGTCTTGAAACTCGAGAGGGACGAAACGGTAATTTTAGAATGCAAAACTCCTTGTCGCGATAAATTTTATACCTGGTTGACCCCGTTGTCGTTCGAATTTTGCGATGGTCGTCCCGAAGGGGAGTGCGTATGCGATTGGGAGAATAATGATTTTCTACACGCCGTCTCGACCGTGACATTTTCAAACTTTGAGGAAGAAAACAACACCGCCTCTATGACGATCAGGCACTTTGCGGCTGAATATTACTTGGACAATTATGAGGTTATTTCCATGTTTCGTTTAAAAAATCATCCAGAAAAACGATGCTATATTGGATTATGGTCGGACAGACTTTAAACCAAATCGAAAAAAAAAAAAAAAAAAAAAAAAAAAAAATTTTTTTTTTTTTTTTTTTTTTTTTTTTTTTTTTAGGGTTGAAGATTTATATCTTTTAGACTTTTGAATCTTAGTTAAATTTATCGTAGCGTTCTGGACTTGTAAAATTTTCCACACTTAATCTCGCGTTCTGGACTTGTAAAATTTTCCACACTTAATCTCGCGTTCTGGACTTGTAAAATTTTTCACATTTAATCTCGCGTTCTGGACTTGTAAAATTTTCCACATTTAATCTCGCGTTCTGGACTTGTAAAATTTTCCACATTTAATCTCGCGTTCTGGACTTGTAAAATTTTTCATATTTAATCTCGCGTTCTGGACTTGTAAAATTTTCCATATTTAATCTCGCGTTCTGGACTTGTAAAATTTTCCAGATATTTATCTGAGAAAGTGTATAAAAGAAAGTGTATAAAATATCTCAATTCTATAATGTAAAAAAAAAAAAAAAAAAAAAAAAAAAAAAAAAAAAAAAAAAAAAAAAAAAAATTTTTTTTTTTTTTTTTGAAATATAACCCTTTGAAAAACAAACTTAAAGATTTACCTCTATACATTTCCCCTGGCATTCTGGACTTTTACCTTCGCGCTCTGGACTTGAAATTTTTCAGTTTCTTCTCGCGAAAGATTCGCTTCTATTTCGTCGCGGGCGAAGAACTCTGGGCCCGATCAGCGATTTCAAACCTGTGATCGACGATCGGTTCCGTGAACTCGAGTCTCGAAACAGGGAACTGGAATCGGAAAACGCGGGTCTGAAAAGCAAACGCGAGTCGCTGGAAGAAAGACTCGATGGGACATCGCAGACTCGATGGGAAAGAAAGCAAGAGGAATCGGAACAGGAAATCAAATATCTGCCGAAGGAAAAAATTTCGAGACTCCAACTGGAAAACGACGAAATGAAAAAGGAACTCGCCGAAAACAGGAGAGAAATCGCCGTTTCAAGGATGGAGGTTTAAGGATGGAGGTTTGTATATTTTACGCTTTTGAATCTTAGTTAAATTTATCGTAGCGTTCTGGACTTGTAAAAAAATTCAATCTTGTTTCGCGTTCTGAATTTGTAAAAAAATTCAATCTTGTTTCGCGTTCTGAATTTGTAAAAAAATTCAATCTTGTTTCGCGTTCTGAATTTGTAAAAAAATTCAATCTTGTTTCGCGTTCTGGACTTGTAAAATATTTCAATCTTGTTCCGCGTTCTGAACTTGTAAAAATTTTCGAACAAATTTCCTAGTCATAGAAATCATGCATAAAAAAAAAAAAAAAAAAAAAAAAAAAAAAAAAAAAAAAAATCTTTTTTTTTTTTTTTTTTTTTTTTTTTTTTTTTATAGCCACAGAAAAAGTTTGTGAAACGCTCTCCCAAAAAAATGAAAAAAAACTACCGTTTGCAATATGCAAATGAGATGACGTCAGAGGTCATTGACCTCAGTTTCTATTTTTAGAATTTACATTTCTATAGCCACAGAAAAAGTTTATAAAACTGTCTCAGAAAAAAATGAAAAAAAACTAACGTTTTCAATATGCAAATGAGATGACGTCAGAAGTGAATGACCTCAGTTTTTTTTTTTTTTTTTTTTTTTTTTTTACTCAACCGTTTAAGTAGATTGATTTTTCTCGCGTCTCGTATTCGTGGCTTTTCGTGCGACCCGACCCTCCGCTTTCAAACAATCACATTTCTCGACGATCGGTCGTTTTTTCATCGACGGTTCATTTTTTTAAAATCTCGATTCTTCCCGCCCGCCGACCCTCCGCGATCGACATTCGGCGGGTCGATCGGCCGCGGAACGTGGAAGACGATCCATTTCGCTTCGTCGGGGGTACGAGACTCGGGTTTTCGCCAAACTCGGAGAAAAAATAAGCGCATCGCGAAGCAGACCGTTCGAAGCGCGTCAGACATTACTCTTACGACAGGTACCGCGAACGAAGGACCGTGCGTTCGATCGCGGTACGTAAACCGTTCTCTGACAGTCGGACGATTTAATCTTCGAGCACTCTGCCACCCTCGGGTTTTTTCCGAATCCGAAAAAGAAGCGAGAACGGGGAAGGAAAAGACAACGACGAAGGGTTCGAGATCGTTCGCACGGGGAACGCGTAAAAATTAAACTCTCGACAGTCGAATCACGGGTCGGGGAAAAATAATTCGCGGGGAGAGAGGGGGACGGGGAAACGAAAAACCAACGACGAACGTTTCCAGAAACAAAGCACTATCGGGTAAAAATCTAGTTTCTTTCGCGTCATCAAGTTTTTCGATTCATCAATATCGGTACAGGACGCGTCTCGAAGAAACGGGCCAGAGGCGGCCCGTTTTCCCTTCCCCATTCGAAACAGAAAAAGGGAAAGAAAAACATTTCTCTCAACACGACTACCATCTCAAAGCCAACGAACAATTTTAAATTTTAAATTTCCTCCGTCGATTTCATCGAATCCCATAATAAATTCTACCAACCAGTCACCCTCATCAACAAACTCCCCAGTTCCGTTTCGAGAAGAAAAACCGAGACAATCGAAAGCAGTTCCACCGAATCATCCACAGATCGCGCATTCCAAGGCCAATGAACAATTTTAAATTTCTAAATTTCCTCCATTAATTTCATCGAATCGCAAAGATCAAACTTCCGAAGAAAAACCGAGACCATCGAAAGCAGTTCCACCGAATCATCCACAGATCGCGCATTCCAAAGCCAATGAACAATTTTAAATTTCTAAATTTCCTCCATCGATTTCATCGAATCCTATCCGGAATCAAATAGCAAAGATCAAACTTCCGAAGGAAAACAGTTTAAAAATCGAAAGCAGTTCCACCGAATCATCCACAGATCGCGCATTCCAAGGCCAATGAACAATTTTAAATTTCTAAATTTCCTCCATTAATTTCATCGAATCGCAAAGATCAAACTTCCGAAGAAAAACCGAGACCATCGAAAGCAGTTCCACCGAATCATCCAGATCGCGCGTTCCAAGGCCAATGAACAATTTTAAATTTCTAAATTTCCTCCATTAATTTCATCGAATCGCAAAGATCAAACTTCCGAAGAAAAACAGTTTAAAAATCGAAAGCAGTTCCACCGAATCATCCACAGATCGCGCATTCCAAAGCGGAAAGAAACAAAAACAGACAACAAAACATTACAGGATAAAATTCCGTTTATTACTCGTTTCGAGAAGAAAAATACACGAGTGAAACTTTTGCGTTTCGTCAATATCGGCAAACGAAGCGTCGCAAAAAAATGGGCCAGAGACGGGTATAAACCCGCCTCTGACCCATTTTTTCACTTTCACCTCTAACAATTTTTCGCATTCTTTCTTTTTCGAACGGGGGGAAACATCAGGCGAAAAAGTCTCCTCGTTTCGAGAAGAAAAATACACGAGTGAAACTTTTACGTTTCGTCAATATTGGCAAACGAAGCGTCGCAAAAAAATGGGCCAGAGGCGGGTATAAACCCGCCTCTGACCCATTTTTTCACTTTCACCTCTAACAATTTTTCTCACCCGTTCGAAAAAGAAAGGGGGAAAACATCAGGTGAAACAAAGTCTCTCACACAAAGTTTTTTGTTTCGAACAGTTCTTCGAAACGTCAAGTGGAAAAAATGTCTCTCACAGAAAGTTTTTTTCGAATAGATCTTCGAAATATCAGTTGAAAAAAAGTCCTTCACACAAAGCTTTTCTCGTACTGCTCTTTGAATTTCAGGAAGCTTTTACCTTTCAGATTAAAAATGTACTTATAATCTTCTGCATCCGGCGAGAGAATCAGGATAGAATCCGAGTCGAAAGTGAACTTGGAAGGCTCGAATTTCGTAACGTGTTTCCGAAGATCTCTAGTTTTCTGAAAGGGTATTTTGAAAACCTCGTCTTTTTTCGACCGGGCGGGGGCAATCTCCATGGCTCGAAACACTTTCCTTTCCTCTTTCTTCGTCCGAGGAATTCGAAGATTTTTCCGCTTCGGCTCCGCAGCTTTCGAAACCATCTTTTCGCGAGAAATCGGTTTCGATTTCTCTTCGGGAACCGGCGTTCTCTTCGGGATCTTGAACTGTTTCAACCCCTCTCGAATTTTAGCTCTGGAGGCCTCCACGGCTTCGAAAAATTTCCTTTTCCGAAAATCTTCGGCAGGAACAGGGATTTTCTCTCGGGGCGGCTCTGGTCTCTCTGGAATTTCGGCAGGAACAGGTTCTTTCTCTCGGGGCGGCTCGGGTTTCACGGGAATTTCGGCGGGAACAGGCTTTTTCAGTTTCTCGTTCACGGGCTCGGGTTTCGCAGGAACTGGTTTTTTCAGTTTCTCGTTCACGGGCTCGGGTTTCACAGGAATTTCTGCAGGAACAGTTTTTTTCAGTTTCTTGTTCACGGGCTCTGGTTTCACAGGAATTTCGGCGGGAACAGGCTTTTTCAGTTTCTCGTTCACGGGCTCGGGTTTCACGGGAATTTCGGCAGGAACAGTTTTTTTTTCTCGGGGCGGCTCGGATTTCACAGGAACTGGTTTTTTTTCTATCGGCGGCGAGAAAACGAGAGCCTTCTTCGATTCTTCCGGGGCGAGATTTTCCGGAGGCAAGAAAACGGGAGAGAATTTTTCGGGCTCGGGCATCGGTGCAGGCGGCGGCAAGAAAACGGATTCTTCCAGGGCGAAAACCTCCGAAAACTTTTCCTCTCCGGACGAAACCGGCATAGGATCCGGCGGGCAAGGACGATCTTCTTCGTAAGTGACGAGCGGCGTGTGCAGTACCATGCGGTACGGATCGTAGACTCCGTTCCGGTCGGAACACTGTTCGTCACACCATTCCATCAGTCCTTCCAGGTCTTCGAAATTCAGAGCCATCTCGTCCGAGAAAATCGATCCGATTCGACAGCACTCTGGCAACGAGTAAATGAAATTTAAAATCCAACGGGACTCTGGCAACGAGTAAATGAAACGTAATCCAACGGGACTCTGGCAAACGAGCAAAGAAAAATCAGCGGAGCAACAGCAACAGCGACAGCGCGCTACGAAAACTCAGGAGGGTATGATTTCGATCAGAATATCTTCGCCTTTTTATACGGAACATCGAGGTCGCGCGTTTCCCGCGGCCCCGACCGGTTCGAAGAACGACAGGAAATCCCCAGCCGAAATTATCCGAAGGTTTCCTCCAGGCAGATAAAAAAAGCCCCCGGGGAAGGACGTTGTGCAATCCGGTTCGCAGAAGAAAACAAATCTTTCCGGGTCGCCGCACCCGTTCCGAGAAAAAAGGGTAAACACGCGTTCGTCTTCCCACGATTTCCTTTCGGTCGCGGGATGTTGCGCAACTCGATACGCGGAACGACAGGAAACGCCGGAACAAAAGCGGCCTGTTATCGCGGGAAGTTGCGCAACCGGATTCCAGAAAAACGAGGCCACGCGTGTTTTTTTCATCCGCGTTTCGCACGACCGCGACCGACCGAGGTCACGGGAAGTTGCGTAATCGATTCGGCCGAAACGGCGACAGGAAGTCGTAGAACGAATTCGGCCGAGATTCGAAAACTACCGCATCGAAAAATATATTTAATTTTTTTCACGAGTCGTAGTATTGATATTTTCCCAACCATGAAAAAAAAAAAAAAAAAAAAAAAAAAAAAAAAATTTTTTTTTTTTTTTTTTTTTTTTTTTTTTTTTTTCAGTATTGAGATTTTTATATAATTTAGATTTTCGAATCTTGATCAGATTTATGCTAGCGTTCTGAACTTGTAAAATATTTTAGTTTTTTCAGCTTTTTGATAAACCGTGTTGTTTTTGCACGCGACAGTCATTAATATTCTCGGAAATCGATTTTCTTGGATATTTTCTTTCCGTTCGAAAGGGTAAATATTTCTTTCCGAGCTGGATTCTTGCACTTTATTATATAAGATACAGTTCGACAGTTATAACTTTTTTCAGCTTTTTGATAAACCGTGTTGTTTTTTGCACGCGACAGTCAATAACATTCTCGGAAATCGATTTTCTTGGATATTTTCTTTCCGTTCGTTTTTTTTTAAGATGGAGGTTTGTATCTTTTACGCTTTTGAATCTTAGTTAAATTTATCGTAGCATTCTGGACTTGTAAAATATTTCAATCTTGATTCGCGTTCTGAACTTGTAAAAATTTTCGAACAAATTTCCTAGTCATAGAAACCATGCATGAAAAAAAAAAAAAAAAAAAAAAAAAAAAAAATTTTTTTTTTTTTTTTTTTTTTTTTTTTTTTTTACATTATAGAGTTTTATGTAAGCAGGAAAACTTGTGAAAAAATAACGGAGAAACTGGTGTATACGAAAACAGTCGGATAACGGAAAAAGTAAAGTTATTTGTTAGACTAGAGAAAAAGCCAAGTGTCACGCGGCACAGTATCATCAAATACGTCACCATAACACTTTGTTTCGAAACGTACAAGTTTTATTCTGAAGAATTTTTCAATATTGGTTGTATATTTAACGCAAAAAAACGGGTCGAACGAGGCCTGTGAGGAAAGATACGTATCTTTCCTCACAGGCCTCGTTCGACCCGTTTTTTTTTTTTTTTTTTTTTTTTTTTTTTTTTTTTTTTTTTTTTTTCAAGTTTACAAGTATCACAAATATTTTTACAAGAGTTTTTTTTACAACACAGAAGGACACAGATCATAATTCATGGCGGGAGAAGAATTGTACAAGTCGGAAATGATGCTGTCCAGGGCGACGTCTTCTTTCGGATCGAAGGGCATGTCCAACATGGCATCCAGATCCAATTCTTTTTCTGGAGAATCGGATCGGTCGACCTGGGGGCAGTCTGCGAAATTCTCGGGATTCGAAACGTCAGAGTTTTCCGAATCGGGCGTTTCTGGATTCGAACCGTCGGAGTTTTCGGGCATTTCTCCAGTCAGATCCACGCATTCCGCGTTCCGGGGGATCGTCAAGTCCAAGGGTTCCGGATCCGGTTCTTCGCTGCGAAAAACCACCGCTTTCGGATCGTCCAAGACCTTCGAGTTCAAGATCTGGTAATTTTTCACGAAATCCGGAGAAGCCGTGACCACGCGCCTTTCCAGAATCGGCGGATTGGGAATCAGCCAGTACGTGATCTGTTGCTGCGGCGCTTCTGGCATTGGCTGCGGCGCTTCTGGCATTTGCTGCGGTTCTTCGGGCACGAAAAACTCGTCGAAATCGCTTTCCGCTTCGGTCCTGGCCCGCTTTTGCGGCTGAAAGTAAGACGGAGTGCAAGGTTGCGGTGGAAAGTAAGGAGAAGTCACGGGTTGCTGTTCGAAATACGAAGAAGCCGAAGAAGGGCCGGGCTGCAGTTCGACATAGGAAGAAGCCGAAGAAGAGCCGGGCTGCGGTTCGAAATACGAAAAAGTACTAGATTCCGATCGCGGCAGAGGCGGCGGCATGGCGGCCCGATCTTCGTCTTCGTCCCTTTCGTCGTCGATGTACGGGGTCTGGGGTGGAAAATCCATCGAACATTCCAGTCTGGTGACTCGCTGGGCCACGGGATCGGTCGTCCGGAAAGGAATCGGAAAATCGCTCACCAACAGATCCAGAGAGAAAAAATTCTTCTGAGTCGTGAAAAGCATGTACGTGGTTCCCGGGGGAACGGCGTAAGCGCCGTCGGCCAGCAAAATTCTCCTGTCGAAGAGATGGACGTTGTCGTAATGAAACAGTTTGTCTTCGCGGCTCAGTTCTTTTCTCCCCATCGTTCTCGGGAGCAGATAAAACAGCAAGGGCACGTTCAGGGTCTGGATCAGATGGATCGTGCCTTCCGTCACGGTTCTCAGGCCGAACGTGAAATAAGCTTTCACGAGAAACTGATTTTCCATCTTGAAGCTCATCCTCACGTCCGCGTTCTTCCGAAACTCCTGCCTCGGGTTTCTCCTGTACCTGGTGGCGATCAGGGACCAGTCTATGCTCTCGGGGTGAAACGAGTCGAATCTCTGGCATTCTTTTCCCATGTACTGCACGCTGGACATGTTTCCGTCGTGGCCTACGTGCTTGCAGAAATATATCTTGCGGTCTTCGTTCATGAACGGGACGAAAACCTTCACGTCCTTATTGGAAGTCCAGCACTTGAAGTTTTTTTCGGGATACTGGAGTCTGTAGACAGACGTAGACGGGCGTTTGGGGAACACGTCCGTTCCCTTGAAAGATTTCTTGGTGTTCATGGCTTTTCGAAAAACACGAAGGAAAAATGAAACGATCGGCGGTCGGGCACGCAGGTCTCGATGAAGAATCGAAATGATGCTTTCGGCCCGAAGCTCTGGCTTTTATACGCTCGGGCCGCGGGAAGTTGCGCAACCGGATTTCCAGAACGATCAGAAGGAAAGACAGAAATAAACGAGGTCGTCCGGTCGCGCGACGCCTGTCGGATTCGTCGCTTCGAGGAAAAGACGGCATAACATCCGGTGACCTCGACGAAAATATCTCATCGAGTTCGAAAGCGTAAAAGATGTAAATCTCCAACCTCGAAAAAAAAAAAAAAAAAAAAAAAAAAAAAAAAAAAAAAAATTTTTTTTTTTTTTTTTTTTTTTTTTTTTTTCATGCATGGTTTCTATGACTAGGAAAATTGTTCGAAAATTTTTACAAGTTCAGAACGCGAAACAAGATTGAAATATTTTACAAGTCCAGAACGCGAAGCAAGATTGAAATATTTTACAAGTCCAGAACGCTACGATAAGATTGAAATATTTTACAAGTCCAGAACGCTACGATAAGATTGAAATATTTTACAAGTCCAGAACGCTACGATAAGATTGAAATATTTTACAAGTCCAGAACGCTACGATAAGATTGAAATATTTTACAAGTCCAGAACGCTACGATAAGATTGAAATATTTTACAAGTCCAGAACGCGAAACAAGATTGAAATATTTTACAAGTCCAGAACGCTACGATAAATTTAACTAAGATTCAAAAGCGTAAAAGATACAAACCTCCATCCTTGAAAAAAAAAAAAAAAAAAAAAAAAAAAAATTTTTTTTTTTTTTTTTTTTTTTTTTTTTTTTTTTTCAAGGATGGAGGTTTGTATCTTTAAAAAAAAAAATTTTTTTTTTTTTTTTTTTTTTTTTTTTTTTTTCAAGAATGGAGGTTTGTATCTTTTACGCTTTCGAACTCGTGCCAGATTTATTCCAGAACTTCCGGTCGGTAGCGATAAGCCGTCGGGGTCACGGGAAGTTGCGCAATCTTTTTCCTCGAAGCGACGAATCCGGAAGGCGCGACCGGACGACGTTTTTATCTCGCGCGGAAATCACGTGGCCCGGTGTTTTTCCGGAACCGATCGAGGTCGATCGGGCGTATAAATGCGTGTCTCCGGGGGAAGGGAAAATCATTCTGAATTTCTGTTCTCGCCAGCGGACACGTCGAAAATTTTCTCTCCGCATCACTCTGCTGTCTTTTCTCGAAAAGCAAGCCGCCATGAGCCTGTCCGAAGTCTGCATGGTCTTGGACCTCGACGGATTTCGCATCGACCGGAAATTTCGGGCCCGCGAGATGGGATTCGCTTCGCTGACCCGAAACGACTGTCGTTGTTTCAGGTTCCGGCTGGACCATCTGACCCCGACCCCAAAAGAATGGCAGAGCATCCGCTATTGCACCGACAGGATACACGGAATGTCGCTCCGGAGCCTGCCCGGAGAAACGGACCTGTTCGACGAAGATTTCCTGAAAATCCTCCTGCGTATCGTATACGAGGAAAACGCCACGGTGGAAAAGCGCCTGGTCGCGTATAAGGGGGGCCACGTCGAAAAGGACGTCTTGGAAGAACTGGGCATACCTTGCGTGAACCTGGAAAATTTCGGATGCCCGAAATTCGACGACTTGCTGCATCCCATGAAATCGGCGGTCAGAGACTGCGGACACCACGGAAAACTGAAAGGGAAAGGGGCCGCGGCTCACTGCGCTAAAGTCGAGTGTTTCTTCTTCGCCGAGTGGGCGAGAGACCGGCTGGAACGAGAGTGAAAAAAAAAACTTTGAAAAAAAAGAAAAAAACGGGCCGAACGAGGCGCGAAGGGTGAAAAGACGCGAGTCTTTTCGACCCGGACGCGCTTCGTTCGGCCCGTTTTTTTAAATCGGACGCATCGCCAATATTGTAAAATTCAGAAGAATAAAACTCGCGTTTCGGAACCGAGCGCGGCGCAGTGTCGAAACTGTATTAAATATAAGACACAGGTCGATGACATTCTCGGATATCGATTTTCTTGGATATTTTCTTTCCGTTCGAAAGGGTAAATATTTCTTTCCGAGCTGGATTCTTGCACTTTTTTTACATTACGTGTTTGAAATAATTGTTATTGAAAATCTTTCGAAACATTTCACGAGTCCAGAACGCTACAATAAATTTAACCAAGATTCGAAAATCTAAATTATATAAAATTACAATATAGGATATTACAATATTACAATATAGGATAGAGATGATTTTTATAATAATAAAAAAAAATTATTTTCAGATTGGATCTTCCATGTTTGTATACGGGCTGACCATAGTGTCAAAATTGTATTGTCAACCTGTATTATATAAGATACAGGTCGACAGTCATAACTTTTTTCGGCTTTTTGATAAACCGTGTTGTTTTTTACAAACGACAGTCGATAATATTCTCGGATATCGATTTTCTTGGATATTTTCTTTCCGTTCGAAAGGGTAAATATTTCTTTCCGAGCTGGATTCTTGCACTTTTTTTACGTTACGTGTTTGAAATAATTGTTATCGAAAATCTTTCGAAACATTTCACGAGTCCAGAACGCTACAATAAATCTAACCAAGATTCGAAAATCTAAATTATATAAAAGGAAGGAAAAGTCTGTGACATGAAATTTTTTTTTTTTTTTTTTTTTTTTTTTTTTTTTTTTTTTTTTTTTTTTTTTTTTTTACAATATAGAATAGAGATGATTTGAAATCACGCGCAAGATCTTTTTTCGTCTCGAAAGGAAGTTCCGCATCCGTTCTTCTAGGTCACGGGAAACCGCCCATTCTTTTCTCGGACGCGTGATTTCCTGGCACGCGCGCAATCTTTTTCTGGCGAAACGGGATGTTGCGCACGCAATCTTTTCCGGCGAAACGGGATGTTGCGCAATCGATCGGGTATAAATGCGGGACTCTGGGCGAAAAGAAAATCATTCTGCCTGAGACTACCGTGCTGTCGAATCTCTGTCACTCTAGCCTTCGTTTTTTTGTCACTCTCGCCATGTTCTTCAACCTGTGCCACGATCGCCTGCCCGTTCCCATCCTGATAGTCGTGTCTTCCGACGGCCGGCCTTTCCTGAGGGCGATGGACGTGATCCGGATCCTGGGCCGCGAGAATCTCCGCCGGCCGGGCGAAAGACTCGCCGCGCTCAGAGTGCGGGACGTCGTCCGCAGGAAAACGGACTTGCCCCGTTCCGCGCTGAAAACCAGGATATTCTCCGTGGAAAAGACCCTGGATCTGCTCCGAGACTGCGGCGACAGATCCGCCCGCATGATCCGATTCTGGTTCCGGAATCCCGAAGTACCGAGGGTGTCCCTTCTCGAGCCCGTCAGGCCCTGCACGGACCGGAGAAAAGCCCAGGAAGTGAAGATCGGGGTCGAAGACTATCGGAACGCGCCCAGCTTCGAGGAATTCTTGGAAGAATTCTCGCGCGCGACCGCGGAGATGTACGAGACCGCGGCCAGGGATTTCGCGGCGAGAAACCTGGAGATTAGCCTGAGAAACGAGAGCCTGGAGAACATGAATCTGCCGGAGCCGCCCGAAAGCCTGCTGGTTCGTTTCGGCGAACGGACTTTCGAGTACAGACTGTCGTAATCTCTCTTCGAAAGAAAGAGAAAGAAAAAACGGGTCGAACGAGGCGCGCGTGTGGAGAGACTCTGAGTCTCTGTCCGTACGCGCCTCGTTCGGCCCGTTTTTTTGCGTCGGTAGCATCGCCATTATTGTAAAATACCGAAGAAAAAAATTCTTTATTTACGAGTGTTTGCGCTAAATTTTTCAGTTTTGATCTCGCGTCGCGGACTCGTAAAATATTTCGAAAAGTTTCTCCGAGCAATAAAAATTCTCTCGATCCTATAATGTACGCGTGATCCTGTAATAAACGCGAAACAAGATTGAAATATTTTACAAGTCCAGAATGCTACAATAAATTTAACTAAGATTCAAAAGTGTAAAGTATATAAATCTCCAACGTTGAAAAAAAAAAAAAAAAAAAAAAAAAAATTTTTTTTTTTTTTTTTTTTTTTTTTTTTTTTTTTTTACATTATAGGATTGAGATATTTTATACACTTTCTTTTATACACTTTCTCGGATAAATATCTGGAAAATTTTACAAGTCCAGAACGCGAGATTAAATGTTGAAAATTTTACAAGTCCAGAACGCGAGATTAAATGTGGAAAATTTTACAAGTCCAGAACGCGAGATTAAATGTGAAAAATTTTACAAGTCCAGAACGCGAGATTAAATGTGGAAAATTTTACAAGTCCAGAACGCGAGATTAAATGTGGAAAATTTTACAAGTCCAGAACGCGAGATTAAATGTGAAAAATTTTACAAGTCCAGAACGCGAGATTAAATGTGAAAAATTTTACAAGTCCAGAACGCGAGATTAAATGTTGAAAATTTTACAAGTCCAGAACGCGAGATTAAATGTGAAAAATTTTACAAGTCCAGAACGCGAGATTAAATGTGAAAAATTTTACAAGTCCAGAACGCGAGATTAAATGTGGAAAATTTTACAAGTCCAGAACGCTACGATAAATTTAACTAAGATTCAAAAGTCTAAAAGATATAAATCTCCAACCCTGAAAAAAAAAAAAAAAAAAAAAAAAAATTTTTTTTTTTTTTTTTTTTTTTTTTTTTTTTTTTTTACATTATAGGATCGAGAGAATTTTTCCTTTCAATTACAGTTTTGAATTTTCACGTCTTTTAGATTTTTCGATACAACTTTTTTATCGTATTTATTTGTCTTTTGAAAGTAATACGGTTGCGGGGGATCGATGTAGCCGCGTCTCAAACACTCTTCGTCGTCGGGAATTTCCGGTTCCCAATAATGTTCCGGTGTTTTCGGAGGTGATTTTCCTCTGTGTCTGGACACCCGATTCTTTCTTTCTTCCAATTCTCGATCGTTTAAATTCAGACATTCGTAATAATCGTTGCAGAGGGAACACGCGCGACCTCGATGACGTTTTCTTTCCGCGCGTTTACGAGACATTTTTCCGAAACAGTCGGGATTTTTCTTTTCGACGCGGTCGAAATCTTTGAGGTGTTTCGCCGTCTCCTCCGGGAATTTTTCGAACGGTGCGTCCATGCTGCGATCTCACCTTTTATAGGTTCGAGACGCGAAAGACGAATAAAGCGAGCGGTCGAGAATTTTCTATCGATACGAAACCCCAGGCTCAAAACGTTACGAAAGCTTATAAAAAATAAATACCCTTTTTTACTACTCGATCCCGCGTCGAATTTATAGGCAACAAAGTTTCCTCTAAATATAAATCCCATAACGTAAAAAAAAAAAAAAAAAAAAAAAAAAAAAAAAAAAAAAAATTTTTTTTTTTTTTTTTTTTTTTTTTTTTTTTTTTTACATTATAGGATCAAGAGTTTTTTTTTTTTTTTTTTTTACTTTGATAAAATTTTTAAAAGTTAAGTTTAGAAATCTTTTTTTGACCCTGATCATATTTTTAAAAGTTAAGTTTTGGATTCTTTTTTGACCCTGATCATTTGTTGCCCTCCGTGGCGGGACTTTGGCGAACCCGACCAGCATTCGCTCGAGGTTCGAAGGAAACCACGGAAAACTTCGAACGGTCGGGATGAACGGACGATGTATGGCGGAATGATCGGACGGGGCTCGGGATTCGGGATTCGGGGCAGTGCACGAATGGACGATGTACGGTGGAATAATCGGACGAGACGATCGGATTCGGGGCAGTGCACGAATGGACGATGGACGGTGGAATAATTGGACGGGATTCTGGGCAGTGGACGAATGGACGAATGGACGATGGAATAATCGGACCGGGCTCGGGATTCGGGATGGTGAAATATTTGGACGGGGCGAATGGACGGTGGAACGATCGGATATGATGGGATGGGGCTCGCGATTTGGGATTTGGGATTTGGGATTCGGTACGGAACGATGAAATGATGGAATGATCGGACGGGAAATCGGATGATGAAATGATGAAACGACGGACGAGCTGAAAAAGAAGAGCTGAAAGAGAAAATCTGAAAGAGAAAACCTGAAAAAGAAATCGAATCGATTCGAAAAAAACAGAGTTCCTAGAGCGTGTGAGAATAAAGTACGCGATCCGTCGAAGGAGAACCAGCGTTTTTTATTACCAGAAAAATTTTTTTCGCTCTGTTCCCGCCCGACGGATCTGTTTTCTGTCTGCGTGGGAAGAAAAAAATAAGGACTCGACTCGAGAAACAGACACGTACACGAGCGTTTGTAAAAAACTTTATTGAAAAAATAAAAATTTCACTCACCTCGTTTCCAGATTCCGCGGTACGGTTCCCGTTTTCTCGCTCGTCGGCCCCGCGTTTTTCCACCGGCCATCGGCAGAACGAGTTTTTCTCGGCGAAAAATTCAGTCATTCGAAAAGTCCCAGAGCCGCACATCGTAGCTCGTTCCGTTCGGGGTGCCTAAACGGTTTACGCGCAGATCGCCGCCACCTACCGACCGATCTCGCATCGGCCAGCATCGTCCGGAGATTCATCTGCGTTACCGAGCAGGTGGACGGTTACTGCGGTTTACCGAACGGGAACGCCA
Organism: Maratus speciosus; assembly: GCA_963932465.1. Lineage (NCBI taxonomy): Eukaryota > Metazoa > Arthropoda > Arachnida > Araneae > Salticidae > Maratus > Maratus speciosus. Next base: position 181,703,027 of record OZ010798.1, on the reverse strand, counting down.
TCTTTACGCACCTCCTCGAGAAAAAGATAAAAAAACATAAAAAACGAAAAAACGCCGTCACAACTGGGATTGGATTCACCGCGGCTTCACGGAGGACAGCTCGGCGGAAAATTTACTCCCGGACTTTTTCTGGCGCCGGGGGTGCGTGAAAAGATGTTCGCCGCGGACCGGTTCGCGTTTTCCTTCCCGATTCGAGAAGAAAAACGCGTCGATTGTCTCCGTCGACGCCGTCGGTATCTTTTCCACCGAACTGGAAAGTGTCTACCCGCCACGCCTTTCTGCGGTGCGTACCAGGTCAGACCACACGCAGCTGCAACGGGAATCGACCCGAAAATCGATTCTCGCTCCAGAGGCCACGCGAAATCTCCCGCAAGGGAAATTATATCGAGTGCTTTCCTTAAACGTTCGCCGGAGACAAAAGAAACCCTCCGAAAATCCGCGGCTTGGCGTCTGGGAACAGATCGTCGAGAAAATCCACGCTCGAGAGCCCGAACGGCTTCCGGCCGGCGTATAAAACGGGGACACCGAGAGAGAGAAGAACGGGAACCCGTTTCGAAAAAATTCTAGACCTTTCGAACCCCTGATCCACGAAAACACATCGCCGAATCGAACGAGCGATTCACCGACGCAGTCGCTGAAGGCATTGCACGTCTCTTCGCTCGAACGACGACGAAGGGCGGGTTCGATCGGTCGAAAAAAAAACATTTAAGAAAAATTCGAGATTCGGCCCGAGCCCCGATCCACGAAAACGCATCGTCGAATCGAACGAGCGATTCACCGACGCAGTCGCTGAAGGCATTGCACGTCTCCTCGCTCGCCCGAAGACGAAGGAATGGCTCGATGGGTCGAATCCAAAAAAAATAGTTAAGAAAACACTCCGACTCCGAGATCGAATTCGTCCGAGATGGCTCTTTCCTATCCGCGCGTTCGTCTCGGGAAAAAACTGTTTCTCGAGACGAACCGTGCCTCCCAAGACCAGCACCAAGGAAAGGACTTTTTGATTCGTGAAACTGGTTTTTTAGAACGCGCTAGAACCGCGCGTTTTTCGTTAAACACGCGCTCTGAAAAACTCGTCTTTTGCCGCAAGACCAGGATCAAACGGACTACCTGACTCGCGCCTGGTTTTTTTCGCTCGGTAATTGGCGGAACGCGCACTGACTCGAAGCGAATCCGACTCGGAGTGAAAAAAAAAATGCCTGGGAAAAAACGAAAAGAATACTCACCCCTTTTTCCGGTCCGTCTGTCGAATCGGAATTCTGGCTGGCACGTCTGTCGAATCGGAATATTGGCTGGTACTTCCAAAGAATCGGAATCCTGGCTGGCACGTCCTTCGAATCTGTTGCCTGGCTGGCACGTCCTTCGAATCTGTTTCCTGGCCGGCACGTTCCGAGAATCTGTCTCCTGGCTGGCACGTCCTTGGAATCTGTCGCCTGGCTGGCACGTCCGGAGAATCTTCGCTCGCACGAGTGAGGACGAAACGACACGCCAGAAAAGAATCGAGACGCTTTCCGTTAACACCGCTGGGTTTCCGGCGCCTCGAAGAAAAAGTCGAAGGGTTCGGGCACTTTACGTTAACACCGCTGGGTTTCGGGTGCACCGAACGAGAAGAAAGACAGAAAAAGAATCGAGACGCTTTCCGTTAACACCGCTGGGTTTCCGGCGCCTCGAAGAAAAAGTCGAAGGGTTCGGGCACTTTACGTTAACACCGCTGGGTTTCGGGTGCACCGAACGAGAAGAAAGACAGAAAAAGAATCGAGACGCTTTCCGTTAACACCGCTGGGTTTCCGGCGCCTCGAAGAAAAAGTCGAAGGGTTCGGGCACTTTACGTTAACACCGCTGGGTTTCGGGTGCACCGAACGAGAAGAAAGACAGAAAAACACAAAAAAGCTGAAGGGATCGAGACGCTTTCAGTTAACACCGCTGGGTTTCCGGCGCCTCGAACGAGAAGAAAAGATAGAAAAACACAAAAAGAAAACACGAAACTTACCAATTTGTTCGTCCGAAGAGTCTTCTTAGTTTTCTGAAAGAAAACGCACACATTTATACATTGAATTTTCAAAAAAAAAAAAAAAGAAAAAAAAAAAAAAAAAAAATTATATATATATATATATATATATATAATTTTTTTTTTTTTTTTTTTTTTTTTTTTTTTTTTTTTTTTTTTTACTAGAGGGTAATGATGAAATTTTTTCCGAAAAGATTTCTTTGAAAATTTTTACGAGTCCAGACTGCGAGATCAAAACTGAAAATTTTTACAAGTCCAGACTGCGAGATCAAAACTGAAAATTTTTACAAGTCCAGACTGCGAGATCAAAACTGAAAATTTTTACAAGTCCAGACTGCGAGATCAAAACTGAAAATTTTTACAAGTCCAGACTGTGAGGCAAAACTGAAAAAAATTACAAGTCCAGACTGCGAGGCAAAACTGAAAATTTTTACAAGTCCAGACTGCGAGGCAAAACTTCAAAGTACGATTAAAGAAATAATCAGAAATCGACTTACCCACGAGTCCATCTTCCGTCCAGCAGAACTTCTGGTAGCAACTCCTTTGGCACCGACGATCAAATGAACGAATGTGGCTCGCACACCTGTATTTATACCCCGGGATTGCGTAACCTTCCTGAGATATTGCGTCAGAAAAGAAAACTTGAACTTGATTCTCGAAACGCGTGGAAGAAAAAAAAAAAAAAAAAAAATATATATATATATATATATATAAATTTTTTTTTTTTTTTTTTTTTTTTTTTTTTTTTTTTTATGACTATGAAATTTGTTCGAAAATTTTTACAAGTTCAGAACTCGAAACAAGATTGAAATATTTTACAAGTCCAGAATGCTACAATAAATTTAACTAAGATTCAAAAGTGTAAAGTATATAAATCTCCAACGTTGAAAAAAAAAAAAAAAAAAAAAAAAATCTATATATATATATATATATATATTTTTTTTTTTTTTTTTTTTTTTTTTTTTTTTTTTTTTTTTTACTGAAGGGTAATGATGAAATTTTTCTCGAAAAGATTTCTTTGAAAATTTTTACAAGTCCAGATTGCGAGATCAAAACTGAAAATTTTTACAAGTCCAGACTGCGAGATCAAAACTGAAAATTTTTACAAGTCCAGACTGCGAGATCAAAACTGAAAATTTTTACAAGTCCAGACTGCGAGATCAAAACTGAAAATTTTTACAAGTCCAGACTGCGAGATCAAAACTGAAAAAAATTACAAGTCCAGAGCGCGAGGCAAAAATTTCCATCTGTTCGAAAAAACTTCAAAGTACGATTAAAGAAATAATCAGAAATCGACTTACCCACGAGTCCATCTTCCGTCCAGCAGAACTTCTGGTAGCAACTCCTTTGGCACCGACGATCAAATGAACGAATGTGGCTCGCACACCTGTATTTATACCCCGGGATTGCGTAACCTTCCTGAGATATTGCGTCAGAAAAGAAAACTTGAACTTGATTCTCGAAACGCGTGAAAAAAAAAAAAAAAAAAAAAAATATATATATATATATATATATAAATTTTTTTTTTTTTTTTTTTTTTTTTTTTTTTTTTTTTTTTTTACTAGAGGGTAATGATGAAATTTTTTTCGAAAAGATTTCTTTGAAAATTTTTACAAGTCCAGACTGCGATATCAAATCTGGAATATTTTACAAGTCCAGAACGCTACGATAAATTTAACTAAGATTCAAAAATGTAAAGTATATAAATCTCCAGCGTTGAAAGATTTATATATTTTCTTTTATACACTTTCTCGGATACCTATCTGGAAAATTTTACAAGTTTTTTTTAACGTTGGATATTTCTGTCATCCCCTTTCTTTTCGCGAAAATTCAATCAGTGGATCGCGTGGTCGAAAAATATTTCGAAAACCTCCGAGAGCAAGGACACGGCGATCCACCTGTGACAGTTCGCGGATCGGCAGTAAGCGCACGTCGCGTTCGCGTGCTTCGGGGCCTCGTGCCTTTTCACTTCCATTTTTCCCAACAGGTGCGGGTACGATTTTCGGAGATCTTTCACTTTTTTCCAGGTCCTGTCGTCGCACACGTGCAGTTTCCTGACGCCGCGTTTCGCGATTTCCCGTACCAACCCGGAATTGCTGAGGCCCCCGTCGTGGACCACGCTGAATCGTCCGTCGAACAGGGTGAATCCGTTCGCGGACACGGCCAGCGAGGCCACGCACCTGGAATGTTCGTGCACGATTCTCGCGGGCCGTTCGGATTCGGAAGAACGGACCTTCGGCTTTTCGCCGGCGGGGACCGAGATCCTGGTCGAGTGGATGCGATTGTTCGTGACGTTCATCGTGTAATTCATCACGTTCACGGTTCCGCTTACATTCACGATGCTCAGGGACATGAGTTTGGTCGAAAGGTTTCGTAGCAAACGCGTTCTCGGGTTTTCCGCGAGACCGTTTTATGGAGCAAACGAAAAAAAAAAAAAAAAAAAAAAAAAAAAAAAAAATTTTTTTTTTTTTTTTTTTTTTTTTTTTTTTTTTTTTTTTTTGTATGGTTTCTATGACTAGGAAATTTGTTCGAAAATTTTTACAAGTTCAGAACGCGAAACAAGATTGAAATATTTACAACTCCAGAACTCGAAACAAGATTGAAATATTTTACAAGTCCAGAACGCGAAACAAGATTGAAATATTTTACAAGTCCAGAACGCGAAACAAGATTGAAATATTTTACAAGTCCAGAACGCGAAACAAGATTGAAATATTTTACAAGTCCAGAACGCGAAACAAGATTGAAATATTTTACAAGTCCAGAACGCGAAACAAGATTGAAATATTTTACAAGTCCAGAACGCGAAACAAGATTGAAATATTTTACAAGTCCAGAACGCGAAACAAGATTGAAATATTTTACAAGTCCAGAACGCGAAACAAGATTGAAATATTTTACAAGTCCAGAACGCGAAACAAGATTGAAATATTTTACAACTCCAGAACTCGAAACAAGATTGAAAAGCGTAAAAGATACAAACCTCCATTAAAAAAAAAAAAAAAAAAAAAAAAAAAAAAAATTTTTTTTTTTTTTTTTTTTTTCTAAGTAATGAGAAAATATCAATCCTGCAAATTTAGTGAAAACACTCGTAAATAAAAAATTAATATAAAATTGTATATCGTAAAAATCAATTATTTAATTATCACGCTACAAGCGTCGAGAGTCGAATGCATCGAACGAATCTATCGCGGGATATCTTTACTATCGATTTCCCGTTCGTGGAAATCATACCGAGTACCGTGGAAACCTAATTTCCGTGTTTGAAAAAGTGCGAGAATCCAGCTGGGAAAGAGATATTTACCCTTTCGAATGGAAAGAAAATGTCCAAGAGAATCGGTTTCCGAGAATTTTATCGACTGTCGCGTGCAAAAAACAACACGGTTTATCGAAAAGCTGAAAAAAGTTATAATCGTCGCTTCTTTTCGATACTTGCAGAATTTCGTCGAGTCGTTTCAAATTTCATGAAAAATCGAACGTATGGGTTTTACGCTCGAGGAATTCCGTCACGTTATTTCACACGAGTCGGGTAACGAAAAAAGTTGGGATTTTTTAATACCGAATACGGTTTTTTGCGACAATCCGTTTCGAAACGTACAAGTTTTATTTTAAGATATTTTCAATATTGGCGACCTGTCTGTTTTTAAAAAAAAGGCCGAACGAGGTGTGTGTGGACAAAGACATAAAGTCTTTCCTTACACACACCTCGTTCGACCTTTTTTTTTTTTTTTTTTTTTTTTTTTTTTTTTTTTTTTTTCATAAAAAACATTTTTTTACAGAAATCAGTTCAGTCGGTACTCGAAGACTTCGTCCCCGAAATGTACCAATACTTTTCTCGGCGGCTCGGGAAGTCTGAGGATTTCCAGGCTCGAGTTGTACGAGTGTATTTCGATCCTTTTGAACATGTATTCTCGGGCCAGGTCTTCGTACAGGAGAAACGTCTTCGTCTTGAACTCGTTCAGGAAATCCCGAAAAGTCATGGAATTCGAATACTCGGCGACCAGGAACTTGACGCGCATGGCCCTTTTCTGCATGGTGGCGGCCCTGATGGTGTCCAGGGGCAAGACTCGACAGGTATCCGACATTTCGAAGACGCAACGCAAGTAGAGGGCCGATCTCCGCCTGCACGGCTTGAGAAGTTCGACGGCTTCTTCGGCAGAAAAAATTTTCGTGTCCAGCACCTGGCGGGGCAGCTCCATTCTCTTGTACACGATGTCCCGGATCCTGAGACTGGCGTACATCGAGGAAAATCGGTACGTGTTTCTGTATTCCAGGATCCGGGCCACGTCCGCGGCCCTCAGGAAAGGCAGCCCGTCGGCGGACAGGACGACCAGCACGGGGGCGGGCAGGCGATCGTGGCACAGGTAGAAAAACATGATGAAACTCGGCAGACGAAAGACTGAAAAACACTCGGCAGGCAAAAGTCGGAGAAACTCGGCAGACGAAAGACTGAAAAACACTCGGCAGGCAAGAGTCGGAGACACTCGGCAGGCAAAAGTCAGAGAAAAAAACTCGTCGGGAACACGGAGCTGTCCACACGCAGCGATTCTCTGAGGCAGAATGATTTTCCTTTCGCCCACGGACCCGTATTTATACCGTCTCTCGAGGTCGAGAGATTGTTCCAGAACATCCTGTTTCGCCGGAAGAAAAACACGCGATCGCGTGACTTCCTTTCCACGACTCGTGGAAATCGAAGCCGAAACGAAAATAATCTCGCGCGGCGTAAACATCCTGTTTCGCGGGAAACGGATCACGTGATGTCCTTTCGACCAATTTCTTTTCGTCTTTTCTCGGAACGACGCGGGCGGAAGCCGATAAGAAAACTCGCTATAATTAATCGCCCGCGCGACCTTTCGACCTTCCGGATGAAAAAAGCCGACGCGTCCTGTTTCCCGCGCGACGGGCTTCCGATGACGATCCCGCCTTGTTTTCGCTGTTTCGGGAAAAAAGTGTGGAATCTGACTGAATCTGAAGTTTGGAGAAAATCCGTGCATTAGTTTTCGAGATAGAGCTATAGCGAAAATCGTGAAAATTACTGCATAGCGGCGCCCCCTATTGGGTGATTAACACCAAAAACTAATCAGTATCAAATTGTATCGGGGACTAACAGAATATAAATTTTTATTAAATTCCGTGCATTAGTTCTTGAGATAGAGCGCCCACAAAATTTGTGTCACGTACACACAGACAGACAGACTCACAGAGTCACAGACAGACATTTTGTAAAAACATGTTTTTCGGGTTCTCTGACCCCTAAAACGTGTAAATCCGTCGAAAACCGGAATTCGAAAATTTTCATGAATCCAATACTTTCTTCTGGTAAAGACAGAAGAAAGTAAAAAATGTCTTTTCCCCACCCGATGTCGAAAACTGGGCTTTTCGTTTACGCGATGTTTTCTCTCTCGCGAAGAAAAGAACGAGATGTAAAGAAAAAATTAAATATAAAGAAATGGAATGGAAAGACGTGTTCTGGGGGATCTGTGCCGTGTTCGAACTCGCGTTCGCCGCGATCACGTTGTTCTTTGCTTGTTCCGTGGTGTGATCGACCGCCGATGTCTTTTTCGACACCGGATTCGATTCGCGGACGCGGTGCTCCGAAAGACTGTTCGAAAAGAATACGATTCGGGGTTTCGGCTCGTGAATACGACGACGAAGAACTTAAAAAAGCCACCGAAAATTTCGCGTGGACGCTTCGAGAAGTACGGAGCTCGTGAATACGACGACGAAGAACTTTTAAAAGCCACTGGAAAATTCGCGTGGACGCTTCGAAATGAATACGGCTCGTGGTATCGGCTCGTAAATACGACGACGAAGAACTTAAAAAAGCCACTGAAAAATTCGCGTGGATGCCGGAAATGTTTCTCGAACGCTCGGAGATGGAAAAATTTCCGAGAAAAAGCATAGCGCTCTAGCCATTATCGTTTATCGCGACTCGTCTCGGTCTGTAATTGTTTTTCGACCGTTCGAAACGAGTTGGAAATTGCTCTTCGAACGTGGCAAATGAGGTGCGTTCGTACTATAACTAGTTTTATAATTATTTTTTGCATCCCATATCGTACCGAATGTATATTTTTTTGCACTTCATGAGTGCGTAGTCTGTAACATCATTGAAATGCACTCGCGATAATTTTTTCCCGTTCCCCGTAATGTAACGTAAAACTTTCGGCTGTCTCTGTAATTAAACTATACGCGGATTTTCATAAAATTTGAAATGACTCGACAAAATTTTACGACAATTACATATTTAAAATTTCAGACCATTCGGAAGGCTGTGACATCATTGAAATACACACATCCGTTGTTGGTGTTTTGTCCCCCCCCCCCCCCCCACACACACACGCGAATTATATTTCCCGATCCGTGATTCGACTGTCGGGTGCCGTGTGTCGAGAGTTTAATTTTTACCCCGTTCCCCGTGCGATCGACCTCGAACCCTTCGTCGTTGTCTTTTCCTTCCCCGTTCTCGCTTCTTTTTCGGATTCGGAAAAAACCCGAGGGGGTCAGAGTGCTCGAAGATTAAATCGTCCGACTGTAATTTACCGAAAGGATTTCTAACTGATAAGAAGGGAGATTACTATAGCTTTCCTCAAGAACTGTTTCACTGGCTGGCAGGGGATTTACATTACGTCTACAGAGCCTTCCTTTCTTTATGCTAGAAGTTTTTGCCTTGACCACGTGATCATAACGTAGATGGAATATCATCCATTCTGTAGATTTGAGTGCGGACCCAAGCGCGGCAAGCTTGAAAAAATAGAAAGTTTGTATTTATCAATATTTAATTAAGATATAAAAATAATTTTAAACTGAATTAACAATTCACATAATGTGAATATTTTAAGTATGCAGTAAAGCGGTTGCGGTGTTAATTAAACTCATGCATTTTTGAGATTGCTACAGAGCGAGATTGCTGCATCATTGCAGTGACGCTTTTTGTTTATTATCATGGGCGCGAAGTTCTAATACATGCGTTAATTATCGCGATTTTAAACAAATTTCATGCAATTTTAAGATTGCTAAACAGCGAGATTGCTGCATCCAGTGACGCTTTTTGTTTGTTATCATGAACGCGAAGCTCTCATACATGCATAATTAATGGAGGATATTCCATCTCCGTTTTGATCACGTGGTCAAGGTAAAAACTTCTAGCGTGAAGAAAGGAAGGCTCCGTAGACGTGTAATGTAAATCCCTGCTAGCCAATGAAACAGTTCATGAGGCAAAGCATTATCTTCCCTTCTTATCAGTTAGAAGTTCCTTGGGTAAATTACCGGTATCGCGTGACTTTTTTCAGCCTCGAACCCTTATCTGGAATATCCTCCATTATCGCGATTTTAAACAAATTTCATTCAATTTTAATATTGTTAAACAGCGAGGTTGCTGCATCCAGTGATTTTTAAACATTTGGAAAAATGGTTATTGTCCTCGGTCAGAGTAGGAAATCAAAAACATATCTGAAGCGTTTTATTAGTTGAATCCTGCATTTTATTCTTTTTCTGATTGCTCTGTACAATAATCTGTATTTTCCCTTTACTTTCAACAGAGATGGATACTTCTGTTGCCACTATGACAAAAAAGTAATAAAAACTGCAAAAAAAATTTAATAACTCAGAAACAAATTGAGATACAGCTTTCAAACGAATTGCATTTAAAAGTACATTTTTTTTTCTATACGACGATATAAAAAGTAACATTGTGGGATGTTTAGAAGTTTAAAAATGAAATTTTATTTAAAATTGCTCCAGGAATATTAATGTTTAATCCATGGCGTACGTAATGTATGACCAGCCCCGTAGAAGTTTAAAAATTTACTGTACCAAAAAATGTAATCCATGGCGTACGTAATGTATGATCAACTCCGTGCAATTTTTTATGTCATAAATTTTAGTCTTTGAAAAAATGATTTTCCGAATAATCGTTGTAATTTGTTAAATTGCTTTTTTTTTCTTTTTTTTTTTTTTGATCGTCTTTAACAGATTTCATACATTTTGTTTGCGATTGCTATGTTTTATGAAAAAAAATATTTTTAGAAATTCATAATTTTCATACTGACGGTGAAAAAAATATTAAAAAAAATTGCATAACTAACCGATCGATTAAAAAAACTAAAACTATTTAAATTAAAAATTACTTAGTTTTTCTAACTTACAGATCCTTAAACTAAAACGAAGGCATTTTTATATGCTTAACCAAAAGATAATGTTGCTTTTACCTAGCGCTGTATTGTCAACGGTAGCCAGTGATGGGACAGTGGCGCAGCAATTGAGCGATTGTCATCACTGAATTTTTATAGTATTCTTCGTCTTCAAAAATTTCAGAAATTCTGTCCTGATGCTAGATGAAGAATACTAATAAAATTTTGCGGTGGCAATTTTTTCTCTGCTGCTGCACTGTTCCATTACTGCCGGCAGAGGCGTCGCGATTGGGGGGGGGGGGGGGGGAGGCCTCCCTCCAATATATTTGAATTTTGGAAATTTGAGTTTAGAATTGGGAAATTATAGATTTTTAAAACATTTTTTTTTCCTTTTTTAAGAATTTTTTATTGTTTTGCTGACTACCTTTCTGAGTAATAATAAAATAGTTAAACTTTCAAAAGAAATTCAAAAAGCAGCCAGACCCAATTTCTCATTATGTTTCTCTGTGCTACGAAAATATCATACTTCTACCAGACCTGAATTTTCCTACTGTTGTCCATCAACAGTGTCTTTAATACATTTCCTCCAAAACTTTGTTCTTTCTCAAAAATCTAAAAATATGAGGCTATTTTCATGTGAAGTACGATTATGACTCGTACATAATAGAAGACAACAACTTTCATTAAATGAACCAATAATTATTAATTTTTATGTTTTTAGTTTCAGCATTTTTCTTTGGAAAGAATTTTTGCGTATAAGTATCATTATCATTAAAAACAAATGTACATTACCCATGTCACGTCAGCTGCAGGTATATAGAAGCAAAACACCAATCGGACTGAAGGAAATTTTAACTCTGCTTCCCCTTCGTCCAATAAACAGTGTTCTTTGGAGTGCATATACCTACAGAGGCGTGGTCGTGGGTAAAGTCCATTGGACATATAATTTCAGTTGGAAAATAGAGCAATTTGTTTCACGTTGGGAAAATTTTGAACTCTCTCCCCCGAAAAAAATTTTGTAGCTACGCCCCTGACTGCTGGTAGTCCATTTTTTTAATTATTATATCACAAACATGTTTTTCTCAAAACAGGGGACGTTGTCAAAATTTGTAGTGTTTATTATGACATAAAGGTTGTACTATTTTAAAATTTAAAAGCAAAAGTTGCAGATAAAGCCGTCCGTAGCAAATGCGAGACATATTTCAAGAAGTTTTGCGAGGCCCTTCTCTACCAAACTTGTTAAACCCTTCCCATTCTCACCAATGTTGCCAACTTATTAAAATTTTTAATTCATCTACCAGAAACTTCAAATACAGTCGAACTTCCCTTTAATGAAGTCCCAATTTACAGAAGTTTTCTACTTAACGAAATTTTATACTGAACTTTGACTTTGAACACCATTAACATGCAAATTAATCTCAATATTACGAAAAATATATTCTATATAACAAAGTTTATTCCACTTTCGTGGTGTGTACAACATTCAAACGGGGAGGTTGCGGTTGCGATGGATGTGTGAGCGAATTTTTTTCAGCGGATTGTATTAAAATGAATTTTTTTATTTATTTAATCATTTCCATTCAAAAGAACAAATGAACCCTTAAATGCCGGATGTTGCTTTTCGGCAACATACCCAATTTAGGCTTCTAAAATACTATTAGAAAAATATTGAAGCTATAATGCCTAATGTTGCCAATAAAATACATTCTGAAAATATTCCTAAATCGATTTTCAACATGTAGATGGCAACACTTGTGCTGTTTAAGAATAAAGATAGATTTATTCTTTCAATTGTTGCTACTTGTTCTTTTTGTTTTGTTTGGAAGCTTGCGAAATACCCTATTTTGTTCTGCAGCGAGCAAGTAAAATTGATTTCTTATTATAGTTCCTAAAATTCTTGTGTGTTTAACAATATAGAATTTTATCAAGGAAAATTATTTTTTCAATTAAAGACCAGTATTGCCGATTAGTAACAAACTGTTTTTTAGCCGTAAACCATACTTAAAACAAAGCAGGATTTTTTAAAGTATTTTTCCCATGATTTATTTAAAAATTGAAAGCCGAAAAACATTATTACAATGATTTTTGAAAATCAGGCATTTAAAGGGTTAAAAAACCTTCGATACAATAAGAAGGGGATTCCAGTTTCACGAGAATGTTACAGATGAATCATTCGGGTACTTAAAAAAATACGAAAATTTTTATGAACAATGTATTTTTTTTTTTTTTTTATAAGAAACCTATGCAAATTAATATTACAGACTTTTTTAAAGCTAAGGAATTGAAACACCGAGGAAAAAAAAAAGAGAAAAGCTACGCTACGCTTCAGTTTTTGTTTACCACTCTTTATTATGTTTTTTTAGGCATTATTCTAATTAAATTTTCCTCGTATGTCTACATTGCATAAAGAAAAGTTACTGGCCTCGAATTAAAATACATTTTTCTATATTTCCATTGGTACTTGTTAGTTATGCCGTCGACCAAATTACTATCGCCAAATTGTAAGATTAAATGCCAATAATGGTTGATCGTAAATGTCACATTCACTTGACAACACGTGTTTATGTCATCAAGTGATTTTTATTTCGACGTTTTATTTGTATTTTTATTAATGTTATACTAATTTATTTGTTCTTTTGTTATTTAAAATAAAAATTATGTCAATTTGTATAATTTGGCGAAATTGGTCGGCGGGATAACTAACAAGTACCTTTCCATTTGATGCGTATTCTTCATTTTATGCATATGTATTTTATTATACAAATTTTATGAATTTGGGTTGATTTCTGTTTAACGAATTTTCTTCATAACGAAGTGTTTAAGCGTACCGATGAGACTTCGTTAAGGGTCCATTTCTCAAATCCAAAAGAGCAAATTTCTGACATAAGTTTTAATTTATTTTTGTTCGAAAATGCATGAAATTAACTGGTGTTGTTGTTCAGAAGCTATGTAATTGAGCTATTTTTTTCCATTTTTTTGCAAACGCAATAGATCTTTCAGAAAATAGCGTCAAAGTGGGCTTTTTGAACCGAATTCCCGCGCGAAGGGAGAAAGAACACTCAAGAGCGGGCGAAAAACGGGTTTGTCACGTGATCGAATTCGCTTATTACTCAATACGTAATTGATTGATCAAAAAATGGAAAAAACAGTTCAATTTCAAATCACTTCCATGGCCAGGCTTTCCAATTTTATATCTTTCCGTTAAAAAATAAATTTGTAAATATGTCAGAACGTTTTGCGCTTGTTGAGCAGAGCAGTTAAGAACAGCCTTAAATGGAAGTTTTACTGCACTAATTTTTACTTTATTTAATAACAGGCATTCCGTGATTAAATACAGTAAAGTTTACTATTCGGAGATCATGGTAAGTGATTTGAATAAGAAAAATCCGCTAAATTGGCAACACTACTTACCACAACTCAGTCACCTTTTGAAAAAGCTCGCATGGCATACACATTGGCGAAATTAGGATTACATTTTTCCTTGTTTTTAGGGGCGGGGATTTCTGTGTTTTAGTAAAGGTTTATGCAGACTCGGGTCAATTTCCTTTCATCATACTCGGACAGTGCTTGTATTGCTATTCTCCTTTCTGCAGATTCTGGCCGCTTGTGTCATGTCGGTGTGGCATTTCTATTTCCTTTGCATAGTAGTGATATTGTACAGTAGATAAAAGGAACATCCCCATACCTTTTAATCGCCAAATTGCCCTAGAGAGATGAGAAACGTACTGTTCGACTGAGAATTGTGTTTACTTTTCGAATTTAAATAAAATTTTTGAAATAGGAATAATCTACATATTAACAATTCTACCAACTTTGAATTTTCCAATTGTAACACCCACTTTTGACACTATTCTTTAGTTTTTGGATCAAGGTAACTTTGAGGATGTTAATGTTACTTCACGTGACAAACTTTTATTTATATTGTCCCAAAAATTATTCTATTGTTTTTTTTTTTTGTTTTTTTAATGAGATACATTTTTGTTAATGAGATACATTTTTGTGTAACAATGAGACAACAATAGTAACAATGAGACATTTTTTAATGCATAGACCCAAATATATTTCAGGCATTTTTTTAATTTAAAAACAAATTTTCAATTATGAAAATTATTAATAAATTCATATTAACAAAAATTATGAATTAGGATCTATATTAATTTTCACATTAAAACAATTGTAAAAAATCTGCATTATCTTTTCAAGAGTCTACAACTTGCACCGAACATTTTATTGATAAAACATTTTACATTTTATAAATAAGCATATTTACACATAAAAAATTAATTATGAAATAAGTAACTCCCAACAAAATGAATAATAAATATTTAGCTATTTTGTAATAAATTTTTATTTTCGAGCGCGATATCTTCCTAGGCGCGAGGTCTTGTGCCAACGCTACTTGTATTCAACAAAAAGGGGTGTTGCCTGTGCGGCGACACCTGTCGAGCACCCCTAAGGACGGCTCTAGTTAAAGATAATTGTTTTTTTTAAATCAAAAAATGAAAACATTTAAAATGATTCATAATTTATTCTCTACTAAAATAGATGTGAAACTTAGGTGTGTTATACTTGGCACTGTGATTGCGAAATTTGAATTATTAACATGCATGAGATAGAAGAAAGTTTGGGGATCGGCACATCCGACTAGTTGTATTTTGGTTTGGAGAAATAAATGATCCATTTCTGTAAGCCAAGTGCCCAGATAGCATGAACATTGGCAGCAAGTTTGATTTTTTTCTGACATTATCTTGCCGTGAGAAATTCGCAGCAAATTTCCACAAGGTATACCATCCCCTATTTGCATGAATAGCTTGTTGTGAAACTGATGGCAAGACTGTCTTTAATTCACGAAAGTGACGAAAGCAAAAAATCCCTCTATTGAGAGAACAGACAATGAGCACATACGCAGAAATTGCCGAAATTTTATTTGATTGGCACCGCTTTTTCTAAATGCTATACTTATCAAATACCAAAAAAGGCTCGCATCGAGAAGTACAAATATTACCTTAAATTTTTTATGGTGATGAAAACGATGCATGCACCTTCTGACTGTGTGTTTGCATCAATAGACCTGATCAGGTCTATGGACCCCTCCGAAAGGGTTAAACTTATAGTGTAACAGTTGTAAGCAGATAGTGGAGCCTGAAAAATTACTACTTTGCAGTAAGTTTGCAGTATTTTTTATTCTTATTTGCCTTTCATTTGCGATAAATTTGATACAGCATGAAGTTAACTTGCACGGCAGGTTAGCTGCAAGTTCAAAGTGTGGTGACTTCGGCGTTTGCTTTACCTTGCTGCAATCTTGTTATCAACTTTCAGTCTTGTCATGCTGAGCTTGCTGCAACTTTGCAGGTTTTCAAAGCAAAACTGCGGCAAATTTTCTGAAAATTAAAAATGCTATCTGGGTGTACTCTTCCTGTGCGCCAAACACCTAAACATTGCATGTATTTTCTATAGTAATACTCGTAATCGGTGATGTAGTAAAGCAAATCAATAACGAGTTATCTCATAGCTAGCGAGGAAACTTAGTTTTGCCAACTACCCACATAGCATTTTTAGTTTGCAGACAATTTGTAGAAGTCTTGCTTTGAAAACCTGCAAAGTTGCAGCAAGCTCAGCATGACAAGACTGAAAGTTCATAACACGATTGCAGCAAGATAACGCAAACGCCGATGTCACCACACTTTGAACTTGCAGCTAACATGTCGTGCAAGTTAAATTCATGCTGTATCAAATTTATTGCACATTAACGGCAAACAAGTAATCAAAAATACTGCAAAGTAGTAATCTTTCCATGCCATATTAACTATTTATAACTGTTACACTATAAGTTTAACCCATTCGAAGGGGTCCATAGACCTGATCAGGTCTATTGATGCCTGCGCACCGTTAAAGTGCACGCATCGATTTTACCACCATAAAGAAGTTACGGTAATATTTGTGATTTTCAATTCGAGCCTTTTTTGGTATTTGAGAAGTATAGTGTTTAAAAAAAGCGATGTCAACCGAATAAAATTCCTTCAATTTATGCGTATATGCTGATTGTCTATTTTCTCAACAGAGGGATTTTTTGCTTTCGTCACTTTCGTGTTTTAAAGACAGCCTTTCCATCAGTTTTACAGCAAACTACTCATGCAAGTGGGTGATGGTATAACTTGCGGGAGATTTGCTGCAAATTTCTCAATTCAAATTTGTCACGGCAAGATAATATCAGAAAAATCAAACTTGCTGCTAATGTTCATGCTGTCTGGGTAAGAGTAATCTCGTACATGGCAGCGAATGTGTTAAAATTTAACAAGTACGAAAAATTATTATAGCATAGATTATGAAACGCTTTCCAACACATTCAGAATACTGTTACAAAACTGCACAATTTATTAAAGTGAAAGATGTCTGAATAAACAATTTCGAAAATGAAAAACGCATTTTAAAACCCAACTTCTGCAATTACCATCAATAGTACGAAAAATATCCGAAATTTTTTGTGCATCCCTGTACATAGATTAGTATGTATATTACATATTATGCTAAAAGTTAGTTCAATTAAACACATGGCATAATTGAAATTTCCCATTCGGCAATTTCTGTCAACAAACGGAATTGCACTTGAGATTTTTTGTGTAAGCCCTGTATAGGATCTATAGAATTTATATACACCAAGTAATATAAAAATTAAAAAAAAAAAGTCATTTCCTATTTAGGTCATCAAAGAAAAATTTAATATAATCCTTTAAGCTAATATTAGTTTTTGTTGTATTAAAATATCTCAATTTGTTGATTTTCTATAAGCCAGTAAACCCTATTGGTTTACAATGGAAGTCTATGGGAATTTGGCGAAATATTAGAGATATCGCCAAGTTGGCGTCACTTTTGGTGACTCATTTTGGTCGCCAAATTTGTCGATATATCGCCAAGTTGGCGATAAACTTGGCGGTATTTGGCGACAGAACAGGGTCCCCACTATGGTAACCCCCTTATAGGTATGGATATGCATTAAATGCTGTTCAGTAACCAATGGCCGCCATTTTTTCTCCCATATAAAATTAAAACTAATTAATTAAATTTAATTAATGAATTAATATTTGAAAAAACTGTATTAACATCAAGTGTCATTCACTACAAGTTTAAAAAAAATGTATTTGAACTTGATTGGATGAATAATAAGTATTTTATTAACGACTGAAAATTTGAAAAAGATATACCGGGTGTCCTAAAAAGGACTGACTGATTTTAAAATTCAATAACTTGCAAACGGTGACAGATATATGAAAAATTCTTGCAGGAGGTTTATGCATAAGGTTAAAAGTTTTTTTACAGTGATTTTCGATTTTAGTTCGAATTACAAACAATAGATGGCACTGCGATCAATAGACGCTAAATTCAGGCTCGATTTTTGGCCCTTCGGGACCCACTCAATACATTTTAACCTTTTTTTTGGCATGGAAGAAAAGAAATGCCAAAAAATGGAGCCTGTATTTAGCGCCTATTGCTCACAGTGCCATCTATTGTTTGTAATTCGAACTAAAATCGAAAATCACTGTAAAAAAACTTTTGACTTTATGCATAACACTCCTGCAAGAATTTTTTTTAAATACCTGTCACCGTTTGCACGTTATTGAATTTGAAAATCAGTCAGTCCTTTTTAGGGCACACGGTATATAGGGAGAATGTGAACTAAGTTAAATTTTAAAACGCGTATCATAACAAAACGCATTTCCAGCAATTATTCTTCATAGGCAGTACTGTAGCCAAATACTTTTGTGTGTCTCTGAAAATGAACGATAAATTATATGCACTCCAGATTCTACAGTAAGCATTTTGTAATACACCTCAGTGGTTAATACAAATTTCAATATATTTAAATTAGTGTAGTATATCGTTAAAATATACCGCAAACGATTTCCCCCTATAGGCCGTAATCCAGATAGCATTTTTAATTTGCAGAAAATTTGCAGCAGTCTTGCTTTGAAAACCTGCAAGGTTGCAGCAAGTTCAGCATGACAAGACTTGCACAAGATAACGCAAACGCCGAAGTCACCACACTTTGAACTTGCAGCTAACTTGTCGTGCAAGTTAAATTCATGCTGTATCAAATTTATTGCAAATTAACGGCAAACAAGTAATCAAAAATACTGCAAACTTACTGCAAAGTAGTCGTCTTTCTACGCCGCACTATCTGTTTATAACTGTTACACTATAAGTTTAACCCCTTCGGAGGAGTCCATAGACCTGTTCAGGTCTATTGATGCGAACACACCGTCAGAAAGTGCATGCATAGTTTTCATTACCATAAACAAGTTAAGGTAATATTTGTACTTTTCAATACGAGCCTTTTTTAGTATTTGATAAGTACCCAGATAGCATGAACATTAGCAGCAAGTTTGACTTTTTCTGATATTATCTTGCCGTGACAAATTTGAAATGAGAAATTCGCAGCAAATTTCCCGCAAGGTATACCATCACCCACTTGCATGTGTAGTTTGTTGTGAAACTGATGCAACACTGTCTTTAATTCATGAAAGTGACGAAAGCAAAAAATCCCTCTGTTGAGAGAATAGACAATCAGCACATACGCAGAAATTTTATTCGGTAGGCACCGCTTTTTCTAAACGCTATACTTATTAAATACCAAAAAATTCTCGAAATGAAAAGTACAAATATTACCTGAACTTGTTTATGGTGATAAAACCGATGCATGCACCTTCTGACGGCGCTTTCGCATCAATAGACTTGATCAGGTCTATGGACCCCTTCGAAGGGGTTAAATTTGTAGTGTGACATGGAAAAATTACTACTTTGCAGTAAGTTTGCAGTATTTTTAATTGCTTGTTTGCGTTAGTTTGCAATAAATTTGATATAATATGAATTTAACTTGCACGAAAAGTTAGCTGCAAGTTCAAAGTGTGGCGACTTCGGCGTTTGCGTTATCTTGCTGCAGTCTTGTTATGTACTTTCAGTCTTGTCATGCTGAGCTTACTGCAACTTTGCAGGTTTTCAGAGCAAGACTGTTGCAAATTTTCTGCAAACTAAAAATTCTACGTGGGTATAGCGTTTAGAAAACGTGATGCCAATCGAATAAAACTTCTGCAATTTTTGCGTATGTGCTGGTTGTCTATTCTCTCAACAGAGGGATTTTTTACTTTCGTCACTTTCGTGAATTAAAGAAAGTCTTGCCATTAGCTTCACAACAAACTATTCATGCAAGTAGGGGATGGTATACCTCGCGGGAAATTTGCTGCGAATTTCTCAGTTCATATTTGCCACGGCAAGATAAGGTCAGAAAAAATCAAACTTGCTGCTAATGTTCATGCTATCTGGGAATGTAACGGAATTTTCTTCAGTGTCTCTGTAAATGAACCGTTAATGCACCACACTTAATTTTCATTACCGAACACGCCAAAGTAAACACCAATAACAAATATCAATGTCATGGCAATATGATTCTATTTACGTTAGTTAGAGTACGATCAGAAGGACAGACAAATCGAATTCATAAACACTTTTCAACTTTGTCAAAACTTCAAAGTGTTAAAAACTATATATTTTTAAAATCTTGACCATTCTGGAGTGAGAATAAATTCTGCTAATAAGGAATTTTCTTCTTCTTGTTGTTTATTTTAATTATGATACCCACCATTGATGAATGTACGTGAATTTAGAAAGTAAAAGTAAATTTTTCTTCGTTTGCTATAAAACATCCCTCATAAATGAAATGGAAATATAAATTATATTATTACTAATAGATGGCAGCACTAAAATCAATTCCTCCATAACGAGCTGTGTATTTATAATTCATTGTTTATTCACAAGATGGCAGCAGCAAACCAGGGACTGATGATTTAGACACAGATTTCAATGCTGTTAGTAAACCTTATGGTATTTGCAATTAGATGTAACAATTATGCTCTGTCATGTAATATTACATGATCCACGTTGGAAAAGAAAAAAGTTAAGACAAGACAAGCAAAGCAAAAGAAAAGACAAGTTATTTCCGGTCTAACGAAATGTTAATAATTTTAAATTATTATAACATTTTATTTTTATTTTTATTTTTTTTAAATTAAAAATGCAAGGGCAGAAAAATATTTCGGAGGGTATTTGTGGGACTCAAAATTTCATTCGTACGATCTTATTTTAGATTCGTTTTTCTAATCGTGTTAATAGATTTATTTATTGTGAATTCAAATACTATAATTAAAACAGAAAAAAGAAATCTTCAGCCTTTTTCATCGCGAATGAACTTATAAAATTAATAAAAATTAAATTAATATAAATTAATTAAAAAAATTAAATTAATAAAAATAATATAATAAAAATAATAAAAAATATATAAAATAATAATAATAAAAATAATAATAATAAGTAATAATAAATAAATAATATTAATTAATTAAAAAAATACATAAATTAGTAAAAATTATTACATTAATATAATTAAAAAATATAATAATAATAATAATAATAATAATAAATAATAAATAAACAATGTATAATAAAATAATAAAAATAATAAATAATAAAATAATAAATAATAAACATAATTAAATTAACAAAAATTAATAAAATCAAACTTATAATTGTTGATGCTGCTTTGCTGACGAATTGACATTATTGTCAAATTAATGTTTTCAGGATTTTGTATACTTGTTTACAAAGGCTTTTTTTTTCTAAAAAATTTCTTCTCAGGAGCATGGATTGGAAACAGTTAAGGCTCTCTCAAAAAAAGTTTCTCCTCTGCTCAATAATGGAAACTTTCTGGCACATTTTAAAACCTAAAAGCGTAGTTGCAGGCATGATTATTTAAGTGATTTGTAATTAAAAAAATTCTTTTATTTTCATTTAAATGAATTGCATCTTGAATTAGAAGCGATTATTGTCACAAGCCTGTATTTCGTTTCCTTTTATGTGTTGTCGCGTTCAGAAATTTCGTTCAAAACGCTAGATTTGACAGCATTTTCTGAAAAATCTTCTGCCTTTACCGAAAAATGCAAAAACAGTTCGATTACATAGTTCCTAAAAAAGAAGCGTACGTTGCAGTTTGATACTTATGCGGACAAAAATGAATTAAAAAATGTGTGAGAAAGTAGCCAGTTAGGATTGGAGAACAACCTTAAATTTTCCAAAATGTTTGAAAGTTTGTTGATATTTTGAAATAATTTTTTTTTTTTACAACATTCTTCAAGAGATTGGGAGTATATTCAAGCTGGATGATTTATATCAATCTATTGTAGCATTTTTTTTTTTTTTTTTTTTACAAGGTTGATATATCGCTTTTACAAAGTTCCTTTCTGAAAAATTCGCATGAATTAAAAAAGTTCTTAGAAATTGTATTATGCAATGAGAATTTTGGTGTTTGAAACTTGTCTGTTTTAATTAATACTTAAGGCTGGTCTCAAATGCTCTGCTCAACAAGCGCAAAACGTTTTGACACATTTACAAATTCATTTTTTAACGGAAAGATATAAAATTGAAAAGCCTGACCATGGAAGCGATTTGGAATCAAGTTGTGTTTTCCATTTTTTGATCAATAAATTACCTATTGAGTTATAAGCGATTTTGATCACGTGATAAACACGTTTTTCAACCTTTCTTGAATGGTCATTCTTCTTTCGCGCGAAAATTCGGTTCAAAACGCCCACTTTGACACTATTTTCTGAAAGATCTATTGCGTCTTCATAAAATCGGGAAAAAACAGCTTTATTACATAGTTTCTGAACAATAACACCTGCTAGTTTCATGCATTTCCGAACAAAAATAAATTAAAACGTTTGTCATAAAGTTGTCCTTTGGATTTGAGAACAGTTTTAACCCCTTGTTTTACTGCGTTGTATATTTGGAACATACCCCAAAGTCAATGTTACTCATACAGTGGGATTTAAAAGACGATTTTATTGATTGCTGCTATCTTTTAATACGCCAGTTAATATAAATGGTTCATAGAATTCTTAACAGACGGCGATACTGAGTTCATTTTTCATTCCAAAGTTTTATTTACCATTTGAGCGGTTTCACATCGTTATTGCCAAAATGAACATAATAAATTTTGTCAAATTAAAAAGGCTGGGGGGGTCCAAAAATAATTTTTTATAAAGATAAGTTCGCATACTTTACAATTTTGTATTAGAAAATTGAAAAATTTATGAGACATATGTAGTTTTCTGTTTATTGCAGATATGGAAAAAGTATCTTTAAGTAATTTTCGATTTTTATGTTCTAAATAAATTTTTTTTCATGCTTGAAATGATGTATTCTGACATCTGAGTAAATATTTTTAAATCGGAGTCGTAGAGTGACAAAGGGTTAATGGCATATTTATAGTAACCTTGAAAGAAATTCTGGAGAGGTATCAAATCTTGATTATCCTCCTACTGTCTATGAGTATTAAAAAAAGATATATATGTAATAATAAAAAAAAATCGCCCTTTTATCTTAGTTAAACTATTCCAAATTCTTATAATATCTACCTTTTTTACCTATCTTTAATAATATCTTAAATATATTTTGTCTTTTTATTCCATGCCTTTAAACCAACGTATTCTTTTATTTATTATTCTAAAACACTCAATCCGTTTGTAACTATACTTCTTATAAAACTCACTATTTTACGTTATTTCTTTTATTTTATTCTGAGACTGAAACCTTTTTTCTTTCGAATGTTTATTAAATATCATTTGTTGTATTTGTTCCATATCCCATAATGCCTTGCAAGTTTGCCGCCAGCATCCTGATTACGTTATAAAGCCACCGCTGGTAGTAATAAGTTCTATCAGCACGTAAAGCGTTTCACCGCCCCCGCCCCTGTGTTAATCTAATCACTGGCGCTGACTCCTCTCTTCTTCCCCTTGCACTTGGCTGGATTGACCTTACTTTGTGCGTCTGTAGGCTTATGCGTTTGTTTTTTGCTACTATTTATACCGTTACATTGGCTGGGAGACCAGATTTTATACGCTTTTCGTTTGTTTACTAATAACCCGTCACTTGGTGGTATGATTTTTAATTTGGGCGATTCTAATGTCTTTTAACACCATAGAGCTTAATATGAAGTGGTACAGCTAATATTCGAAATCCGGTTGATTGTCTACTGGAGTTGTTATGAGATTTGTTTGCCAATAAACGCCGTTAAGACTATGATGCCTCTGTTATTTATTTGAACGGGAAATTCTTCCCAATGTTTCCTGAGTTCTGCCTTCTACTTATCACCACGACTGCACTCTTGTTGTTCTTATGAATAACGGAGGGTTGGTAAAGTTTATAGCATGGATTCGTATACTACTTTTACGTAGATATACAGGAGTGTCGCAGGAATTCCACATATATATGTATGTTTGGGTATTTAAAACTGTTTTCAAATCTAAATTGGTCTGCTTTTTCTGGCACATGCACGAAATTATTTTATGAAGAATTTATTTTAAGAAGCAATGTTCCTCTGTTCTTCGGAACACAGTACTTATTAGCTCCAGTGGGTCCCAGCTAGTATTGAACCATTCAGAAAAATTAAAGACGCGCTGCGTAGAAAATCACAAACAAGGAAGTTTAGCGGAAACAGACCCCCCCCCCCCCCCTCTCGACTTTTATTTATTATTTAAATAGATTTTTGAATGAAATGTAAAAAATAAAATTTAATGCGTAATGCGAAATAGTAGAATATAAGGTATAATCTATCGAAATGAGGGAATAATAATAATATAAAAGCGATTTTTCTTTTCGAAGAATCAGAGAAACGATTCATAATAGTAAGCATGCATAATGCCTACAGAGCTATGCATTGTCTCTATTAATGTAATACCCCTTAATAGAAGGGAGATGCAGAATAAAGAGAGTAGAGCTAAAGAGAGACAGAATAGGCATTATAATTAACAAAATTAGAGAGTAATAAGAGAACAATTAATTCTATGAAATAAATGATGAAGAATCGAGAGAATGATCCATAATAAAAAGAATGCATAATGCGTGCAATATTATGTATTCACTTTAAAAGAAGCTAGTGCACTATGCATCAACGAAGAGACTAATATGTAATAAAGAGAATAGTGAGAAGAATTGAATTATAATCTATAGAAATGAGAAGATAATGATAGAGCAATTAATTTTATGTGAGAAATAGAGAATGATTCATTATAGAAAGGGTATATAATGCGTGCAATATTATGCATTCTCTTTGTTAGGGACTACTGCATTATGCACAAACGGAGATAATAATGCATAATTAAAAGCACGTAGAGAGGAAATGCATTTTAATCTATCGAAGTGAAATAATAATGAGAGAACAATTAACTTATACGAGAAATAATGGAGAATCTAGAGAATAGTTCATAATGAGAAAAATGTATAACGCGTGCAATATTATGCGTTCTCTTTATTTGGGTCTAGTGCATTATGCACCAACGGAGATAATAATGCATAATAAAGAGGATAAAGAGAGGAAGCCATTATAATCCATCGAAATGAGAGACTAATGCGAGAACAATTAGATTTATGAAAGAAATAATGAAGAATTGAGAGAATTAATTCATAATAAAAAGATTGCATAAAGTGTGCAATATTATGCATTCTCTTTGTTAAGGGCTAGTGAATTATGCAACGATGGAGATAATAATGTATAATATAGAGGATGGAGAGAGGAAATGCATTATAATCTATTGAAATGAGAGCATAACGAGCGAACAATAAATTTTACGTGAGAAATAGAGAATAATTCCCAATAGATGAGTATATAATGCAATATTTTGCATTCTTTATTAGGAGCTAGTGCATTACGCACCAACGGAGAGAATAGTGCATAATAAAAAGAATAGAGAGAGGAAAGAAAGGCTATTGAAATGAGCGAAAGATTAATTTCACGAGAGAAATAGAGAAAGAAGAAAAAAGAGAAAGATCCATGATAGCAATAACACACAGCGCGTGTAATGTTATGCATTATTTGTTAGGAGCTAGTGCATTATGCACCAAGAGAGATAATAATGCATAATAAGAAGGATATGGAGAAGAAATGCGTTATAATCTATTGAAATGAGAGAACAATTAATTTCACGGGAGAAATGGAGAATAGAGACAATGATTCAATAGAAAGAATGCATAATGTGTGCAATATTATGCATTCTCTTTTTTAAAGGCTAGGGCATTATGCATCAGTGAAGAGAAAAATGCATCATAAAGAAGATATATAGAGAAAAGACATTATAGTTAACTGAAATGAGAGAATAATTAATTTCATGAGAGAAATAGAGAAGGAAGAACAGAAATTCATAAGAGAAAGAGGACATAATACGTGCAATGTTATGTATTATTTATTAGGAGCTAGTGCATTATTCACCAGCGGAGAGAATAATGCACAATAAAGAGGATAGAGAAAGGAAATGTATTATAATCTATGGAAATGAGGGAATAGTTAAATGACAATTAGTTTCTGGATTGAATCTGAGAATAAATGATAGAGAGGATGATTTATACCAGAGCAAACTTAATTGAGTGTAATATTATTTATTATCTCTATTAATGCATATTATATTTATAGAGAAAATGGTGCATAAGGAAGAGAACAGAGAGAAAAATACACAATAATCTGGAAAAATGAGTGAATAATTAGAGAAAATTAGTCTATTGAGAAAATCAGAGAATAAAGAATAGAGAATTGTTTTTTTAGATTCTCCAAACAATTAGATGACGATTATTTATAATAGAGAGATAATAACTTTTAATGTTTCATAATAAAATAATTATATAATGCATTATAGTGCATTAAAATGACAGAATAAACAGAGAACAATTGATTTCTATACAATAAAAAAATACAAATACTTCTTAGTCTAAGAAAATATAATATAGCTACAAACGAAAACATACGATAACCTCTTACAAGTGATCCACGGTTCCGAAAAGCATTCTTAGATTTAAAAAGCAATATATTTTCGAGATTTAAATAAGCATCTGTATAAAGTTTCTTTTTCTTTCCGTACAGATCGGAAAGAGACAGAATTTTCGTAAAGATCTGCTTTTACCAAAAAATGGGAACAACAGTTCGATTACATAGTTTCTGCATAAGTGAACCTACCAATTTGATGCGATTGAGAACAAAGATGAATAAAAAAATGTGTCAGAAAATAGGCAGTTTGGATTTGATAACAACCTTAATTGCTTTTCACTTATTATCTCATTTTGATGTATTATAATGTATTGTGTATTCTGTCTATTATTAATCACTAAGAATCAGAATATATATATATATATATTTATAAATTCTTATCGACTAATTATCTTCTTTTGAAATTCTAAAAACTAGTTCCCCTCTATTCTTCGCCATTTTGTTCTCTCAAAAATTTTATTTGTTTTCTGATTTTTCTTTCGTTTTTCCAGAATTTATGTGTGCTCTGTTTATTACGCATAATTTTTCAATTAATATAACATGCATTAATAGAATGAATACATAATTGTCAAGTTTCTGACGTGAATGGGCGTGTGACTAATTAAGATTACTGTTAATTAATATTATTTTATTTATTGTATTTTGTATGTATATCACTTTCTACGTACTTGGGTTAGAGAAATGTTTTTCTTACCTTGAAGATTGGAACGAGCTATTATATTCATATCTTATTGTATGAAAAGATCCATTGTATAAAGGACATTCCAGCATTCCTTTCGTATACGATAACGATGACAACAAAGAGAATAGATAAAGTGAACAAAAGAAAGTTATTGGGAATAACTAGTGAATGACCGAGCGAGGAAGCGGAGTGCAGTGAGAGATAAGGTGATTACTTGATTTTACAGGGGAGGACCCCATGTGTTTTTCTCTCGAAGTAGAAAGAGAGTGTTTGGTAGTCTTGGCTGAAGTCTCTTTTTTAGAGGCTGGAGGTTTGAGCCGTGCATTGCCGGTGAAAGTGTTCCTGAGTAAAGATTGACTCATGTTGGAAGAAACGTATATACAAGGGGAGATACCTGTGTGGTTCTCCGATAAGTCTTGCTGAGTACGATAAAGTGAGAAAGGAATAGCGTAGTTTAATAATATTATCCAGTATGTAGACATTATTTCAACTTATAACTTTAACTTAGTGTTGGACAGCCTATGATTGTAAATAACGTATTTTTTAATGTAAATACAGTCGAACCTCGTTAAGACGAAAACGCTTAACACGAAATTTCGCTTAAGACGAAGGAAGATAGTTTCCTCATCACATTCCTTGGAAAACAATAATAATTGCATCGTTTAATACGAACTTGAAGACAAACCTTCCACAAACAAAGAAGTAAACAACAGTAATTATTTATATGAGTATAAGTATAATAAGAAGTAAATATTGCACCTAATACAAAAAATCCTCGATGCGACCATTGAGGCGACATTCCCCTTTGAAACAAGTTTATCGCTTTTCCTGAACTGGACGAGGAAGGATATGCTTTTGTTCTTGGAACTGAGGTGGGTGAAGATTGGTGAATGCAGTGGTGACCGTGGGGGAAGAAAACAGAGTTGTTGTTTCTCTGCTGGTGTTGAAATTGTTTTGTGAGCGATTCATTTCGTTGCTAGCACGTGATTATCGCTTGATGTGAATAAAGTTCTTTTCTAGAAATATTTTATAGAATGAATTCTAGTTGTATTCGAGCTCTAGTTGTGAAAATGAGTGGGAAGTAAAGTGCTTTAGGTTGTGCTTTGGACAATTTTGAAAAAGTGGATGCAAAACAAATGCAAAAATTGAGACAAAAGTCAATAAAGGAATTTTTTAAAGTCAACTTAATTTTTTTTTTACATTTTATTTCTCCTTCCTCATTTTTTTTTTATAAGAATATTAGAGTACATTTAGTACTAATATCTTCATGTGTGTATATGTGTGAGTATGGGTTTTGTGTTTGTATGGTGATATTAGAAATGTACTTTTTTGCACAAAAATACTAATTACATAAAATGACTATAAAATATTTCTCTGCAGATATCATTTACATTCTTTGATATCTTTGCTTTAGCGATTTATTTTTAAAATCATTCAAAATGCCTTTTGCTGATTTATCGGTTAATGCGAATTTCGGTTAATGCGAAAAGATTTTTGCTGCCCTTCGACTTCGTCTTAACGAGGTTCGACTGTAATTTACAAATAAATTAGTCTTTAATATTAACTAAATAAGTTAGTATTTATTTATTATTCTTCTCACATTGTGCATTCATCACGCATTTATATCGGTGATGACAGTCTATCAACAAAACAGCGGTTATTCGAAGACTTTACGGGTCGTGGATTGGAATTTAGTGATAATCATCATTGCATCGACACCGAAAAAAGCGTAACATTAATACCAGACATATTATCAGTTTCTCTTTGTTATTTTTTTTCTAAAATTATCGATACAAAAAGTACAGTTGTTCTCCAATTATCGTGAAAATCTTTTCTATAAAGTGCGAACGACTTTCTGTAGAAAAATAATTTCTCGGAATAATTATAAAATAAATAATAAAGAGAATGATTAGGTTTTAATGTCACGAATGACGATAATTAGTTTTTGGTATGGCTATTCTTCCTTTGTGTTTATATATGAACTTTATAGGAGTAGGATTAAATATATTAGGCTCAGTACCATTCCATATCTCCTTTGTCTACTTCTTTGCTAATATTTCAAGAAAAAATGCATAATATTCGTCCTTATAATCTGTATATTTTTAACACATTTACTTCTAAATAGCTTTGAAACGTTTTTAGATTTATTATAAGTTTATGAAACTTAACCCTTTATCTACTGAATTATGAATTCATTAACATTTTATCTTCTAAAGCATTTTTCGTGAATCGTTTAAACTAAATTAGAAGATTTACACAACCATTTAATAAATTTTAGAAGGATTTTAGAAGTATTGAAGGATTTAGAAGGATTTATTAAATTTGAATTTGTAGGGATTTTGTGCAATATTTATAACCCTACTCAAATCTTTTATTTTAAATATTTTTCTTAGTATTTTGTAGAATTAAGAAATGTACAAATATAATCTTCTTACAATAGAAATATAGAAATATTTTCGAGTTGAAAAATTCCTCCCTACTCCCTCGCAACGCTAGAAAGCTGAAAAGATGCAAAGGCAAAATAAATCCTCCTTTTAAAAATATTTTGGTTTTATGTAACCAATAATGCCTTTGGAACAAGATAAAGCAATGTATCTATAACTCATTCTAAACTGTATTACAACTAATCGATGTATTAAATGAATTTTATAACAAGTTATTTTAATGGTACTTATAAGTACCGTCAGTAGATAAAGGGTTAAGGGGACTTAAAAATCGTAAACCTTCAAAGAATTCAAAATTTGAAAAGATATATATTAAAGAGTAATAATTATAAGTTTATGACAATTAAGGAGGATTAAAAACCTTAAACCTTC
Source organism: Maratus speciosus (assembly GCA_963932465.1). Lineage (NCBI taxonomy): Eukaryota > Metazoa > Arthropoda > Arachnida > Araneae > Salticidae > Maratus > Maratus speciosus. The sequence continues at coordinate 181,673,533 of OZ010798.1, read as the reverse complement.
AAAAAATATAATACTTGAAAAAATATATTAAATATTGTATTAATAAATTAAATATATTAATATATTTATAAAAAACTATATTAATAATTTCTAAACACTTTTAAACATAATGAATGATGTTCTTAATAGTTGTTAAACATGAAATAATTTCTCCGGGCCCGGCCCGGCCCGGCTCGTGCAAAAATCAGTGAAAACAGGCCCGGCCAGACTCAATTTCTGCAAAAAATTCCGTTTCTTCTCGACATACAATTAAAATTTTTTAAATGAATATTACATACTTGTTTACGGGAGCATTTTACAGTATATTTTAGATTACTATGTGTTCGCAAAACAGAAAACACATACAATAATAACATTAATCATTACTTACAGTCTTAGACGTTTGAAAATTCAAACAAGAATTCATTAAAAAATTAATGCAGTTTAGAATAAAGGGTTAAAAACATGATAACTTTTGAAGCTGTATAATGAAAAGTAGATTTGTGAAAATATTTCTCTGCCATTTTTCAAGGCTTTCTCAAATCCAAAGGAGCTACACTCTGCACATTTTTGAATTCATTTCTTTTCGGAAAAGCGTAAGATTCTCAGGTAGTCTTATTCAGAAACTATGTAAATGGCTAATTTTTTACTTATTTTTAATATAAAAGCAATATATTTTTGAGAAAATGCTGCCAAAGTTAGCGTTTTGAATCGAATTACCGGAAGCGATAGCAAGGGAAAGGATAAAAACATACAGTCACGTGACAAAAATCTCTTATACACTCATTGCCATAAAAATTTGCGCACCAAGAAAAAGACGTCCAAATGAAACGAAATTTTACACGCATAAGTACTACTGTCATATAAGTAAGTGAGTAGAAAACCAAAGAAAAAGGATCATTTATTGCAGAAAAAAGTAAAAATGAGCGGAAATTTTAGTACTCTGTTGGACCCCCTCTAGCGCGAATGCACGGTGCGATACGAGCGGGCATTGAGGCATACAAGTTCCGTATAATGTCCTGAGACATCTCGTTCCACAATTGCTGTAAACGCGCCTCGAGTTCAACCAAACTCGTAGGGTGTCCAACTTGCCGTCCCAAATTATCCCAGATATGCTCGATAGGTGACAAATCTGGGGATCGAGCAGGCCAGGGAAGGGTGGTAATGTGGCGGAGGCAGGCTTGTGACATCCTTGCCGTGTGTGGCCGAGCATTGTCTTGCTGAAAAATGGCTCCTGGGAGCCCTGCTACGAATGGCAACACATGTTGTTGAAGGATGTCCTGGACGTACCGCTAGGCTGTGATTGTGCCACGGATCAATACTAGGGGTGACCGTGTATCGTAAGCAATGGCACCCCATACCATCACACCAGCTGTGGGAACGGTGTATCGCTGTAAAGCGAAGGCAGGATTGCGGCCTCCACACACGAACACGATTGTCATCGCTGCTCAAATTGAATCTTGACTCGTTGCTGAAGACGACCTGGTGCCACTCCGTTGCAGTTCAATCCCGTCGTGTGCGACACCACTCCAAACGGAGGCGTCAGTGGGTGGGTGTCATATGCAGCACACGTAATGGGCCCCACGATACCAGATGTCCTTCAGCCAGGCGCCTTGCGATGGTTCGGGAAGACACAGGGGTCCATAGTGTCTGGATAGCGGCCAATGAGGCAGTTGGCTCTACGCGTGCGTTTCGTATGATGTGACGGTCTTCTCTACGACTGGTCTATCGAAGGCGTCCCGAGCCTGGTCACCATGTAAATGACGTCTCTTCAGTCCACTGGTCCCAACACCTCCTCACAGTAAAATCAGAACGGCTTACTTGACGAGCTATTCGCCGAGCTGACCACTTAGCTTCCATCATCCCGATGATTCTTCCCCTCTCGAACTCTGACAACGTCTTCGATGGCTGCGTAACGGCATGTCTACCTAGGTACACTCAGACAAGTTCTGCTTACCAGTTTTATACTCCAAGGAGGGCGAAGTTCAACGCCCTCTAGTGGCATTACGCAATGCGCAATCACGCCGAATTTCTAATCATTTGCATATCTGCCTGATATGTACCTTCATGCCAAGTTTCGTTACGATCCCACAATTATTTCTTGGTGCGCAAATTTTTATGGCAATGAGTGTATCTCTGTAAGTAATTTATCAAAAATGGAAAACACTATTCGATTCTAAATCCCTTCAATAGGCAGGCCTTCCATTTTATGTCTTTATAGTTAAAAATGAGTCAGAAAATGGGTCGGAAAGTTTCGCATTGTTGAGCAGTGAATTTGAGGACCACCTTAAGGTACCGTGTAACTGTTCCAAAAATACTGTTAACAGAAAATCATTATCGCTCTTAATACTTTTACAAAACATAATGTCTGCCCTATACATCCTGAGAATGATTAAGACCAGTTTCGTTCGGGCACGACTATGAAGAAAGAAAAAATGCAAGTCTGATCTCGGCCTGGCACGAGTCTACTGAAAAAATTAAAACCGGGATCAGATACCATGAAACTGTCCGATGCCGATATCTACGATGGACATGTTACATTTCTGTATTGATGTTGTCAAACTCGCATCGGGTCGTGACGCACATTTATACTTCTTCTCGCAAAAGTCCTATTCATTGGAAATGGCTCATATTTTATTGGTTTCGTTTAAAATTTTTATATCGGGCCGGAAGGCTCGCTAAATTTTTTTATCGGCCCCGCCCGGCCCTGCAGACCTGTTCAATTTTTTTTGCCGGGCCGGCCCGTTTGAAAGTTCGCCTTCATTGCGCCAGGCTGGGTACGTGCCTCGGGTCAAGCCCGGACCCGTGCAGACCTCTTTGCGCGCAAGGCAATTAACCCGGGAGAACTCGCTGCATGAGATTTTCTCTCACAGTCGTACTTTTTTAAGACTCTTATTTAAGTCATTTTTTATTTTAATTGAAATTTCAAAATGTTTTTCAATTATTTTACCTATTTTGTGAATAAAAGTACTAAGTCAACCAAAGAAAGTTGATATTATATGAATGTAAAGTAAAAGAAAAGCAATTGGGCATTCTCACTAGCGAGTTCTCCCGGGTTAAAAACTTTTTAATATTTTTTCATGAAATTTTCAGAATATGTAATGTATTGGTGAGCTATATAAACTGAACCTAAATTTTCCTTTTTTTTGTTGTTGAAAAATATTTTTTTCTCGAGTTATATCGCTAAAATTTTGAAACTTTAATATTAGCAAGATACAGTTTTGTTTCAAAAACATAAAAATGCTATAAATAAACAAGCTGTAATTTCAATGTAAGCAAGAAATTTTAAAGTATATTTAGATATCAACAATTTTGTTTCACATGCAGAAATTCTTTTGTTATCATGCGCAAAAGCCGTGATTGCCACTTTCGGCTCGGCGGTTAAAAAACCCCTATAAAACCTAATTCCCCCCATTATGATCTGAAAATAAACAATTAAATTTAAAAAATCAAAAAATCCCACTGCGTAAAAAGCGAACTAATTAATTATTTCTCATCAATGTGAAACTATTTTTTTTTTCAATTCCTATACTATTAGCTCACACTCTCCCTATATATATCTTGTTCAAATTTTCAGTCGTTAATAAAATACTTATTATTCATCCAATCAAGCTCAAATACATTTTTTAAAACTTGTAGTGGATGACACTTGATGTTAATCCAGTTTTTTTCAAATATTAATTAATTAATTAAATTAAATTAATTAATTTTCAATAATCGAGAGAGTCCTCTTCTTGATCAAGGTATTTTAAGACCGAGAGAGCCCTCTTCTTGATCAAGGCATTTTAAGCGCCACTCAAGACGAAAGAAGAATGGGAGAAAAAAAAATTCTCTTATTGACCTAAGTAGGAATTGACTTAAAATATTTTTTTTTATATTACTTGTTTATATTACTTACCTATTTTTTTTTATTTACTTGTATTGATGACTTTTAAGTTGTGTTTAATTGGTAGTTCCTATCTATAAACACTGTTTTGATGAGGTCTATAGATGTCTATGATGGTTAGAGTTGCAGTAAAGCTAGAGATCCTACTTACACAACTTCCAGGTTGTATAATATTTTAACGAAGCTTCTGACTGTAAAATAGTCAATGAAACGTCGTGTTCATTTTGAAAGACCTATCCAATGATATGCCACTCAATAGGGTGCGTAATTGTTTTTTCGTCTCTACCGCCATTTTGAATTTATAAAAACAAAACCTATCCAATAACCATCGGGCCGTTAGGACGAATTGATAGAGACCTCATTCATTAAAATCCATCCAGCCGTTGGGATGTTTCGAGGGTATAAAGAAATCCACATACACAGATACGCGTGAAACACATAACCCTTCATTTCAGTCGGGTAAAAAAAAAGAAAGGAAAGAAGAAACACGTGTCTGTTACTACCTTTAAAAGTTGTGTTTTTGTAATGTATACTTTGGTGTATGAAAAAAACGGTCAATTTTTTTTTCACTTTTAAACACTTTAAGACTCCTGAGTCCCGTTAAAGGAAATATTATAAGATTTAGCTTATTTTTCTCAAAAAATTCCCTTCTCAGGTGGCTTTGATATACCACTTGTACATTGGTCGGAAATGAACCTACAAGGACATTTAATGTTCTGAAACACCATTTTGGTCTATGTTAATCAATCACTTCTCTTTATAATTATTATTTTTTGCTTTACTTCTACTATCACTTCACAATAGTTATAAATATAACAGCAACTAAAAAAAAAAAAAAAAAAAAAAAAAAAAACAGTGTCTTTTTTTAAAGGCTTTTCTAAAATTCAAACTGCTTATTTTCTGACACATTTGCTGATTCATTTTTATTCTCAAATGCATCAAATTGGCAGGTTCTCTTATTCAGAAACTAAGTAAATGAAGGCAGAAGATTTTTCAGAAAATACTGTCAAAGTTGGAGTTTTGAACCGAATTTCCAGAAGCGACAACATTGAAATGGAAAAAAATTGCCTTCCTTCCTGGGACAACAATTGCTTATAAATCAAGTTCTAGTTAATTTAACTATTTAACGAAAAATGAAAAAAACTGGTCGATTACAAATCTCTTCAAAAATCATGCCTCCAAGTGACGTGTTTTTACATTTGCAGATGAGTCAGAAAATGTGTCACAAAGTTAGTCTTTGAGTAGGGAAAAATATTTTTTTGAGAAACTCCTTAATATATTTCACAAGGGAATTATTGATTAACCAATCAATTAAGGAAAAAAAAAAAGCTTTTTCAAACACAGAAATCGGATATTAGCCATTTTTGTTTACAAGGTACAGATACATCTTCCTGCATAAATTAATAATTCTTCTCTTTCAAGCAAAACTGACACTTACTTACAATTTAAAAATCAATCTTAATCATTTTGTTAGAAAAATAAAATTTTACAATCAATTTATAATGATGTTTTTAAAATGAAAATTGAAATAACCCACAATTCATATTATGCAGCATAAGTAACTAGAAAATTGCGTTTAAAAGTTACATCTTTTTCAATTATTTTATTTCTTTCATATTTTTCATAAAATAGGTCTTAAATATTTTTCTTTCTACAATTGACTAAAGAATGAAAGAAAAATTTAATGTAAATTCCTCAAATTTTATTCAATAAAATACCCTAACGCGAGCATATTATACTATCATAAACTCTCCAAGCTGAATAAATAGCTCGGGGACTAAATCAGAGGAGTTCTTTGTAAACTAAAAACTGTATTCCCACATTGTTGGCAACAAAATAAAACTCTAAATAGCCTCATTATACCTTGCTGTTGCCACAATAACTAGCTAAATAAACCGAGACATGTGTATCGAGATCATGGAGGCATTCAGAAAAGCCCAGCTCACCACTCAGGGCATGTTAATCCTCCCTGATTTGTTTTTCTTGGGACAGGAAGACTTCATAATCCTGTTTGGGAAAAACGCAAAGCTGGGATTTTATACGGTTAGTCCTTTCCCCATCGTATTTTTCAGAGGTTATTTGGAAAGTATGAACAGAATTCGAACTGCGGCTGGAAATGTCAGCTACAAGTCGGTTCTCTCACGCACGTGCACCTCGTGAGAGACGATTTCTTTTCTATACAGAAATGATGATATTTTATTTATTTTTCTTAAAGTTATGTTCCAATGACATTTCTATGGAGGATAAAACCCACGGGAAAAAGAGCTGCTGTTCAATTCATTTTTATTATAATTTATTTATTTATTATCTCTTTCAGACGATAATCGTGGATCAGTATATCACATGTTCAACGCGTCATCGTACTAATACCTAAAATTATCTGTGTGTCAGTGAACAAAAAACAGTGACTGTCTGTGATCTTCAGAAAGACTCCTATTTATAATTTCATTTGACTGTTTAGATAACGTATAGCCAAAAATAACATTAAAATTTTTTGTTTGTCTGTCTGTCCGGAAGAAAATCAGAAGCGATTGCATAACACATACTAAACTTATTAGGGGTAGATAGGGAACGTTTAGGGCTACAATATGCAGTTTGTCGTATTCCAATATCTAAACTAGTTTTCAGAAAAGGGGAAAAATCTATAGAATCAATCAATCAATCTTTCAATATTCAAAAACACGGGAACTAATTGATCAGTTTTAAGGCATTTTACGGAGATTGAAATATCTAATTAATATTTCTTAATGATAATTATGACTACAATCTGCCATTTGTCGAATTTCGATATCTAAAAGAGTTTTTGAGCAAACAGGAAAAAAATTGGAGAATCACCCAGTCAAGCATCTTTCAAAATTAAAAACTCCGGACCTAATTGATCTATTTTAAGGAATCTTACCGTGATTGAAACGTCTAATTAAGACTCATTAATGATAACAATTGCTACAATATACAGTTTATCGCATTCCGATATTTAAAATAGTTTTTGAGAAAAACAAAACAAAACCTGGGAGAATCCATCAGCCAATCAATCTTTCAATATTCAAAAACAAGGGAACTAACTGATAAATTTCAAGGAATCTTACCGTGATTGAAAGGTCTAATTAAGATTAATTAATGATAACAATTGCTACAAAATACAGTTTATCGCATTCCGATATTTAAAATAGATTTTGAGAAAATAGAAAAGAAAAGAGAGAATCCATCAGTCAACCAATCTTTCAATATTCAAAAACTCGGGAACTAACTGATAAATTTTAAGGAATCTTACTGTGATTGAAAGGTCTAATTAAGACTCATTAATGATAACAATTGCTATAGTATACAGTTTATCGCAATCAGATATTTAAAATAATTTTTAAACAAAAACACCCCCCCCCCCCCCCCAAAAAAAAAAAAAAAAAAAAACCGGGAGAATCCATCAGCCAATCAATCTTTCAATATTCAAAAACAAGAGAACTAACTGATAAATTTCAAGGAATCTTACCGTGATTGAAATGTCTAATTAAGATTCATTAATGATAACAATTGCTACAAAATGCAGTTTATCACATTCTGATATTTAAAATAGTTTTTGAGAAAAACAAAAACAAAATTCGGGAGAATCAACTTTTCAAAATAAAAAAATTCCGTAACTAATTGATCAATTTTAAGGAATTTTACGGCGATTGAAAAGGTTTAATTAAGATTTATGAATGATAATTATAACCAAAATCTACAGTTCGTCGCATTCCGATATCTAATTTTTTTTTTGTTGTTGTTGAGAAAACGGGAAAAAAGGTGGAAGAATCAACCAATCAATCTTCCAATATTAAAAAACTCAGGAATTGATGAATTTGAAGGATCTTACGGGTATTGAAAGGTCTAATTAAGATTGATTAATGATAATTATGGCTGCAATCTACAGTTTATCTCCTTCCAATTTCAAAAATAGTTTTTTGAGAAAACAGAGAAAACCTGGACCAATCTTTCCAATCAAGAAAACCAATCTTTTAATATTCGAAAACTCGGGAACTAATACTTCAAATTTAAGAAATTTTACGAAGATTGAAAGATCTAATTAAGATTTATGAATCATAATTATGCTCAAAATAAATAGTTCGACACATTCAAATATTTAGAATAATTTTTTGGAAAACTGAAAAAAAACTTCCCGAAGAATCAGCCAATCAATCATCTTTCAATATTCAAAAACTCAGGAACTAATTGATCAACTTGAAAAGATCTAACGGGTATTGAAAGGTCTAATTAAGACTGATTAATGATAATTATTAGGGATGCACCGAATAGTGATTTTCGCCGAATACCGAATATTCGGCCAACAGGCGAACTGATTACCAAATATTCGGATAGCTGAATAGTAACTGCTAGGCCAAATACCGAATATTCGGCTTGTCGAATACTTTCATATTTCAAAGTTTAAACGCATTAAAATGTTAAGTTTTAAAACAATTTTACATAATATTTAAAACAGAAACTTTTATCCTAATAAACAAGAGCTTTTTTCAAGTAAACTTTATGCTGAAAAAAATCTGCTTTGAGTTATTTAAGAAGAGGATAGTTATAAAAAAAATTTTAATTAATAAAATTTTAAATTTCATGGCTTCTTCTGAGAATTAAAACAAATGAATAAAATTTTCTTAAATTCTAAAACAAACATTTTAAAATCAAAGAGAAATTGTGAAAAAATTGGAAGAAAAATTGTACAGGATCATATATTTGCTTGTCAGGAAGAGACTAAAGTAAAAGTTAATAAATAATACAATTGATTCAAATTTTATATGGTGACAACTTAGCAAGAATAACTGTTCTACTCCCTTTGATTAAGCAAGGGAGTTTTTAAATGCATCCTAGATCGGTGTCTGGAGTGGGCAATCATTTTCAGAGATTGTAAACGTTGTTCTTAAAATCTTAGCAAGAAACAGATTTACTGGACAATGTTCAGGAACTTGCATTTGTACATAATTAATTCTTATGAAAATCCTCATGATTGGTTAGTTTTCTTAAATAATACTTAACAAACAGCAAATGTAAAAACATTCTCTTTTATTTAAATATGATTCTGTTTCTAATTATTCTGAATATCTTTATAAGTTGACTGTTAAACGTAGAAGTTGTATAAGGTTTAAAAAAATATGTTTAAAAAGTTTTTTTAAGTATTCGGTTCGGCCGAATATTTCGATATTCGGCCAAACCGAATATTCGGCATGCCGAATAATGTGCTATTCGGCCAAGCCGAATAGTTTGATATTCGGCCAAACCGAATATTCGGTAACATGGCCGAATAGGCCGAATACCGAATAGATACCGAATATTCGGTGCATCCCTAATAATTATGGCCACAATCTACAGTTTGTCGCATTCCGATTTCAAAAATAGTTTTTGGAGAAAACAGCGAAAAACCAGGAGAATCAGTCAGACAACCAATTTTTCAATACTCAAAAACTCGGGAACTACTGCATCAATTTTAAGAAGCTTTACGCTGTCAAGGAAAAGGAAAGGTAAGATTTATGAATGATAATTATGCTCAAAATGTACAGTTCGACGCATTCCGATATCAAAAATAGTTATTGAGAAAACTGAAAATAAACCCCGGAAGAATCAGTCATCAATCTTTCAATATTCAAAAACTCTGGAACTAATTGATCAATTTGAAAAGATCTTACGGGGATTGAAAGGTCTAATTAAGATTCATTAATGATAATTATGGCTACAGTCTACAGTTTGCCACATTCCGATATCCAAAATAATTTTTTGAGAAAACATGAAAAAACCGCCAAAAAAATTGGAGAATCCGCCAGTCAACCAATCATTCAATACTCAAAACATCAGGAACTTAATTGGTCAATTATAAGGAATCTTACGGCGATTGAAAAGTCAAATGAAGAGGTGAAAACACCCACTCGCTAATGTTAATCCTACGGAAGAAATTCTTCAAAATATCTCGTTTGCATTTCCATATTTTTAAACGATTTTTTTTTTTTTTTTTTTTTTTTTTTTTTTTTTTTTTTGTGCATTGGATAGCTGAGTTGATCTATACAGAGGACGTTTATTTACTTTTTCGATTTTGTTTGCGGTTTTTAGGGTTCCGTACTTAAAAAGTAAAAACGGAACCATTATAAGATCACTCCTGTGTCTGTCCGTCTGTCTGTCTGTCTGTCACAGCCATTTTAATCGTAAACTATAGAACGTGGAAAGTTCAAATGACCATTGACCCACATATTTTCAGATTAATAAACATTCATAAATATATTTAGTAAAAAAGTAGAGGGGCTAATTATGCTACTTGAAAAAAAATCTTTTCCTTGTATATCATGTGGGGTATCCTGTGAAAGCTTTTGTAACGCTGAACTCAAAAATACATTCCTTTTAATTTTAGGTATTATATTTTCAAAGATATTGTTGAAAATGTAGCGTAAAAATATGTTCCCCCCATCTAATTCCGAATCTACTGAAACTAAAATTATGAAAAATTAGAGGTAGTAAACGTTAATATAAACCTTGCCGGAAAATTATAGCGATTACCCTAGGTCATATAGTTTTTGAGGAATTAGCATTTTTCTGTTATACACAAATTTCGATTTACGGGCATTCAGAAGAATTGTTGAACATCGCTGAATATACCCATCGTTGCAGAAGAATAAAAGCATTGTTGATAATGATTTTCAAGAAAAATCATCGGTAATTAGCTGAGATATTAACCCTTAAAGGTACGGTCAGTTTGGACATACACAAGGATAGGGCGGCGTACTCTATGCCTAGTTAACGACTTTTAATGTCTTAAAATGTATATGATTTTGAAACACAATTTTAATTGGAATGAAAGATATAAGTATGTTCTTTCGTTTCATGTATTTAAAAAGTTGCAGATACAAGATAGTATTTATAGGGGGCTCGAAACTGTTAGACATTTGTCGAACAAAAAATTGGCATAACAGTTTACGCGCAGGATTACAAAATAAATATTGCAACTAGAATGAAAATTTTGGTGCTTACTTATACTTCAGATTGTAATAATTTCCCTGAACTTAAATAAATTTGTATTTAAAGCATTTTTATATAGTACAAAATTTTGAAAATTTCAACAGTAAAATCACCTAAAAAAAATATTTTTTTGAACAATAAAAAGGAAATTTTAGGTTCAGTTTATACAGAATAACATGGAATATATGTTTTGAAAATTTCATGAAAAAATATTCAGAAGTTTTTGAGGTATCCTGCGCGTTATACCCAAAAACGTCATTTGGAAAATAATGACTTTAAAGTTTCAGAAACGCCGCTTCAGCTATTGAGCGGGTATAATTCTAAAAGCCAAAACTTCTGTTCTAATGGGAATTTCAAGGAAACAATTATATCAAAATATTCAGAAAAGGTAGGAGTTTAACATCTAAAAAAATTAAAGTTTCTTAAATTTTGAAGCTTTAAGAGTCCTGCGACCACTTAATCCTTTCCGACACGGAGTGATTCTATTTATAAACTTATGAAATAATGAACTGGCACCAGAATTTATAAACGAATTTATTAGAAAATTCGAACTTGCTTATTTTCACGTACATGATAAAAGGAAAATTTTAATTAAATATTCTTGGTGCCATTTGTCTGTTTTGGAATTAAAATTAGGTGTCCGTTTTTTAAGGGCATCGCCCTCGAAATATTTAATTAGAATGAATCACATAAATACTGTGAGATTCGCGATAGTTTGCATTGATTGTATCTCTCAATACGCATCGAGTGACTTTAAAAGTTAATTAATCACCTATCTGGAAAAACGCGGCACTGACCAAGGCGGCGTTGCAACTTTGAGACCTCAATTCGAAGCGCACTTATCACAATGCCAAATTTAAACTTTGAACAAAGGTTTGTTTTAGATACACTGTAGAAATAAAGGTTATTACTACGCTGAATTTAGTTTCATGAAATGCCAAATGAAGTTTAACTATGCACTGCCTTTATTGTCAGTACCGAATTAAGTTCATCATAAACAGATTAGGATAATATTAAAAAAAGATTTATTCGAATAGCTATATTTGATATTGTTCCATATATCTCTTTGAACTTTCATGGTATACCCGATTACACTTTTCTAATATATACAGTTATACCCAACCCTACGTTATATAGTTTTTTAAAAAGTCTTAGTATTCTTTTAGCAACTTTTTTTTTTCTTTTAATAATACAATTACAAATTCATCTATTTATTCTACGGAATCCTGTGTGCGCGAGTAATGGTCGCACTTGACTGTTTATTCTTTATGAGGATACTTTCACTTTCGAAGGTAAAATGCGCGGGTAACACACGGAGGGGAAATGGGTGGAAACTGAATATAAGCAGAGTTTCACAATTTTCGTCAATACTAAATTTGAATGTGAATTTCGTTAGCTACCGCCGAGTTGGTTTTATCTATGGAGATCTATTTTTGTCACGAAATTTGGTGATATTTCGCTAAATATCGCCAAGCGAGAATTTGACGCTGGCAGATATGACAATGTAGTTTTGAGCGCATGTTCAATGTTGTGTCAATGTATGTATGTATCATTTGTAGCAACAATGGTTACAACGAAATTAAAGTAAGTTTATTAAAGAAAGTAAATTTACGAGAAACCATGTTTACAAGAATTTTTAAATAAAACCTGATTATAGGAAAATCACGACAGAATTTTAAATTGCTATACACAAGCCATTTTTTAAGATAAAGGCAAAACAAAAAATGCTCCGGAATCCTTGTATCAAGACCTAACACGTAAGAGCAAAAATACTTCGGGTTTTTATGTTTTTGTATTCTTTCCGAATTTGAAGTGTTTAAGTAGCAGTATTTTAAAACAAGATGACGGATAAAGCTGGCCAACGAGCTCGGTCGAGACCTTGGTAGGTCCTGTGCACATGTTCAGTCACATTCAAATTTGTTCATAAGTATGGGCGCTTTCGCATGACAAATCTGTTTGTGTTTTATTATCATACTGTATGATTATTATAGTAATTAGATTCATAAGGAATACCTATTTGCATATATGCTTCAAACGAAAGTTCGCATTTTTTTCGGTTATGTTGCACAAAAGCCTCCTTGTATCTACGTATTAGGTGAGTCGTGAAAGATTCTCAAACTTTAACGCGGGTCTTATAACAATGTAGCTTGGGAGCCACTGATCTATTTATTCTATGTATTACAATAATGCATATGCATATTAAACCAAATCAGACTACTAATTAAATCATCAATCTCACACACACGTAAAAAACTCTCTAAATTTAAGGTGGGTCGCATAATACAACATAGTTTAGGAAACACTGATCTATTCTATTCATTATAAGAATGTATACCCATATTAACCCCTTGAAGGGCGGTGATGCCGTCACGGCATCACATAATTTTAATCCCAAATTGCCACATTGGCACCAGAATTTTATGATGAAAATGTCACCTTTATTAAGTACGCGAAAATTTACTTTTACTTGTTTAGAAATAAAATCTTTTGTTAATACTGGTGTCATTAAATTATTTGAACATTTTACGAATACAAGTATCTTGCCCCTGAAAGGGTTAGACCCAAATCAGACTGCCAATTCGCGAAAAAGGCTCAAACTTTACGGTGGATTTAAAAAGAACATAGTTTGGGAGCCACTAATCTATTCTATGCATTAAAATAACGCATACGCATATTAATCAAAATCATACTACCAATTAATCACCAATCGCAAACATTCGTGAAAAACTTTCAAACGTTAAGGTGGATCTCATAAACAACGTAGTTTGTGAACCACTTACTTACTCTATGTATTACAATGATGCATACTTATATTAAACTAAATCAGACTACCAATTAAATCATTAATCCTACACACATGTAAAAAGCTCTCAAGGTGGATCTCATAAAACAACATAGTTTGAGGACCACTGATCTAGTCTGCATTACAATAATACATATGCATGTTAAAGAAAATCAGAGTACCAATTAAATCACCAATCCCACACACACGCGAAAAACTCTCAAACTTTCAAAACACCATAGTTTGAGAGTCACTGATCTGTTCTACTTATTACAATAATGCATACCCATATTAAGCTTTATGTACTGAATTATGAATTCATGAAAATTTTATCTTCTAAAGCAGTTTCCGTGAATTGTTCAAACTACATTAGAAGATTTACATAATCATTTAATAAATTTTAGAAGGATTGAAGTATTAATTAAATTTGAATTTATAGGGATTTTGTGCAATATTTATAACCCACTCAAATACTTTATTTTAAATATTTTTCTTAGTATTTTGTAGAATTAGGAAATGTACAAATATAATGCTCTTACAATAGAAATATAGAAATATTTCCGAAATGAAAAATCCCCCCCCTCCCCCCCCCAACGCCAAGAAAGCTGAAAAGATGCAAAGACAAAAGAAATCATCCGTTAAAAAATATTTTTGTTTTGTGTAACCCATAATGCTTTTGTAACAAGATAAAGTAATGTATCTGTAACTGATTCTAAACTGTATTACAACTAATCGATGTTAAATGAATTTTATAACAAGTTATTTTAATGGTGCTTATAAGTACTGTCACTAGATAAAGGGTTAAAACCCACTCTGACTACCAACTAAATCAACAATCACTCCCATACATGAAAAAATCTCAAACTTTATTGTGGGTCTTATAATAACGTAACTCGGATCTAATCTATCCTATGTATTACAATAATGCACACGCATATTAAACCAAATCAGACTACCAATTAAATCATCAATCGCACACACACCACTCTCATCATTCACATTCCACGTCCAAACCAATGAAATATCAATCAACATCCATACCATCTCCGCATCAATCGCTCTTCCTTCAATCCACAATGGCACAGGGAAAATGTATCCCCCCACCTCCTCTCCCTGAGAGCGCTTCGTTCGACAATCCGGATCACCTATATCATAATGGGACACAAACGACCCTTGTGCAGCTATCCAAACAACTAATAGTCTGTCATATGAACGGGGCCACGATATCGGGGCTCATTCAAATAAATCAGGGCCATCGTTTTAAACACCCCATTCGATTGTACCAGAGGACCCCAGATGAAAAGAATGAGGGTCTTTAGATTTTGGAAAAATATTTGTATTCGCTGGTAATGGCATACTCATTACCTGGGCATCAGGCTGAAAAGGGATTTGAATAATTGGAGGATTTGTAGAAAGGGAATTGTATTTATTTTTTTTCCCTGTAAGAATTTTCCTTTGAGCTGGAATTGATTTGAACAACGAGTAAAAAAGGTTTAGATAGGTTTCCTTGTTTTGTATAGTGATATTTATTTTTTTCTATAGATTGTCATCCTGTTTATTTCAGCAATATGCCTAATATTTCTCTAATATTTTCTTTTTTAAATAATTGTGGTGGGAGTCAAAATATTTTTTCTTAAGAATTTTAAAAGTGGAACAAAATGGTATCAAATATAAATAAATAAATGCTAATTACTTAAATTTTTTGCTGTTTTTCATTTTAGGGAAAAGAAAATAATTTATTGCAAAATATTTTTCTTTTAAATATCCGTAATGAAACATATTAAGTCTAGCTTATTCATAAGGATATTTGAAACAGTCGATATTAATTATAGAACACATATTAATCAGGAATTGCATTTATTTTTTTTTTCTGTAAGAATTTTTCTTTGAGCTGGAATTCATTTGAACAACGAGTAAAAAAGGTTTAAATAGGTTTTCTTGTTTTGTACAGTGATATTTATTTTTTTCTATAGCTTGTCATCTTGTTTAGTTGACACGTTTAACAATATGCCTAATATTTCTCTAATATTTTCTTTTTTAAACAATTGCGGTGGGAGTCAAAATGTATTTTTAAAAAAATTTTAGAAGTGGAACAAAATGGTATCAAATATAAACAAATAAAAAAAAAAAAAAAAATAAAGATAAAAAACTTTATTTTTTATTCTTTATTTACTACAGCAGAATTAAAATTAAAATAATTTATTATTATAATATATATATTTATCTTTTCTTATGAAAAATGCTAATTACCTTAAAATATTTTGCTGTTTTTCAATTTAAGGAAAAGAAAATAATTTATTGCAAAATATTTTTCTTTTAAATCTCAGTAATGAAACATATTAAACGTAGCTTATCTATAAGAATATTTGAAACAACCTGTATTAATTATAGAACACATATTAATCAGACTAAAAAGGGATTTGAAAATTTGGAGGATTTGTAGAAAGGGAATTGTATCCTCCCCCCCCCCCCCCCTCTAAGAATTTTCCTTTGAGCTGGAATTGATTTGAATAACGAGTAAAAAAGGCTTAGATAGGTTTTCTTGTTTTTTACAGTGGTATTTATTTTTTTGTATAACTTGTCATCCTATTTAGTTGATATGTTCAGCAATATGGCCTAATATTTCTCTAATATTTTCTTTTTTAAATAAATGTGGTGGGAGTCAAAATATTTTTCTTAAGGTTTTTAGAAGTTGAACAAAATGGTATCGAAAACAACAACAACAACAAAAAAAAGTAAAATAAATAAATAAATGAAATAAATAATCTAAATAAAGATAAAAAAACTTTATTTTTTATTTTTCATTTACTGCGGTAGAATTAAATTTATTATAATATAGATTTATGTTTCCTTATGAAAAATGGTAATTATTTTGCAGTTTTTCAATTTAAAAAAAAGAAAATAATTTATTACAAATATTTTTCTTTTAAATCTCAGTAATGAAATGTATTAAAAGTAGCTTATTATAAGAATATTTGAAGCAGTCGATATTAATTATAGAACACATATTAATCAGGCTGAAAAGGGATTTGAATAATTAGGGGATTTGTAGAAAGGCCATTGTATTTATATTTTTCCCCTGTAAGAATTTTTCTTTGAGCTGGAACTGATTTGAACAACGAGAGAAAACGGTTTAGATAGGTTTCCTTGTTTCGTACAGTGATATTAATTTTTTTGTATAGCTTGTTATCCTGTTTAATTGATAAGTTTCGCAATATGTCTAATAACCCGACTGAAAAGAAGGGTTATGTGTTATGTATCCAACCGCACGAATGCCGGTATCAGGCAAAATTAGTCATGAAACAAACTGATGAAAAAAGTAAAAAAATAAAATAAAAAATAAATACAAGTTTAAAGAAACAAACTTAAATAAATAAAATGAATAAATAAAGTAAACAAATAACAAAACTCTATTCTTTTCTTTATTCAGTGGTGCGGAATTACAGTTAAAATTACTTTATGAAAAATATAATATATATTTATGCTTTCTTATGAAAAATGTTAATTACTTTAAGGGGTCAGGTAACCTTTGAACCAATAATGTGCATGGAAAAGTGACCTCTGTAAGAACTGCAGTCATTCTTTAACTAATTAACTTTTAATTATAAAATTGAAAACTCATGGGAGGAACGATTTATTTTATCAATCAATGATGTTAGAAAAGGTATACACGTATATAGCTTTTTTGAATTTATTTTTAAAGATAATACAATTTTTACGAAAGAATTATTCTTGCATGCATTGCGCGCATGATTTTTTCCATTTCAATGGCTGAAACAAGCCAAGATTTTTTTAATGAGTACAGATATAAAGTGTTTTCAAAATGACCTACAATAAAAAAATAAAACTTGTAGATCTCGAGAAAAAAAAAAAAATTAGAGTAATTCGAAATATCGAGATTTTTTTTATACAAAAGTAGCCGTGAATTCTAAACTTCTTACTTGAGAAACATAATAATAGGGCATTTTGTGCTGCTGTACGTTTAATTCATCCACCAAAAATTTCGTGAAATTCTAGGCAACAGTTTTTCAGAAATCGTGCGCGAAATGATCAAAATTTCTGTTTTGAGAAAATTGGCTTTAAAGATTAAAAAACCCGTTGATCATATAGCAAAAGCTCAAAGTGTTTTAGACATAACTTCTCTTCTAATGCGGATTTTTGTATGGCGTTTGATTTTAAATGTTCCCGAAGAATCATATTTAATTATAAGCTATTTTAAAAAAATTCGATTTTTGGACTTTCAAAGGTTACCTGACCCCTTAAAATATTTTGTTAGTTTTCAATTTCAAGGAAAAAAAAATATTGATCACAAAGTAATTTTTATTATGTCAATTTAGCAATATGTCTACGACTTCTGACTGTTTATCGAGGAGCCTGGGGCCAAATGCCCCACATCCCCGACAGTAATACTATGGAAATACTAACGGGAAATCGAAACATGGCAGCACCGGGAAGAATACTTAAAAACAATATGTCTAAATCAGCATCAGTATTTCTGTGATATTTCCTTTTTAAGTAATTGCGTTGGGTGGTAAGATATTTTTTGAAAGAATTTTTTGAATGGAGCAAAATGATATAAAAGTAAACGAAAGAATAAATAAATAAATAAAATAATAAATAAATAAATAAATAAAAAGGAATAATAAAATAAATAAATAATAAAAATAAAAGTAATAAAGATAAATAACTAGTAAAAATTAAGCGAATAAAGGCAAATAAATAAATAAATAATAAAAATAAAAGTAATAAAGATAAATAAATAGTAAAAATTAAGCGAATAAAGGCAAATAAATAAATAAATAATAAAAATAAAACGAGTAAAGATATACAAATAAATAAACTATAAAAATGAAACGGACAGAGGTAAACAAATAAATAAATAATAAAAATAAAACTAATAAAGAAAACAAATAAATAAAAATAAAATGAATGAACTTTATCTTTATTCTTTATTTGACAGAGCAGAATTAAAGTTAAAATAATTTAATGAAAATATGTTTTATATGTATGTTTTCTCATGAAAGATGCTAATTACTTTAATATCTTTTGCTATTTTTCAATTTTAGAAAAAAAAAATTAGCAAAAAATAATTTCTTTTTATGTTAATAATCAAACATATTAAACGAATCATAGCTTATTTATAAGGTATATATTTGAAACAGTCTATATTAATTACAATACAAAACACATATCAATCCAGTTGAAAGGGGATTTGAATAATTGGGGGATGTGTAGAAAGGGACTTGTATTTATTTCCCCCTCAAAGTCTTTCCCTTTGTTTTGCAGGTTTGAGTTAGAAATGTTTTGTGCTTGCGAGGTAAAATGTTTAGATGGATTTTCTAATTTTGATCAGAGATATGTTTTATTCTGTTTGTCATCTTGTTTAGTTGATAGGTTTAATAAGTAATTTTAAAGCAACGTTGATATTTTTCTAATCTTTTCTTTATAAAATAATTGCGGTTGCTGTTAAAACATTTTAAATCCAGAATTGAACAAATATAATAAAACGATATGAAATAGGAAGATTTTCAAATAAAAATATTTTACGATTTATAAGTTGATGAAAAGTGTAATTTACTTTAATGTTTTCTTTTGAAAAATTCTAATTACTTTTCAAGTAATTAGAATTCACTTATTTCTAGAATTCATTTCTTATTAGAAAAAAATATTTCAGAAATAATTCCTGTCGATGTTATTCATCAATTATATCAAAATCAACATCGATATTTACGTAGTATTTTCCCTAGAAAAACAAACAAACAAACAACAATAACAACAACAACAAAAACTACTGTGGCAGTCAAAATATTTTTAATTGAGAATAGGAGAAACAGAATAAAATGATAACAAACATGAAATCTTCAAATAAAAATATTTTACATACTTTTTTATCATTTATTTACTGAAACAGGACTAATTTTTACACAACTTTTTAAAAAATAATTTAATAAAAAATGTAATTTATATCAATTTTTTCTTTTGAAAAATGTTAATTACTTAAAAATAAATTGCTATATTTTAATTGAATAAAAAATATAATAAGTAGAGATTGACCGAAAATTCGGTTTCGCTTACGTTTTCGGTCCAAAATCCGAGTTTCGCCGATAATTCGTTTCGGCGAAAATGCTTCCGAAAATTCGGCTGGACCGAAATTCGACTGAAACTATCTGTATCCCAAAAATCTCGTTTTTTCCTTCGGAAAATTTCAACCTGACTCATTGATCTGAGCTGTATTGGCTCAAATGAAACAATCTTTATTCATTGCTATGAACTTCACTGTTTATAATTATCAGTCACGACTGGCTCAAGACGCGAGTGGAAATTATAAAGCTAGCAATGCATATATGACTAAACTTTGAAGACGCTTTTCATGTACTCATTATAAAGTTGCAGACTTGACAACAATAGAAAATTTTTAGTTTGAAACAGTAAACGCATAGTTGCCAACTTTTAGGCTTTCTTATTACCACTAAAATTTTATAGTAAATGTCTTATTTAATCCTCGAAATATCACGATTAAAGAAGACGAAAATCTGTATTCATTTTTAGTGGTAGCAAAAAAGCGTAAATTTATCAGGTATGGCAGAAGTGTTTCGAATACTCTTTGAGAAAGTTCTAGTATAACAGATGATCATTTACGAAAATCATTATAAATGATAAATCGAGGTTTGTATACCTAAAACATTTTTTAATTAGAAGAAATTCTTATAATTGGAAAATCATTCTGTGTCGATGAATTCATTACATTTTATTTTATATGAAAATAAAAAGTTTTGGTCAGAGTCACAAAGAGCCAACTTGGCGTACGCATATAATTAATTAATAATTATGGATATTTATGTATGTATTAATTACTTTATATTTTTACATTTTCGTTTTCGTTTTCTGCCGAAAATAGCAAGATTACCGAAATTCATTTTCAGTTTCGGTTTCGGTCGATCCTTAATAATAATTTATTGGAAGCAATTGCTTTGATGTTATTAATCAAACATATTCAACGTAGCACGTAATACATATTATAAGATACATCTATCTATATTATAAAGGACAAACATATCTGTGCGTAACGCATACGTCATTTTGCGAATGGCAACAGTTTAAAATTTGAAATGAAATTTTGATTTTGCAATTTTCTCTACTGCAAATTTTTAAACTTCTAAACATCGCACATTTTAAATTTTTACACCGTCGTATAAGGGGAAAAATGCTCTTTTAAATGCAATTTGTTTGAAAGCTGTATCTGAATTAATTTTTGAGATATTAATTTTTTTGCAGTTTTTAATAATATTTTTCTTATCGCGGCAACAAAAGTACCTCATTTCTATTGAAAGTAAACGGAAAATAGTTGAAAATAGGAGATACTGTATCTTTTTGTTGCCATTTTCTCATAAAACCTGGAAAAATAGTTGAAAATAAAATATGGGCTATGTCAAGAATATTGTCTGTTATTCCGTGATAATGACGTAATATGCACACTTTTCCATAGACGAAGTTTAAGACTGGGTTGTAAAAGAAGATTGCTTTAGCGGATGCAAATGACGTCATTTTATAAAAAAGCGTGTATTTTAATTCTTAAACCTGAATAATGTTGTGTAGCAGTGCGTCATTTTCACAGCCCAGCTGCTTTGAAATTCTTCACAGGTGAAAAGGCTTCACTTTTGAAAATAATGTAATCGACAGCACACACTGATAGACGCAATGTTTTACAAAAATTTAGAGTGTCTTTATAAAAGAGAGGTGACATGCAAATAATAGCGATTTATATTACAGAAATTGATGATTCTCGCCTGGATGGATTTGCTTCGCCGAGTTAGACAAGCAAACAAACAATTCGTGGTTTAAAATATAATATCGTGTTCCTGAAGTTGTTGTCGAATATTCTCTCGAATAATAAAATTTTAATGCTATTCTTTAGGACATTCTACTATAATTTTATCAAAATAACATAAGTTGCTTAATTTAATTTTCCCTAATTTTATATAATCTATATATTTAAAACACAAGTGTGTTTTTTAGTCATCTGCCCTGATCTTTCTGCTGAACCAATTTTACTAATATATATATTTTTAAACTGAAAGCTCCTCCTTTGTAGATGTGATCGCACTATCTGTTTTTTTATATCCCCACTTTTATATTTTAATTTTAAAAGCATTTTATGAAATTTCTTCAAAATGATGAAAATTAGATAGCTTTCATTGCTGCAGACAAGAAAGAAACAATGAGGTATTTTAAACTTTATTCATGCTATTTTCTGATAAAAATTAAAAATTGTTGATAAAAATTGTTGTATAGGGTTTAATGGCGCAAAATCCCATTAGGAGCAGAATATTATATTAGGGGCATAATAACGGAAAATGACATACTGCTTTTGAAAACACGCATTTTTCCTCATAAATTTTCTATATTGTTTTTCCTTCTGCATGTGTACTGATACTAAGTTTCAGACACTAAGCGAAATGCTTATTTAAGTGAAAATGAAATTATATTTAAAAGAAAACGATCATTTTCATAGATAAAACCAAGCCTTTTAACACAAATGCGTCTAAAAAACATAAATTACGGAAATTTTTACTCTCCAAAATTGAGATTAGAATCTCAAATAAAGAGTGCGTCTGTTCACATAAAAGATATGGCTGACAATCGTTACTTCAAGTTTTGAGTTAAAATGATTTTTAAATGATCAAACAAAATACAATTTTTTTTTTAAAAATGATGAATATGGATATGAGAAGTGCGTATGCAAATTTTGAGAAGGTGAAAATTGCTGTTTTCATTCCGGAAATCCAAGCATAAGAGCCTCAATTGATAACCACATCCTAACAACTGATCTTTATTACATTTTACTGATTATGTATCTATTTTATAAAGAACAAACGTATCTGTGCGTAATGCTGACGTCATTTTGCGAATGGCAATACTTCTCGATCAAATTTCGGTCTTGAAATTTTCACTACTGCAATTTTTCAATCTTCTAACCATCGTACATTTTCCATTTTTATCGCATAGGGAAATAAATGTACTTTCAAATGCAATTTGTTTAAAAACTTTATTCATTGACTGATGTATTATATTTTCTAAAATAATTTTTAAGCATGATTTTTTTAAAAGTTTATCTTATGACGTGCCGATTTCAATACATAAAATAATAAACATTTTGCACATAAAGCAACAAACATTTTTCAGCATTTGTTTCTGACTATTTTTACATAATGAAATTAATACTTCCTTTATAAGCAAATAAAAGAATAATATTAAAGGAACCACCAAACTAAAATATTTGTGAAAGACAAATTAACGAAATTAATACTTCATTTATAAACAAATAAAAGAATAATATTGAAAAAACACAAATCTAACATATTTGTAATCGTACAATTTAAAATTTCAGATCACCAAATAGGATTTTTTTTTCAAATGGAATTTGTTTGCAAAGTTCATCTCAGTTTACTGATTGTCCATGGTTTTAAAAACAATTTTAAAGCATGAAATATCTTTTAATTTATATATATCGCGCGGAGCTCGATTACGAAAGATTAATCCGTTTGCCCTTAAAACAAAATAAAGAGTTCATCATTTTCTTACGGCTAATTTCCATTAAAAAAAACTTCCCTATGAATAAATAAATAAAATAATATAAATAAAACAGAAATTTACCAGACATGTATAAGTTCTGAAATTATCAGAATATAAAAGGTGCCATAAGTAGTAAAATCTTAGCAAATAACTCTTATCATGCGGCTAATAAGAAAATATCGCTTTTGATAAATTTCAAAAATGTATTTGATTATGTAATTCATATTTTCCATATGAAAAATGCTTTTTTAATGTAAGTGGTCAATCTAAAAAATTTATTGCACATATAAAATTATTAGTTTTGAATTAAAAAAATATGTTTTCACTTATATTCTTTAACCCGGGAAGCCCGGGTACGATCCTCTAGTTTATGTAAAATCCAAGTCTCTGTGTGTCCCTCACAATTATGGTAAGACCGCCCCATTGTAATGAGTAATTGTTGAAAATTACTAATGCAGGATTACCATAGTAGCGCCAAATGTTGACCAACTTGGATAAATATCGCCAAATTTGGCGACAAAAATAAGTTGTCATATATGAAGCCAACTTGGCGATAGCTAGCTAATTTGGCGAAATTTCCATTTAAAATTCATAATCGAGGTCACCGCAATTTAATTTAAACTCCCTGCTTCGAAGGTTTTTTTTTTTTTTTTTTCAACATCTATGGGTGAAAATTTAAAGTGTAATATACGAAAATGTATGTCTTTACATCTTCATCCCGATGCTATTAATAACAAAACAGCCAATAGACGGCTCTATACTGTCTGAGCACCTAACTGCCCGATTTTAATGTGCCTTAGTTACTTTTAGGTAGCTTTCATTACAAAAAGCTACCTATTGCAGCTGTTCGGAGGAAAGCGATTTCAAAAAATTTTGGTATATTTTCATCGATCATGACCCCCAGACCCCGAAACCACCCTCCGTTCAAAAGTTGACATATATATATATATATATATATATATATATATATATCCATATATATATATATATATATATATATATCTGACCTTTGTCATACTGTAACTCTCGAATTTATGAACCGATTTGGATGTAATTCGGTATGTGCATAGTACATACTAATGTCTCGACCGAGTTCGTTGGCCAGCTTCATCCGCCATTTTGTTTCAAAATGGCGGCCATTTAAAATTTTCTTAAAAATTTGAAATTTGAAATGTGGTACCAAAGAATTGAAAATGGAAAAATATTTTTTTCTTATGTATTTGACCTTTATACAAACATTCCGGAGCAGTTTTTGTTTCGTCTATATCTTAAAAAATGGCTGAGTTATAGCATTTTGAATTTCTAGCGTGGCTGACATTTTGAAACGTCCTGAAATTTGTCACGCGATAAAAGGCGTATTTATGAACCGATTTGGATGTAACTTCGTTTTTACATAGTACATACCAATGTCTCGACCAAGTTCGTTGGCCAGCTTCATCCGCCATCTTGTTTAAAAATGGCAGCCATTTAAATTTTTAAGAAAAATTTAAATTTGAAATGTGGTACCAAAAAATTGAAAATTGAAAAAATATTTCTTTTTATGTATTTGACCTTGATACAAAGATTCGGGAGCAGTTTTTGTTTCGTCTATATCTCAAAAAATGGCTGAGTTATAGCATTTTGAATTTCTAGCGTGGCTGCTGACATTTTGAAACGTCCTGATATTTGTCACGTGATAACAGGAGTATTTATGAACCGATTTGGATGTACTTTGGTGTGTACATAGTACATACAAATATCTCGACCGAGTTCGTTGGCCAGTTTCATCCGCCATCTTGTTTCAAATGGCGGCCATTTAAAAAAATTTTAAAAATTTAAAATTTAAAATGAGATACCAAAATATTGGAAAATGAAAAAGATTTTTTTTGTATGTGTTTGACCTTAATACAAAGATCCCGGAACAGTTTTTGTTTCGTCTATATCTAAACAAATGGCTGAGTTATAGCGTTTTGAATTTCTATTGTGGCTGACATTTTAAAACGACCTGATTTTTGTCACGCGATAACAAGCGTATTTATGAACCGATTTGGATGTTACTTTGTCTGTACATAGTACATACCAATGTCTCGACCGAGTTCATTGGCTAGCTTCATTCGCCATCTTGTTTCAAAAGGTTTGCCATTTAAAAAAATTAAATTTAAAATTTAAAATGAGGTATTAAAAAACTGGAAAATGAAAAAGTCCTTCCGGCCAGTGCCGGGAGGAAGAGGTAGCTTTCAAATTCCTTATTTAAAAAAAGCCAACTAATATTATTCAAACACACGAAGCTGAATTTAGTGGAAACCGAGTATAGAAGGTTCAATACTAATTTTTATCAATACTAAGTCATTATGAATGAGAATTTCACGAAATTAGTCAGCTTTATCCAAGCTGCTTTTATTTAAAGTAACTTATATTTGGCTGAGATGTTGATGTATACTATCCACATGCCTACTTACATGGAAATAGGCGAATACGAGTGTTATCGCGTGACAAATACAAGATCGCTTCAAAATGTTAGCCATACTAGAAATTCAAAGTGCTATAATTCAACCATTTTTTAAGATACAAACAAAAGAACAAATTTTCAGAAACAAAATCTGCTCCGGAATCTTTGTATCAAGGCCAAACACATAAAAAAATCCTTTTCATTTTCCAAATTTTTAATACCTCATTTTAAATTTTAAATTTAATTTTTTTTAAATGGCAACCCTTTTGAAACAAGATGGCGAATGAAGCTGGCCAACGAACTCGGTCGAGACATTGGTATGTACTATGTACCGACCAAGTAACATCCAAATCGGTTCATAAATACGCTTGTTATCGCGTGACAAAAATCAGGTCGTTTTAAAATGTCAGCCACAATAGAAATTCAAAATTCTATAACTCAGCCATTTTTTTAGATATAGACGAAACAAAAACTGTTCCGGAATCTTTGTATTAAGATCAAACACATACGAAAAAAATCTTTTTCATTTTTCAATTTTTTGGTATCTCATTTTAAATTTTAAATTTTTTAATTTCTTTAAATGGCCGCCATTTTGAAACAAGATGGCAGATAAAGCTGGCCAACGAACTCGGTCGAGATATTTGTATGTAATATGTACACACCAAAGTACATCCAAATCGGTTCATAAATACGCCTGTTATCACGTGACAAATATCAGGACGTTTCAAAATGTCAGCCACTCTAGAAATGCAAAATGCTATAACTCAGCCATTTTTTAAGATATAGACGAAACAAAAACTGCTCCCGAATCTTTGTATCAAGGTCAAATACATAAGAAAAAAATATTTTTTCAATTTTCAATTTTTTGG
Source organism: Maratus speciosus (assembly GCA_963932465.1). Taxonomy (NCBI): domain Eukaryota; kingdom Metazoa; phylum Arthropoda; class Arachnida; order Araneae; family Salticidae; genus Maratus; species Maratus speciosus. The sequence goes on along the minus strand of OZ010798.1, from coordinate 181,647,032 downwards.
TACCACATTTCAAATTTAAATTTTTCTTAAAAATTTAAATGACTGCCATTTTTAAACAGGATGGCGGATGAAGCTGGCCAACGAACTCGGTCGAGACATTGGTATGTACTATGTACAAACGAAGTTACATCCAAATCGGTTCATAAATACGCATTTTATCACGTGACAAAGTTCAGGACGTTTCAAAATATCAGCCACGCTAGAAATTCAAAATGCTATAACTCAGCCATTTTAGGTAGCTTTCATTACAAAAAGCTACCTATTACAGCCGTTCGGAGGAAAGCTATTTCAAAAAATTTTGGTATATTTTCATCGATCATGACCCCCAGACCCCGAACCCCCCCCCCCCCTTCAAAATTGATATATATATATATATATATATATATATCCATATATATATATATATATATATATATGACCTATGTCACACTGTAACTCTCGTATTTATGAACCGATTTCGATGTAATTCGGTGTGTACATAGAACATACGAATGTCTCGACCGAGTTCGTTGGCCAGCTTCATCCGCTATTTTGTTTCAAAATGGCGGCCATTTAAAATTTTTTAAAAAATTTAAAATTTGAAAAGTGGTACCAAAAAATTGAAAATGGAAAAATATTTTTTCTTACGTATTTGACCTTTATACAAAGATTCCGGAGCAGTTTTTGTTTCGTCTATACCTTAAAAAATGGCTGAGTTATAGCATTTTGAATTTCTAGTGTGACTGACATTTTGAAACGTCCTGAATGTTGTCACGCGATAAAAGGCGTATTTATGAACCGATTTGGATGTAACTTCGTTTATACATAGTACATACCAATGTCTCGTCCGAGTTCGTTGGCCAGCTTCATCCTCCATCTTCTTTAAAAAATGGCGGCCATTTAAATTTTTAAGAAAAATTTAAATTTGAAATATGGTACCAAAAAATTGAAAATTGAAAAAATATTTTTTCCTTATGTATTTGACCTTTATACAAAGATTTCGGAGCAGTTTTTGTTTCGTCTATATCTTAAAAAATGGCTGAGTTATAGCATTTTGAATTTCTAGCGTGGCTGACATTTTGAAACGTCCTGAATTTTGTCACGCAATAAAAGACGTATTTATCAACCGATTTGGATGTAACTTCGTTTATACATAGTACATACCAATGTCTCGACCGAGTTCGTTGGCCAGCTTCATCCGTCATTTTGTTTCAAAATGGCGGCCATTTAAAAAAAAAAGTAAAAAATTTAAAATTTAAAATGAGATACCAAAATATTGGAAAATGAAAAAGAATTTTTTTATGTGTTTGACCTTAATACAAAGATTCCGGAACAGTTTTTGTTTCGTCTATATCTAAAAAAATGGCTGAGTTATAGCATTTTGAATTTCTATTGTGGCTGACATTTTAAAACGACCTGATATTTGTCACGCGATAACAGGCGTATTTATGAACCGATTTGGATGTAACTTCGTCTGTACATAGTACATACCTATGTCTCGACCGAATTCGTTAACCAGCTTCATTCGCCATCTTTTTTCAAAAGGGTTGCCATTAAAAAAAATTAAATTTAAAATTTAAAATAAGGTATTAAAAATTGGAAAATTAAAAAGATTTTTTTATGTGTTTGGCCTTGATTCTGGAGCAGTTTTTGTTTCTGAAAATTTGTCCTTTTGTTTATATCTTAAAAAGTGGTTGAATTATAGCACTTTGAATTTCTAGCATGGCTAACATTTTGAAACGATCTTGTATTTGTCACGCGATAACACATGTATTCGCCTATTTCGATGTAAGAAGGCATGTGGATAGTATACATCAATATCTCGACCAAGTTCGCTGGCCAGCTTCATCAGCCATCTTGTTTCAAAATGGCGGCCATTAAATTAAAAAAAATTATATTTAAAGTGAGGTGCAAAAAAATTAGAAATTGAAAAAGGTTTCTTTCTTAAGTATTTGACCTTGATATAAGGATTCAGGACCATTTTTTGTTTGTCTTTATCTTAAAAAATGGCTCATATATAGCAGTTTCAATTTCTAATGTGGGTGACATTTTGAAAAATCGGATTTTTTGCCTGCGACAGCACTTGTACATATCAACCGATTCCGATGTGAGTGAGCATGTGCACAGCAATTACTAAGGTCTCGACCAAGTTCACTGGTTAGCCTTATCCACCATGTTGTCTTAAAATGGCGGGCACTTTAAGAAATCGCCGAATTTGGCAGCCAAATATAAATTACTTTAAATAAAAGCAGCTTGGATAAACTTACTAATTAAGCGCGAAATTAATAACTAATTTCGCGAAATTCTCATTCATAATGATTTAGTATTGATAAAAATTAGTACTGAATCTCCTATATTCGGTTTCCACTAAATTGAGCTTCGTGTGTTTGAATAATATAAGTTGGCTTTTTTAAAATAAGGAATATGAAAGCTACCTCTTCCCCCCGGCACTGGCCGGAAGGACTTTTTCAGTATAGGGGCTTTGGTGAGATAAAGAAAATGAAATTTGGTAACATATTTTCTAGCAACTTATTCACTGTTTCATATACACAAGTAATTTTTCAATATTTATACAATTTTTTTAATATAAAGAAGTCATTTAACTATTTTTGTATACAAACTGAAGTAAATTGTGTATAAAAAAGCAACAATAATATAGATATAAATAAAATGTTTATAGATTGTATAAATAAACTTAGAAGTTCATTAATTTTGTTATAAATAGTTTTAAAATTTTAAATAGCTACTAAAACATAATTATTGTAAAATTAATTTAATTGCCTTTTCCTTTGTCGGTTTGAGTTACAATTGAAGAGATAAGTGGATGAACATGTTATATTTTATCTTTTTAAAAATAATAATTATTATGAGGTATTCTATTATATGGCAGTGCTAAAATACTGAGATTCTTAGTTTTGAAGATTTGAGGCATTATTTATTAATATTTTAATATTAATATTTAACATTTAATATTTCAATATTAAATTATTAAAAAAATAAATCAATAAACTTTACAACAAAAGTTTTTACTATGTCTTCAAAATTTAATTTTTTGCTACTTAACTTCTTCTAAACTAATTTAAGATATTAATAAAATCAAAAATCGAATCCGTAAATTCACCTCAACTATAATATTATACATGAATTAAATACAAAATTAATTCGGCAAAATGGTACTAAAAGGTGTTTAAAATGTTTTTAATTACATAAACTACAAAAATTGTACAGATAAAAACCAAGTACTTTCAAGTATACACTACTCGTCATTAGGGTTCGAAAATGAAATAAAAGTTACTCAGTAGTTCTCTGTTTTGTATTTTATTTTCGAACCCTGATGACGAGTAGTGTATACTTGAAAGTGCTCTGTTTTTAGATGCACAATTTTTGCATTTTATATAATTAACAACATTTTAAGCACCTTTTAGATAAATGTGACCGAATTAATTTTGTATTTAATTCATGTATAATAACTTCTTCTTTCTTTAATATTAGTTCTTCAATTAATTTGAGTTGTGAGAAAAAAAAAATCGATAGCTTTTTTAGGTGCGTTCGTAATTATATAAATACGTAGCACCTATAGTCGTCGTTCGGTTCGTCCGTCTGTCTGTCCGTCTGCATATAACAGAGCAAAAACTACCCAGTCGAATGCTATGAAATTTTAAATATATAATTGTTTTAAAATTTTGTCGAGTCATTTCAAATTTTATGAAAATCGGATGTATAGTTTAATTACAGGAACAGTCAAAAGTTTTCCATTACATGACGGCCAATGGGAATTTTTTTTAAAAAAGTGCATTTTAATGATGTTACAGCCTTTCGAACAGAATGAAATTCATATGCACTTATGAAGTGCACTAAAATATACATTCAGTACAATATGCGGTGCAAAAAATATTTATAAAACTAGTTATAGTACGAACGCACCTCATTTGCCACGTTTGACGTGCAATTTCCACCCCCCCTTTTTTATTAAACATTAAACCATATTTCTTTTGGTACTCCTTGTCATCTTGCATTGTCAAAATCAACATCGCCTTTTTCTTAATAACAATAATAAAAAGTACGGCCCCGATTCGGGTCATTTATGATATTTTGACTATAAGCATTGGAGAAATGAAATTAAACAATGTAAAACATGAAAAAATAAATATTCATATAGCTGTATCGGAACGAAATTAAGTTAAAATTAATTTTATTAAAATTATTTGATAAGATTTTTTTCCTATTGCTTATTGCTTTATGATTATGTTTAAATCAACATCGTTATCATCTTAATATTTTTTTCTTCGAAATAATTTCGGTGGCTGTTAACATACTTTGCTTGCAAACTGGAAAAAAAAAAAGAAAAATAAATAAATAAATTAAATATGTTTCTTTGCATCAATTAAATCGCCACCGATATAAAATTATCTTAAAATGAATTTGTTAAAATTATTTGATAAATTTTCTTACTTTGTTTAGGGATATTTCTTGTAGTAATACTTATCTTCATATTATCTCTGAACAGGAGACCCATGTGAGGTTTTCGAACTGAAATCCTTGAGATTATTTGCTGATACTTTTTCATTAATTTACATATAATAATACGCACTTTCATTGATCATCTGTATGTTGTCAAAATCCTATTCAAAAAACTTTCGAATGATTCAAAATACTTTCGAATACTATCGCATTCATCGTTGTATGTTTTGCATGGATACAGAGAAAGAGATGTTGACATCAGAAATAATATATGTGATCTGCATCGTTATTATTTTAATACTTTCTCTTTTAAATAATTCCAATGGGTATCAAAATACTTCGGTTTAGAACTGGAGAATAAAATATATGACTATAAATGGAAAAAAAAACTAAGAAAATAGGGGATTTTTTTTTGTTAATTTAAAATGTAGCTGAAACAGAATTAACTTCAATTAATGCTTGTTAACATCATTTAATAAGGTATCTCGCTTTGTTCAGAAATAGATTTTTTTTGTCCTACTTATAAAATGCCATTATATGCAACCTTAACAGTGGCTTAACAGTGTTATCACTTAGAGGGGCTTCCGAGTTGTCTTCAACTTTACGCCCAGTATATTGTTAAATGTCTAAAATGAATGAGCCATTGGGATATAAAGTTTAACTGAAATATAAATACTACGTAACAATTTTATTAAAAATAAAAAAAAATAAAAAATTACTTTTAAAGAAAAGTGGTATAATAAATCTAAAACTAGTTAGTGCCCGTCAAGACTTGACGGTAAATAGCTTGAATGTTTTATTAGAAAAATTCTTGAATTTTTAATTAATTGCTTTTAAATTAATTATTGAATGACGAATTACGTGGCGAATTTCTATATTGCACAAGTGATTCTTATTTCTTTAAGGCGATAGATGGTGCTGCCAGTCTAACCTATTCAATGAAGGGAAAGAATTTTAAGTTTATAGTTTACAACTAATTATGCTTGCTTTTTATCAGAAATTTACCTAAAAACACCGGGTAGAGAATTTATTTTTACTTATTACGACCTCATTTTTTTAAAAAATAACAATATCTATTTTCATTTATTTATTAAAACTACACGGGCATTAAAAGCTGCCATGATTTTTTTTTTTTTTTTTTTTTTTTTTTTTTTTTTTTTTTTTATCTGTCTCATTTTCTAAAATCCTAAATTTGAAACTTGATGCAGCTAACGATTTATAATAAATATTTTTTATTGCTCGACACATTGCTTTTACATTTTTAATACATTTTTTTAAATATTAAACGTGGATATCAAGGTGATTTCTTTTATAGCTCTTATACGAATATTTATTTTTTTTTCCTTTCTGTTTTATTTTTTTACGCAAATGAATGACAAACTTTTCTTTCTAACACACATACACATAAATATTCATGATAATGGTCAGAAAATATAACCGAAATTTTAGATCAGCTCAATTTATTTAATTGATAATTGCATGCAAAATATTTTAGCTTAAATATTTTAAATATAAAATCGTTATTTTTTCAAAATATTATTGAGTGTTAAATTTTATTTAATTATAAAGCATTCAAATAATAATAATAATAAAATAAAAATCCTATAACTTCTCTTCCAATAAAATTTTTCATTATTGAAATGAATTACCGTCAAAAATATTACACATTTTGCCATGCTAGGATTCGAACCTGCGTCCTTTACAGAAATTCGAGGGCTATAAAGTGCTGCGTTGCCGCTACGCTAGCGGGAACTCGTTTAACTTCCTTCTAAATTGAAGAGGTTCGAAGAACAGTTGACGCATACCAGGGAGACGCTTATGAATGTGTCGAATTTGAGTTCTGATCCTAAAGCAATTGTTTTGCGTTTTAATATTTATGATACCTTATTTTTTCAAAGAAGTAGCTACAACTTAATATGCTAGTTTCTTTCGTGTCTAACTATAATAAATAATAATATAATAAATTTATAAGACGGATCACAGTTCATAACTTTTAGCCTCAAATCACTGTGTTTATCTTCTGTGTGTAATATAACCAAAACAATATGACACCCCCGAAATAAACTGTATCTAGCTCTTAATACAAACACAATAAATTTTCCAATTGTTAATAATGCTGAAAAAGCCAAGTAATATTAACTTTGTGAAAGAAAGAAAAGCTTGTTTACAGTAAGATCGAATAGCAGACGAACTTAAAACAACTTCGACCTGTGATGTGATAGTTCAACTGAGCGAGCATCTTTGCGCATGTGCAGCGCTTTACTGCAAAGGCAGACTTGTACTTATATACTGCGCAGGCGCAACTGTAGAATTTTAATTTAAAATTACGGCTAATTAATAAAATATTTGAACAAACGAATGGATGATAACAAACTGTGGCCAAATATCTTTCATTTAAAAAAAGATTGGTGTAATTTAATGCTGTAGTTTCTTCTCACGGACTGTCGAAAGAAAACGCTTAGTGTTTTAAATATATAGATAGTAAGAAACCTTAATGGTTTAGAATTAAGAGATATATGCATATGCAACCTCAACATCGATATTACTTTAAAATTATTTTACTTATTAATAATTACGGTGGCAGTCAAGATATTTTGTTTGAGAATTAGAGAAATAAAACAAAACTATCATAGAAGACGGTAATATTCCGAGTGACGCAGCCTTAAGCCTAAAATCGTAGAAAGGCGGAACTCATATATAAAGCTAACTCGAGATCAAAGGAAACGCCAAAAAGCCGCCATTTAATAACTCAGCAAATATAGCTCATATGGTTCTGCCCGTCTGCAGGGCGGAAAAGCAGACTAAGTAAACTTAAATAAATTTTAAGGAGAAAATATTTAATCAAATACCAGCATCTCAAAATTTTTAAAACTCTCTACACTCTAAATAAAAAGGAGTGACTATTCACTCCTCCGGAGTGAATAGTCACTCTATCGCAGAGTCAAAATATGCCCAACCTCTTTAGAGTGACTATTCACTTTGAGCAAAAGTGGAATCGTTGACTCTCTGAAAGAGTGAATAGTCACTCCTGGGAAGTGAATATACTCTAAACCGGGGTGAATAATCACTCTTTCAGAGGAGTGATTATATGGAGTGATATTTACTCTTGCTAAAGGAGTGGATTTTTTCACCCCTGGTAGGAGTAAATAGTCACTCTTTGATAGAAGTGAATGTTAATTTTTTATGGAGTGAATACCTTTTTTATGTTGCTTTTTTGTGGGCATTTTAAAAGAATCATATCTTTATGAGCATGTAATGAAAATAGGTACAAGCGTGGTAAAGATTCGAATAAAATACTTTACTGGCAATATTTATTTAATTCATAGTTTGTAACAATAATTGAACTTTTAAGGAAAAATTCAATTAAAGTTATATATCAATTAAATTAGATTACTGACAGAAAGGAACTAAAATATTTTATTCCAATTTTATCCCTTGTGTTTGCTTTCATTGCATGCCCAATAAATACATGATAGTTTTAAAATGCGCAAAAGAGCATGTAATTAACCGAAATCTTAATCAGTTAATATTATTTCTTTCTTTTCAGATACCCATTAAGTTGTATACAGTATTTTAATAATTCCAGTAATGTACGTTAATTATGTTCTTTTTTCATGTGTAATTCAAGTTTTAAATATTAGTAGATCTTAGTACGTATTCATTGCTAATGAATTTAAATTTAATCAAACGTTATTGTTTACTGTATTTTAGTTACTTTTAAAGTTTTATTAATAGCTGTATGTGGATGTGATATGATTAATAACGTGTGATTTCATTTTAATTTTCGTTTTAAATATAAAATTTATCTTTTTAGCTTACTTTTCAGTAAAGTAAGCTTCAGTTGTTTGCTATTTTGCAGAACTCTATTGTTCTAAAATACTTTTAATTTTCCTACTAAAAACACAATGCTTATCAACTCGCATGTTTTTTTTTTAATAAGTTCTAAGCTTGATCTAAATATTAAGGAAGTTTTTTTATGTGTTGTGATCTCTCATTGTTCTATTAAATATGAACATGGAGTATAGATTTTTTATAATCTCTGGGATATTTTTATATTTTAAACATATTCCTTCACTTAATCATGATTTCGAATTTTCTTTCGCTATTGCTGAAAAACGGATATTAATGCAATGCTTATTTATGAACGACATGATAAGCCGAGCCGTATGTAATTTAAATTTTTTTTTATTCCCGTATCTATTCTATTTTGTCAATATGAGCTAAATAGATTTAGTATGTTTTATAGGAAAAGATTGATCTAAGAAATAGAAAAAAGAAGGAAATATAAAAAGAAAAGAAATGACAGCACATGTACTGTTCTTATTGCTTGAAAAACACTTTTAATGTAATAAGTAGTTATTTATCTCTTTAAAATATATTCAATCTTATATTATATACGTGATACCATGAACATTAAAAAAATGTACTAAAGCAGTTTAATCTATAAATTTCCTATCAGGCATAAAAAAAAACACTTTATTTCAAGGCTTAAATATCATGTTTTATTTTTTAGTGCCAATGATTACGTGTATCATAAAGGTAGAAAATGAGTTTAACAATAGAAGAAAATTGAATGACTGATTCAGATTGTCTATTAGTAAATGTTTTGATTAAAATCATAAACAGCAGAAAAATGCTTACATACAATTTAAAAGAATAAATATACCAATTTGAAAAACACTTTGAAGATATCTTTTCACGCGCCTGTTAAAAATTGCAGACATAACAGTAATAGAAAAATTTTAGTTTGAAACCCAAAAAAGTTTCGAATGCTCTTTGAGAATGTTCTGTTATTCTGTATCCTTTACGAGTTAATTGCCTTTAATTTTTTATGAAAAAAAAATTCCATAAATAATCACTTTAATGATATCCGTATATATTTTAATTCTAAAATAGCGAACGTCTTTCTCTTATCTTAAGCGTCGTAGACAAGACTGTTCTGATTGGCTGATTAGTAATATCCATACAATACTCACTCCTGCTTAGATTGAATATTCACTATGGACAACTGAGTGACATATTTCACTCTTGACAATGGAGTGAAATATTTCACTCCTTTCTAGGGAGTGGAAAATTCCACTCGTTAAGGAGTGTATTTTTATAAAATTCACTCCAAAAAAAGTGAAAATGCCTGTCACTCTTTCAAAGCGTGAACTTTTCACTTCTCCCAATTTTAGAGTATATCAATTCATATTTCCTAGGTAATATTCATGCAAATAAACACCCAAACAATCCCAGCTGGAAAATACTCAGCTAACCAAGAGTTTAAATTCATTAAATCCAGCTCGTTTGCAACTTCGTGTATACAATATTTCAAGTATGATTTTATTTTAAATCTATCTCTATCGCGTGTGTCCGTTTACGAAAGATTAATTCTTTGCACTTCAAACTATATAAACAGTTCAGCTATTGTTTCCGTCTAATATTCCATAACGAAATTAAAACTTCATGAATAAATAATTAAAGTAATATAATTATACAAATAAAATGCAAATGTAACACACTCTCAGAAATAAAACTCTCCCTTTTGACGATTCAGAAATCCTCGAGCTGTATTTCGTCGTTTTTGACGATCATTTCCTATTAACATCACGTGACTTTTAACGAAACGTAAACCCTCAAATATTTGACGAAAGTTTTGCCTCAATCACGGTCAGAATCAATGCATTTTAAGGAAACATTTCCTCAAATCCTCCTCAAATCCTACGATTTTAGCAAACAGATATTTGCTTGTTTATGTTAGTCCTGTAATAATTTATTTTAAAACAGCACTTAGTGCTTTTCAGAAAATACTGAAATATAGGTAGTTATTGTTTCTTCATTAGTTATTTTTTTAGCTGTTAGAATTTTTAGGAATGCTTATTAATATTATTATTATTTTTTTTTATATGTTGTCGTTCGTTATGTTTTAATTCGAAAAGAATAAATTTCCTGTGTTTTTCAAAACCATTCAATAAGAAAATTAGGTCAATAAAATTTCAAACTTCTAGGATATCTTTATTTATTTATTTATTTTTTTAAGAAGTATATTATGTTTTCAATCAAATTAAAAATAAACATAATTGATCCCTCTCCTCTTTATAAACAGTAAAGTGTTAAAATCTTATCCTCCTACTCAAAGTGATAAAATCTCACGCAATATGCACTTCACAATTCATTATTTGTGAGCAACAAATTAACCTGACCATATTCTAATCATCCATTGATCAAAGAAAATTTCAGTTGTAAATTATTTAATCAAGCCATATTATAATTATTCATCGATACGAGAAAACCATAAAAATAAATTAGCTTTCCTTAAAACTCTCAGAAAATATAGCAGCCCGATAAAATTGCAATCTACGTTATAATAATAAAACACGAAATAGAATTCATTATATCAGTCTAAAAACAGACCCTTTCAAGCCCCCAGCAGCCAGGTTGGTAGAACTTCGACCTCCCATACGAAAGGTCGTGAGTTCGAATCACGCCGGGGAAAGAGAAAGGTGATTTTTTTTCTCTCCCCGTGTCAAATACTGGAGCTTCCAAACTAATTGAGAGATGGCGCCACCAGACCTTTTTTGACGAAACTATTGACGAAATTTATATCGTCAAGCAAGTGAAGAAACTAATTTCATCAATTTGACGAAATGTTCGCTCGGAGCATTTTCCAGGAAACTATTTCGTCAAAAACAAAGAAAATTTCGTGAAATCTGAGTATTCATTTCTGAGAGTGCAGGCATTTAATCGAACTGTGCACTTAAATAACTGAAATTATCAGAATCAAAAACGCTTATAAGTAGCGATTTTTGGCGATTTTTCCTGCTGTTAACTGCTGGTTTGCGGATAATATGAAAGTGTTACTTTTAATAAATAAAAAAAAAATAAATGAATGTAATAAATTATGTAATTGATATTTTTCATATAAAATTTACTTTTGGTGTGGTTCGTGGACAATGTAAAAAAATATATTAAATGGAAAAAATCTGTTAAAATTTTGAATTAAAAGGTTTTTCACCTTTGTTCTGTAACCTGAAAAACCCAGGTTAGATCATCTAGTAAACATACTATACTATAATAGCGGCATTAAAAAATAATAATAACTAAATTGATTTGGGGCCCGGTGAAATGTTAGTGTAGGGCAGAAGGATGCGTTGGACTTAATGAAAAATATAATAATGTACTTTAATTAAAACTTTTAAAAATGAATTATTTATAAAGTAGAAAACATATCTTGGCGCCGACAACATTCCAATGTACACAAACTCTAGCGTCGGTAAAAAAACAGCGGAGACGATTTGTTTCGATTCTTCTCAATAATCGTCTGCCGAAGAAAACGATCGAATAAATAAAAAGATTGTCTTTCGTTTTGCCACATTAGGCCCTAGAATCACATGGGTCTAGGCGTCTAGGTCCTGGACAAAACTTACGATAATCTTACGGCACTCCCATCTAAAGACTCAGACTAAGTAAACCTAAACAAATTTTAAGGAGAAAATATTTAATCAAATACCAGCCGCTCAAATATTTTTAAAACGTGCATATCAATTCATATTTCCTAGGTAATATTCATGCAAATAAACACCCAAACAATCCCAGCTGGAAAATACTCAGCTAACCAAGAACTTAAATTCATTAAATCCAGCTCGTTTGCAACTCGCGTACACAATATACACAATTCACCATTTCGACCTTCTACCCAAGAGAATCAAAATTGCATCTAGAGTTTTCCGCTACAAAATTTTCGCCAGGCGCCTACATATCGCATTCATACATTCATTTTAACGTCACCTGACCTTTTAATGAATTTTCCGCGCACTAGACACAGATCTGGAACTAAAAGGAATGACCACCCCCATTAATCACCCCCTAGGAAAGTTGGGGGGGGGGGTATTTTGGAGAAAGCGATGCAAGAGGATAGCCCCCGAAAATTTTAAGGCGAGCCTTGGTGGCGAGTCAAAGGTTAATTGGCTTTTGTGTGGGATGGCGTGATTTTCATTTGCCAGCCAAGTTGTTCGCCAATTAATTTTTCGCCAATTAATTTTTAGCTAGGGTTGCTAGAGAGAATTGTAGAAGGAGAAGGTACTAACTTCCTTTTCCGTCTTTTGTTAGGAATATTGAAAACTTGCGTTATTCTGTAATTAGATGGTTCAAACATTTTAATGACTTGTTCGGAATTCACATTTATTTCAGATTATGCTGTTTAAGACCGAAACTTTATCTAAGAATTTTTACTTTAATGATGTTTGCTAAGAGATAGGAAGAACTAATGAGGATGGAGTTGAAATTATAATTTGCATTTCGTTGGGTGTATAGATTCAGTAGTTTTAAAATCAAGTCTTAATAATGTATTATAATTTTCCCCACAGTCACATTAGTTTTATTTTAGTTATGCTTATTCCGATTTGAATTCGGTGGTTGTTAATATCTTAATCCATTAAAATAAAAATGAATTTAAAAAAAAATGTAGTTTATTTTAATTTTAATATCATATAAGGGTTTTTATTCCTTTAATCATAGCAAACATAGAGACAAAAAGAAAAACTCATCGGAAAAATATGTTTTGATTTATTTTTTGTAGAAATACTGTGACATGACTCGGTTTTCCCTGTCCATTCATAGTGAATGTTTAGTTATTCATGACACAATAAGTCACAAAATAACCCTAACCTTTTTTCAGATCTTTCCTTAAATATCGCATTAAACCCACCTGCATTATACAGTGTCATGGTGCACTTTTGACCGGTCACATGAAATCAAAGAAACAAGATGGAAAGGGTAAATCGTCACCAAATAAAAGAAAAACACTCCAAGTTTCATACCTGTTCAGTGCAGTTCGATGTGGCCTCCATTTGTTGCCCTTCCCACATCTAAACGATGTTCAAGTTCTTCTTACACACGTCTGGTGTAACAGAGTGAATAACACCTGTGATTTTCTCTTTCAAATGGAAGCCACATCGAACTGCACTGAATAGGTATGAAACCTGGAGAGTTTTTCTTTTATTTGGTGAAGATTTCACATTTCCATCTCGTTGACTTCCTGTGACCGGTCAAAAGTGCAAAATGACTTTTCAGGCACATCGTATTTGCATACTTCATCTCAACAATGTTTTCTTCGCCGAAGCCATTCTATATCGGAAATTCAAATGCTGATAGGAAAGTCAACATTAACATGAAAGCTTTAATGTTAGATTTGGGGAAGACCTTTTTACACTCATGTCAGATGTCCGCAGAATTCGAATTTTTATCTTTGTAATGCTTACCAAATATGATATCAAAATGCCATGAAAAATCTCCTGAAAAGCATTTTATCTTTGTTGTAGGCAATACCGGCATGGTTCAAATGTGGGATGGTATTATATTGAAAGACATGAATATGTGGCATTCTCCAATTCAGCTAAATCGGCCACTATTTACTTCAGACCCTGATATCACCAAGTTTAAGATAAAATCAATTTTATTTAATTTCAATAAAGCAGTTTGGACAATGACTGTGCTGTATTCTTTTCTTGAGTTTTAAACTCTCATAAATCACTTTATTGAAAGTTCTTCTAACATATGTAGCAAAATAATATTTGGCCAATATTGTTTATGTTGGCAGTGTAAAGCCAATGTTTCTGTAATAGTGCAATTTCAATGTAAATCAATTTTACTTAATTTCAGTAAAAGAGGATTGAACAGTGTATGTTTTAGCAATAGCAATTTTTTTCCTGACTTTTAAACTCCGATAAACTTATTTAAACTGTTTCTTCCTTATTGTAAAAAAATATTAGATCAATATTGTTTGTATTAGGTTTATTTTGGCGAAATATTGCCTCAATACTGGAGTGTTTACACTTTGCCAATATACCATCAATATCTAATAAGAAATATTTTGCAATTTCAATATTTCCATTGCCAGTATTAAAATTATTTTGCCAATATTTCTGTAGTCGTGGCATTTAATTGCTAATATTTTCACAGTAAAGTCATACTTAACCAATACTGGTATTTCATTCGAAGTATTCCGTCCAATGAAATATTGATGCAAGATTGGGCTCCATTATAAATAATATGGCCAATATTGGTTTGTTAATAGGAACCTATTCAAATAACTTAAAGAATCAGTAAATCTCTTATGTAGTTGTCATGTAGTTAAAATCGCACATTTTTCCAAACTCAGGGCATTTACAACATAGAAACTGAAAGTTTGCAAAGCTCGTCATCTTAGCCTGAATTACAACACAATTACTGTAGAGTCCCTTCCTAAGTCTTAAACGAACTTGCTGCGAGTGAGTTCCTCCTACATCTTCACACTCGCGAATACAGAATTGCTGTGATTTCACTTCTAAAGACGTAAATAAACTTTTCATGCACACCTTCACACTTGCGATTACACAATTATTGTAGAGACGCTGTACGTTACAACACAAATTACTGTGGAGCCACTTCCAAAGACGTAAGTGAACTTGCTACGAGCACCTTCACACCGCGATAACACAATTGAAGAGTGGATGAACATGTTATGCTACATTTTCTATTTTTTTTTCTTTTGGTTGAAAGCGTTATGAGATATCCTATATCACATGGTGAAGCTAAAATACTAATATTCTATTTAGTCTTGTAGATTTAGGACATTATTCATTAATATTTAATATTTTAATATTTAATAATGTCAATAATATTAATAATTTTTAATATTTGAAAATTAAATATGAATAAGTTTTTCTGAGAGAGTTTAGTACCATACCTGTTAATATTTTAAACACATGGTATCAAACAGAAAATAAATCATTAAAATTTACAGCAAAAACTTTCACTTCAAATTTCTTCAAATGTAACTTTTGTTACTTAACATGTTCTTCCACTTAGCTCTTCAATTATTATAGATAAATTGTAGTCAGAGCTGGGTGGTACGTTAGAAGACCCCGCACCAGATGCTGCCAGTTATGCACCAGATAGACGTATAATTCAATTTGCGATATCTTTGTTCTGGTCTGAGGTCTCTTTGTTCTGGTCAGGCGGTGGTATTCGTCTTTAATAGCTTTAGAAGAAAATTGACGGACATCCAGCTGGACCTTCTTTCAAGTTCGATCTAATCTTCTTATCTCTTTTGCATTGTTGAATCTCCTGTCCTTTTGTTAAAAATCACAAGTGTGATTGGAAAAGAAAGGCCAGTTGACATTTTTATTGCTTTAGAATGAGACGGAGCACTTTTCCTTTTAAAACGCAGTTGCTTTTAGCAAAATGTAATAAAATGTAGTGAAGAAACTACAGCGAGCGGTGAAGATGGTAATGAAGAAGAAATTGAAATATCTTCAAAAGAAGAAATGCTAAAAGCATTCCATACAATAAGAAGGGGATTCCAGTTTTACGAAAATGTTTTAGATGAATTGTTCGGATACTTACAAAAGTGCGAAAATTTTTATGAACAGTATATTTTTTTTTTTATAAGAAATCTGCACAAAGAAATATTACAGGCTTTTTTGAAGTGAAGGATTTGGTATAGTGAGAAGAAAGAGAAAAGTTACACTACGCTTCAGCTTTTGTTTACTTCTCTTTATTGTGTGTTTTTTTAGACATTATTCTAATTAAATTTTTCTTATATGTCTACATTGCATAAAAAAAGGTTACTGCCCGAATTACAATACATTTACCCAATACAGTAGAACCTCATTTATCCGAAACTCTCGGTTAACCAAAATCCATTTTTAAAGGCCTTTTTTTTTTTTTTTAATTTCTACTATCACATTTCTTGTATGCAAAATCCATTTTGAATTTAAATGATCATATTCCTTATGTGCAAGCGGTCCTTTCTGAACCATGAGTACACATAAATACTTTCGATCCCCTTTATTAGAATTCCTTTGAATTTAACTTGAGCTCATGTAAGCTGGGGAGTGGAACGAACAAAACAAACGAACAAATTAGAAATTCTGAAGCTTTTGAATGTTTTGCAAATAGTTTAGTTTGGCTGGAGCAGTAGAAACACTGTGATACTGGTTAACTAATAAGATTTAAAAATTTCGTGATAGAGCTTCAAAGCAAAGTCAATCGAAACGGCGACAAACAAAACATTGTTTCAAACCCTTGTGAAATATGAAAAAGGTACTTAATTTCAAAATTAAAATTCAGGTTAATTTATTCCTGTTTCTATTTTGCTGTTGCTTTATTTATATTAAGCACTTGTTACCATAATATGAAATAGCGCATATATTTCTCCTTAATCTTAAAATTGAAGCATCCTCGATTATCCGAAAATTTCGATTTTCCGAAAGAGTGTCGGTCCCTATTACTTCGGATAATCGAGGTTCCACTGTATTTTCATTTTATTAAAAAAACTTCATGAATTTAAGTTGATTTCTATTTAACGAATTTTCTTCATAACGAAGTGTAACGATGAGACTTCGTTAAACGGAAGTTTCCCTGTATTCGTCATTTCGTCGATCGTCATCGATTCGTCGTTCGAAATTTCGTCGTTTTTGACGATCATTTCCTATCAACATCACGTGACTTTTAACGAAAGGTAAACTCTCAAATATTTGACGAAAGTTTTGCCTCAATCACGGTCAGACTCAATGCATTTTAAGGAAACAGTTGCTGTACCTCCTCAAATCCTGCGATTTTAACAAGCAGATATTTCCTTGTTTATATTAGTCCTGTAATAATTTATTTTAAAACAGCACTTTTTAGTGCCTTTCGGAAAATACTAAAATGTAGGTAGTTATTGTTTCTTCATTAGTTATTTTTTTTAGCTGTTAAAATTTTTAGGAATGCTTATTATTATTTTTATTTATTTATTTATTTATATGTTGTTCGTTATGTTTTAATTCGAAAAGAATAAATTTCCCGTGTTCTTCAAAACCATTCAAAAAGAAAATTTGGTCAATAAAATTTCAAACTTCCAGAATATCTTTTTTTTTAATTTGTTTAAGAAGTATATTCTGTTTTCAATCAAATCAAAATAAATTTAAACATAATTGATACCTCTTCCCTTTATAAACAGTAAAGTGTTACTGTCAATATCTTATCCCTCTACTCAAAGTGATAGAATCTCACGCAATATGCACTTTACAATTCGTTATTTGTGAGCAATAAATTAACCAGACCATATTCTAACCATTCATTGAGCAAAGAAAATTTCATTAATAAATTATTTAATCAAGCCATATTATAATTATTGATTGACCATGAGAAAACCATAATAATAAATTAGCCTTACCTAAAACTTTCAGAAATTATAGCAGCACCGATAAAATTACAATCTACCTTATAAAAACATAAATACGCAGCAGAATTCATTAAATCAATCTAAAAGCACATCTATTCAAGTCCCCCAATAGCGAAGTCGGAAGAGCAACGGTCTCCCACGCCAAAGACCGCGGGTTCGAATCACCCCGCGGAAAGGGAGAAGTGAATTTTTTCTTCCCCCTGGATGCAGGAGCTTCCAAGCTGTTTGATAGATGGCACCACCAGCCAACTTTTGACGAAATTTATATTGTCAAGCAAGTGAAGAAAGTAATTTCATCAATTTGACGAAATATTCGCTCGGAGCATTTCCCAGGAAACGGTTTCGTCAAAAACAAAGAAAATTTCGTGAAATCTGAGTATTCATTTCTGAGTGTACTTCTCTATTATTAGTATCTTAAGAAAAATATCATGAGAAATGAGGAAAACGAAATAACATGGAATCAAAACTTGATTTTATGATACTTTACGGAATAAAGTAAAATTTCTATATATCCTTGCGTTGTATTTGTTTGTAAACATGATACAGAAAATAGTAATTGATTGTATCAGGGCCGAAACTAGCCTTTTTTGCACCAGGGCAAACATGGATTTTGGCACCCCCCTACCCCTCTTCCGCAGAGTATATTTACAAAGAGAATTTTTCTAATTTTCTAATATCCGACTTATTTTAAAATTTAAAATATGTAATCATAAAATATGTAATACGGAGCTACGTAGTCTACAACGGCGGATCCAAGGGGGAGGTTACGGGAGTCATGACTCCCCTCTGAATACCAACAAAAATATTCTAAAGCTCATTTTTAAAATGAAATATACAGTAGAGTCCCGATTATCCGAGTACCGTTTAACCGAGTTTCTGCTTTAACCGAGTTTTTAGGTAGCTTTCATTACAAAAAGCTACCTATTGCAGCCGTTCGGAGGAAAGCGATTTCAAAATATTTTGGTATATTTTCATCGATCATGACCCCCAGACTCCGAAACCACCCTCCGTTCAAAATTGATATATATATATATATATATATATATATATATATATATATATATATCCATATATATATATCTATATCTGACCTTTGTCATACTGTAACTCTTGTATTTATGAACCGATTTCGATGTAATTCGGTGTGTACATAGTACATACCAATGTCTCGACCGAGTTCGTTGGCCAGCTTCATCCGCCGTTTTGTCTCAAAATGGCGGCCATTTAAAATAAAAAAAAAAAATAAAATTTGAAATGTGGTACCAAAAAATTGAAAATGGAAAAATATTTTTTTCTTATGTATTTGACCTTTATAGAAAGATTCCGGAGCAGTTTTTGTTTCGTCTATATCTTAAAAAATGGCTGAGTTATAGCATTTTGAATTTCTAGCGTGGCTGACATTTTGAAACGTCCTGAATTTTGTCACGCGATAAAAGGCGTATTTATGAACCGATTTCGATGTAATTCGGTGTGTACATAGTGCATACCAATGTCTCGACCGAGTTCGTTGGCCAGTTTCATCCGCAATTTTGTTTCAAAATGGCGGCCATTTAACATTTTTAAAAAACTTTAAAATTTGAAATGTGGTACCAAAAAATTGAAAATGGAAAAATATTTTTTCTTATGTATTTGACCTTTATACAAAGATTCCGGAGCAGTTTTTCTTTCGTCTATATCTTAAAAAATGGCTGAGTTATAGCATTTTGAATTTCTAGCGTGGCTGACATTTTGAAACGTCCTTAATTTTGTCACGCGATAAAAGGCGTATTTATGAACCGATTTGGATGTAACTTTGTTTATACATAGTACATATCAATGTCTCGACCGAGTTCGTTGGCCAGCTTCATCCGCCATCTTGTTTGAAAATGGCGGCCATTTAAATTTTTAAGAAAAATTTAAATTTGAAATGTGGTACCAAAAAATTGAAAATTGAAAAAATATTTTTTTTATGTGTTTGATCTTGATAAAAAGATTCGGGAGCAGTTTTTGTTTCGTCTATATCTTAAAAAATCGCTGAGTTATAGCATTTTTAATTTCTAGCGTGGCTGACATTTTGAAACGTCCTGATTTTTGTCACGTGATAACAGGCGTATTTATGAACCGATTTGGATGTACCTTGGTGTGTACATAGTACATACAAATATCTCGACCGAGTTCGTTGGCCAGCTTCATCCGCCATCTTGTTTCAAAATGGCAACCATTTAAAAAAATTTTTAATTTAAAATGAGATACCAAAAAATTGGAAAATGAAAAAGATTTTTTTCGTATGTGTTTGACCTTAATACAAAGATTCGGGAACAGTTTTTGTTTCGTCTATATCTAAAAAAATGGCTGAGTTATAGCATTTTGAATTTCTATTGTGGCTGACATTTTAAAACGACCTGATTTTTGTCACGCGATAATAGGCGTATTTATGAACCGATTTGGAGGTAACTTGGTCTGTACATAGTACATACCAATGTCTCGACCAAGTTCGTTGGCCAGCTTCATTCGCCATCTTGTTTCAAAAGGGTTGCCATTAAAAAAAATTAATTTAAAATTTAAAATGAGGTATTAAAAAACTGGAAAATGAAAAAGATTTTTTTTATGTGTTTGGCCTTGATACAAAGATTCCGGAGCAGTTTTTGTTTCTGAAAATTTGTTTTTTTGTTTATATCTTAAAAAATGGTTGAATTATAGCACTTTGAATTTCTAGCAAGGCTAACATTTTGAAACGATCTTGTATTTGCCACGCGATAACACACGTATTCGCCTATTTCGATGTAAGGAGGCATGTAGATAGTATACATTAATATCTCGACCAAGTTCGCTGGCCAGATTCATCAGCCATCTTGTTTCAAAATGGCGGCCATTAAATTAAAAAATATATATATTTAAAGTGAGGTGCAAAAAAATTAGAAATTGAAAAAGGTTTCTTTCTTAAGTATTTGACCTTGATATAAGGATTCAGGAGTCTTTTTTGTTTGTCTTTATCTTAAAAAATGGCTCAGATATAGCAGTTTCAGTTTCTAATGTGGGTGACATTTTGAAAAATCTGATTTTCTGCCTGCGACAGCACTCGTATATATCAACCGATTCCAATGTGAGTGAGCATGTGCACAGCAATTACTAAGGTCTCGACCAAGCTCACTGGTTAGCCTCATCCACCATGTTGTCTTAAAATGGCAGGCACTTTAAGAAATCGCCGAATTTGGCAGCCAAATATAAGTTACTTTAAAGAAAAGCAGCTTGGATAAAGCTGACTAATTTCGCGAAATTCTCATTCATTATATTGATAAAAATTAGTATTGAATCTCCTATATTCGGTTTCCATTAAACTGAGCTTGGTGTGTTTGAATAATATAAGTTGGCTTTTTTAAAATAAGGAATATGAAAGCTACCTCTTCCTCCCGGCTTGATGGACTGATGGCTTCCATTATTATGAAACAGCCATTATAAATGAAGTGTTCGGTGAAGATGAAAGAGCAGCAGTAAGAAGTTAGAACTCTGATTTTCTGGTCAGAATGTGGCCATTTTCCCTCCACCTAACTTCACCTAACACTTCATTTATAATGGCTGTTTCATAATAATGGAAGCCATCAGTCCATCAGAAGAAAATTATCCATTCCAATGGTATAATCCTTCATTTGGCGCCCCTTCTTTCTGGCGCCCGAGGCACATGCCCCCTCTGCCCCTCCCCCTTAGTTTCGGCCCTGGATTGTATAACTTATTTATTCCATAGTTTTACGCTAAATATTTAAAAAAATGTTAATTTAGTGATTTATCGTATACTTACTGACATTTTTAGAATGAGAATTTCTACGAAAAAATAATTTGAAATGCTTTAAATACCCTGAAATAAAAAAAAAAGTGCAATTTTTTGCTGCTCGAAAATTTAGCATACACTGCATAAAGATAGGAAGTAGTATTTTATCTTTTCTTGTTAAAAATCTCCTAAACATTGAATGTTTTGTTCAAATTTCGAAAAAAATACCAAAATAAGCGATATTGCGCCAAATAAATGCTTAATATAAAGAAAGAGAAGAATATTTAATTTTTCCAGTTATAAAAAATCCCATTATTTTAAACTATTTTTATCCAGTTTTTCTGAAGTAATTTTACGCAGAATTAATTTGCAATTATACACTTTGTTTTTTTTCTAAACTATCTTTTATTTTTCGCTGTGAACAAATTTACCTCAAATTACAGACTATTGATTTTTTTAGATTTAAACACGTTTCATGCGTTAAGGTTAAAAAAGTTAACGGCACATTAACTCCTAATTAAAGCTATAAAGACTTATTGTTTTCCTCATAATTAAAATTATAGCTATACTTTTTCTTCCAATTTTTAATTTAAAACAAACGTTAAATGAAATATTTCGGTTTTAAGATGAAGTTTTGTATTTCACGAGTTTTGATTTATTAGATATTTCCCAGCTTTGAGTTATTGATAAATCAAGGCAATTTTTTCTGTTTTAAAATGGGTCTTAGACATAAAATCTCGAAAACTTTACATTGCTACATTTTTGGCTATATTTAGAGTTTTTAGAATATCATGACGTAAATCACACATAAATGCGGTAATTAAATCAAAATAATATGGCATTTCTTATGTTGTAACAGTCTGTGGTTGTCCAAGGCGCCAATTTTATGAAAGTTGAGTATTTTAAACTTTTCAGTACAATCGGATGTAGTTTCGAAATATATTTTCGACGCAAATCAATACGCATATAAATACATGTAAATACGATAATTCGATCAAATGAATATGACACTTTTAGGTAGATTTCGTATGAAATACTACCTATTACATTCTCCCCTATGTTGGAATTTCTGAAAATTTTTTGCAGATCTACACCGATTATGACCCCTAGAGCCCAAAACCACCCTTAGTAAAAAACTTTATATATCTATATCTATCTATCTATCTATCTATCTATCTATCTATCTATATATATATCACTTTTTTATGGACGCGAAAACTTCCGTAATTCTGCACAAATCTCTTCCAAACTGATACATAAAATCAAGGGCATAAAATCTCGGTCAAGTTCGTTAATGGGCAAAATCGGGGATGGAAATAGGGAGGGGTTTTGTGAAAACCGAAAAAACATCATGACTTCTTAATTTTTGTACATATCAAATTAGTTTAAAGTTTTTATTACTTCTAAAAATAGGGCCACAAATTTATGTATCACAGATTTTTGATAAAACTAGGACTTCCCTCAGAGGGATTAGTCTGAGCGATATTACTGAGAACATAGATTTAATAATAACATGTGGAAGCAAAGAAAATGAGATGTTATCTTTAATTGTCCATATACTGCGATAAACTGAAATGATGAAAATAAACGAATCGTAGAATTACAAAATCTTATATATAAATTCGTATACACTGCTTAAAAAAATGGGAAATCAAACCATTCAAGACAGCCATGCTTGGATATAAAATTGAAAGTACGCAATATATTAAAAGTAAAATAGAAAATGAAACCCTAAATTACTTATATCGGAATTTTAACTGTATTAAATGATGTCAAGAGCATAATCAGACGCTCCGCACCAATTTGAGTAACTTTAAATGACAAATATATTATGTTTAAAAAGAATGGACTATACTTTATATGGTGTGTGCTCCCCCGGAATAGTTAATATTGTACAATATCTGTTTTCCACTGATGCAATAAGGTTGTCGATAACATTTAAGGAATTCTCTCCTCAAAATCTAATATAGTATCAAAGTACCGAATACATCAACAGTGGCATGCAATGCTTCGGTAGAGTATGTTTTAGATATGCTCGATCGGATTTAAATGATGAGTGTATGCTGGCCACTACATACGCTGTATTGTTTTGTTTTGAAACATATTCTGCACAAGTTGAGCTGTATTTAGCATGTATTAAATAAAAGAAATCGGCAATGATTACAACATAAAGTATGACACAAGATCTGAATATAGCGTCTGCATAACTTTTGAGCTGTCAAAGTGTCATTTGAAGTAATTTACAAATCCATACATATTTATTCAGGAAATCATGCAAGCTAACATACGCCAATATGAACCCGATTATGAAATTTCACCAGAATAAGTTAATATATAAAAAAGCTACTAATGATAATTGAGAATATGACCTTATGATAAAATGTCTAGAAAAATGAATCGGATAAAAAATTAATATCACATTTAAAACGGCACTTCCCTCTGTTAGTGGCCTTGACGAGAGAGAGAAAAGCCTAGAGAAGGAACACTTTAACAAGTACTTTCGGGCAACCTACTCACTGTTTCATACAGGTCTTTATTCAATATTTACACAATTTATTTAATGCTAGGTGGGTATCTATCAGTTTTGTTGCATTTAAATCGCATGTTTTGCGGAGGAAATGCATATATTATGAAATATTTAAAGTTGCTGTACCTAATAATTCCAAATTAATGGTAATTGAGATCGCTTTCCGTTCATTTCATCTTTTTAAATTTTAAATTTTTTAGAAACCATTCATAGAGACAATTGTATATTTTAAAACTAACCCGAAGCAAAATTTCAATATTTTGGGCTCAGCAGTAACACAGAAATAGAAAATTTTTGAAAGTTTTGTTTTTGCTCTGTTTTATATAGCGACATTTTTAGAAATTGTTCTGTTGCGAGAATTTACGTCATGATAAATACAGCCATGTCAATTTTCATGTTTATATTCCTAACAATTCCATGTACTTCGTTACTTAGATCATCTTTAGATCTTTTCCGCTTTGTTTAGTCTTTCTATTTTTTAGAATTCGTTCTACAACGAGGATTTACATCTTATTAATTACTACCATGCCGAAGTTCTAGTTTCTAACCCCAACAGTATCCCAAAAATTTCAGTATTCCAAATAAATCATAGTTTAGAACCTTTCTAGAAATTTTTACGTTTATCCGTCAAATTGAACCTTTTAGAGAGCGTTCATTACGAGTATTTACATCTTAAAAGTAACTACCGCACCAAATTTAAAGTTTCTAACCCAATCAATATCACAGAAATCGCAATTTTAGAACTTTTTTGCTCCTGCAGCGATGTATTTTCTTGCACTGACATAAAATAGTCTTTTTTCGGAGCAGAGATGGCCACCAACATTTTTTAAAGTTTGCTATGTAGTTTCAGAGATAACACCTCACAAACGTACAAGCATTAATAATATTACATACTTTATAATATTATAACGCTTTATAATATTAGCATTAGATGTACAGATACAAAAGCCATTTATCTGCTACAAACTAAAGTGCCGGCGTTGCCCAGAATTTGAAGGATGTTTGTTCTGAAAAATCAATTTCAAAATTTAACATACAACACAAAACAAACATTAAAAAAAGCAGTCGAAATGTTGTATGAATGAATCATATGAAAACGCTATATAAAAATGTATAAATGTATATAACAGACGCAAAAGAATACAGCTATAAATGAACTTATTTCAATTTATAATTGGAGCAATAATGTTAAAATAGGCCAATATTTCCCTAATTGGGTTTTTATCATGCTTCAATACATTTTTCACACTCATATGACGTTATAATATATCCACCACGTCCTTTATATTTCCAATATGACGTAATATTTTCCTCCTTCACGTGGAAACCTTGAAATAGAAAAGTTATGAAGTTATATTCACTTTCATTTAAATTCGTCAAACCATTTATTTCATTTTCATATTTCACGTGAATATCTTGCAATAGAAAAGTTATGACGTAATATTCACCTTTTTTAAAAATTCGTCAAACTATTTATTTCATTTTCATTTTTCACGCGGAAATCTTGCAGTAGAAAAATAATTGTTGTAGTAATAATTTCATTGTGTTTTATAATTCTTGGCAACTGCTATAACGAAAAATGTTTAAATTTGATAAGAAATTGCTGTTAAATTAGTGGTTTTTTATTAATTAAAAATTAACTATAAATTATTTCGATTCTGGATTACTTTAGTTACCTCGGCCATGTTTTAATACACATTTACGTATCTTTTCACAATTTTGACTTCCAAATTGTGGATTTTTATAGAATTACAAACAGACAGATAGACAAGTTTTCATTTTTATATATCTCTCTATTCTAAAAAAAGTAACTAACGCTGTACCGCCGCCGCCGCCGCCGGTTTTGAATTTTTTGTGACCGGAGGTCTTTCTTCGTTAACATTAAGAAAACTATTGCATACAAAAATATGAAAATCGGTGGTGTTATAGCAAAATGTTTGATCAACACGCTAATGCATACAGTTTTCGAATCGAAGAATTATTTTAAGAGACATTAATGTTAAAGTTGGACAAAATCGTTCCATTAAAAAAAAATTTATAGGAGCAAAGCTATACATATGAATTTAATCATTTTTAGCTCATTTTATTCAATAGAAAATCCCGGTGTGCAGATTTCATTAATTTTTTTAATTTGACTCATTTTTTGAGGTTTTATTTCTATTTTAAATTCAAATATTCAGCATCTTGACTGATATTTTTTACATATTTTAGAAAATGGTAGTAATTTAAACTGTTGCCAACTGTATAAACAGCGCAAGCAATAATGTTTGCTTCAAATAAAAAAAAAATATTTACACGTTACTATTATAAGCAGAAAAAAACCTTCAAATTAGAATTAAATAATTATGTATAAAAAGCAGGCACTTATTGGAAATTACGCCATTAAAACTATATTTACATGTGAATTTTGAAAGAGAAAGGATATTGTAAAATAAATTCATTAACATGCGTTAGAAGTCTGAAATAGAAGAAATTGCGTCACATTACACTTATTATGCAAAATGAACAAAAAATAGTATTGCAAAACAGTTTAAATTTAAAAATTGCACGAGACAAAATATTAGAGGTTAAATATTAGCTTTTTTCAAAATTTTATTATTTGTCGTTTGATGTGAGGTGTTCAGCTATAAGTATGCAAATTTTCATAATTAGGGGCTGCATAATCAGCCCCAACATAATTAGGGGCTGAGTCAGAAAAATTGCTTAAAATACACAAGTTAGATCCCAGAGGGTTAAATATTAGACTTTTTCAAAATTTTATAATTTGCCGTTTAATGTGAGGTGTTCAGCTATAAGTATGCAAAATTTCATGTCTCCAACTTAATTAGAGTCTGAGTTAGAAAAATCGCTTAAAATACACAAGTTAGAGCCCAGAGGGTTAAATATGACTTTTTCAAAATTTTATGATTTATCGTGTTAACGCAAGGGTTCAGCTATAAGTATGCAAACTTTCATGTCTCCAACTTAATTAGTGGCTAAGTTAGAAAAATTGCTTAAAATACACAAGCTAGAGCCCAGAGGGTTAAATATTAGACCTTTTTCAAAATTTTATTATTTGTCGTTTGATGTGAGGATTTCAGCTATAAGTATGCAAAATTTCATGTCTCCAACTTAATTAGGGGCTGAGTTAGAAAAATTGTTTAAAATACATAAGTTAGAGCCCAGAGGGTTAAATATTAGACTTTTTCAAAATTTTATTATTTGTCGTTTGATGTGAGGTGTTCAGCTATAAGTATGCAAAATTTCATGTCTCCAACTTAATTAGAGTCTGAGTTAGAAAAATTGCTTAAAATACACAAGTTAGAGCCCAGAGGGTTAAATATGACTTTTTCAAAATTTTATGATTTATCGTGTTAACGCAAGGGTTCAGCTATAAGTATGCAAACTTTCATGTCTCCAACTTAATTAGTGGCTGAGTTAGAAAAATTGCTTAAAATACACAAGCTAGAGCCCAGAGGGTTAAATATTAGACCTTTTTCAAAATTTTATTATTTGTCGTTTGATGTGAGGATTTCAGCTATAAGTATGCAAAATTTCATGTCTCCAACTTAATTAGGGGCTGAGTTAGAAAAATTGTTTAAAATACATAAGTTAGAGCCCAGAGGGTTAAATATTAGACTTTTTCAAAATTTTATTATTTGTCGTTTGATGTGAGGTGTTCAGCTATAAGTATGCAAAATTTCATGTCTCCAACTTAATTAGAGTCTGAGTTAGAAAAATTGCTTAAAATACACAAGTTAGAGCCCAGAGGGTTAAATATGACTTTTTCAAAATTTTATGATTTATCGTGTTAACGCAAGGGTTCAGCTATAAGTATGCAAACTTTCATGTCTCCAACTTAATTAGTGGCTGAGTTAGAAAAATTGCTTAAAATACACAAGCTAGAGCCCAGAGGGTTAAATATTAGACCTTTTTCAAAATTTTATTATTTGTCGTTTGATGTGAGGATTTCAGCTATAAGTATGCAAAATTTCATGTCTCCAACTTAATTAGAGGCTGAGTTAGAAAAATTGTTTAAAATACATAAGTTAGAGCCCAGAGGGTTAAATATTAGACTTTTTCAAAATTTTATTATTTGTCGTTTGATGTGAGGTGTTCAGCTATAAGTATGCAAAATGTCATGTCTCCAACTTAATTAGGGGCTGAGTTAGAAAAATTGCTTAAAATACAGAAGTTAGAGACCGGAGCGTTAAATATGACTTTTTTCAAAATTTTATGATTTATCGTGTTATCGCATGTGTTCAGCTATAAGTATTCAAACTTTCATGTCTCCAACTTAATTAGGGGCTGAGTTAGAAAAATTGCTTAAAATACACAAGTTAGAGCCCAGAGTGTTAAATATTAGACTTTTTCAAAATTTTATTATTTGCCGTTTGATGTGTAGTGTTCAGCTATAAGTATGCAAATTTTCAAGTCTCCGACATATATAGTTTCTGAAAACGGGCTCTGTGACAGACGGACATACAGACAGACAAAGGAGTGAGACAGGTAGAGTTTCGTTAGATGAACGAAACTCTAAAAACATGCTGCGGATGACTGTAACAACATCCTAAAATTACATTACCATCAGCGATCTACCAATCCCGAATTTAGTTTATATTCGTTTCATATATTCTTATTCTTTTGTGTGGCCCTGTAAAATAACTATCAATATTATATACAGTAAAATCTCTGAATAGCGGATACCCCTAGAATGCAGAATTTGTCCTCTATTTAGAGGTGACCGCTACTGAG
Source organism: Maratus speciosus (assembly GCA_963932465.1). Classification (NCBI taxonomy): domain Eukaryota; kingdom Metazoa; phylum Arthropoda; class Arachnida; order Araneae; family Salticidae; genus Maratus; species Maratus speciosus. The sequence continues at coordinate 181,618,397 of OZ010798.1, read as the reverse complement.
AGTAAAACATGTACAGTTATTTAAGAGTTGGTAATCGAAAAAATGTCCGCTAAATAGAGGTATCCGCTAATCGGGTGTGTCCGCTATGGAGGTTTTATCAGTAAAACCTCTGAATAGCGAACACCTCGGGAGGGCAGAATTTGTCCTCTATTTGGAGGTGTCCGCTACTGAGAGTAAAAAATGTACAGTTATTTAAGGGTTGGTAATCGAAAAAATGCCCACTAAATAGAGGTGTCCACTAATCGGGTGTGTCCGTTATGGAAGTTTTACTGCATAATAATATCATCCTTTACAAGGAAATTGCATGCTGTATGATAGACAGACCGACATTCAGAGAAAGATAACCTCCCGGAGCAATAAACACTCATGTCTTTTGTTTTAATCATCCACAATTGTATGTCATACAACAGGCTAAAAACGGTCACCGTGGTACGGAGTACTGCATTATTATTTGTTTGCCCACCAAAACTGGTTGCCACGGGTTGTTGCAAGGTTTGTGATCACGTGGTTGAAACTGATATATTCAATATTAATGCGTGCATATTTTTTTTTTATTTGCTCCATGTGTTCAAATCAGTTGTCTACGAAAACATCAACCGGTGAAAGTGACGCACACCAAATTTCTGTGACGTATGCAGATAAATTGTGCTTTTTTATCAGTTTTTTCTATGTAATTTTTAAACGGTTTGGAACTTATTTTTCATAGTAGGTGCATTCAGTAGGCGACCCTCATAGGTACCTTCTGGTGCAATCAGAAACGAAATCCGACAAATATTTTTTGAGTTATGCTTGACGAAAGGTTTTTATTAGGCTTTTTTTTTAGTAGGGCATGGCGTTAATATCCATCGTAGTAGTAATGTGTCCGGACAGTAATATTTCGCTGAGTATTAGCCTTCGCTTCGCTCAGACAATTAAACATGGGCTCAAGGAGCGCAAAAAATAGGGTTTTTGGGAGGAAAAAAATTCGTAACCTCGCCAATTCTCAAGATATCAAATCCAATTAATTTTATTATAAATTTCCTTAATATTATCTACAACTTTTATATTGACAAGTTTTTGATAGGACCAATTCATACCGCAAAAAAATTAAAAACGAAAACAAAAAGGGGGTGGGGTTAAAGAAGAATTCACAAGATATAAAATCCCCATGAATTTATCATATATCTTCTTAATATTATCTACAACATTTATATTGACAAGTTTTTGGTAGGACCAATTCTTACAGCAAAAACAAATTAAAAATACATAGCGATTGAAGAAAAAAAAAGCATCGTATTAAGGGCGTATTCAAATACAAACTGTCTATTTTCTTACTCATTTTTAAATTCATTTTTGCCTTCAAACGCATCCAATTTGTCTCTTATTCAGAAACTGTATAATGTACCGTATTGTTCGACTTTTTGATAGAGGCGGAATATATTTCAAAATATGATGCCAAACTGGGCATTTTGAATCGAATTTTCTGAAGCGATTGTGTTGGAAATGAAAAATATTGCCGACTGAGAAAATAATTGTTTATAAATCAAGTTTTAATAAACTGAACAAAATAAATAAATAAAAACACAGGTCGCTTATAAATCTCTTCAAAAGTCACGTCAGTAAGTTTCATATTCTTTCTTTTAAAAATTAATCTGAAAATGTGCCAAAAAATTTCGAGCTGTTGAGCATGGAAAAGTATTTTTTTGAATACCGCCTTAACATGATTCTGATAAAATCATCTCTTATATAAAAATGAAATAAAAACTCGACAAAAGCGGCCAAATAAAATTGTTAAAGTGGGTTTATCTCTGATTATGAATTAGTTTCTGTTGTTGAAATTAGCACTTAACTTCGAAATCTACCTGCGCCTGTAGGCCGAGCCGGCAGGGATTTTTTAATATCATATATAGTCTGTATATATTATTAACATATTATTTATAGTCTGTGGTTGTCTAAGCTGCTAATGTTATGAAAGTTAAGTATTTAAAACGTTTAAGTACAGTCGAACATTGTTTTGAAATATTTTTTATAACGAGATATCGTTATAAATTTCTGCCATAGGATTAGCCTTAGCGAGCGGTTCTTTTCGCGTGACTGAAGTAGCTTCTTAAGAGTCTACACTAGTCACTCAAAAAGGACCCGGATAATAATGTTAATTCTGTGGGGAAGTTATTTTCAAATATCTCGCTTGAATTTTGATATTTTCGAATGATTTTTTTTTTTTTTTTTTTTTTTTTTTTTGCATAGGATAGCTAAGGACAACCTACAACCGGGCTAGTTTTTACTTTTTTGATTTTGGTTTCATATATTTTTTTAAAAAATTACTTTTACTTTAGGAACTGGTTTGAACCGGTTCTGAAATTGAAACTATCCTCATATAAAAAAAAACTATAACCAAAATCGAGAAAGTAAACACTAGCCCGGTTGTAGATCGTCCTCAGCTATCCTATGAAAAAAAAAAAAAAAAAAAAAATCGTTCGAAAATATCAAAATTCAAGTGAGATATTTGAAAAAAACTTTTCTATAGGATTAACATTATCATCCGAATCTTTTTGAGTGACTAGTGTGGCCTCTTAAGAATATGGGTTGAGAATTTTGAGGAGACTGGTACAGCTCAACAGAAAAAAAAAAAAAAAAAAACTTTGTGAGAAATAATGTTCACTAAAAATTTTATTGCCTGAAAAAATGTAAAAATATCAAACACCAGCCCTCTTAAAAATCTCTGTAATAAAATTCGAAGTTGCCACATTTTATCATCGGCATTTTTACTTATAATGTGTAATAGTCTTTACTTTTGATTAGCTTCCACATGTTGCCCTTGTTTGACAAATTTTTGAGATGATTTTGAAGTAGATTGGAAATGCATAAGCCGCAAATAAAATTTTTCAATTTCCAATCAATCGAATTTAGACAAGATGAGCTCAATCTAAATCCGTGTAATTTGTCTAATATTGCTGTACCCTGATTTAAAAACTCAATAAACGCCTTGCTAAACTTATTCTTTGACGTGCCAAAAGTGGCTCGCCCTGTGGTAGACTACTTTATCATACTTGCATTAAAGATCCATTTTCTTTTATTTTGGATTTCGAATCGACGAAAATTTTTTGGTCGAGTCGGGCTTCAGGTCAAAGAAAATATTTTTGTCGGGTCGGGTTTCATGCAAAGAAAATGTTTTGTCGGTTCGAGTTTCAGGTTAAGGTAATTTTTTTTGTCGGGTCGAGTTTCAAGTCAAAGAAAATTTTGTTGTAGGGTTGGGTTTTAGGTCAACGAAAATTTATTTTGTCGGGTAGGGTTATAGGTCAACGAAATTTTTTTGTCGGGTTAGGTTTCAGGTCAACGAAAATTTTTTTGTAGGGTCGGGTTTCTGGTTAACGAAATTTTTTTGTCGGATCCGGTTCAGCTGCGCAAGATTCTACTGGCCTCTACTGGCGATATACATTTCATTCAAAACAGTCTTTAATGATTTTAAGAAAATGTTCTTCGATGCGAATAAATCAATTAGAGGTACTGAATTTCCAATGCAATCCATTTATTAAACAATAGGCCAATCGAATAGCAAATATAATTCGTACGTAAAGTAATGAGAATATTAATTGTATTAAAGATCCATTTTCTTTTATTTTGGATTTTGGGTCGGGTTTGAGGTCAACGAAATTCTTTTTGTCGGGTCGAGTTTCAGGTCAACAAAATTTTTTCTGTCGCCTCAGGTTTAAGGTCAAAGAAATTTTTTTCATCGGGTCGGGTTTCAGGTCAAAGAAAATTTTTTTGACGGGTCGTGTTTCAGGTCAACGAATTTTTTTTGCCTGGTCCGGTCCAGGTGCGCAAGATTCTACTAGCGATATATATTTCATTCAAAACAATCCTTAATGATAAAAAAAAAAATGTTCTATTAATTTGTCACATTCGATGCAAATCAGTCAATTAGAGCCACTGAATTCCCAATGCAATCCGCTTATTAAACAATAGACCAATCGAATAGTAAACTAAGCTCATGCATAAAGTAATGCAAAGCTTAATTGAATTATGCAAAATTAGCATAATTAATGCATTTATTTCTCGCATGGTCGCCTCCCGATCCTTTTGGCGGAATAGAGATTTTCCCAGATTTAATTGAGTTTTGACGCCAATCTCTTGTCCATTATGAGTGTGTTGAATGTACTCATATACGGTGAAGTTATAAGAAGTGGAAGGCGAGGGTAGATTGTTCACAGCGGGTAAAACTACGCTCTTTAAGGTTTTGTTATTAAGACTGTTCTCAAATGCAAACTGACTATTTTCTGACATATTCATGAATTCATGTTTGTTAACAAGTATGTTATTTCGTAAACAACAACAAATCCTACACACAGTCACTTAGGTATCACTTAAAAGTACAATAGTGCTAGGTCTATTTGAAGATTTCAAACCTATGCATGATAATTAATTTCTTATCACACATTTTATTCATCAAAACCCTTAATAATACATTCACAGAGCACTGTAAAATATATAAATAAATAAAAGTGTAACGGTACTCCATAAAATTGGTGGCAGCCTCACTGCCTCTATATTATGGAGTTATTTAACCAATATAACTGGTGTTATGTTACACCATAATAACGCGGATTCTGATATTTTCACATTCGTATGGAGTAATATTACACCAGTTATATAAGTTTAAAGTGCACCACTATATAAAGTTAAATTACTCCTTAAATTTTTTATAGTGAGATATTAAATAATTCACCCCATATTCTTAAGCAGATCTAATTATTGAACAAGGAAAAAAAATAATCCGTTAAGCATAGATTATGAAACACTTTCCAACACATTCAGAATACAATAATAAAACTTCATAGTTTAACAAAGCGAAAAATGGTATCCATATAAACAATTTGGAAAACGCATAATACATTTGAAAGCACAATTTTAGCAATTTCCGCCTACAGTCGAAAAAATATCCGAATTCTTTTGTGAAGTTTTGCAAATGATCTGTAGAATTTATAAAAGCCAATTAATATGCCAGAAATTAATTAAATTTAAAAATGTATATTACGATTTACTACGTAATACAGTGAAACTTCCCTGTGCGACCACCTCCTGAACGACCATTTTATGGAACTAAATTTATTCCCATAGGCTCAATACTAATTTTACCTCCATTCAGAGACCATCCCAGTTGAACTCCCTCCACGAGCGACCAATTTCTTTGAAGAAAATGATACAAATTCCGTTTTTTCCCGGTCGCTTGAAGAAGGTTTTATTAGAAAAATAATTCTGGAAAGTGCATTATTCATCAAACTTCTAAACTAAGTTTAGATTTTTTTTTTTTTTTTTTTTTTTTTAAATACCGATAACTTTTAAGTGTTTAAACCGCTTTGTTCCTTTTTAGGCAATGAATTTAACTCTGATGACAAATTAAGAATGTCGGTCAATAAATTCCCCTGCTCTATCCTATCAGGAAACTCTCAAAGAAATAGATAAATTAATGAAATCGTCATTAATTGTTCCCGTCAAAAAAAAAAAAAAAAAAAAAAAAAAAAAAAATAAAAGTTATAAAAGATAGAACCGTAAAATCGAAGCAAATGTCAATGGATTCATTTTATAAACTCTGCAGTGATTAACTTATGTAATTAATTTTTTTATACTTAAGTTTTCATATTTTTTCCCAATGTGAAAAGTAAATTTTAGTAAGATTAATGGGTACCCTTTTTTCAACAGTTAAAATCTAGATATAAACATGACTTCCATTAATCGATCACCTCTCGGAGCGACCCATTTTTATTGGAACGGAACGTGGTCGCTTTAGGGAGGTTTTACTGTAACCGAGAGGAAGTGAATAAGGGAAGGAACAAACAGCACGTCCAGTAAGCCCGTTCTAATATAACGATAAGACGTTATATGAATGATCAGTATGCAGTAGTGAGTTGTAAAGAGGTAAGTGGCTCATTGAAATCTGATCTCTGACTGAATAAATCATCAGTGCAGTGGTTTGCAGAAAACAGTGCGATAGTATTCGAAGCAGGGAAAGCATTGAAGAGATCGTTGCAATAGTGGTTTTTGCAGTCATCATGGCTCATTGGTTAGGTAACAGAATGTAATTCGACGATTGATTTTCCCAAAATAAGTGAACAAGACCGGAATCAGCTTTAAGAGTTTATTTGGAACAACTTTCGGCGGAACAGTTTCTATTTAATCTTTAGAAGTCTTATCATCGCTCCATATCAGTTACTTATGGGCAAGCAATCAAAAAAGGGTAAGCAAATTTAGAGAGATTGACCTTTGACGGCGACCAGGTATGGTTGACAATTCAAAATATGATCAAATTCCGTCAGAGTGAGAAATGCGAGCAGCCGCTTTTTGTTACTGAGCGTATGGATACAAGCTATGACGTGACTCGCGCTCTGCACCAATTAAGAAATAAGGATATCACACCATTCTACGACATAGAAAAGTGTACTGACAAAAGCGCGGAGGAATTAAAAAGTAAAAAGGAACGGAGGGCGGGAAATGAAATCTACACAGCGCGGGAAATGAAATTCTCGGAATAAAATAAAATGGCTACCAAAAAAGAACATTCGAAATAAGAGAAAGATCGGAAATGGAACATTTAATTAGCGTAATAGCGTAATATTTAAGTAATTTAGACAAGTGAGACATTAATTTGAAGGGAATTTAACGGGTTTAACGATAGAGAATATTATGAATATGGAATTAGTGAATATAGAGTAGTAATTTAGAATAAAATAGGGAAATCGCGGAGATAGATCTAATAATGTAACATGAATACCACAAATGAAAACTCACTTCCAGTACTGTTGAAAGTACTGAAGAAATTGTGTAACATTGTTAAAATATATTGCAAACGATTTTCTCCCATAGATCATAATGTAACAGAATTCTTTTTATCGCTCATAGACAGTATTATAACCGAAATTTTTTGCCTGTCCGTGTAAATGAATGAAAATGCTATGCACACACAATATTCTGCAGTAAGCATCTTGTAGTGCATGTCATTGATGTTTATCAATTTCAATATATTTGAAATTGTGTAACATCGTTAAAATAAATTGTAAATGATTTTCTCCCATAGATCATAATGTAACAGAATTCTTTTGAATGCCTATGTAAACGAATTATAAACACCACACATTTCATTTTCAATATCGAAATATTTATAGTAAACCTCAATAACATATGAATATTTCATGGGAATCCGAGTATATTTATGAGAATTAAAGCACGGATAGGCAGACGGCACACAGGCGGCATACAGACAAACCTAATTCATAGACACTTTTCAACTACATTGAAGAGTGTTAAAAATTACAAGAATAAACAGATAAGACTAGGGATTACAATCCTGGGACTAATTTCCAATCCCGGGATTTCGGGATTGCTTAGATTCAATCCCGGGATTACGAAAATTAGAATTTCTCTAATATCACAAATTCTTATAACAGCTAAATATCAAAATCTTATAGAAAAGATAATTAAAGCAAAAATACATATGAAAATATACCAATTATATATGAAAATATACCAAGTTAAAAATTTATTACTTTAATTACTAATCGAAAAGTATAGAATGAATTACAACAATTTAAATTTAAAATAAATATGCTGTTGATATTTGACAATGTAACAAAAACCATAAAATGTCTATGTTTCATCTTCTTGATAATTTCTCTTATTTCTTGTTAAACACGTTTTTGAATGACTAAATATTTACAATATTAAAAATAATTAATATCACTATTCAATTTTGAATTAATGTCATAACCACGTAATTAAAGATTACAATTCTAGGACATCGCAAACGCAAGATTTCAACTAATATGAAGCGCTTTTTTCTTGAACTAAAAGATCTTAAAACACACACACATACAACAATAAAAATTACATAGATGTATAGTTTAAATTTCTGAGTAGAGATAGTTGCTAAAATTCGAAAATATTGCATAATAAAAAAAAAAATATTACATAACATGAGAAAAAAAGATTAGTTTGCTTTGAAAATATTATCTCTATTTTCCGCTTATTAGAAAGCAGGGCCGAAACTAGCCTTTTTGGCGCCCGACGCAAGCATGGATTTTAGCGCCCCCACCCCCTCTCTCCACCACAAAGTAAATTTACAAAAAGAATTTTACTAAGTATTTAATAGGCAACTTATTTTTAAATTTAAAACATGTAAAACTGAACTCAGCTGTAATCAGCTTTGTCAAACATTCATTTATTAAAACCTTGAAAGCGGAATCAAAAGGAACTGAATTACTGATTTGCATTTTAATCTTTTTAAACATTTTTTTTTGTATAGGCTAAATGAGGTCGATATCTAAAGAAAAAGGTTTTACTAAGAATTTTACTTTGTGCATTCCCCTTTCCGTTTGTTTTTATTGTCCTGGGCAGTCATCGCCCATGGCAAGACAAAAAAAAAAAAAAAAAAAAAAGGAAGCTCAACACTGCTCAGCGGAAAAAAAAACAGCTTTCATGGAATTTTGTTATCTAATAGAAAAGTCAGGGGGGTCGCTTCGCGTTTGGTAGTTGACCGTAGTGGACAGTGTCCCACGCTAGAGACTGACCTTGAAAAACGGTAGTGATTCTCCTACATAGGAAGTGATTTAAAAGCTAGAAGGCAAAGGCACAGACTTGATACTTCTGGAATGGGAGAATGAAAAAAGCCTATAAGAGAACAGTTCTTTTTTCTTATTCATTTGCAATTTCGTATTGTAGATGAATCTTTTTATCTATTTGTAAAGTTTAATGCATTTGGTTCAGTTTTCCTTTTAAATTTTCCGGCTGCGAGACATTTTTATACAAATTTCGTATCTATATATACACTCTTGTATCAAACGTGAACGTCAAACAAAATCTTCATTTTGGCGCCCCCTTCATCACCTTCTGTTAAAGCGGCACCCGGGGCACGTGCCCCCTCTGCCCCCCTAGTTTCGGCCCTGTTAGAAAGCAATGTATCTTCTTCTATGCAATCTGGATTTGTGGATGGAAGATAGATTGTATTAAATCCTTTATGGAACTTTAGTACCATGTTCCGTAGATAAATGTGTCTGGGGCATTCTCACAATATTTTGACTTTCGGGAATAAAAATCTGGTGAAATTAAACTTGCTAAAATAACATTTTAATCTGATAGACGAATGCCTTAATGATTCAAAATAAAGAAAAAAGTGTCAGCAGCGAGAATTTTTGCTTTATTTAACTGAGGTTTAAGTTAAACTTGCGAGTTTAATTTTACTTACCATTTTACCCCTATAACTTTCTATTGTCTTCTAAATTTTTACTTATAATGAATTTGCATAGTACCCACAGGACATTCAAATAAGAAATAATAAAAATGTAGTATTTTTAGTACAAAAATTTTGGTATAACATTGTCTTAAAGGGGTGTTAAAGAAGGGACGGTAAGGTAAAAAAAGGAGACGGTATAGTAAAAAAGGGACGAAATGGGAAAAAAAAGGGACGGTAAGGATGGAACGGTAAAGAAAATTACTACCTATTTTAGGTAAATCATGTTAAGACTAAGGGGTAGCCTCAATGTTCATTGATTTTTAGAAATAGTTGTTGACATTGGATTAAATAATAATAATAATAAAATAATTTACCTCGAAAAGTGCAGGAATAAACTAAGACTATCAATAAAGCCAAGATGCTTGAAATGGATATTTGAATGCTGATTTAAATTCTGCATTAAATTTCCTGTCAAAGAATTTTAGCCATTCTTTCTCTAACATACAGCTAGCCATTCTTTCTCTAGCATGAGAAAAAAATTTAAAAAAATTCTGTGGCTGCATCTGAAGTGATTTTCTATATAATTTTAGAAGAGGCACGGTAAGGAATCTAAAACCCAGGAAAAAATAATAACAAATTAAAAAAATAATAACAACTCTAAAAATGTGTGCAGGTTAATTTTTTGCTACATATTTATATAAAACAATAGTTCCAGTTTCGGAAAAAAATTACATCGAATTATTTTTATTGAAACAATTTTATACAGACAACTCCAAACCTAATCAGCATCAGGGACACGGGACAGTATAGGAATTTTCCTGGTATACGGATCCCCCAACATCGTCACAAAGTTATTTATCTCGTTAATCTTCCCACCGCCGCGAACTGATATACCCGTTCACTAAGCTGCAGGTTTCACTGCAATAGAAGCAATATTTAAATTATATAATTCTAGAAATATAATACAGTTTTAAAACATTTTGTTATGAGTAATACTCTCAAGGCTTATATTCTTATACCTAATTAAATTTTTTATGTCTTTTTAAAAAATCATCTTTTTTTAGATTTTTAAAAAAATTAAGGAGAAAAAAAAATTACAATTTTGCCCTTTTGCTCGGCGGTCAGGGGCTCGTTAATATTGTTATGCAATCATGCAATGGGATGTTCCCCAGTAGGTGAAAAAAAAAAAACAATAACATTAGAATATGTACTAAAATAAAAATTATTATTCAGGGACATAAAAGTCAAAAGATATGAGAATGTCCCGTATACGATCCTTCAGTCGATCCACCTGTTTTAAGCACTGAACTACATCTCTTAAATTTAGCGCTTTTTCCGTCTTTTGGCCGTAAAATAGTTGTACCATACTGAAGATGTATCATTATCTTTTCAATGAGCTACAAAATCCTTTTTACGAGACATCTTTAAAGCAAAATAAGAATAAACGCACGAAACGCAAAGAAGTTAGCACTTAATAATAACTATGATACACAAATGCGACGCTTATCAGTAAACTGTAATTCAAAAATTACTTACGAAGTGAAAAATATTTTTTATACACGTAGAGAAATTGAAGTAAACAAAATATTTCATTTTTCCTGACTAATAGCTGTGCAGGTTACATCTGTTTGCAAGTCAAAAGATTTCCACATTAAAAGATTTAATCGCTTAAAAATATATGTAAAAAATACTTGAGATATACTACATTCTTTTTCAATAATATATAAATTTCATAAAAATTAATTCATTTTTTTTCAAAAGCTAAAGCCTATAAATATATTTTTTAATTTCAGCTAAATATTGTTCCATTAAAAAAGAGACAATCCAGAAAATGCGGGATTTTCGGGATTAAAAACAAAGCGGGATCCAGGGATACGGGATCCCGGGATTCAGATAGATACATGATAGATAAGATACAGAGATACATTTCTAGATAAGCTACATGAAATTGAAAGAAAAACAACCTCTTTCTAATTTTTAATTAGTATACGTAAAAGGATATTCAGACAGGCAGGCGGCAGACAGACAAATCGAATTCATAAACACTTTTCAACTGCATTGGGGAGTGTTGAAAATTACAAGAATACTCTGATAAGATATATGATATTGAAGGAAAAACAACCTCTTTCTAATTTTTAATTAGTGTACGTAAAAAGATATTCAGACAGGCAGGCGGCAGACAGACAAACCGAATTCATAAACACTTTTCAACTGCATTGGGGAGTGTTGAAAATTACAAGAATACACTGATAAGATATATGATATTGAAGGAAAAAACAACCTCTTTCTAATTTTTAATTAGTGTACGTAAAAAGATATCCAGGCAGACAGGCGGCAGACAGACAAACAGAACTCATAAACACTTTTAAACCACATTGCAGAATGTTAAAAATTACAAGAATACGCTGATAAGATATATGAAATTGTGGGAAAAACAATCTCTTTCTACTTTTTAATTTGTATACGTAAAAGGATATCCAGACAGACAAACCAAATTCATAAACACTTTTCAGCTACATTGCAGAGTGTAAAAATTACAAGGATACGCTGATAAGATATATAAAATTGTCGGAAAAACAACCTCTTTCTACTTTTTAATTAGTATACGTAAAAGGACATCCAGACAGACAGGCGGCAGACAGACAAACCGCATTCATAAACACTTTTCAACTGCATTGGGGAGTGTTGAAAATTACAAGAATACACTGATAAGATATATGATATTGAAGGAAAAAACAACCTCTTTCTAATTTTTAATTAGTGTACGTAAAAAGATATCCAGGCCGACAGGCGGCAGACAGACAAACAGAACTCATAAACACTTTTAAACCACATTGCAGAATGTTAAAAATTACAAGAATACGCTGATAAGATATATGAAATTGTGGGAAAAACAATCTCTTTCTACTTTTTAATTTGTATACGTAAAAGGATATCCAGACAGACAAACCAAATTCATAAACACTTTTCAGCTACATTGCAGAGTGTAAAAATTACAAGGATACGCTGATAAGATATATAAAATTGTCGGAAAAACAACCTCTTTCTACTTTTTAATTAGTATACGTACAAGGACATCCAGACAGACAGGCGGCAGACAGACAAACCGCATTCATAAACACTTTTCAACTGCATTGGGGAGTGTTGAAAATTACAAGAATACACTGATAAGATATATGATATTGAAGGAAAAAACAACCTCTTTCTAATTTTTAATTAGTGTACGTAAAAAGATATCCAGGCAGACAGGCGGCAGACAGACAAACAGAACTCATAAACACTTTTAAACCACATTGCAGAATGTTAAAAATTACAAGAATACGCTGATAAGATATATGAAATTGTGGGAAAGACAATCTCTTTCTACTTTTTAATTTGTATACGTAAAAGGATATCCAGACAGACAAACCAAATTCATAAACACTTTTCAGCTACATTGCAGAGTGTAAAAATTACAAGGATACGCTGATAAGATATATAAAATTGTCGGAAAAACAACCTCTTTCTACTTTTTAATTAGTATACGTAAAAGGACATCCAGACAGACAGGCGGCAGACAGACAAACCGCATTCATAAACACTTTTCAACCACATTCCAGAGCATTAAAAATTACAAGAATACGCTGATAAGAAATATGAAGTTGTGGGAAAAACAATCTCTTTCTACTTTTTGATTAGCATACGTAAAAGGATATTCAGACAGACAAACTGAATTCATAAACACTTTTCAACCACATTGCAGAGCATTAAAAATTACAAGAATACGCTGATAAGAATTATGAAATTGTCGGAAAAACAACCTCTTTCTACTTTTTAATTAGTATACGTAAAAGGACATCCAGACAGACAGGCGGCAGAGAGACAAACCGCATTCATAAACACTTTTCAACCACATTGCAGAGCATTCAAAATTACAAGAATACGCTGATGAGAATTATGAAATTGTGAGAAAAACAACCTCTTTATACTTTTTAATTAGTATACGTAAAAGGATATCCAGAAAGACAAAGCGAATTCATAACACTTTTCAACTAGATTCCAAAGTGTTAAAAATTACGAGAATACGCTGATAAGTTGTATGAAACTGAGGGAAAAACAACCTCTTTCTACTTTTTAATTTGTATACGTAAAAGGATACCCAGACAGACAAACCGAATTCTTAAAAACTTTTCAACTACATTGCAGAGTGTTAAAAATTACAAGGATACGCTGATAAGATATATGAAATTGTGGGAAAGACAACCTCTTTCTAATTTTTAATTAGTATACGCAAAAGGATACCCAGACAGACAAACGCATTCATAACACTTTTCAACTACATTGCACAGTGTTAAAAATTACAAGAATACGCTGATAAGACATATGCAATTGAGGGAAAAACAACCTCTTTCTAATTTTTAATTAGTATACGTAAAAGGATTGATATACTGAAGTGAAAATTTTATTTTATGTATATTAAATCAACGAACACTTTCACGGACGCCAGAATTGCAAAGATTTCAAAGTTTATTATGATAAAACAAACTGTATAATAATATATACAAGTACTAACTAATGTCATATATTTCATGATAAAACTTATTATCCCGCTGATTATGCATAATAAACGGGTGTTATGCATATTCACCAATCAACTCGACAAGCCAGATAAATTCTCTTCATAAAATATTAATAATTCTTATGTACCAGTGACAATGCCTATTCATCAGTTCGTAGTGATAAATAAAATTAATTACTTTTATTAATTAAAATTAACGCTCATTATATGTAAACGTTCGTCTAGGAACGTAAATTTGACAAAAGAACAGATTTCCTTTAATATATTCTCATACTCATAAAGTCTTTACAATATTAATAAAACAAGAAATGCATTTTTGACATCTTTTATTAAAACTTGCTTAAATCCTATTTTATTAAAATGACGTGGGTAACTGACGTTATATTGTTATTCCTCTGCGCTTAGAAATTATTTGAAATGTTGTGCGGATGATGATATATTTGGAAATATCCATCAAATTTATTACATGTATTTAAAGTATATACATAATAACCGGTAAAAGGTGAGAGATTTAATGAAATCTGCAAAATTTATCGCGATAATTAGCAGTTGTTCTAGATCTAGCGTAACTACCGTTTTATCATTTTTATTTGAACTTATGCGTTATCTTGTACGGCGAGATCTTATTGTAGTTATTTATTTACCCTATATAGCATTATGAAGTCACCAAATATTTAACGATTTTTGTAACTTATGTTTAAATCGTGTATAGTGGAATGGCCACGAAATTTAAATATGATGTTGTGGTTCTGGTTACTTACAACATATAGGGTAGTCATAAAAATACTTCCCCGATTTATGTACCCCAAGCTACCTAACCGCTCAACCAATCGAAAGGAAATTTCAGATTTAGTTATTTGAGGGTATGCGCTCGAGGTGGTGACGATTTAAAACAATAGATCTCTCACGTTTAGGTTATGGTGAAAAAATTTCGAAATTTTTGAATGGCAACACCCTTTTTTTTCCTGCGAAAGTTCATCAGCGCATTAAAAAAAACATAAATGACATTGGAACGATACACGTATGACTAAAATTGCCGGTGTAATATCGTGGCACTCAATCCTAAACCGTTCCTATGTAACGTAATATTCAGCACTCTAAAACAAATGATTAAATTTTTATTTTCACAATGTGTACACATACGCAACTCAAAAACACATTTTAAAACAACTTTTACAACATTACTCTGCTCACAAGTGAAAAAAAAATCGACTATTGAAAAACATGTCTTGTAGCCACTTTTTCGTTCCTCGCGCAATGCTCTTTTTTGCAAGTGCTTTACGCCGGCAATTTTCATCGCACGTATATCATTCCAACGCCATTTATGGTTTTTCAATGCACTGATGAATTTGCGCATGAAAAAAATGGGTGTTACCATTCGAAATTTTTTCACTGTAACCTTCAGAGCTCTATTAATTTAAATCATCACGATCTCGAGCGCATACCTTCAAATAGGTATATCTAAAATTTCTTTTCGATCGTCTGAGTGGTTAGGCCGCTAGGGGGGGGGGGGGTGTTCATTTATCGAAGAAGTTTTTTTAGGATCACCCTGTATGTTTCCTATTGTAGATGTTATACACTGATGTGCCATTGAATTAAGGATAGCAAGTTAGTATCGAGTTGGACATCCTCTGGCGTAGATAACGGCTACTACACGACGAGGCATAGATTCAATAAGTTTGTGGAAGTGTTCCACAGATATGGCTTGGCAAATATCTGGTACAGCTGTCCATAATTCAGTAAGGTTTACCTGTGTTGTGTGACATGATTTCACACCTTTCTCCAAAACATCCCAAAGTGGCTCAAAAGGATTTAAGTCTGGACTTCTAGGAGGCCAATTCATGAAAGAGAAGTTAGAGAAATGTTCATCCAATCTGTCAGTAGCCTACCGGGACCTGTGACAGGAGCTTGGATATTCCAACTGCATACTTGCTGGAACACTCCATTTTCATGTGAATGACGGAAAGTCATAAATAGTTGGAGGTGATCGTCCAGCAACTCTACGTACCGATTGCATAGAGGGAGGCTTTTACAAGTACCAAACATCCCCAAAACTCCCAAGAGCATGGTCTGGGGGGCCCCAGACTATAACTGAGCTGCCATGACCTTGTAAAGTTGCAAACTGGCACGCAGTATCCATGGCTTTATGATCCTTGCACCATATTCTCATATCCCTATCGGCGTGAAGTAGTCGGAATCGGGACTCATAACTCCATGCTACTTGTTTCCAGTTCTTTAGAGTCCATCTTCTGTGTTCTCTCGCCCAGGCAAGACGTGAAGACGTGCAGCCTGATGGTGCGAATTGAGCAATGGTACTTTTGTAGATCTACGGCTTCCGATGCCCACATGGTGAAGCGAGCGTTGTACGGTTCGTTTTCTGACTGTAAGACAAGTAATCCTGATTAAATTGGGTGGTAATTTGAGCTAATGTTTGGCTTCGCTGGCTAAGTACAATACGGCTGAGCCATCTCCAACCACGCTCGTTCAAAGCTAACTATCCTTTGAATTTTGCCCGATTGCTAGTTTTTTTTTTTCACCATCCGTGTATTCTCGGTATACTCTTAACTACAGCGTCTAGAATACCTAGTGTGGAAATATGCTATCCAAACAACACTAAAAATTTGTATCCCTTAAATGTGCGACGATACTGCTAAAATCCCAAGTGCCGATCGCAGCGACATCTGCGGGATTTTCGTATTGCATTGTATAGACTAGCAATATCTTGCAGTTGTAGAAAATATCCTGCAGATGTCGCTGCGATCTTGATATTTCAGCAGTATCGTTGCACATTTAAGGGATACAATATTTTAGCACTTTTTTAAGTATTACAGGGAGAGCCGATTTCCACACTATATATTCTAGGCGCTGTAATCTTAACACTGTCGAACGGGAAAATTTTAGTTCTTTGAAGATTTCGGAAATTGAATGGCCCATGGGTGGGGCTCCAATTATTTGCCCGCGATCTAAGGCGTCTAAATCACGAGCTTTACCCATACTGGCGGAGACTGATTCACAACAACCACAGTACTAGGTATATATGCAGTTACCACAGCGCCCTCACATGCGCAAAAATGAGGCACAGCGCTACAAAATTTGCATAGCATTGCCTATCCTTAATTAAATGGTACTTCAGTGTAGAAATTATAGTTTTTTTTTACCAGTCGCACAAGAAAATTTGGATGTAGTATGATTTTATAAACCTCTAATTTCCTGATATAAAAAAAGAGTCGACGAGGAAAACTTTGACAAACAGAAGTTGAAACATGCAAATATAAATTTCGGTGTGGAAAATCAGGCGATATTTAAGGCGACTCTCAAATTCCCTGCTTATCCCTCTAATGCATGATTTTTTATTTTTTCTTTAAAAAAATATATTTGCTTCCTTGATAGCCATAAATTACAGGAAAAATATTGAAAAAATTTTCACTCTTATATTTTTTAGTATTTTGAAGTTTTTTTAATTGTTGCCAAATGGCAACACCATGCATTAACCCACCAAAAATTTTTTAAACTTTGCCAGCTAGCAACACTGTGCTGTTTTATTGCAATTTGTTTTTGTAAATTATAAGGTTTTAAATGCATACAATACTTTACATACACTTAGAAAAATAAAATTATATATATGTGTGGTATGTATGCATATACGTATATATATACTATACACATATATATATATATATATATATATATATATATATATATATATATAATAATTTTAAATCAAAATTTAACTTACAAGTCATATAACAATATTAACCAAAATTCTAAATAAAGACGGCATGTAATAATATTATACATTAATTGTTATCTATCAACAAAATAATAATGGTACAAATTATAGTTCTAAGATATTAAATGAACATATGAAGTTAGATGCTACAATAAAATGATTTTTAATTTATAAATGAATAAGAAGATATGCTGTCCTGATACAGAACACAATAGAAGTATTGTGAAAAATATAATTAAATAAAAACATAATAAAATGCGTAAAAGCAGCCATATTTATCCTGTATTTTAAACCAATTGAAATCATTTAAATTTTAAAAACCAAAATGGGCTTATAAAGTGTAATATCACATGCAAAATACAATGAAAAATCATAGACTAATAAAATATACTCTATAAATATACGGACAATGCTGCAGAATACCATAGAATTTTATATCAATAATATTTATCAAAGTTATGAATGGTAACTAATAGAACATTTATTGTTTTTGTTTAAACGTAGAGGTACAAAACACTTTATTCATTTTACCCTAGTGTAACCTATACAGCCCAGAACTTTACACCGTTGTTTTTTATCTGTGTTGTGGCCAGTGATCAATTTTATCCTTCCTGACATATTTAGAAGTTTCATAAAGCTGAAGACAATGGACTACTAAGTTGTTACTATAAAATTTTAATTATTGGCTTTTTTTGATGATGTAACTGGTACCTTCATGAGGCCATGGACACGGAAGCACAAGGGAAGGAGAATAGAGCTCCTTTAAATCTGAAAAAGATGTATTTTGGCCATTTTTTATCATTTGGCTTCCGTTTAACAAAAAATTTATATCTGCCATTAGGATGGACCCCTCAAATCGGGAGTCCCGGGGCAGCTGCCCGCATGTCCCTGCATTAGTCAGACCCTGGCTTTACAGTAAACTGAGAAGATTTTGTATTTAATAAGAGTCGTTTATCGAGTTAGGGTGACATATGGTGATAAAAGTGAAACAAAAATTAAATATCATGTGAACCAGTTGTGAAAGAAACAGTGCTCAAAAGGCTTACAAAAGCGGAACTCAATTCACGGTGTTGCCAAATGGCAACAAATGTATATTCATGTGCATGCAATTTTTGTTCCAATAAACATAACTGAAAATTATTTAAAATAACTTTTAAAAGTATATTCTTTTCAGAAATATTTTTTTCAAATGAAATTTTGCATGTTAAATATTTTTTCTATGAGTTAGAAATCCAACTATGGCTAACAAAATGGAAAGTATCAAAAGTTGCTTTTTATTTGTAATTTATAAACAACTATTGCCAACTATGATACTTTTTATGAACTAAATCTAAATATAGAACCAACATGAATACGTAAAGCATAAAGTTGTCAAGAGACAACGGTAAATAAATAATAAGGAGGGAAATTTTAATATGTTGCCAAATGGCAACAGTATGAACTAGAGGGTTAACAAACGTGGAGTTTTCTGACCCGTTTACTGACTCGTTTTTAAACGTAAAGGCAGGGCTGACTATTGAAGTGGTTTGAAATCGAATGCAGTTTTCCATTTTTTAGGTGCATTTTGCAATCATAATTATATAAATACGTAGCATCTGGGGCATTCTCACAATCTTTTGACTTTCGGGAATAAAAATCTGGTGAAATTAAACTTGCTAAAATAACATTTTAATCTGATAGACGAATGCCTTAATGATTCAAAATAAAGAAAAAATGGTCAGCAGCGAAAATTTTTTTCTTTAACTGAGGTTTAAGTTAAACTTACGAGTTTAATTTTCCTTACCATTTTACCACTACAACTTTCTATTTTCTTCTAAATTTTTACTTATAATGAATTTGCATAGTACCCACAGGACATTCAATCAAGAAATAATAACAATGTAGTATTTTTAGTATAAAATTTTGGTATAACATTGTCTTAAACGTGTGTTAAAGAAGGGACGGAAGGAAAAAAAGGGGATGGTATAGGAAAAAAAAATACGGTAATGGAAAAAAAAGGGATGGTAAGGATGGGACGGTAAGGAAAATTACCACTATTTTTAGGCAAATCATGTTAAGACTCAGTGATAGCCACAATGTTCATTGATTTTTAGAAACAGTTATTTACATTGGATGAAATTAAAAAAAAATAATTTACCTAGAAAAGTGCAGGAATAAACCTTGGGGGCGGTAAGACTACCAATAAAGCCACGTTGCTCGAAATTGATAGTTAAATGCTGATTTAAATTCTGCAGTAAATTTCCTGTTAAAGAATTTTAGACATTCTTTCTGTAACATACTTCTGCATGAGAAAAAACTCGAAAAAAAAAATTCTGTGGCTGCATCTGAAGGGATTTTCTGTATAAGTTTAGCAAGAGGGATGGTGAGGAATCTAAAACCCAGGGACATAGTTCTAAAAATAATATCAACCGTAAAAATGTGTACTGGTTAATTTTTTGCTGCATATTTATATTAAACAAAAACCTAATTTGCAGATCAAATTAAAAAAACAAAATTTATTTCCTAAATTGTTTAAGCCCGAGAAGAGGGAGATATTAAGATATTTCATTCAATTCGTTCTACATTTAATGTTAAATTTTTGTAACCAATAAGTTAAACCAATTGAACATTAAAAAATAAAAATGAAATTCATACAATATAATACTTAAAACACCTATATACTTAGATTCCGTTCAAATGAAATCTAAATAAATCTTAGACTTTTTTTTAAGTTTTGTATTTTGTATGTATCTTATCATATTATGTACAATCGTCATAAACATAATGCAAAATCTGCAGTACAAATATTTACAACTTAAAAATGGAAAAATTCTAAGATAATTTCATTTGAACGGAATCTAAGTATATAGGTGTTTAAAGCATTATATTGTATGAATTTCATTTTTATTTTTTAATGTTCAATTGGTTTAACTTATTGGTTACAGAAATTTAACATTAAATGTAGAACGAATTGAATGAAATATCTTAATATCTCCCTCTTCTCGGGCTTAAACAATTTAGGAAATAAATTTTGTTTTTTTAATTTGAGCTGCAAATTAGGTTTTTGTTTAATATGTCAAGTTTTTTAATAACTACTGCATTCAAACGAACACATTTCAAAATTAATGGAGGGTATCATCATCAGGCTTTGATTTGTGCGATATCGCATCACAATTTGTGATGCAATTTACCTGTGTATGATTCAAAAATTTTCACCAGAGCAGTAATGAATATTGCTGTAGTTTGCACGAAAAATTCCAATCTGAACATAAAAAATCTGCTTGAAAATGTCATTTTTATTTCCACTATGACGTCATATTCATATTCTTTTTAATTCTTAAAAAAACTCTTTTAGTTTCTTCAGTTTCATGTTTCACGTGAAATTCATTCAACGAAAAATAGGCAAATTATTATTACGGCTTTTGAATTATTTACAACAATGAAAAAAAAAATTTAATTTTATTACAAAATGTCCGTTGAATCTCAAGGAAAAAAGCGAAATTTGGAATTATTAAGAAAAATATTTGAATAATGTATATAAAAATTAGCCCATGTTACTCTCTAGATTATAATCCATCTATATGCAAAGGCATTTTATGATCCGTTTTGACTCTGACGTCTGGCAAATGTTTTTACACTTTGAATTTATAAATTATTAGAATTAGCAAGGAATTAAAAATGAGTGGCATCAGGGACAAAAAGGTGGGAAGAAAAAATGAAAAAGTTACCATCTCCATAGGCTTTTCTACGTTAAATTAACATTGAGAAGTGACACTGGAAATAAATAAGTATTGCGTTGCCGCGCAATACTTAAATAAAACAATTGTCCTAGTTTCGAAAAAAAAATACATCGAATTACTTTTATTGAAACAATTTTATACAGACAGCTCCAAACTTAAAAATCAGCATCAGGGACACGGGACGGTATAGGAGTTTTCCTGGTATTTGGACCCCCAATATCGTCCAAAACTTATTTATCTCGTTAATATTGTTATGCAATCATGCAATAGGATGTTCCCCAGTATATGAGAAAAAAAAAAAAAACAACACAAGAATATGTACTAAAATAAAAATTATTATTCAGGGACTTAAAAGTCAAAAGATTGTGAGAATGTTCCATTCGATTACATAGTTTTTGAATAAAAACACATGCCAAATTCATGCGTTTCCGAACAAAAATGAACTGAGAAATGTGTCAGATAGTAGCTCTTTTGAAACTTGGAGGAGGTTCTTTCGCGCTTTCAAGCACAGTTGATCCTGGGAAGTGCTGTTTACATACTGAAGAGATTTTTTATAAGCTCGCTTTGGTAAAAATAGAATTTTGAGTATTTTAATGTTGGATAAAGGAGTAACCATGCACTCTCAGAAATACTTTCTTGAATTCACGAGAATTTTCCTGGCAGCAGTGCTACCAAGATTTTTCCGTTAATAGGCGAATATTCGTTTCTTTTTTTTCAGGTACAGTAGGTAAAATATACAGGGTGTCCATAATTAAACGACCCTACTTTAAAGTTGTCTAGAGACGAAATTGTTGGTCAGAAAGTTGTGAAATTTTGTGACGGACATAATGAAGGAATGGGAATTTGTTTGAGAGAGAAAAAAAAATTAGTTCAAAATTTCGCCACTAGAGGGCATTTTATAAAAGTGACACATTTTAAAAAGTTTTTACGCGGTATTTCCATCAGATTAAATAAGACAAGTATACAGATCGCCCCAGAAAAAAAAGCGTAAAAAACAGTGGCATTCCGGGAGTGCCAATAGAAGTGAAAACTTCAACAATTACGTGTGTGTTTTTTTAATCGCCAGGAAATGTTTTATTGTGCAGGAAATACTTTTAAATGTAGTGTTTTTTTATTCATTATTATAAACTATTACTACCAAAATTATATTACAATTTTCATAGTAATATAATTTAACTATAAATTACATATTATTAAACATTAATAATTTGTAATATATATTATTATATTAAATTATATTATTAAATTATACATGTACATATAAATAAACAAATTTTCGTACAAAAATTCTCGTATTGCATTTAAAGATTCATCCGGTGAAATATAAACGGCAACCATTACAATTCAATACTATCCAAATATTGAAATCCATACTCCAATTCAATACTATCCAAAAGTATTTTTATTAATGAATACAATATCACAATTATATTACGCTTGGCGCGCTAGTGTCTATGTGCCAAAATGCTAGCATGTCGGTTACGTAACAGTGTCTCCAAATCAGTGGTTTTTCTCCATCTCAAAAAGAGCTCAACGCGCCTAAAGAAGTTTTCGAAAACTGATAATGTGTGTGTGTGTGTTCCTGTGTGAATGCCGGGAGAATAAGTGAGTTTTAGTTTCGTTCTTCTTTTGCGGATTGAGCTGTAGAGGGAAAAGTTCCTGTCATTCACCGCTTGGCGCGCTAGTGTCTATGTGTCAAAATGCTAGCATGTCGGTTACGTAACAGTGTCTCCAAATCAGTGGTTTTTCTCCATCTCAAAAAAAGCTCAACGCGCCTAAATAAGTTTTCACTTCAAAAACTTTTAAAAATTATTGGTGTTCGAATTGAACGGACCGTACTAACTCTGAAAAAAAGAATCATCCTACGACAGCCGCCATTTTTTTTCTCAGATCTCAGGCCTAGTTTCAGTGGGCGGGAGCTAAATGTGCAATTTATTTAAAAACGCCCTCTGGTGGCAAAATTTTGAACTTTTTTTGTTCTCAAACAAATTCCCATTGCTTTATTATGTCCGTCACAATATTTCACAAATTTCTGACTTATAGTTTCGTATGTAGACAGCTTTAAAGTAGGGTGGGTCGTTTAATTATGGACACTCTGTACGTTAATTGAAGAAAATAGAGGTAAAATAAAAGTTGATGATCTTAGAATCGAACCAGCTACCTAAGAGTTACGAGACCAGTACTTTAACCACTCGGCTGAATTTGTACAGCAGGGAAACAGTTTGAAGTAAATAAATTTGCTTCAGATGGGTATGGCTTAATTAATTTGTTTAAAAAGCTTTGAATTTTGAAGTTAATTTGGGGAAGATCTCGTCTTTAATGAGATTGTGACTGGGGTTTTAATACTTTAGTATTAAAATAGGATGAAATATGAATTATGAATATTTTTATGTAGCTTGCTAGATGTAAAATATGAATATTAAATTTTTATGCGAGAAATGTTTTTTGGATAAAATCGATTTTTTCCATTTTATATGCTAATTAAAATATCTATTTTAAATGGGTTCATTTAAAATATATTTTAAATGTGAATATTTTTTTTACAACTTTGAAAAATAAATTGTGAATACTTTTAAATGAATGAGAAAATTAATTGTTATTTAGTATTTTTAAATTAAAAAAAAGGTTTCTTTTCTTTGTTGTTGCTTTAGTTTAAAAAAATAAAATAAAATTAGAAATCTTAATTTATAGAATTTTTGGTTTTTCGTTTTTAAAATGAATTCCAGGTTTTAGTATCAATAGAGCCAATACGCATGCGTGCTAGGAATAAACGGAATTTCTCCGTCTTTTTCAGACTTTCGGGAAGAATTCACGGATAAAACATATTTTCTAGGAGAGCGGCAATTATTTGTTAAAAAATGAGGAATAATTTAGTGTATATAGACAAGTTTTTCTGACAGTGTGGTTCTCAGAATTTTGCTGTCGGGAATAATTTGTTTTTCTTTAACCCTTTGAGGGGCGGTGAGGTGTCCCACCTAAGATTAATGAATATTTGCACCAGAAAATTTGTTATCAAATTTTAGTTTTCTAACTTTGGTGGAAGAAAGTCGTAAAATTGCTTTTCCTTATTTTGCAATAAAATTTTTCAAAGATTCCGGTGTGAATTCGACATTACAGAAACACAATTACTTGCCCCTGAAAGGGTTAAAATATCTTAACCCATTTATGCTTGAATTTTTGTTTTCTCAAATTTATTGGTAAAATCACTTTGAAATGTTGCAAAATGAACTGGAAAAATACTAAAAAGATTGCGCTAAAATATTTTTGTATTTATTTGATAAAACATAAATGTACTAAATATGGGAATATCCAGATGTGGAAAAATGCATAATTATATGTTTTGTCTAAATTTATAAAAATTAAGCTTTTAAATTGTATATTATATTCTATAATTAGTATTTTTATGCACTATTAAAAATTGTATTTATTTCTTCACAGAGGCTAATAACATTATAAGAATTATTAATAATAAATTAAGAATAACAGTATTTGAGGCTAGAAAACAATTCATTTCAAAATCATCTTGAAAATGACTTTACATAAGTAAGTGTCCCCTAACTGGCTAATAGCAATATGTACCCGTTTGCGCCTCTATTTTGTACGTTACAAACATGCATAAAAAATAGGCTTGAACACATAATTTCGCAGTTAAAAAAATACGTATTTCAAAGACTTCTACAAGCTAAGATTTTTTATTTGGATCCTTGTTACAAAAAATACAAATAAACTTACTTTTTACATTTCGCTATCTTGAAAAATGAAAAATCTACAAACACTGAAAAAAGCCCTTCATTTAAGCAAATAAATATCAATCTTATGCTGCCATCTCTCAGTAATAGATAAAGACATTTATAAACAATTACTTCATTAAATTTTCATGTTGTAAAGAAGAAGAAAATTATAAAAATTTGTTAAAATTCGAAACGTCCCAAAAATGGGACGCTAGGCATAAACGGGTTAAAGAACGCAGAGACTTGTGTAAAGTACGACTAAAATTTCAAAGTAATTTGAGAGTGTAGAGTATTATGATGTGGAATAAAGGAGTAATAAGTTCATGGTACAGTCCTGCATATGGACGCAAAAATTCTATTCCAAGTCAACTTGAATCTCGGCAAAAATAAAATTCGTCAAAATAAAACATTAAAACGGAATTAAATTTTTATTTTATTGTGAGTTATTGTGCTATCAGTGAGTAAGTATAAATATTCACTTTGAATGGACTGGAATAACCGGAGTCATGTCACAAATTTGCCCCTTTTTACTTCCTTATATCTTTACTAGATGAAATACCTTGCGTTGCCCGGGGTTTTAAGGCTGTTATTAACTGCTGTGCTCAACAAGCGCAAAACGTTTTGACACATTCATTCATGACAAATTCATTTTTTAACGAAAAGGTATAAAATTGGAAAGCCTGGCCATGGAAGCGAATTGGAATTGAACTGTTTTTTCCCTTTTTTGATCAATCAATTACCTATTGAGTTATAAGCGAATTTGATAACATGACAAACAAGTTTTTCGCCCGCTCTTGAGTACTCTTTCTTCCTTCGAGCGAAAAGTCAGTTCAAAACGACCACTTTGACACTCTTTTCTGAATTGCGTTAAAAAAAAAAAAAAAAAAAAAAAAAAAAAAAAAAAAAAAAAAATCGGAAAAAACAGCTCAATTACTTTGTTTCTGAACAACAACATCAGCTAGTTTCATGCATTTTCGAACAAAAATAAATTAAAACTTATGTCAGAAAGTTGCCCTTTTGGATTTGAGAACACCTTTAAACATGTTTGATTAGAAAAATCAATTTTAAAATTAAACACTAATGAATATCTCGAATTATGAATCTCGCTCTCTCTTTTAATGCATTGAAAGCCTTGAGAAATTTCGCTTTTATACCAGTATTTAAAAAAAATGTTTCATAAGCCTAAATAAATATAGTCTTGATTCTTAAAAAAAAAATTGAAAAAGAAATGTAAATTCATGCAAAGCCCTTCATGATATCACTTTCTCTTGTAAAGGCCATGCATTAACCCTATATTCGTTTTAAATATGAAGTCATACGTGAATTAACCTATATTATTCACAATTAAAAAGAAATGGTGCATCTAGTATTTGTCAAGAATAAATAAAAATCATGCACTCGTGACATCATAATTCACTTTTATATTTTAACAGAATAATGAGACTACTATAATTTGTGACTCCGTGCACATTTCCTTTTTACGCGTGAAGGTTTCGCTATGGTACTCCATTGTGAAATTTGGTAATTTTTGAAATTCAATATTTGAAAAATGGCATAATCATTAGATTTGTAATTTATATCAAGAAAAATACAATTTTTTACTTTTCTAACGCAGTTTGTCTACCAATTTTCTGACAAATACTTTTCGAACTATTAATTTTTTCAGTAACTTCAAATGTTTCATTTTCCGAGATTAATTTGTGGCAACGATTAGAGAAAAATCCAATCGTCAGCAATGCGCAGCTTTTTATTAGGGAGGACGAGAAGAAAGTATTGACCAGGCAAAAAATTCGATTTCCTAAACACGATTTGACTATTTTTAGAAAATGTCTGCCCCTGAATCTGTGTGTCTGTTTGTCTGTATGTAACACAAATGTTGTGTCTATCTCAAGAACTAATGCGCGGAATTTAATAAAACTTCATATAGACTTTGACATAACTTGATGCTGGTTAGGTTTTGGTGTAAATAGCCCAACATGTGGCGCTGCTATGGTGCATTTTTCATGATTTTCGTGATAGCTATATTTTAAGAACTAAAGCACGGAATTTCACCGAACTTCAAAATCTGTTAGATCTTGACATAAATAGAACCTTATTATGTTTGGGTGTACACCACATAACAGTTGTCGCTGCTATGTTCCGTTTTCGAAGATTTCCGCGATAGCATATCTCAAGAAGATTGTCATTTAATTTTTATTGCAGACGATTTGATTTATATAGAAGCAAGTTTTGTGATGGCAACAACACACTAGCTTTTTTTTTTGTTAAATAAAAACAGGCATTAAAGCTTTAGAACAGCCATACCGAGACATAATCATTATATATTTAGTGATATGTGCATAGAAAATACTTAAGACCTTCACTATTTATATATTTTTTACGGGAAGACAAAATCTGTTTTTACTTATAATTTAAAATTATCTTGAAACAACTTAATTGCCGTTTTTATGGACAAAAGTACTTTTTGCATGTAGTTATATTTGTGCTTTTGTGCTACAGTGTGTACATTTTATTATCTTCAACACTAATCAAACGTTAGGCCAAATTAATTAAATTTGCAGTGTATATTTCTACAATTAAGAAAAAAGCTTATTCATTGAGCAAAAGACTAATTTATTAGAGAAAATCTCTGGATTTTTTTTTTTTTTACTTAAAAATTCTGCATTGTTATATTATTATGTTTTATATTTATTATAGGGCTAAAACTATGTTTTGTGGTTGAACGTTTGCCGCGTAAAGAATAGCACCACTAATTTTTCAAAACAAACTTTGTGGTCTATTTCTACAACATTTGCAATAGAAATCTATCACGAAGCTTTTTGTTCGGAAATAGTGGTGTAGAATTTTTTTGGTAAAATATCTTCTGCGAGAAACGAAAATCCCACTGATAATATTAACTTTATTATATTGTTTTGTTATATTATTTATGTTATCTTACTATTTTGATAAGTCATTTTTATTATCCTTTTTTAAGTGTGTTGCGGCCCGCTTAACATCCCAAACGTATGTTTGCGGCCCGCGAGAAAAAATAGGTTGAGAATGGCTGCTCTAAAAAAAACGATATTTCCAATGTATCGATATATCAATGCTATCTCTAGGTCGGCATCCAAGTAAATTATAGCGCTTAAGAAAAATCATATCGCTAGTAAAATTAATGTATCAGCTTACAAACAATACACGACTTATCTTCAAGAATGAAAAAAGCCTTTCGTCTTTCATAATGAATACATAGAGTCAATCATTCACGTCTCGTTTCAGAACACGACGTTGTTATGTCTGCCACGTTACCAACAATGTAGCTTTTGGTAGCTTTTTACTTTTTGTAATGAAAGCTACCTAAAACTTAGTAAACATAGGAAAAACGTAAAAATGGAAATATATATATATATATATCTGCGCCTTCCATGTCACGTGTGGGACAGCTTTTTTACATATTACTGCTGTTTTAACAATGTAACCTCAAATTAAAACAACTATTCTAATATGGTGAAATATCGCCAAACTTGGCGACAAAAATAAATTTCCATATATGAAGCCAACTTGGCGATACCTGGCTAATTTGGCGAAATTTCCATTTAAATCAATTAATCCGTATTTCTACATTTTTATGAATTTTAATCAAAGGACGTTTCTTAATTTTTTTTTTTAACCTTTATAATTATTGTGGTTGCAGACGATTTGATTTACTATGTAGAAGCAAGTTTTGCGATGGCCACAACATACTTTTTTTTTTTGTTATATAAAAGGTATTTAAGCTCTAGAAAAT
Source organism: Maratus speciosus (assembly GCA_963932465.1). Classification (NCBI taxonomy): domain Eukaryota; kingdom Metazoa; phylum Arthropoda; class Arachnida; order Araneae; family Salticidae; genus Maratus; species Maratus speciosus. Next base: position 181,589,691 of record OZ010798.1, on the reverse strand, counting down.
CGATATTTCTGATGTATCGATGTATCAATGCCATCTCTAGGTCGGCATCCAAGTAAATTATAGCGCATAACAAAAATCATATCGCTAGTAAAATTAATGTATCAGCTTACAAACAATACATGGTTTATCTTCAAGAATGAAAAAAGCCTTTCGTCTTTCATAATGAATACATAGAGTCAATCATTCATGTCCCGTTTCAGAACACGACGTTGTCATGTCTGCCACGTTACCAACAATGGTTTATTTGAACAACTGATTAATGTCATCACGTCACGTGATGCAAGACTAAATCTCTTAATCGTGAAGTTAGACGGGCAGAGGAGAATTTTTCTCATTATCTTGGTGTGAGAGTGACGATTTTATTAAGCAGCGTGACGTATAAATAGAAATAATTACAAAAAGCAATTATCGCTTTGTTTTTTTTTCTTCTCCCGCGGTCGTCTGCTGGATAATTAATTATGAGAAAAGAGGGGTTTGAGATTGTGTATTTTTTATAATTTTGGCTTGAGTTTATAGTGTAATAGATAATTGTCAATTAATGATTATAGAAGCTAAAGTAGAGGGTTAAACACTTATATAGCGATAAATAATGAATAATTCCAATATAAATGAGAAATTTTGAATTTAAGATTGGCAACGTTATATAGAGTGTCTGCATTTCTTCGGGACCGGTGCAATAATTCGTCGCAATAGTAAGATGTCTAGTAATAATAACAAGTTGGAAATTGCTCGTCAAACGTGGCAAATGAGGTGCGTTCGTACTATAACTAGTTTTATAATTATTTTTTGCACCCCATATTGTACTGAATGTGTATTTATTTGCAATTCATAAGTGCATAGTCTGTAATATCATTAAAATGCACTTGCAATAATTTTTTCCCATTCCCCTTAATGTAACGGAAAACTTTTGACTGTCCCTGTAATTAAGCTATACATCCGATTTTCATGAAATTTGAAATGGCTCGACAAAATTTTGCAGCAATTATATATTTAAAATTTCAGCCCATTCGGAAAGCTGTAACATCATTAAAATGCACTTCCAATAATTTTTCCCATTGCTTTAATGTAAAGAAAAACTTTTGACTGTCCCTGTAATTAAACTATACATCCGATTTTCATAAAATTTGAAATGGCTCGACAAAATGTCGCAATAATTATATGTTTAAAATTTGAGACCATTCGGAAAGCTTTAACATAATTAAAATGCACGGGTAATAGTTTTTCCCATTGGCCGTAATGTAAAGAAAAACTTTTGACTGTCCCTGTAATTTAAGTATACATCCGATTTTCATAAAATTTGAAATGGTTCGACAAAATTTTACAACAATCATATATTTAAAATTTCAGACCATTCGGTTGGGTAGTTTTTGCTCTATTATATGCGGACGGACGGACAGACAGACGGACGGACAGACGGACGGACAGACGGACGGACAGACGGACGGACTGAACGACGACTATAGGTGCTACGTATTTATATAATTACGAACGCACCTAAAAAATGAGATGTCTGACTTACTGCTATGAATAACTGTGTTTGTATCTAGTGGAACAACTTCTGAAACACAAAGTTATGTTAATGCTAGGGTGACTGAGCCAGTAGTTGATGAAATAAGGTCGGTGCTACGGGGGTTTTATTATATTTTCTTCCTTTTAAGATTTAGAAGTAAACGAACATAATTGCTACAACTCTTAATGAATGTACTATAATGGAAAAAGTGAAATCTTCTGAAATTAAATAGCAACAAAATTGTAAATAAATAGTTGCTTTAATTGCCATTTTCCCAGTAGTTGATCAATGGAAGAAATCAGTCGAAAATTCAAAAATTAATCTTTAAAATATCATGTTTAAGCTGTGGTTAACAATCATTTATATAAAACTGTTATTTGAATTAAGCAAGATGCAAGTGGATTATTTTAACTTACCGTAATTGACTCCAACTAATCAAAAACTAAATTTTTACATTTTCTAAAAAAAAAAAAAAAAAAAAAAAAATTCATAGAATTGCTTGTTTTACAGCAGACAGCTGACAATAATAAGACAACAGGTGCTCCAACATTCAAACAAAAATATCATGTCTAGTGCCACGTGTAAAACTCATTTCCACCTGAAATTGCGCAATATTTCAAAAATTAGATCAACTACGGGGGGGGGGGGGGTATCAACTACTTTCGCTGTCACCCTATATCTTAGATGTGTTTTATGAAAATTCCCTACTGTTCCTCTAGATACAAACACAGTTATCAGGGGTCTGTCCAGATTTTTTTCAGAGGGTCCTGTTTTTGTGAAATTGTGAAGTTTCTTATATTTGTGAAAATTCTAGTCATAATTTTGTGAATTTGAAACAATCGTTATATTCAAGTTCTATCCTTCATTTATAAAAAAGCTAAGTAATATGTTATTTCATGAATTTTACAAGTCACATTTTACTTTTAAATGAATAAATGTGTGAAAGGTTCAATTTGAAGGTGAGAATTTTTTTTTAAAGGTCTATTTATAAAACAAAGAATTTTGTGAAGGGTCCTGTTTTGGGATGAAAAGTTTTGTGAAGGGTCCTGTTTTAAGGTGAAGGATCCTTTAAAGGACCTATAATTTTCCTAAACAGATCCCTGGTTATTCATAGCAGTAAGTCAGATATCTCATTTTCGATTATTACTAGATGTTCTACTGTTGCTTCTGAGGCGACAAATAGAGTTTTGGAGTAGTACGGAAATAAAGTTAATGCAATGTCTTTGCAAACTATAAAAATCTGTATGCTGTCAAGTAGACCTGTGTTTATTAATGCATTTTATGCAAATTGAAATGTTTCAGTTTCTGCCCTTCCTATATACATATGTATACAAGGTGTCACAAAAACATTGACCTCGACTTTTATTCCTTAAATATTGATCATAGACATATATTGCAAATTACAAAGTTACGTAAAAAAAAGGTACAAGATTTTATGAAATCGATTAACATTTTCAGGGGATTAAATTTGAAGAATTACAAAATTTAAATTTTTATACGTTCCCCATATAAAAAATTTCCCAATGAGTAAAATGTGCCCCATACACTAATAAGGTCATGTACAAAATTTCAGAATTTTATCATAAAAACTCGCAGAAATATATGTTTGAACAAAATTGGTGAGGGGTTAATTATGAACTAAAATGTAAATGTTTACAGCTAGAGAGCAATCACTGTTTTCTTTTGTAACTTGTGTACGACCCCTGAAACACGATCATCCGACATGATTTTTCTCCTTTGCGAACTCATATGCAGGCATCGAAAAGTGGTTTAAGTCAGCACTTATATATTTTCATCTCTGCGACTTTTTATGATAAAATGCTGAAATCTTGTACATGAACTTATTAGTGTATAGGACACATTTTACTCATTAGGAATTTTTTTGTACGGGGGATGTATGGGGTTTTGTACGGCTGTATAAAAATTCTAACGTGACTTGCAAACAGAAATCATTATAAAAAGTAATTATCGCTTTACAGTTTTCATAAACCTTCAATTGAGTTTGTATGGTAACAGATAATTATCAATTAAGAGTTTTTGAAATTAAAGTAGAGAACTAAAATCTTATGTAGCAGCGGCAGAAAGACTATACAAGAAAGTGAAAAAAAAAGTAAAATGTAATTCCGCATTCGTCTTTTTTAAGTTGCTTAATCCTTTATCTAGTGACTGTACTTATAAGTACTATTAAAATAACTTATTATAAAATTCATTTAATACATCGATTAGTAGTAATACAGTTTAGAATGAGTTATAGATGCATTATTTTATCTTGTTTCGGTTGCACAAAAAAAAAAAAAAAAAAAAAAAAAAAAAAAAAAAAAAAAATATTTTTAAAAGGATGATTTCTTTTGCCTTTGCATCTTTTCAGATTTCTTGGTGTTGAAAGGGAGGGGGGATTTTTCAATTCGGAAATATTTCTATATTTCTATTGTAAGAACATTATATTTGTACATTTCCTAATTCTAAAAAATACTAAGAAAAAGATTTCAGTAGGGTTATATATATATTGCACAAAATACCTATAAATTCAAATTTAATTAATCCTTCTAAATCCTCCAATCCTTCTAAAATCTTTCTAAAATTTATTAAATGATTATGTAAATATTCTATTGTAGTTTCAAAAATTCACGAAAAATGCTTTAGAAGATAAAATTTTCATAAATTCATAATCCAGTACATAAAGGGTTAAAATCAACATAATTCTATCACTGATTTATAAATTGAAACTTGTGACACTTTTAATACTAATATTACGTATATTTATTGTATAACTAACTAACTAAAATAGTTACTAAAACAATTTACGATTGATCAAAAATGAAAAAAAAAAAAAAAAAATGATAAAGTCATTGCCGATCAATCTCAAAACAAGAGAAAAAAGTCAAGTGTTATGTACAGGTAAAGCAACAATTTTCCATAATTATGAAAATATAAGAAACATCAAATCACTATCAGTGTTAGGAGGAATATGCATCCGAAACTAACGAATGGAATGATATCACATTTTATATTTAGACTTTTGAATGCATGGGGATGCGAATTCTGAGAAAACAATAATAGCAGAATTTAAACGCTGAAGTTTTTCTGTACTTTAGGACAAAGAAAAGCTGGACGTACAATGAGCACAATTCGACAAGGGGTTCAATTGAGTTATTTGTCCAAATCTTCTCAAAGCCTTTTTACGGGAAAGTACGAGCTCTGCTATCAAGTTCGAACAAAATAATATGTATAATCCATTTTACTTCGCAATTATACGACTTTTTCCGACAATTCCAAAATTTTCCCTAACGGTGACTTTTATATTTATTTTGTACTAAATGATACTATTTTTGTTTTTCACAGACATCATCTCCCCATATCTTTAAAAGTCTAAATATAAAATCTGATCACATTACTTTCATAAATATTCCATAGATTGCTCCAGAAAGTGAAAGTTATTTTGTAGCTATGTATGTTACGTCATATCTTCAGTTCCTAAAAATAGAACAGGATTCTAAATCAAATAAAGTTATTTTAAGGGCTACAATTCTACAGGGTGTCCGGTCTCAACGGTGTCCAACCGCTAATTCCTAAACCGTTAGTCATAGACATATAGTTCCAATTACAAAAATGTTTAAAATCAGGTAAAGAAATATTTTAAAAGCGATTTGGGTCAACAAAAACAATTCTTAAAAAATTACGAAATTTAAATTTTTATACGGTCCCCGGTCCTATAAGTTATATTTAGTAAAATTTTCCTTTTACACTGACAAGTAATACACAAAAAGTCCCGTTATTCTACGATTAAAATTGACCGAGTAATAGCTGTTTAAAGTTGGAGCATATTTTTTGCTGCAAATTGGGGGTCATTCACAAATTTAGTCGAAATATAATTTCGTCAGATATATTAAAAAATGGTTGAGAGTAAAATTAACATTGCGATATAAATTTGAAATCTTTAATCATTCTGACATATTAATGCAAAATATACAATTAGTAATAAACATTTAAGAAGAAAGAAAAAAACAGAATTTTTGTTAAATAAAATGATGCTAAATTAACAGCCTCAATTCGTTACAAAATGATACGTATTTTAAAATATTATTAGATTACACTAGCCTGCAAAAGTTGGGTTATGTCATGTTTTTTAGCTTTTGATAATTGATTCTTATGTATTCTGTACCACTGAATCCGAAATAGACCTTCATTTTTAACCATCACATCAGAATTTTTCGCAAATTTCAAAATTAAAAAGTTCAAAGTTAAAATTGAATCTCCTTCCTCATCTCATCGAATCACTCAGCTATTTAGCTGTAAGAATCCCAGGATAAGCAAAAATATCGAATAAATTATTGAATAAAATAAAATAAAACAAAAAAAGTTTTACATATGTTTTATAGTATGAGATTTTCGCTGTACATTAACTTACACATTTACGATTTGCAAAAAAATTCTAACGTGACGGTTAAAAATAAAGGTCATTTTAAATTCAGTGCTAAAAAGTACGTAAAAATCAATTATCAAAAGCCAAAAAACACAACCATCTCCTCTACTTTATAGTATCCGATTTTTGTTATTCTTTAAATTTGACAATTTATGATTTGCGAAATAGCCTGGCATGATGGTTAAGAATTAATGTAATTTTCGGATTCGGTGTTAAAAAATACATAAAAGTTAAAAAAAAAAAACAACAATCGCAGTCTTGTATTATCTAATCTAAAACTTTTTCTTAAACTTCTTGGCGGTAATCTGTCCGAAATATTTTGTGTTATCCTGTAAAATAATTATAAATGGTAACCACCGAAAATAATAATAATATTAGATTGTTATTGAATTTGCGCCAATATGTAAAATGTAATCTGGATCGGATATTTAAAAGTGAGTTAAAGTTCAAGTACAAATTTTGAACTGGAAAAACATACATACGATCGTTTAAGTAACATAAAAACTTATAAAAATAACATAATTTTTATTAAAAGAAATCATAAAAGAAACAGTCTCAAATCCTGACAAAATAAACATATGTTATTTTAGCCAATCTGAAGCTTAATAAATGTTAACTTAATCGTAATACTTGTACGATTTTTTTCAAAGCGCAGATACACATGAAATAAGATCTTCGAATACTTTAAGCACTTGGTATGTGGCCCCTCAAAGCCAAGCCGAACTCATTTGTTTTCAGAGGAGAAAAGTGGCATAAGTCATGCATTTTTAAAGTTTCATAACTCGTTCAATTTTAGCGTTATATGAATACTTTTTCTGTCTTATTTGTCAGTGTAATAGGAAAATTTTACTAAATATAATTTATAGGACCGGGGGACCGTATAAAAATTTAAATTTCGTAATTTTTTAAGAAATATTTTTATTGACCCAAATTGCTTTTAAAATATTTTTTTACCTGATTTAAAACATTTTTGTAATTGGAATTATATGTCTATGACTAACGGTTTAGAAATTAGCCATTGGACACCGTTGAGACCGGATACCCTGTATATTAGTATAAAGAAAAAACGTGTCCAGGGAAATGCTGACGTCATATCAACGGTGGCATCAATCTAAGCCACCCATTTCCATTTTTTCGTAAATTTAATTGCTTCTAAGCATCCAACAATTTAAATTTTTACGCCGTCGAATAAAAAAAAATATACAGGGTGCAATATGTTATCTATCGCCGACCTTTAATTTCTCAACCGGTGGTCATACATAGACATATAGTTCCAAATACAAAAACGTTTCAAATGAGCTAAATATTCATGCTGTGGCATTATTTAAAGTAAAAAAATCAATTTTATAAAAATTACGAAATCTAACTTTTTATGCGGTCCCACAGTCCCTATAGTTATATTTAGTAAAAGTTTACACATATCATAATAAATATAACACAAAAAGTTTGACATCTGTACTACAAAAATTGACACAGTTACTAAATTTCAAAGTTTGAGATTTTTGCACATGATTTTGTCTTTCATTGAGGGATCAGTTAAAAGATGAATTAAAGAAATTCGAGATCAAAATCAGAGTACAATTCCGCTGCCATTTATCTAATCATTAGTGAGTATGTTTTATTTTCCGGTTGTCGATTCTACCTACTTTGACATTTGAATGCTGTTCGACCCATAAAAGTTAGTTCAAATTTTTAGATGAAATAACCTTCTTTGGTGATTCCCTGATTTGGCGACACCGGCTAAAGGTGGCTTCGCCGTAAAAAGGACATTGCACTCTGACATTGATCTCGAATTTCTTTAATTCATCTTTTAACTGATCCCTCAATGAAAGACAAAATCATGTGCAAAAATCTCAAACTTTGAAATTTAGTAACTGTGTCAATTTTTGTAGTACAGATGTCAAACTTTTTGTGTTATATTTGTTATGATATGTGTAAACTTTTACTAAATATAACTATAGAGACTGGGGGACCGCATAAAAAGTTAGATTTCGTAATTTTTATAAAATTGATTTTTTACTTTAAATAATGCCACAACATGAATATTTAGCTTATTTGAAACGTTTTTGTAATTGTAACTATATGTCTACGGCCAACGATTGAGAAATTAAAGGTCGGCGATCGATAACATATTGCGCCATGTATATATACTTTGAAATGTAATTTGTTTAAAACAGTATGTTAGTTTTCTGTATATTATTTTCTTTTATGGACATCATCTCATCACATCTGCAAAAGTCTAAATATAAAATTTGGTCTCTTTACTTTCGTAAATTTCAGACATAGATTGCTCCAAACAGGAAAAGATATTTAATGGCTATGCGTATGTTACATCATCTATTTCCAGTTCCTTCGACTAGAATACGATTATAAAACCTCAAGTTATTTTAAGGGACACAAATGTATATTATAAAGCACATTTATGTCCTGGAAAAATGCTGACGTCATATCAACAGTGGAAACTATCTAACGTCCTCGAATAGCGAAAAAAATGTTCTTTGAAATAAAATTTGTTTAAAAACAATGTTAATTTGCTGATTTTATTTATTAATTATTGCTTTGTTTTTAAATTCCTGATTTTTATTTTACGATAATAACTCTTAAAGAATCAAAACAGTTTTCGTTTAATCCGTAGGTCACACACACACACACACAAAAAAAATGCCTCCAGAACCTAAAAATCTATAAAGAGTTAGTAACCAGCAGCGAAATTTTAAGTTATGAAACTAGAAGGCACCACCATGATAATTATCCTACATTATCTTTAGTAAAATTATTTATACGTAAGGCTTATGATTAAGCTTAAGAGTCACAAACCATAATGATTACTAGAATTCTTTTACATGAAGCCATTAGATATGTATACATAAAATAAAATTTGATATTATAAATGCATTTAATTAATCAAATTATAGTTAATTGAAACATTTATCATCATCAGACTCAAGAATATTTGAGCCAATATAATGATCCAGCGGAATTCTTTACGAACTAAACTAAATAAAGCATGTATTATTATTGTTTTTTAAATAAAAACCAGCGTTGTTAAAACTTATTATAGTTTCTCGTATTGTTTACACCCACAGTTAATTATTAATCTAAAAAATCCTTTTCAAAATAATGTTTAAGAAGAATTGTTTGAAAACCAAACTGCATGTTATAATTACAAATGCAACTTGTATGTTATTTTTCACAACATCCTTTACACAAAATTCAAAAGAAATTATGTATCAAGTCTTTCAAACCTCCTTTATTATGCAACACCGTATTTCATCCACTTTTAAAGATCCGCCTTGTGTACTTAATTATTCCCATAATTTAGACATCATTTTCACAATGGCGAATCATTTAGCATGTCAAGCTGGTTGATAAAATCATCACTCTGTGTCTCACATAATTAGAAGTGTATATATAGACGAAAAAATGTAATAAAAACGTAGCAAGTATCTCACGAAGGAGCTGCAAACAATTTCTTACTGCATGATGAACATTAACCCTTTTTTCTTACTGCATATTCCCTGGGAGAGATTTGTAAAACACTGAAACGTATAAGAGAGAAAGAAAGCGAAAATATATTAAATGGTTTTTTTTTTCTTCAAAAATTTGCTCAATTTATGAATTTACGGATGATGGTATTAATTAGAAGATTTGACTTACCAAACATCTATTCCATCAAATGGTAAAGTGTCGATAAATTAATAATATTTAAAAAATTTTAAACCATAAAGGGTCGTTAATTGTTGTTTTAAACTAATCGATAATGTGAAAACTTATTATCAGTCAAATTATTTGCACATAAGGCTTATGATTAAGCTGAAGAATCATTTAAGAAGCATAATGATTATCGGAATTTTTTTACACGAAGCATTTCATAATTATAAATGTTTAAATAAAATAAAATTTTATAACATAAATTTATTTAATTAATCGAATTATACGTAACTGAAACATTTATAGGTATTTTTCATGATCAGATTGAAGAATCTTTGAGCCAATATAATGATCCAATTGACTTATTAACAAACTAATCTAAATATAATAATAATAATTATTGTTTTAAGAAAAATGAGTGATGTTAAAACCTATCATAGTTAGTCGAATTATTTTACACCCATGGCTCATTATTAATCTGAAAAAGCATTTTAAAAGCATAATATTTAAGAATGTTTGAAAACCATACTATATAAAATCAAATCTTAATTCAAAATGCAACTCATACAATATTTTTGACAAAATCCTCCATACAAAATTCAAAAGAAAGTATGTATCAAGTCTTTTAACCTCCTTTATTATGCAACTCCGTATTTAAAATGTATTTTTAGAGGATTGCCTTGTGCATCATGTTGTGATATTTTTTAATAAAAATCAGTAATGTTAAAACTTATTATAGTTAATCAAATTATTTTACACCCACTGTTAGTTATTAATCTGAAAATCCTTTTCAATTTAATATTTAAGAAGAACTGTTCGAAAAACAAAATATATAAATTCATAACATAATTACAAATGCAACTTGTACGATATTTTCACAACATCCTTCACACAAAATTCAAAAGAAAGTATCTTTGCAGTCTTTTAACCTCTTTTATTATGCAACTCCGTATTTATGCATTTTTAGAGGTTTGCCTTATGCATCACGTTGTGATGTTATTTAATCAAAAATCAGTAATGTTAAAACTTATTATAGTTAATAAAATTATTTTACACCCACTGTTAGTTATTAATCTGAAAATCCTTTTCAAAATAATGTTTAAGAAGAACTGTTCAAAAAACAAAATATATAAATTCATAACATAGTTACAAATGCAACTTGTACGATATTTTTCACAACATCCTTTACACAAAATTCAAAAGAAAGTATATATCCAGTCTTTTAACCTCTTTTATTATGCAACCCCGTATTTCATGCATTTTTAGAGGTTTGCCTTTTGCATAATGTTGTGATGTTATTTAATCAAAAATCAGCAATCTTAAAACATATTATAGTTAGTCAAATCATTTTACACACATAGCTCATTATTAAGCTGAAAATTCCTTTTCAAAACACAATATTAAAGAAAAATTGCTTGAAAACCAAAATACATAAAATTATGTCTCAATTACAAATGCAATTTATGCGATATTTTTCACAACATCCTTCACACAAAATTCAAAAGAAAGTATGTATCAAGTCTTTTAACCTCTTTTATTATGCAACACTGTATTTCATCCACTTTTAAAGATCCGCCTTGTGTACTTAATTATCCTCATAATTTAGACATCATTTTCACAATGGCGAATCATTTAGCATGTCAAGCTGGTTGATAAAGTCATCACTCTGTGCCTCAAATAATTAAAAGTGTATATATAGATGAAAAAATGTAATAAAAACGTAGTAAGTATCTCACGAAGGAGCTGCAAACAATTTCTTACTGAATGATGAACATTAATCATTTTTCTTGCTGCATATTCCCTGAGGGAGCATTGTAAAACGCTGAGACGTGAAATAATAGTGAAAGAAAGCGAAGCGATATAGGTGTTTTTCGGAATTTTTCTGAATTCATTTCATGAATTTCTCGACGGTGATATCTTTCTTATAAAGGAAAAACGTATCTGTGCATAACGCTGACGTCATTTTTGAATGGTAACAGTAGATGATTAAATTGAACTGTTATTATCTTTTATTGCAATTTTTTTAATTTCTAAATGCCACAAATTTAAAATTTTTACACCGTCGAATAGAGAAAAAAAATGCACTTTCACAGGGTTTGTACGGGTATCATTATTTTCAAGGCCAAACATCAGTAATTTTTTTAAATAGAAAAACAAATCTGGTTTAGACGCACGAAATTTCGCCTTATTTAAGAAGAGATTTTCTGTAAGAAAATACTGACACCGAAGAATTTCTTAGTTTGGAAATTTAAGCATCCGTACGAACTCAGTTTCAAATGCAATTTCTTGAAAACCGTATCTCAATTTACTGATTTTTCATTGTTTTAAAAAATATTTTCAAGCATGATTTTTCAAAATCTAAATCTGTCACTTGCAGACAAACGATTACAAAAGATAAACCTGTTTGCACTAAAATTAATATAAATAAAATAGTTCAGCATTTGTTTCCGGCTTATATTCCATACTGAAATTAAAACTTTATCAATCCATAAATAAAATAATAAAATATAAATAAAACACAAATTTAAGACAGGTAATCGAACCATGCTTAAACCATTGAAATTATCAGAATAAAAAAGGCTAGCGATCTTTAGCGATTTCTTCGACTTTTAAATCCTGGTGTGAGGTCAATACGAAAGTATCCATTTTAATAAATTTCAAAATTTTATTTTAATGCATAACTGCTATTTTTCATATAAAAATGCTTATTGATATTGTTAGGGAAATATAAAAAAATATATATATTAAATGTAAAATATCTATTGGAGTTTTCAACTAAAAAAGATATACGAGGGTAGGATGAAAAAAAAAAATGCACACATGCTTGCAGAACACGAATAAACACAAATAGCAAGATCGGGCATAAAGTACATTAAAGTACAATTCTTAAGCTTCAAAATCATATATTTACTTTGTAACATAGTCACCATTAAGGCTAATACATTTCTCCCAACGTGTAACAAGTTTTTTTATTCCGTCACTCAAAAATTCTTCCGACTTTTTTCGAATCCAGGACTTGACAGCTGCCTTCACCTCATCGTCCTTTGCGTAATGATTACCTTTGAGGTCTCTCTTGAGTAGGAAAAAAAAAAAAAATTAAATTGCAAGGCGCAAGATCGGGGAAGTAAGGAGGGTGTGAATCGGTTCAAACTTCAGGTTTCTGCAGTTGCGTGCAGTTGCCCATTGTGAACAGATTTTAATGTATCCCAGTTGTTCATTAATGAAACCGACACCTTCCTTGGACATTCCAATATGGGTTGCGATACGCTTTTGAGTGATTCGCCGGTCATTTTGAATCAAATCATCGACGAGTTTGCGATGTTTATCGTCTGTGGAGTGATCGGACGTCCGATGCGTTTTTCGTCAACAATTAAGGCTTTTCCAGGCTCGCAATCACGACATTTTATTGCTCATCGATTTACAGTAGACTTATCAACAGCATCGTCACCATAAACAGCCTTTAAATGACGATGAATCTCAGTAGGAGTCACTTTTTCGGCAGTTGAAAATTCGATAATAACACGCTGTTTAATTCTCGTTGATATACATTGCGTCTCATAAATATAAAGACACAGATGTTCTTGAAATTACATTTTATTAATTCAGTTACAAGAAAATAAATTTTATACTTCATATTAAGAACGTTGAAAGGAATCTGTTATAGGTGTTTTAATTTTTAAATAAAATAATTTCGACTCGCATAATAAAAAAAAAAGAAAAAAAATACGCTGTCTCATAAATATAAAGACAAACTTGTAACTGTTTCATATTCAAATTTTTTTCGAATGTGCGCGTACAGAATTAATGCGCACGCGCAGAAATACACTTTAAGTTACCCAAACGAGCAAAGTTGTTTGACTTTTTTCAATTGCAAAGATGCCATGGAACATTGAAATTTCTAAAGATGAGATTTGTAAAATATGTGAATTTAAAGCTAATGGCTTAATAGTTTCTCAAATACGTAATAAAAAGGGGAGAAGAAGAGCTGCGCTTTATATAATGTTATCAAAAACTTACAATTTATATTCGAGAAAACGATCTGGCAGACCGAGAAAGACTAGATCGCAAGATCATGCGACTTGTTTCGTCGCAAAAAATGTCACTCCGATAAATTTCTCAACGAGTTTATGGTATAGTCTCAAAGGACTCAGTACATCGTTGTATAAAAGAAAGAAAAAATGTTGTATGCTGGCATATGTGCAGATTTCCTTTACCGAAAAAGAACACAAAAGACGGAGGTTACGCTGGGCTAAAGATCATATGCACTTGAAGGACGAAATTGTATCAGATGAAAAGAGATTTAACTTGGATGGCCCAGATGATTGGAATTCCTACTCGCACGATTTAAGACGTCAATCTCAAACCCTCTTCAGTAGGCAGAAAAAGGGAGGTTCTGTTATGGTTTGGGGTGCCTTCTCTTTTAACGGAACTACAGAGATTGCTTTACTGGAAAGTAAACAGACATCTAAAGAATATATAGAGCTGCTTGATAGTCACTTGTTGCCAATTGCTGAAACTCTTGGTGGTCAGAATTATTTGTACCATCAGGTAATGCATCGATTCACACATCAAGACTCACAAAAAATGGTTTGCCGATAAAAATGTTCAAGTCAAGGTGGGGCCCGCACGTAACCCTGATCTCAATCCAGTTAAGAATCTTTGTGGCATTCTGGTTCGCAGAGTATATGCATCTGGAAGACAATTTTCAAACGTCCTTGAGCTGAAAAAAGAAATCGAACGAAGTTAGTTTGATATAAAGCCAGCATGCCAGCTACAATATTTTCTGCCATTAATAAAAATGGATCTTTTATTGGACGATAATTCAAAAGTATGTAAAATATCTTTATGAGACAGCAAATTTATTTACATTTATCAATTTTCGGGTTGAAATTATTTAATTCTAATTTAATTTACAGTAAAATGTTTTCTTGGTAGATGGTTTTTGTTATATGCATAAGTATAATCTTGAATACTGAATTATTAAAATATTATTTCGAAAATATCAGTGTCTTTATATTTATGAGACACACTGTAGGACTAGAATACTTCTCCATATTTCCGCTTCTCAAAATATACTGGATGAATTCAACGACCTGAAATGTGAGCACGCATGTAGAAGGGGAATGTTACTTCCACATGCCACCGGGTGCGCTACTGGAGGTCATTTCGTGTGCATTTCTTATCAGCCTACCCTCGTATATATGGTTTTCACCTATATTCTCTAACTCGGGGGCCCGGGGTGGAACTCCTTGTTAATTTAAAGGCTTGAATTATTAAACATCAATTTGATTGACCAGTTCACAACTCATACATGAATTTTATTCAGTTGACACCATTTTTTTAAAGAGTTATTCTTACTCATTTAATTACGAAAATGCTTTAATTAAATAGGGCAAACATTACTCATATTTTTTTATTGGTTCCAGAAGCAAATCCTGAATGAAACTTTTGAATGTGCATTATATTCATCCATGTCTCAGGGATAGTTAACCACTTCGGGACCGGCGGCTTTTACGCAAATTTTATTCGGTTGGCACCACTTTAAAAAAAAGTTACCTTTACATAAATAATCACGAAAATGCTCTAATTAAAGAAAGCAAATTTACTTTTCTTTTATATTGGTGCCTAAAACAAATTATGCATGATCTTTTTGAGGGTGCATATACACATCCATGGTCCCGAATGGGTTAACTCTTTATGTACTGAATTATGAATTCATGAAATTTTATCTTCTAAAGCAATTTTCGTGAATTTTTGAAATTACATTAGAAATTACATAAATTATTTAATAAATTTTAGAAGCATTTTAGAAGGATTGAAGGATTTAGAAGGATTAATTAAATTTGAATCTGTAGGGATTTTGTGCTATATTAGGATGAGCTATAGATGCATTACTTTATCCTGTTCCAAAAGGATTACTGATTACACAAAACACATTTTTAAAGGGTGATTTCTTTTGCTTTTGCATCTTTTCAGCTTTCTTGGCAATCCACTCAATCTTTTATTTTAAAATTTTTTATTAGTATTTTGTAGAATTAGGAAATGTGCAAATATAATGTTCTTACAATAGAAATATAGAAATATTTCCGAATTGAAAAATCCCCCCCCCCCTCAACGCCAACAAAGCGGAAAAGATGCAAAGGCAAAAGAAATCATCCTTTTAAAAAAATTTGTTTTGTGTAACCCATAATGCTTTTGGAACAAGATAAAGTAATGCATCTATAGCTCATTCTAAACTGTATTACTACTAATCAATGTATTAAATGAATTTTATAACAAGTTATTTTAATGGTACTTATAAGTACCGTCAGTAGATAAATTGTTAAATGGTTAAACGATCAATTATGTAATAATATTTAAAATTTTTTAAGTATTTCTAATGATCTTGACAATAGATCAGCTGACGAGGAATGTTGTTGTCATGTGTGTTTGCGGGTACTTTAAAAACAGCAAACATAGAGAAAAGTGAGTGCAATGCAAACTTTGGGCACATGAAGCCTGCACAAACGGAGACACTCGATTTTACATTTGTGATAACTGTAACTCTGATGATAATATCAAGTAGAATAAAAGTTACCCAATATTAATGTTTTATTAATTATTTTTATGTCTGTATAATTTAGAATTTACACTGTACTGGGATAATTCCTTTGTTTACAGTTGCTGGTAATAATAAAATTGATTTCTCTTAACTACATATCTTAATTGAGTTTCATTTAACTTTTTGTGAAGCGTGTGCCAACGTACCCCATAGGCACAGGCAACTTGCCTCACGAAAGGGTAGGTTAGCACAATTTTTTTTTCTTGCTTCAGGCTTCCTCTAAACATAAAGTACAAAATGTACAAATTTAGAACTCTGGGTATTTATAGCCAAATATCATTGCTTTAAAAGCGCAGTGAAATTTTGTTAAAAAACTTAAACAAAAAATTAATAAAAATCAATAAGTAAAAATTGTGCCTACAAGTCTCGGTATCCTCTACTTAGTTATTCTGACACTATAAACAACATATCCATAATGGCAAATCATTTAGCATGTCAAGGCGTTTGATAAAACCATAACTCTGTTTTAAAATGTTAAATGTGCATAAAATATAATAATATAGATGAAAAAAAAAAAAAACTGTTGATTTCCAGTACAGTTTCTGTATTCTTACAGATTTTTTTTTTTCCGGTTAAATGATTGCGAGAACGTGTTAGAAATTAGCGAATAAGTATTTAAGGATATCCTTGACTTATGATAGTGATAAAAGTTTAATTAATTTGTCATTTTCTGGCTTTGTGATTTTTTTTATATTTTTATATTCTAAAAAAGAATTCCCGTATTTTGACAGTACAATTTCCGGATTTTTATCGATTTTTTTTTGTTTGAAAAGCAATAATAATAATAAAAGTATCACAGGTTTAGGATAA